>CM060430.1:195973149-197173149 GCA_030545235.1 Helianthus tuberosus
GTTTCGAGACCTCTGGAAAGACTTCACATGGATTTGTTTGGTCCTGTGAATGTCAAAAGTATTACAGGAGATTACTACTGTTTGGTCGTTACTGATGATTATTCCAGATTTTCGTGGGTTTCTTTCTTGAAGACGAAAGATGAAACATTTGACAGTTTGATGGCGTTGTTTAAGAAAATTGAGAATCTGTACCAAAGGCGTATCAAAAGAATTCGAAGTGATAATGGTACTGAATTCAAGAACAGTAAGATGGAAGAATTTTGTGATGAAAGAGGTATATTGCATGAGTTTAGTGCTCCGTACACTCCGCAGCAGAATGGAGTCGCAGAACGCAAAAACCGGACACTAATCGAGACGGCTAGAACTATGCTCACAGATTTAAAGTTACCGATAAATTTTTGGGCTGAAGCTGTTTCCGCCGCATGCTATACGCTCAACAGGGTTCTCACTGTCAAGAAGTTCAACAAAACATGCTTTGAGCTCAATAATCGTAAACCGAATTTGAAGTATCTAGAACCGTTCGGGTCACCCTGTACTGTTATAAAGCCTCATGGAAAGTTTGGTCCGAAGTGCATTGAGGGAATATTTGTTGGTTATGCAAATCCGATGTGACGTGTCTTCGTTCCAAGTGAGAAGCGGATTATTGAAGCTGGAAATGTTGAATGTCAAGGTTATACTATGCCGCCGCAGAATCCTAGAGATTCATGGCGTTATCATTATGAAAAACTGTGGGATTCGTTTGACATGAGAGAAGAATCAGAGGAAGATGAAGATTTCTTTGATGAGTTGGATATTTTGCGCGAATACGAGTCACAGCTAAGGTTCCCAGCTGAGTATTCAAGACGACCACGGGAAACTTCAAATGATGATGAAGCAGGTCCGAGTAATGCTGGTGAACATGATGATGTCCAACAGAATGAAGTTGCGCAAGATAATCAGTCGGTTCAGAATGATAATCAAGAAGCTGAAAACATGCCAGTCTTTGATCATGGTGATTCAGATTCTGAGGGGGAGCAAATTCAGATTTCAAGTCAAATAAACCAAGTTGGTGAACAAGATGCAGATCAGAATGTTACTAATCTGGAGGGCAATGTAGATGTTCCAAGTGAAGTGATGCCGCGAACTTTTTCATATCATCCAGAGGAGTTGATCATAGGAGAATTGCAGACAGGCGTTCGCACTCGAAGACAGATTGATAAAGGGCTTACATGTTTTTATACAAAAGTTGCTCCTTTGCAAACTGAATTCTCATTGAGTTGTTTTATCTCGCAGGTTGAGCCAAGAACTTACAAAGAGGCGCTTACTGAAGACTCTTGGGTCAATGCAATGCAGGAGGAACTGAGCCAATTCGAAAAGTTGGGAGTGTGGAAGTTAGTTGATTTGTCGGATGGTCATAGGAAAATCAATACAAAATGGGTATTTAAGTGTAAGAGAGACGAAAGAGGAGTTGTTGTAAGGAACAAAGCTCGACTCGTTGTTCAGGGCTTTAGTCAACAGGAGGGGATTGATTTTACAGAAGTCTATGCTCTTGTAGCACGACTAGAGGCAATCAGAATTTTCCTTGCATTTGCGTCTTGGAAGAATTTCAAAGTATATCAGCTAGATGTAAAATCGGCGTTTCTTTATGGGAAGGTCAAAGAGGAGGTTTATGTCGGACAACCGCCGGGCTTCACCGATCCAATCCACAAAAACAAGGTCTACTTATTGGACAAAGCGCTGTATGGTTTACACCAGACCCCGAGAGCTTGGTACGAGACTTTGTCTCAACACCTACTAGCCAACAAGTTCATTCGTGGAAAAGTGGATGCCACTCTCTTCACTAAAGAGGTCGATGGTCATCTTCTGATAGTTCAGATTTATGTGGACGATATAATTTTTGGGTCGACGAATGAAAATCTGTGCAAAGATTTTGAATCAGTGATGAAGCAAAAGTTCGAATTGTCATCAATGGGGGAGATGAAATTCTTTCTGGGATTACAAGTTGAACAATTACCTGAGGGAATTTTCATTCATCAGACAAAGTATGTTCATGATATTCTAGAGAAATTTGGGATGTCAAGTTCTACTCCAGCTGCTACCCCACTTGCAACAAATCATGGGATTCACCCAGATCTCACCGGAGACAGGGCTGATGAAACGTTTTACCGTTCCATGATAGGTTCTTTAATGTACCTAACTGCTTCACGTCCTGATATCATGTACCCAACGTGCCTCGCAGCAAGATTTCAATCTAACCCGAGAGCTTCGCATTTGATCATTGTGAAGAGGATATTGCGCTACCTGAAAGGAACTCCTTCATTGGGGTTGTGGTATCCTAGGAAAGGCGATTTTACGTTCGAAGGGTATTCCGATTCGGATTTCGGATGCTGCAAAGTCAATTCAAAATCAATAACTGCAGGATGCCAGTTCTTTGGATCTAGATTGGTTACCTGGCAGTGTAAGAAACAAATGTCTGTGGCGCTATCTACATGTGAAGCAGAGTATGTTTCCGCTAGCAGTTGTTGCTCTCAGATCCTGTGGATACAGCAACAGATGCGCGACTACGGTTTGCAGTTTCTTAACACACCTCTTTTTGTTGATAATGAGGCCGCAATAAATATAATAAAGAATCCAGTACATCACGCTAAAACTAAACACATAGAAATTCGTCATCACTTTATTCATGATTGCTTTGAGAAAAAGTTGATACGAATTGAGAAAATCCACACTGACGAACAGAAAGCTGATTTACATACCAAAGCTTTTGATAAAAATCGCTTTCAATATTTGTTAAAACTGAATGGTATGAAGCTTCTGTCGGTGTCGGATGGCATAATTGGCGTTGATGAGAGTACTGTTGCGGATGAAGACGAGAAACAATCTGCAATGGTTTGTCGATTTTTTACTTGTTTTGGTATTTAGGGGGAGTAGATAGATGTATATAGATATTTTTTTTCAGAAAATACAAAAACAGTAAAAAATGCAAAAATACAAAAACATGATAAAATCTGAAAAAAAAACTTGTGTATATAGGGAAAATGATAGTACATCGGCTAGACAATTACAGTATGCTAAAGATTTGTAAAGTTTAAATGAGTTAAACAGTCTCACTAATGATGTGTCGATAGGTTTTCGCTCATTTAGTAGATTTATTCGGGATATAAACCTAAAATTTCAAACTTGTGAAATTCGTGGGGAACACTACTTGGATATATAGGTAACCCCTGAAATCTCGTTTGAAAGGTCTCATAATCTGATATACTAGGTTTTTATACTCAATGATGTCTGGGGTATTATTCTGGGACTTCTGCTGAACGGTAGTTCTGACCTAGTCCTTGGATAATACTTTATGAAAATGCTTGAAACATAGCATAAACCCTCAGCATGCCGATGAAACAATAAAATTGATAGTCGCTGCTGTTGTAGCTAAAAGATCCTCTAAAGGGGACATATCGTAAAGTCGAAGCTGATATCTCTCTGCGTATACGGAAGTATCGACCTGAGATCCCTCGGCCCTCGCATTACCTAATTTATGTACAGATATCATTGTAGTATACTCACCTGTAAGACTGAATATTGGGATTCTGGATACGAGAGTATATTCAAGAGGTGGGACACATGAATGAGCTAAGTTCATAAAACATCTAAATCGTATCCCGAGTAAATTGAAATTTGTGTGGGAATTTAATATGGATCAGTATATCGACAATCGAGGTGAATTGTTTAAGTCTGAGTATGAAATGAAGCTTAACGGTACTTGTAATTTGTCTGATAGCTGATATGATTCCCTGACACGCTCACCAAAAATATGTTTGTAAATAGTTTACTTTGTTTACTTTCTGCAATTTAAGTTTTCTGTATTTCATTTCTTAGTTTAGAACACTTTATAAAATCCAAAAAGATTTTATTTCTGCTTTATTTTCCGACAAACCAAAGTGGAGAGTTGATTGTTGGATTCTCAGATGTTTGAAGCAGATGCAGGAGATTCTGGACTGAAGAATGAGGAGAGCTTATCTTGATGAAGTTTGATTTATTGAAAAGTAAAAAATAAGTTCATTAACTTGATACTTGTTATTTTCAGAAATTGTTTGAAAAATGTTTTCAAAATCAGTTTGATTCGTCAAATGATCAACCAGGGTCATTAAATTGAACTTGGTAGATTAATCAAGTGATCAGGGTCATTAACTTGGACCTGAATACTTGAGTGGATTTCTAAAACTGATTGAGTTTGTGATTTATTGTTAAAAAGATAGTTTGTAATGTTTGATGTTTGAGACACATGTTTTGGACTTCATTATTCCCATGGAAGCTGATTGTCAAAGCTTGAACCATATCAAGATCTCAGATTCTAGCATATTGAGAGGGGGAGTCTGTGAAAGGGGGAGTCTGGATCAACAGTCAAAGGGGAGTTTGAAGATGGAGCTAGGACAAGATCCTGAACCTGTGAAGATAGAATGCTTATGATGTGAAGACAGAGAGTTGGAGAAAAGACCAAGACTGAAGACTCGGAGCTGAAGACTTCGTCAACATCCAAGGGGGAGTCTGTTGATGCATGGAATGTCTGTTGATTACGTCTACATCATGTCTTAGGTCAAGATAGGTCAACATAGGGTCTTGAAAGTCAAATTAGGGTTTTATAATGTATTACGCTTATGTGTACATAGGTTAGAATGGTATTTCGCTTGTATGTACATGTAGGTTAGAGGTTTCGCTCCAAGGGTAGTAGGTTTCGCTTATTAGGTCACCTAGATGGTTTCGCTTATTAGTCACTTGGAGGTTCGCTTATATGGACAATCCATATAAGCGAAACCACATGATCTATAAATAGTCATCTTGAGCGAAACCATATCATTCAGTTGTGTACGTTGGAGCGGAACATAGTCATTGCTTGGGTGTCGAAACTCTGTCAAATTGTAATTAGAAAGCAATAAAAGAGAAGGATTTAAAGAGGAAAAGCTGTTATAACTTCGTGTATACTGATTCCGCCTTTATACGTGAAGATGAACGTCCTTGACTGACTTTTCAGGGTCGGAACACGGTCCAACATCTTATAAATTATAATGTTTTAAAAAAATCCAAAGGTACCGTGATGACCTACTCATTTTTGTTGACATTTCGATACTTGTCTTGGTCAGTATTGTTGTGCAGATTAAACGTACACGTGGATGATGCATTAGTGTAGAAGTGATTAAAGCAATGTGTCCTATCACATTTCAAATGCTCAAGACTCTCTACGTTATTGTCATTATTATCAATTTAATAATATTTCAACCCTTTTCACCCAGATTTTCGTTTGATTAAGATTGTTCACCAATTTGTTCCGACGACTAGGTTAAATTTCGAAACCTTGCACATACGAGTCTGATATGAGCTCTGTTCGTATTACGTATGTTTGTGTATTTACTTGGTTAGGTGTACACACTAACATAGGTTAGTAGGTAGTAAATTGACATAAAAAAGTTAACTTGTTTTATCTAATTGGTTATATTAAAAAAAAAACTTTATATAATACCATATTCAACAAAATGGAATTTTCGTTTTCATAAAAAAAATTATAAAAACGTTTTTAGAAGCATTTTTCGTTTTCTTAAAATGTTTTCTTTTATAAAAATGTTTTTCCTAGAAGTTTGGTAAATAAGTTTTTCACCAACAAACTTTTAGGAAAAAACTCAATAATCTAAACATAATACATCTTCAATTCGTTAGTTTATAAGTTTAAAAATACTCTTATAGATAATATTAGTTAGTTGAAAAAAACTACAGATTATTCAATTCGTTGATTTATAGGTTCTATATATAGTATAATTCATTAGTTTTTTTTTTTCACTTCAAGAAACTTCTTGTTCTTTAGAATTCTTGGTTTACAGGTAATTCAATTTTCTGTTGTGTATAACTTTGATTTATTCTTCTATGCTCACACTTAACATTCATCTTATTTATCATTAAGAGGTTTTGGAGCTTCAATATTCATCCTTTCAGATCTTTACACATGTATGTATGTTTCTAAAACATGATGTATTGTTTGTTTGTTTTTTGTTTTTATATTATGTTTAATTGTGAACGCCATTTTTATCCTATATATATATAACCAATGTTGTAGAAGGCGCTAGGCGCTAGTCGGGCGGTGAGGTACCGCCTAGGGATTAATCGGGATTAATAGAGATTAATCGGATTGGACTTTTATATATAATTTTACATTTTTTTTTATAAATATGTAGTTAATTTTATACTTTTTATATATAATTTTACAAGTTTAGGAACCATATGTAAACTAGTGCAAGATAGAGGGGCTAAATATCAAAATACCTAAACTTAATATACCCTAAGTCCGATTAATTCCGACTAAGACCGATTAATTCCGACTAATCGGTTTAATGGGCTGCAAAAGACTGGACCGATTAGTCCGATTAATTCCGACTAAGACCGATTTTCACCGATTAATTCCGACTTTGACTAAAACCGATTAATTGGACCGACTAGGCTAAAATTAGTCAGTAGACTACCGCCTAGCGCCTAGGCGGCGATTAATCGGCCGCCTAGGCCGATTTCTGCAACAGTGTATATAACTGTAACTTGATAAAAATATGCAACTAAAATACTTAACTTTCTTTTTTCAGTTCCCTAACTGCTTCAGCTTAGGGCTGGCAATTAGGTAACTGTTTAGACACGATTAGACCTGTTTGACTAAAAAATACACCCTTTGACTTTTTTAATTTTTAAAATAATTAAAATTACAATGTTAGGATCTATCATTTATTCATCTTTGTACATAAAACATAAAATTCTTTTATAAACATGATGTAGAAAGTAGTAAAACGAGTCGTAATCATGTTTGAAACTTATGTTGTGCGCGCTGTCAGAAACCTGTTAAGACACGATTTGCCAGCCTTACTTCAGCTACTACCGATGTATCAGTTAAAGAGAAGAACAGAGAAGAAACTTATCCTCCAAAGGATGTAACAATCAAACAGGAAGAGATACAATAAATTTCGGAGGACGCTGATCTCGATGATGACAAATGGTGGTGTGACAATATAGATGGCATCCTTAAGATGTTTAAGCCGTATGATTACTATATTGATCTCATCATGATGTAAAGTACTTAATACTTAAGCTTTTAGTTTTCAAGTTTTACATTTAAGACTTTTATTTCCCTATACGTATGTTGCTTTATATAACTTTTATATATGCTTAAGACTTATTTTTTCTTATTCATAAGTTACTTTATTGCATCAATAGTTTATTAAAGCACTTGATAATTTAAATTCTAAATTTAATAATTACTAGACATGTGTAATAGTTATGACATATATCCACCACAATAATGTTACTATAAATATAAATATTATATGAATAAAAAGTCTACCAGAAACGAGTGTCGTAATAAAAGTGTTGCTATAGCCGCATTGGGTGCACCCTACTATAGCACAATATAATACACAGGTTGGGTCGTCTACGACTCTGTTAAGTCTAATCAACTCTTTGTTTCCGATCCCCTCCTACGCGTTCTTCTTCTTGTTCGATTATTTGGCGACTCTCTCTCTGTATCTAAAATCAATGGATTACGATTTCAGGAACAGGTTGAATCCACCTTACAATTCACAATCCTCCTCCGTCTACAATAACAGGCCATCATCATCTCCGATGCAGCAATCGTCTCATTCGTTGTACGGACCGTCCTCGCTTTACCCTAAGATCGGTCAATCCGGTGGTGGTGTCCATCCTCCGCCCCCCAGAAATAACACTTCCTCTTCTTCCTCCTGTAAGTTCCCATTTGATGATCCTTAACCTTTTAATAGATTTATCGTTTACTGATGCATCAAAATATCTATTTCCATATTTTTTTAGCAGGAATGGGGATTATGGTTACCTTAAAACCAGAATTTCGGATTACACCACCGGTATTCTTTCTTCTTTTAAATTCCTTAGTGTGTTTTTCCCTGTAATCATGAATTACTGAATTCCTAACCTAGTATATTAGTAATCTTATCTATTTTCAGTTTTACATACGTCTCCACTGGTGGCTATTAGTAAAAAACTAGTTATGTTTTGTTGGTTTATGGTGTAGGGCATTTTACCTTTTTTTTTAAAGCAAATTTTATGTCCAAACCATGATTTGTAGTTCAGTTCTTGTGAGATATCAACTCCTGATCTAGAAAAATGTGGGGGGCAGAATTTTGTGTTTAGCAGGGGTAGGGTTTGCTATTCAGAAGGGGGTAGCGGCGCAACTTGTTGCTCGTCTACCTGCCATTAGTCTGTAATCGTCTCTGATTTTTAACTTATAATTAAATGAAATTATTTTCGTGTTTAATGGATTATCTAACACCCCTGCTGGTGTAGTAATATTGTCTAGCAAATCGCTAGTTTGAGCAATCACTGCTGCTACATTTCTTCATTTATTGTTGCCTCAAGGGTTGGACTTGGACCTTGGTCATGTCAAAAGCTTCTTCAGAGGAATTACAACCTAATGCTCTGACTAGATCAGTCATTGTTCTAGCGAGATCATGATAGAGGAAGGGTTGTTGAACCTGGCGTATAGTCTGCCCCATCCACCATGTGATATGGGCAGATGAGGACATGACACGTTCACTTAGGTTAGGACAACATTAGATGAAGTTGCGAAAATTATACAAGCTGTTTTACCAACAGTGAATGTTCAACCTACGAGGCTGATTGGATTGTGAGGGGAGGACTAGAATATACATTGAACGATGAGGGTGGTGAAAACGGTATCCGAGCCTTTCTTGCTAGTTTGGGATGGCAGGGCCAATGAGTCTCTAAAAGACGTTATATCTGTAACACCTTAGGCATATATTATTTTGATTGTATTTTTGTAACACCTTAGACAAATCCCACAGTGATAATGGACGTGGAGAGATGCTGTGCAGTGTTATACTGGCTAATATATCACATTAGGATGAATCATGGTAGAAGTATGTAAGGTTTGTCTTACTAATCGCAAGAGGTTAGAGAAAGTAGTTAATTCAACTAACTAGACTTTCTAGAAGTATAGAATCCCCACTACATATGGCAAGCTTCTTTCTGTGAAATGAACAGCCTTAGTTATATTTATATATGGGTTTACACATTTTTAACATGTTATCACTCAATTTCCAGTATTCAGGAAACAAAAGAAAAGGCAGACCCTAACTGCCTTTTCTGTAATGGCATCAACCGTTTTGAAATTATTGATATGCAGCAGACACATCTATATAACTTGCTCAGCAGCTGATAGTGTTCAGACAAGTATTTACAGTTTTCCCTTAAAATCCTTTTCTCTGCTACCTAATTGTTTGTGGATAGTTACTCGTACTGCACTTATATTCCATTAATTGCCATTCTAAACGTATTAAAAGGATCTTAGATATGTGATATAAAGCATTGTAATACAAAAGCCTTTGTATCATTTTGTTTAATTAGATTTTAACGTTGTGTGGTTCTTATTCGAAGTCCTGATTAAAATCACTTATATTGTAGCCTCAAATGTCTCCACACATTGGAGAAATTCCTCGAAGCACATTTCAGTTTGACTTTGAACTAGAGAGGAAGATACTTGCTGAAGCAGAGAAGGAAAACCCAAACTGGAGCAAGCTTGGGCTGGAAAACTTTCCTCGTAAAACTGCAAAACCAATATCTCGTGCAGTATGTTATCTTTCTGACTAATACACACGTCTTCTTATTGATGTGATGTTTTTATATAACCCTTGTTGCATAGTTGTCAATAGCGAGTGTAGCGATCGCTATAGCGCGCTACGTAGCGTATAGGTCTAGGCTCGCTATTAGGGTTGTAGCGATAGATAGCGATAATAGGCGACAATTTTTTTTTTAATATAAATAGCAATTAAGTATAGCTATGAAATAGTTAGATTTTAGGTTTCTGTTAAATACACATGTAAAATAGCATATATACCAGGGTATTTTGATATAATATACATATAAAAAAATTAAAATTTTTTTCTAGTGTATCACAATTAATAAAATAGCCGCCCGCTATTTATCGCCATTCGCTATGTAGCATATAGGTACCTTATCGCTATTCGCCATTAACAACTATGCCTTGTTGTCTGAATTATGATGGGAACGTATTTAAAGACCTTCCCTATGGTTTTCTGCTCATCAGTCTATATTTAATGTCAAAATAAAGCACTAAAAATCAATAAGTATTGATACACATGAATGTAATATGTCAATAAATTTTGATCTGCACAAGTTTGCCGATATTTTCTTAATGATAATTACCTTTGATCTGTGAATTGCCGATATTTTCTTAATGATAATTACCTTTGATCTGTGAAAACATGTTACTTGCTTTGTAGAAAACTTGAAATGAGCTGATTACAGCTGAACTAGATTATCTAATGCACCTTACATAAGGGTTGTTTCGTGTTTCTTGAAAATTTGTGATTCTTATTATTTGGCAGAACTCTAGTGTAGACCCAGTGTCGGGCAAATACATAGCGACAGGTCTTAATAGAGATGCAGTGCCTATTGCTGTTGCCAAGTACGGAGATAATCCAATTAAGGTAACTACTTGTCTGCTTTCTTTCTTGCTATTATCTTTTTTAATATTTATACTTCGAAAAGTGCGGGGAAATTCGTAATGCAGGTCAGAACTCCTCTTACAATATTTGAAAATTGGTGATAAAACCATAATAGTGTATATTTGTAATACATGTGTAACCTTTAACCTGTTAACCTATTGGACCTGTTTCATACTTTCATTTTAGCTATTATTTATATTTTGACCGGTTGCTGATGAACCCGTTTTTAGGTGTACGAGTAGAAATTGACATCTGTTAGTGTTGCTGTGTTGGTAAATGTATGATGAGATCTTGTGTGGTTGACAAAGGATATTTTGGCTTTATTTTAATTTTATAGGTTAGGGAATTTGTGAATGGCTACACGGTGTTGCGAGAAATGGGGTTTGAAGCCAATAGTGTTGCTGAAGCATTATTCGCCCATGATAATGATAAGGAGGCTGCAGCCCATTATCTGAGCGGTTCATCCTGAGACGGCCACTACCAGTCATATATCATTTATATTCCCTTTGTGTGTTTGATTGTAAAATGGGCTACTTCTGATTATCTGGTTTTATGTCTTTGTAAATTGAAGTGTCACCAATAACTTGTGATATGTGGATTATTGATTGTTTACAAAGTTGAGAAGTAGAAGATATTGGAAAAACTGAATAGATAATGTCTTAAACTGGTGGGTATTTTGTTTGTTTATTTGTTTAGAGATCTTAAGTTTAGATATTAGTTATCTACTAGTAACTCTCTCTCTCTCTCTCTCTCTCTCTCTCTCTCTCTCCAAATCACTACTGATTAAGCAGTCTTGTCTTACCCTACTACGTAGTTACTATTAACCACCACGTGCATTTTCCGCCCAATCTCATTCATTGCTCTACACTCCCTCACTCACTCATTTATTATTCTCCACCTTACCTCCATTAATTCCAGCTCCCACCTTCACTTATTATCTCTCTATTAGTCTCTTTCGGTCTGGTGTTAAAGTGATTTATTTAGCTCATTGCTTCAATTCAATTCATCAACAACTCAATGCCTTATTCCACCCAAATCTGATACGCTGAGCCCACTTATATTTATTTTTCTACTTTTCATTCTTCAATACTCTTTCTCATCCTTATTGCTAATTTTCTCTCTGTTTTTATCCAATTCATTACTCTCTTTTTCAATTTTCTCATATCGTTCACTTTTTCTGTCTGTGGAATTAGTTAGTTGATTGCTTGTAGATTTTATGACAATTTACATGAACAACTCATTGGATTTAGCTTATCTTTGCTGATTAATGAATATTTTCCAACGGAAAAATAATAAGAATTGGTATGTTAGACCAAACATATTAGCAAAAACGCGTTGAATTTTACGTTTGTACACGTTGACAATCCAAAACAATCAACAAGAGTAGGACAAATAAGCAGAGACAACACCTCCATAGCCCACACTAATCCATCACCTTCATAGCCCACACTTCGATAAGCCGGCCCCTCCATAGCCTACACCGGTAAGCCGGCATTCTATAACCGACCTCTCTTCATATCCCACACTCCCATATTCCGGCACCTTTATAGCCCACACACTCCGAGTCACCGACACCTACATAACCCAAGCATTATATACTTCCGCTGTGCAATGAAGATACCGGTCAGATCACACCAACTCTGATTTTAGCGGGTGTGACAGTATCAATATCGATATGTGATAATGTTACATATATTTGTATCTATGGTTTTCGATCAATGTAAACACGTGTGGATATCTTTTTTGAAACATCATGAATATATATATTTTTTTTGGTTTTATCTTTCGGTCCTGACCGAAATTCCAACGCAACATGCGAGAGGGAACCACTAGTCGTTGTTGTTATTATTATCATTTTTTATTATAAAAGGGAACTGAAACCATTATTTTGTTTCCATGTGTACCCTTTAGTTTTCTTAGACTTACTTCCACCACTTAAACTATAAACTATAAAGAATATACGTTTTTAACTCATTTACTTTGATTTTCCTTTAATAACTTGTGGTCATTAATTAAAAAAACTGAATATGTGGTTGTGTTTAAATATTTTCTCGAAATTTCGGAATAAACTTTGTTGACAAAGTAATTGTATTCAAAATAAATTGTTTTCTTTTTGTATCGTAAGTTGTACGAGTGTCAATACCGTGTGGGTACTCTAATGAATCGAACCGGTTCCGATCGAACAACATCAAAGGGAATCGGTATTCGTTTTTTATAGTTTTCGATCGATGCAAAACATGTGTCAATATTTTTTTTGGCAAATGACAACTTTATAGACACCGCCCCCCCCTTAAAGCCTAGAAAATTCTTGTCACACCCCGATATTTCCACGTATTACCGGTGGGCCCGGTGGGGAGTATCGTGACGTAGTTGATATCATCATTGTCAATACACACAATAATATAGCACAACGGAAGGCTTGGTGAATAAACTATTACAAACCATATTGTCTGAGTGTTCGAGTTTATGAATATACAGACTGGAATGTAATAAGATCCACAAGCGGATCATAAATGTACAAAGAAACAAAAACAACAGACTTCAGGTATCTCATGGATTTGCAAGATCCTCTAATGACACCCTATAGCTCCAGCCTATTACGAGAGGTACCTGTCAATCAGTCTTTCAGAAAATACGTCAGTTTACACTGGTAAATACAATTAACTGACTCTTTTGAAAATATTTATGAAAATTGATTTAAGTGCGCATGGCACAAATCATTTATAACTTGGGACAATTATTTAAAGATAATCTTGTATACTGATTTATATGTTCGTCATACAATTGGGGCCGGTTGGAAGCCGGTCGTGATTAACCGACTCACCACTTATAGAACCCACAAAGGAGTTATCCCCAACATGTGGGTTTATATATTTAGCATTTGCATCTGTCAGGTGTATGCCTACACCCCGTGTTGAGCATGATAAACAGAGAAATGGATAAGAAGAAGAGAGGCTGAATTGCTTTTCTTGTATTTCTTGTATATTTTTACAATCATACGACAGTGTATAAATAGCCTATACAAAAGACTAAAAAAGGAAAATGAAATCATTGGCATTGAAAAGAATTGCTGGCAATTAGCAGGAATGAGTGTATCTTGAGCTGCAAGGTCAATGGCCCAAATTAGGAAATGATGTGGACTGATCCTAATAATTTTCAATCAAATATTTCAACATTCCCCCTCAAGTTGAGTAGTGGGGTTTTCGATACTCAACTTGCCAAGACAGTGATTGAAAATCTTTCCATTGACCGCTTTTGTTAGAATGTCTGCGAGTTGGTCTTCTGAGCGGACAAACGGAAGTTTGATTATCCCTGCTTCAAGTTTTTCTTTAATGAAATGTCGATCCACCTCAATATGTTTTGTGCGATCATGCTGGACGGGATTCTCTGAAATTTGAATTGCTGCTTTGTTGTCACACAAAATTTCACTTGCATGGGTTGGAGAATACCCGATTTCCGTCAAGAGTTTTCGTACCCATAGGATCTCTGCAAGACCGCGTGCTATACCTCGAAATTCTGCCTCAGCGCTTGAAAGGGCTACCACCTTTTGTTTCTTGCTTCTCCATGTGACAAGATTTCCACCGACGAGGGTAAAGTAACCAGATGTTGATCTCCGATTTCCTTTATCTCCTGCCCAATCTGCATCGGTATATACCTGGGTTTCAAGATGCCCAGATGCTTTGAAAACAACTCCATGACCAGGTGTCCCCTTGAGGTATCTAATAATTCTCCACATAGCTTCCATATGGGTAACTTGAGGTTGGTGCATAAATTGGCTTACAACTCCCACTGCGTAGGCAATATCAGGCCGAGTATGTGAGAGATAGATCAGTTTTCCTACTATCCGTTGATATTCTCCTTTGTCAGCTAACTTAGCATCTTCCTCCATATAGAGCTTCTGGTTTACCATCATAGGAGTGTCCACCGGTTTACAATCAATCATCCCTGTTTCTGCCAATAAGTCAAGGACATACTTTCTTTGGCAGATGAAAATCCCTTGTGTTGACCTCATGACTTCAATTCCAAGAAAGTATTTAAGTCTTCCTAGATCCTTCATTTCGAATTCTTTGAATAGGTTTACTTTTAACCTTGTCATCTCTTCTTCATCATTACCTGTGATTATCATGTCATCAACATAAATAATTAAGCACGTTACGTATCCATTTCTCCGTTTAAGGAACAGAGTATGATCTGAGTTACTCTGTTTGAAGCCATATTTTTTCATGGCTAAAGTAAATCTGCCAAACCAAGCACGAGGGGACTGTTTTAATCCGTATAAGGATTTTTTCAAGCGACACACTTCTCTAGACTTGGAATCTTTCATGAGTCCAGGGGGGACTTCCATATAGACTTCTTCTTTGAGTTCTCCATGCAAGAAAGCATTTTTTACGTCAAATTGAAGGAGAGGCCAATCTTTGTTTGCGGCTATAGAGAATAGAACTCTGATTGTGTCGATTTTGGCCACAGGAGAGAAAATCTCGGAATAGTCAATTCCGTATGTTTGAGTGTACCCCTTTGCTACCAACCGGGCTTTGTATCTTTCAACAGTTCCATCCAGCTTGTATTTTATAGTGAAGACCCAACGACACATCCAACCGATTTTTTTCCAGGAGGAAGGGAACATATCTCCCACGTGTCATTTTTATTTAGAGCCTCCATTTCCATTTCCATTGCTTCTCTCCACTCCTTGGACTCAAGAGCTTGTTCAACTGTAGTTGGAATTTCTTCAGAACACAATGATGTGGCAAACGCTTTGGCTTCTGGTGATAACTTTCCCTCTGCCATGTTTGCCATTGGGTATCGAGAACTTCGAGCTTCCTTCTCTAGAGAGTATCTTTTTGGCGGAACTCCCCTGTTAGATCTTGGGGGGAGAACATATCTGTCTTGTTCAACCTGTTTTGGTTCTTGTCCTGCCTCATGGTTAGGTAAGTCATGATTTTCAAATTGCTCATGGCTCCCATAGTTAGTGGGTGAGTCAGGAATATTAGGAGAATCATCATACTCTTGGGTTTGAGAAGTACTTACCTCAGACGCCAGGTTGGGAGGATCATTGTGAGTGGTACTTTCTTCAGGGCTAGTGGATTGTGACATGATTTCTTCAGGGCTAGTGGACTGTGACATAAATTGGGCTTCGTGATTATCTCTTGCTTCCGAGGATGGCATCCATTGTACCCAACTCAATGTGTCGTTGTTTGCCTTTTCCCCCTGACCAGTGTGTTGGGTATTGTAGAAGTATTCAGTTTCGAGGAAGTCACAGTTCATTGTGGTATACATATGACGGGTGTGAGGATTGTAGCACCGATAACCGTGTTGATCGACTCCATATCCAACAAACACGCATTTCTCAGCGCATGCATCAAGTTTGGAACGGTCGGTTTTTGGTAGGTGAACAAAGACTGAACAGCCAAAAACTCGAGGTTTAAGGGTTAGGTTTGATGGGGGTTTGTGGAATTTAGAAAAGACTTGAAGAGGAGTTTTCAAGGCTAGCGCTCTCGTCGGGAGACGATTCATAAGATAGGTTGCTGTGACAAGGGCTTCAGGCCAGAAGGATTTTGGAACTCGGGATTCAATCATGAGTGCGCGAGTTATTTCTAAAAGAAAGCGGTTTTTCCTTTCAGATACCCCGTTTTGTTCAGGGGTATGAGCGCACGATGTTTGATGAATTATCCCGTTTTCCTGACAAAACTGTTTCATGGGGGTATTAACAAATTCCCCCCCATTGTCAGACCTAAGGATTTGGACATTGCTCTTGAACTGGACTTTAACCATGGCACAAAAAAACTTGAATTTTGAAAATACTTCGGATTTATTTTTCAAAAGATAAATCCAAGTCATACGGGTGCAATCATCAATAAATGCTACAAAGTAGCGGAAATTTTGTCCCCCCACAACCTTTGCTGGACCCCACACATCCGAATGAATTAATAAAAACGGAAAATCAACCTTAGTATCATTTGAATTGAAAGTGTGTCTGTGGCTTTTAGCCAAAAAACATGTTTCACAATTCAAGGCCTTATTTGTTGGAAATAATTCAGGAAATAAACGATGTAAGTAACCACTAGATGAGTGTCCCAACCTCCGATGCCATAACCATGCTTCCCTATCTGTAGATCCATGAGCTAGCATAACAGTGCCTTGCCTAGTCACTTCATCCACATAGTATAGCCCTTGTCGCTCAGTACCACGCCCAATGATCTTCCCCGTCCTGATGTCCTGTAAGATACAAAAGTAGGATGCATTAGAACCACACAATTTAATTCTTTTGTAACGTGGCTGATTGATAGCAATTTGTGAGATAACGATGGGACATAGAGGCAATTTGACAGTTTCATGTTTTCTGAAATTTGAATAGTCCCTCCTCCTTTCACTTGAAGAACTTCCCCATTTGCAGTGTGGATTCTGGATTTTTTGGGTTCTGACATCGAGCATATGTCAGCTTTTTCATAGGTCATTGTGTCGGTAGCACCACAATCAAAAATCCACGCGTCTTCCTTTTTTTCATTTTTTGTTGCTATGTTAGCTTTTCCAAATTTAAAAGAGTTTTTTGACTCCTTTTTAGAAAAGTGAGGGGTGCTACTTGTACTTTCAGAAACTTGGAATTCATTTAATGCATCAAGAATGTTGGGACTAAAAAACTGGGGGTTTAAAATTGTAAATTTCGAATCTTGGTGTTTAAAAGACGAGTGTTTTGAAAAAGGAGGGTCTGAGATGTAATTCTCAAACCCTATACCTGTCTTTCTCCCTTGTTCCTCTTCTGTAATCGCTGCAAAACAACACATGCCCCCTCCTTTTCCTTTTTCGGTCCCTTCTTCATCTCCGGCGGGTTTCCGATGTTCACCGTTGCTACCGCCGCTGCTGGTGGCCTCTCGGTTACCCACGGCGGCAGCGGCCTTCCCTTTTTTTGTGTCCGTCAGCCCACCAATCTGGATAACCCACAAGTTTGAAACATTGTTCCTTCGTGTGTTTGGCCATGCCACAATGATCGCACTTCAACTTGCTCTTGTCAACCCGGGATGATGACGGATTAGCTTTCTGGTCTGACCGGCGGCCCCTGGAAAGAAGCCCTAACCCATCGGCATCTCCTAGTGAGTTCAAACCCGATCCCACCCCTTGATTATTGTTCCTGAAGATGCTTTGATGAGTTGTTTCCTTTCGGACAGCAGCATACGCGGCTTCGGCGGATGGCAGGGGATCCCACCGGAGAATTTCCCTTTTAAGGGAGTCATATTTTCGGTCAAGGGCATTAAGAAACTGAAATAACTTATTCTCTGACCTGACCTTGTTGTAAGTAGCAATGTCAGCGGAACATTTCATCGGGTTTGGGTCTCGCCGTTCGATTTCTCCCCAGATACCCTGCATCACGATCCAAAATTCTTCTAACGGTAAGCCATTTTGCTTAAACTCGTTTGCTTTAACGTGGAGGTCGAAAGTTTGAAGCTTGTCTTTTCCGCTGCTATACGTAACCGTGAATGCGTCCCAAAGGGTTTTCGCCGTTGGGAACTCCGTAAGGTTACTAGCAAGGTTTGGTTCAATGTTTTGAATCAGCCAAGAAAAGACGATTACATCATCTTGTTCCCACTGTTCATCAATAGGTTCTGGTGGATTATGGGTGAGATGGTTTAACAGGGCTTTCGATTTCCCTCCTATGGCGACTCGAATCATCCGAGCCCATAAGGGGTAGTTTTGGCTTATGAGATTGAGGCTAATTTTTAGGCTATCGGATGGGCTTGGTTTTGGGTTCTGGGTTTGAGTTTGAACTCCATTTTTTAGGAGGTTGGCTATTTGGATGGCTAGGTTGTTGTTGTTTTCGTCGGTCATTGCTTCTGGTAGATGATGAGCAAAAAAAGGGTTTGGATCATATACACTGCTCTGATACCATGTTGAGCATGATAAACAGAGAAATGGATAAGAAGAAGAGAGGCTGAATTGCTTTTCTTGTATATTTTTACAATCATACGACAGTGTATAAATAGCCTATACAAAAGACTAAAAAAGGAAAATGAAAGCATTGGCATTGAAAAGAATTGCTGGCAATTAGCAGGAATGAGCGTATCTTGAGCTGCAAGGTCAATGGCCCAAATTAGGAAATGATGTGGACTGATCCTAATAATTTTCAATCAAATATTTCAACACCCCGTGCATAGGTCGTGGCCATTTTCAAATGAAATGAGCCGAGGATATCTAGGACACGGTTGAATTAACCCCCAATGCTTATGTTATCAAACAAGACAGATTAAAACGGGTTATGTAAATTTATTAATCACAATCCGATTAAATGATTTCATACCCAACCAAGTGGTATTATTATAATACCATATCCCAAGCCCGTATAAGGGAAAATAAGTTAAAAGTATTTACCTGATGCTAGCAGTAAAAATCCTAAAGCTTTTTGAAGGCACCTTCTACCGGAAGCTATTTAATCTGTATAGAAGGTTTATTAACCTATTAGGATGCTAACAGGTCTTTAATTTAGTCAAGGACTTAGACCGGCTAGCTAGAAGGAAACCCTACGGTTCTAAACGCTCGATTAAGCGGAAACCGGAATAGAATGCGATTTAGACCCGACAAGCTTGGATACTTGTATAACATGGGTAGACTAATCACATTCTGGAAATTGAGGATTTAATGATAAGGTTTGACCCGTTTCGGCTATTTTATGTAAACTAGTCACATAAGCCGATCCGAACGCGTAAACGCGTAACGGGTAACCAAAATAAATTATATACAGGTCTTAATCATTATTATGCTCAAAATATGTTAATACATCAGTAAGATGTTAACATATATGCCCAAGAAGTAATTTAAACCAAAATAAGTCCCATAAGGGCATTTTGGTAATTTTAATGCCCATAAAAGAGTTTAAATATTAAACTGAGTTTCAGGTCTGATTTAATTAGTAAAAATATGTATTTTATAAGTTATATCAGTAGGGTATTTTATATATGTGAAATTTATCTTATATAACCAAACTATGCACCTTAGGGGCATTTTGGTAATTTCACATAGGCTTTAAAGGTCAAAATAGACTTCTGAGTTTAAAAACTTTGGTTTACTATATAATTATATAAATTAGCTTAAAACATCAGTGGGTAATAAGTTTTATATGTCAAATATAGTTTTAACTCAAACCATGTGCTAAAAACGCTTAAAAGTCGGTTTTAAGGGATATTTGGGTTAAGACAGGAAATCTGAGTTTTTGATCAGTTTATAAGGTTCAAAATACTTTATTTATCATGTAGAATCAGTAGCAAAAGGTTTGGCATTAAAAGTTATGTAAAACTCATTTTATGCATGAAAAGGGTAAAACCGACAATTACCGAATTCAAGCTATAATCCTATGTTATGCTCAGCCTAAAAATAAATAAAAATCTTCAAAAATCCCAAAATATTATTTTACATCAGTAGGTAAAAAGTTTGATATCAAAAATCGGGTTTAGATAGGCTTTATGCTAATTATGCCATTTAAATAATAAGAAGCTCCTTAATTACGCCATTGAGCATAACTCATATTCTAGACCTCAAATTGATGTCAAATTTTATGGACATGTCTAAATATCAGTAGCAAAGGTGTTAGTTCATTCATATTGCTAAAAATCTCAGTTGTGTGTAAAAAGGGCGTTTATGGCATTTTTAAGCATAATTACGATTAAGTGTATATAATTCAAACCACTAGGCACCATGCAATATAACTCCAGAGGGTTATACTACTAAGTAATATGGTCCTAATGGAAGCTTAAAACATGGGAGAATTAAGCTTGAATGGGTCAGAACTGAAAGTCAAAGCAAAAGTCAAGCTTTTGCGACTTTCGGTTATAAACTGACCTTAGACTATTAATTGCCGGGTTAGGACTGATAAAACATGTTTTAATATTAATCACCAAGTCATTAGAATGTTAAAATATAATTTAGAACCTCTGTTTTATTAATTAGAATCATTTTTGCAATTTCTGTCTAGTTTGACTTTTTGTCAAACTACTTTGACTCGACAATTGACCAGTCAAACAAGATAATTAGGAGATGCCCTTTTAAGGGTTAATCACCTACACTAATGTGGTTCTATAACCACTTTCAATTTGATTAGTGGTTAAACCATATGTAATTAAAACGAAAGTCAAACTAAATTTACGATAAGTTTGACTTTAGAGTAATGAAGCTAAATTAAACGACTAAACAAGAAATTAGAGGCTTACTACAGGTCCTAGTAGTCTTTTCTACACTTCAAAGTCTTCTCCTTGTCCTTAGCAAGCTCCAGATGTTGTAGATTAGCAAATGCTTGCAAGTGTGCTTTGGAACTCAAGAACTAGCACTTCTTATATAACAATTCACAAAGTCATGGATCATCTCCAGGTGTTATTGGAGGCCCTGGGATCACCCCAGGTGTCCTAGCTGATGAATTAAACCGACTTATAGCTCCTTAGGTCGTTACAAACTAGAATAAGGCGGTGGAACAGCCAAAACCCGCACCTGGCAACATTTTTCTATTACTGGCATGCTGAGGCAGGCCGCGTAAGACTTAAGGGGGTCTTACGCGGGCCGCGTGGACCGGCTGATCCGGTAAAATAAGTTTTAAAGCTGGCAGTTTCAGTCCCTGATCGTTTTTAACCCTTTTTAACCTCATTGTTGACATGTAGGGCCCTTGTAGTCAGTTTGCTGAAGCTCAAGAATGAATAAACTAACTTCGTTAGGCTCTGGTTCGTTAAATACCTCTATGAAAGCAAGTTTCATCAAATTGACACTTTTGGCCCAAAGTCTTGAAAACATGCGTAGCGATCTCAAAACCACGTGAAATTTATACCACTTATTCTTAAGAGTATATTTGAATGTTTCGAAGCCTCGGTTTCGTTAAAAGGTCACTCAGAGGTCAGAATCGACATGTTGACACGTTTAACCCTTATAATTAAATAATCTTCCGATTATTTTCATAAACGGCTTCTTATATTCAATCAATCACTCGTTTAAGAATATATTCATCATGTATGGTCATTCAGAGGCACAAGTTTAGCATGTTGACACTTTTAGTCCCTGTGGTTTCATAGATTCACTGTTTAACAACTTTGGTCATTCAAACTCAATCTTTCACACCTTTAGAGTTTGGGATACGTGTCCTTACATAATTGGACACGTTTTTACGTGGTGTTACATCCTCACCCCCTTAAAAGAAATCTCGACCCCGAGATTTACCGGAATAAGTGAGACTTTTATCGCATAGTGGACTCAACTTCCCACGTATATTCGGGACCTCTACGGGCGTCCCATTTGACCTTTACTATAGGTACACCGTACATGCTTCCTTCGGAGCTTTTTAACCTGTCGATCCTCGATCGATATAGGTCTTTCAACGAATCTCAAGCTTTCATCAATCTGTACGTCTTTATGAGACATAGCCAGTGAGTTTAGCTTATAAGCTACACTGCCGACACATTCGATAATCTCGAATGGTCCAATATATCTAGGGCTCAACTTGCCCTTTTTACCAAAACGCATCACACCTTTCCAGGGCGACACTTTCAATAGAACCTTATCGCCTATCTCAAACTTTAGAGGTTTTCGCCTCTCATTAGCATAACTTTTCTGCCTATCCCTGGCAGCTTTTAGGCGATCATGAATCTGGACAATCTTGTCCATTGTTTCAAGGACTATATCAGGTCCTGACAACTGAGTTTCTCCTACTTCTGCCCAACAGACAGGCGTTCTGCATTTCCTACCATATAATGCCTCAAAAGGCGCAGCCTGAATGCTAGTATGGTAGCTATTGTTATAAGAAAACTCGATCAATGGCAGGTGCTCATCCCAACTACCACCTAAGTCAATAACACATGCACGAAGCATGTCTTCCAAAGTTTGAATTGTACGCTCACTCTGTCCATCAGTCTGAGGATGGTAAGCAGTACTAAAATTCAAACGCGTACCCAAAGATTGTTGGAAACTTTTCCAAAAATGAGAGGTGTATCTAGTATCTCTATCAGAGTTGATTGATACCGGTACGCCATGAAGAGCTACAATTTTGTCTACGTATAACTGGGCTAACTTGTCGGAGCTATGGGTCTCCTTAATGGGTAAGAAATGTGCTGACTTAGTCAGTCTATCCACAATAACCCATATGGTGTCGTTTCCATGCCTTGTTTTAGGTAACTTGGTTATAAAATCCATGGTTACCATCTCCCACTTCCATGTAGGGAGTTCTGGTTGCTGAAGTAGACCTGATGTCTTCTGATGTTCAGTCTTAACCTGAGCACAAGTTAGGCATTTAGCTACGTGTGTGGCAATAGATTTCTTCAAACCTATCCACCAATAGTTCGCCTTCAAATCATGAGACATCTTGTCACCTCCCGGGTGAACTAAGTACTTGGAGTTGTGGGCTTCCTGGAGGATTATATCTCGAAATCCTCCTTGAATAGGAACCCAAATCCTTCCGTTCATCCTGAGAATTCCATCCTTCCCAGGTGTTAACTGTTCAACAGTTATACCTAACTTTTCATTTGGAAGATTATCTTCCAAAACAACATCCTTCTGTGCAGCTAATAGTCTTTCATTTAGACTATTCTTCAACTCAATGCTCTTGGCATTGATCCTAATTGGTTTAACTATTTCCTTTCGGCTTAGAGCATCTGCGACCACATTCGCTTTACCAGGATGGTAGCGAATTTCGCAATCATAGTCATTTAAGGTTTCCATCCAACGGCGCTGTCTCATATTGAGCTCTTTTTTATTGAACAAATGTTGGAGACTTTTGTGATCAGAAAAGATCACACATTTAGTTCCATACAAATAATGTCTCCATAACTTTAATGCGAATACAACGGCACCCAACTCCAAATCGTGGGTGGTGTAATTCTTCTTATGCACTTTTAATTGTCGTGACGCATAGGCAATCACCTTGCCTCGTTGCATAAGCACACAACCCATACCGGTGTGTGAAGCATCACAGTATACGACAAACTCTTCAATTCCTTCAGGTAAGGTTAACACCGGAGCATTGCTCAACTTTTGCTTAAGAATCTCAAAGGATTCCTGTTGCTTTGGACCCCAATCAAATTTCACATTTTTATGGGTCAAAGAAGTTAAAGGTGCAGCTATTCTTGAGAAGTTTTCAATGAATCTTCTATAATATCCAGCTAAACCTAGAAAACTATGAATTTCGGTAGGAGTCTTTGGTGCTTCCCAATTCAACACGGCTTCTACCTTAGCAGGATCTACTTGGATACCACGCTCACTAACAACATGTCCAAGGAATTGGACTTCGCGAAGCCAGAATTAGCATTTGGAGAATTTTGCATATAGCTTCTCCTGTTGAAGTAATCCTAAGATACATCTAAGGTGCTTCTCGTGATCAACTTGGCTTCGAGAATAGATAAGTATGTCGTCTATAAAAACAATGACAAACTTATCCAAGTATGGTTTGCAGACTCTATTCATGAGGTCCATGAATGCTGCTGGCGCATTAGTGAGCCCAAATGGCATCACTAAGAACTCGAAATGTCCATACCTCGTCCTGAATGCTGTCTTAGGTACATCTTCGGTTCTCACTTTAAGTTGATGATACCCAGATCTCAAATCAATCTTTGAGATGAGGATATCCAGGACACGGTCGAATTAACCCCCAATGCTTATGTTATCACACAAGACAGATTAAAACGGGTTATGTAAATTTATTAATCACAATCCGATTAAATGATTTCATACCCGACCAAGTGCTATTATTATAATACCATATCCCAATCCCGTATAAGTGAAAATAAGTTAAAAGTATTTACCTGATGCTAGCAGTAAAAATCCTAAAGCTTTTTGAAGGCACCTTCTACCGGAAGCTATTTAATCTGTATAGAAGGTTTATTAACCTATTAGGATGCTAACGTGTAACACCTCGAAAATTCACGTCCTATAATAAGTCGACACGTGTCATAGGTTTGAACGTGTGAAAGAATGTTATAGAAGGACTAAAGTTGACAAACATGGAAAGTATGTGATTATAAGGGTTCCAAATGTCAACAGTGAATAAATATATTGTACATTAACCCTACATGATGTTTATAACATCAAACGAATAAATCATGGATCATGCGAAGCTAAAAGTGAGAGATTACAAACTACAGGGGTTAAATGTGTCAACATGTTTAAGTTATACCTCTGAGTGACCTTTTGACAAACCCGAAGCTTTGTAACTGTTAATTATGCTCACTAGAATGCACGACATAAATTTCATAAAGTTTCGTAATCGTATGAGAGAGTTATGATCAAATTCGTATACAAGGGGTTAAAGCGTCAACGTTGAAGTTTATGACTTTTCGGGTAACAATAAAGTTAACCGAGGGCTAAACAAAGTGGGTAAATGTCTTAAAGGCCTTATAAGTCAATTTAGAGGGCTCATTGTGCAAAACAAGACACGAAAGCGACCTTTAGAAGGACCAGGGACCAAAACTGCAATTAAAGGAAAATTGATTTGGCAGATCATGTATGCTCGCGTAGCGCGAGCACTAACCACATATGCAGTCGCGCTACGCGACTGCCTTATCTGGACAGAATGTTGATATTCTTGGATTTTCTTGGATTCTTGTCTGCCATGGCCCTTGTAAACGACCTTTGAACGATTTTCCTCATCTTGCTTGGCCCCTAAACAACCCCTAGACATTTAGGGACACTTGTTAGTGATCAAACATCAGTTATAGAGCTTGTTGTCAACAATCCATGAGGTTCCAAGCACTATAAAAGGCCATGAGTTGCAACCAAGTTCTTCACACCTTCCCTCAGCTTTCTGATCATTTCTGGAGCTCAAGTCTTCTCTCAAGTGATCACTAATCAAGCTTAGGACTTCAGTAAGTTTGCTAATCCTTTCTTAGTTAAGTTTTTGCTTAGTTTAAGCTTAGAAGTCAAACCGTCGTAATTAACGGTTGACTTTAAGATTAATCACTAATGGTCCAGTGATTAGTCGAATTAAAAATAGTTATAAGTTGGTAATTATGTGGGTAATAAACCCTCAAAAGGGTTCCCCCTGATTCCCACTCTAACTAGGTCAAATGTCGGGTCAAACTTGCTAATAAAAAGTCAACAGGATACTTAAATTCTAATTTATGCATAATTAGCAATGTAGAACACATACAACCTGTTTGATCATTAATATAACTTGGTAATTAGTGTAAGAACATGTCTAAACATGTTCAACCTGACAATTTACTGTTTAGACCCGGTTCGGAACCGAAAGTCGCAAAGCTTTGACTTTTGCTTTGACTTCAGTTCTGACCCGTTTTTGTATGATTTAGAAATACCTAAGAGCTTCATTTGGACCAGGTTACATGCTAGTATAACTCTCTGTGATTATACACCATGGTTCATTAGTTAACCGATTAATACGCATGATTCCGTTAATTGCTCATATGTTGACCATTATGCCCTTATTACCATAAAACGTGATTTTTGGAAATGTAAAAGAGTAGAAACCTTAATTACTGATATATAAACTTGCACCTAAAATTTGACATCAGTTTGAGGTGTAGTTTGAGAGTTATGCTCATTAGCGTAATTAAAAGCTTCTTTAGCGATTAAACGGCGTAATTAGCGTAAAGCCTATTTAAACTCACTTTTTGATATCAAACTTATTACCCACTGATGTAATATATTATTTTGGGATTTTTGAAGTTTTTAATTAATTTTAGGCTGAGCATAACTCATAGTCGTAGGCTTAATCCGGTAATTGTCGGTTTTGCCCTTACGGGCTATAAAATGAGTTTTACATATCTAATTGACTCCAAACCTTTTGCTACTGATCACGTATGATAAATAAATTATTTTAAGCCTTCTGGAATAGTAAAAATACCAGCTTTATGTATCGAACCCGGAAATGGCTTCTAATCGCCTTATTAAGCGTTTTTAACGCATAGTATGTACTAAAATTATTTTAAACATACAAGGGTTGATACCTACTGATATTTTAGGTAATTTATAATATTTTAACAGTAAGCAAAGGTTGTTTAACTCAGACTTCAGTTTGAGCTTTACGGCTTATGTGAAATTTCCAAAATGCCCCTACGGTGCATAGTTTGGTTATAATTGATAAATTTCACATATATACTTTACCCTACTGTTATAACTTAGTAAACTAAGTATTTTTGCTGATTATATCAGACCTGTAACTCAGGTTAATACTTAGACTCTTTTATAACCTTGAAAATGACCAAACTACCCCTACGAGGCATAGTTTGTGTTTAAATTCATTTCGGGCATAATAAATGATGTCTTACTACCCCTACAAGACAATAGCCAAGAAGACGTGTTGGAACCGCATTCTAACAACTTCGTTGTTTCCGACGATACTTCTAACTCTAGTGAGGACTTGAGCGATAGTCGTCCCTGTGTCGATTGTGCCGTGAAGGACTCCCCATCGACTTCGTTCGATGCATACATAGACCTGAGCAATTCGACATACACCTTCTTTAACGAGAGCCCAGAAAAGGGTTGGACTTGTCCACCTACATATAGCATAGGAATCACCCTCACCGACAACCTCTTGCGTTCTCGTCTTAATCTAGATCAACTAAGGTATCTTAGGCACTTTGGGGTTGTTCCATCCAGTAAGGAACCGCCCGATCCGGAAAAGTTCCTTGAAAATAAACAAACTTCATAGACAGCCTCTAGACACGGGGCCGTGTCCAGGTCAGCACGCCCCCGTGTCCACCCAAAGATTCCTTTCTGATTTTGTCAGAATACGGACAAAAATGTGTCAGGATTCCAGCTGCACACGGGGCCGTGTCCAGCCGACACGGGGCCGTGCGCAACGTACTGTCGTTTTCTATAAATGCAGCCAAGAATCCTGCACATTTGAACCATTCCAGGGACAGAGATTTGGGGAATATTCTCACATACCATCCTAGGTATTTTCTCAAAGAAGTTTCTCAACTATCTTCTTGTCCTTTCCTCTTTTATCCACTATCATCTTCTTCAATTTTTCTCATACTTCCATTAAAGCTTGAACCTTCCGTAATTTCAAGCCTTATTGAGATGTTTGTTAGATTTTGGTTCATGGAATCTTGTTAAAAATAAGTTCTACAACAATGTTTTAAGTTGTTTATGTTCAAAAATGCTTTAAAAATCATGAAAACAATTTGAAACCCCAAGATTCCTTGTTCCTAAATCCTGCAGATATCTGAACACGGGGCCGTGTTCGCTGAACACGGGGCCGTGTCCGAAGTACTGGTCCCATAAAATTGAACTCTTTTCGGTATGTTTTCTCAGAATGGCAAGCAGAACAAACGGAAACTCTTCGTCGCATTCCAGAAACAACCGGCAGGGGAGAAGATCATCAACGGTTGAAGATTCTCTTGTAAACTATGTTTACGCCTTAAGAGAAGCCCTTGATGAAATGACAAGTGTGGAAGAGGCATTGGTTGACCGTATTAATCATTTGATGGTGGGACTAGAAGGATGTCTCCGGGAAGTCAACCTTTTGCACCAAAGGTTGAACATTCTCGCCTCTCCTCCTTTGGTGCCGATTATCACCCAAAGGGCATGGAATGTGGTACCGGAAGTCATCATTCCAGCCGAATGGTACGCCTTACATCCGGAACCCCCTCGAGACATACTACAAGGGGTTCCGATTGGTGTCGCTCCTCCTCCACAAGATGTTGAGGAACATGAAGCCGCCTCCCTTCTCCCGAGGGAGATAGAAGAATGGCTCTAGCAACATCTAAGGGACACCGCTCGGCTTGGAGTTCTACAAGACTTTTAGAAACCGGAAAACTATTTCCGGAATTTTGGTTCTTATTGAAGAAGTAGAGCTCCTAAAAATGATTTTACGTATCACTTGACCTATCTAATTTAGGATTTTTAACTTTTATTTTCTGCTTTATTTTTCATTTTTTAGGACTACTATGTAATTTTCTCTATGACGTAATGAATGATGGTTTTAGTTAATTTGGTGTTGAAATGAATAAAACACACTTGAGATGGCAAAGGATACAAGGGAAGCTTGAACCAGCACCCCATGCAGGAAAACAGGACCATCCGACAAAATTCTTCGTTTACAGTAAGTTCGGCACGGGCCGTGTCCGCCCAACACGGCCCCGTGCTGCACAGTCTGCAGAAATACCCAGTTCAGGTAAACTGGACACGGGCCGTGTTCACCCAACACGCCCCCGTGTCCAGGCTTCTGTTTCTCTTGATTTAATTTTGTTACTGGCACTTGAACACGGGGCCGTTCCCGGATAACACGGGGCCGTGTTCAGCGCCCAGTAACACAAAATTTTTGCTTTTTACACCTTTTTACACATTCAATCAACCTAAAAACTTATTTTTGGGACACATTGAGGACAATGTGTAATTTAAGTGTAGGGGGATGCTAAAACCTTGAATCTTGCAAGTCCTAAATACAAGCCTTACACAAAACTCTATTGGAACCGCTAATCACCCCAAATTTTTTTCAAAAAAAAAAAAAAAAAAAATTTTACTTGTCTAGGTTTAATTCGGGAATTTCAAGTTCTAAAAAGGTTATATTTTTACGAATTTACAACCGATAGCGTCGTGATAAAAAGAACCAACATAAGAAAATTATGAAAAGGCATGACAAGCTTAGTTAAAATTTGATTATATATACTTGATCACATAAAACCCATTCCCACAAAAGTGAGTTTTGAGCCTTTATTGAGCATACAATTACATATCATTAAACTAAATGCTCATTTTTCGTTTCTTGTGTGAATAGCCGCTTGGCTCTTACGACTCTAGAACTTGCCATGACAATACATTCCCGGTCCTTACCAACTTAAACCCGAGTAAGTAAATGATGGAGGCATTAGGACTAACCCTTTTTATTTCTACACCATTATTTTCTTTTTTTTTACCACCTACCCAAAATCCTCATAGTTAGCCCCTTTGAGCCTAAACCTTTTCATTTCATAACCCAAACCAAACACCCTTTTACCCACCAAAACCTTTTTCATTTTTAACCCTTTGTTTTAGTAACTAGCTCGGTTTTTCGTATGACTTTTCAAAAAAAAAAATGTGTTGATTATGAAGCAAAAGAAAATAAACAAACAAGTTCATCAAAAATAACTTTGTTTGAATAATAGCTTCATCAAAATAAAAGTTACAAAAATAAAAAGTCTTACGAAAACCGACGCTTTTTACGCTTTTTCGCCCTTTTTCTACTAACCACTAACCCAACCACCTACCTTTAACCCAAGCCTAACCCTTCACCCAAAAAGTCCTCTTGATATTTACAAAGGTACATAGTTAAAAATGAGGAGGATTGATTGCTTGGCAAGCCTATGGTAGGAGTAAGTTCCATGCCGCTCTCGAGTGATCCACAAAAATACATTTTCGGCCGAATGTTGAGTGATCCCCGTGAGGTATGTGAACTTGTATATAAATAGAATTTTAAAAAGGCATGTTATGCCCTAATAAGTAATTTATCTTATGAAAAGTTTTAAATAAATCATGACGAATAGGATTGTAAATAAATAAAAATAAAACTAAATAAAGAATCTTGGAAATCCCGACACTCTATGACAAGCCCAAAAACCTTCTTCTCTACCCATTCCATTTGGGTGTGTAAAGCCACATTATAAAGAGTTTTGCTTGAGGACAAACAAAGATTCAAGTGTGGGGGTATTTGATGTGTGCAAAATGCAACATATAAATTACATCAATTGTGGCATAAAACTAACATTTTTTTAGTACTAATGTTGGAAAAAGTATGCTTTTGTCTTCCTTTTGTATTTTCAGGATTAAATGAGCTCAAATTAACAAAAGAAGCAAAAAGACAGCAAAATCTAACATAAATACAAGAAAAGGAACAAACGTGACATGCCCGACCCCACGACAGCATCTTCCCAAGCAAAACAAGAAGAAAGAAGACTGAACACGCCCCGTGCTCAGCCAGCACGGGGGCGTGCCCAAGTGTCAGCAGAAAAGACAAAGTGGTAGAAGCTTTTATTGCCCACCACGGGGCCGTGCTCAGCGAACACGGGGCCGTGGTCAACCATAAGATTCGCACAATCCTGGCAAATCTTCATAGTACAAAGATTCTTCTGCACACGGGGTCGTGCTCAGCGGACACGGGGGCGTGGTCAACTAATAAAGACAAGCTGCATTAAATGAAGAAAGAGAGGATGTGGACACGGGGCCGTGCCCACTGGACACGGGGCCGTGCCCGAGCTTCTGTTCAGCCTATAAATAGGAGTGCTTGGCTCAAGCTCAAACCATCCCTTGGCACACCACCTCTCTCACACTTCACCCACCACCCACCACCACCATAACACCATCATCCACCACCATCATCCATTGTCCATCATAGAGTGTGTGAGTCGTCTCGGGATCCAAGATTGATCGTAAGAGTTCTTGACAATCAAGGCCATGTTTGCCTAAGTCTCTTACATCACTTAGTGAAGACAAGTGTCTAGTGTAATACTTTTTATTTCTAATTTTTTCGCACTTTTTACTTGGTTTTGTATTAATGACTTTAATAACTAGTTTCTTATGTTGAAGGTGATTCTTCCTTCTCGTTTGTCCGTGGTGTCTTGACATTATTTTACTGTCTATATAAAATAAAAGATTTTCACCATTCATATCTCCACGGTCTATATGGAGGTATGTTGGCTACCTGGTCGGGGGTTAAGGGAACGGTTTGGTAAGAGTCTTGCCATTGTTCAGCGTTTAGAGGTCCTGCAATGGACCTGGGTCAAATTTAGTAGGACCTCCTTCAATACTTAACGGTATTGGATGGCGGGGGTCCAAACTCTTTGATCCCCTCATAAGTTAAACTACTATTAATACTATAACCCGGCTATTTAGGACTGTATCCCTGCTGACTCAGACTACTTAGTCGAGGGTAACGTCACCTTCAAAAGAGGGGCCTACCATAATTTGCATTAATAACTTAATTAATTATCTTTCAATAATCCGACCCTTTAGGATTGTATCCTTGCTGACTCAAACTACTGGGCTGAGGGTAACGTCACCTTCAAAAGAGGGGCTTACTACAATAACTAAGATAATCTCTTAAACAAGTGCAAAAGTGAAGAAATAATCAAAGGTTACACTATACACGAGTCGGAACCAAGTGATTCATCTTGTCTATCTGTTTTTCTTTTATTTTTATTTTTCAGCATTTTAGTTAGTTTTTATTTTTCTTAGTTTAAAACCATTTTTCTAAACTTTTTGATTTGATTAGACGTTGAGGATAAACCGGTACTAAAAGTTCTTGTGTCCTTGGACGACCTCGGTATCTTACCAACACTATACCACACTCACGATGGGTGCACTTGCCCATATGTGTGTTTAGTGTTAGTAAATATCGTGTTTTATAAATTTAAAACTTGGCTAAAGAAAGTGTAAAATGGCTTAAAATATACTTAAACCTACATATACACCTAACGCACATCAAGTTTTTGGCGCCGTTGCCGGGGACACAAGGATTTTAAGAAAGTTAGGAATCAACGGCCTGATCTTTTTTCTTATTTTTCTTTTTTTTTAGGATTTTTTTTAATTTTTCAGCTTCTGCAGAACTCAGCACGGGCCGTGCCCGCTGAACACGCCCCGTGCCCAATCATTGGAACTGGCAATCCTGTTTTAAGTCAGACAGTAGCTGAACACGGGGCCGTGCCCACTCAACACGCCCCCGTGCCCAAGTTTTAGTTACTGAAAACAGAACTGTAAGATCCCGACGGTTGGTAATTACTGACACAAGAAGTAATTTAACATATATGCCCAAGAAGTAATTTAAACCAAAATAAGTCCCATAAGGGCATTTTGGTAATTTTAATGCCCATAAAAGAGTTTAAATATTAAACTGAGTTTCAGGTCTGATTTAATTAGTAAAAATATATATTTTTATAAGTTATATCAGTAGGGTATTTTATATATGTGAAATTTATCTTATATAACCAAACTATGCACCTTAGGGGCATTTTGGTAATTTCACATAGGCTTTAAAGGTCAAAACAGACTTATGAGTTTAAAAACTTTGGTTTACTATATAATTATATAAATTAGCTTAAAACATCAGTGGGTAATAAGTTTTATATGTCAAATAGATTTTTAACTCAAACCATGTGCTAAAAACGCTTAAAAGTCGGTTTTAAGGGATATTTGGGTTAAGACAGGAAATCTGATTTTTTGATCAGTTTATAAGGTTCAAAATACTTTATTTATCATGTTGAATCAGTAGCAAGAGGTTTGGCATTAAAAGTTATGTAAAACTCATTTTATGCATGAAAAGGGTAAAACCGACAATTACCGAATTCAAGCTATAATCCTATGTTATGCTCAGCCTAAAAATAAATAAAAACCTTCAAAAATCTCAAAATATTATTTTACATCAGTAGGTAAAAATTTTGATATAAAAAATCGGGTTAAGATAGGCTTTATGCTAATTATGCCATTTAAATAATAAGAAGCTCCTTAATTACGCTATTGAGCATAACTCCTATTCTAGACCTCAAATTGATGTCAAATTTTATGGACATGTCTAAATATCAGTAGCAAAGGTGTTAGTTCATTCATATTGCTAAAAATCTCAGTTGTGTGTAAAAAGGGCGTTTATGGCATTTTTAAGCATAATTACGATTAAGTGTATATAATTCAAACCACTAGGCACCATGCAATATAACTCCAGAGGGTTATACTACTAAGTAATGTGGTCTTAATGGAAGCTTAAAACATGGGAGAATTAAGCTTGAACGGGTCAGAACTGAAAGTCAAAGCAAAAGTCAAGCTTTTGCGACTTTCGGTTATAAACTTACCTTAGACTATTAATTGCCGGGTTAGGACTGATAAAACATGTTTTAATATTAATCACCAAGTCATTAGAATGTTAAAATATAATTTAGAACCTCTGTTTTATTAATTAGAATCATTTTTGCAATTTCTGTCCAGTTTGACTTTTTGTCAAACTACTTTGACCCGACAATTGACCAGTCAAACGAGATAATTAGGAGGTGCCCTTTTAAGGGTTAATCACCTACACTAATATGGTTCTATAACCACTTTCAATTTGATCAGTGGTTAAACCATATGTAATTAAAACGAAAGTCAAACTAAATTTACGATAAGTTTGACTTTAGAGTAATTAAGCTAAATTAAATGACTAAACAAGAAACTAGAGGCTTACTAAAGGTCCTAGCAGTCTTTTCTACACTTCAAAGTCTTCTCCTTGTCCTTAGCAAGCTCCAGATGTTGTAGATTAGCAAATGCTTGCAAGTGTGCTTTGGAACTCAAGAACTAGCACTTCTTATATAACAATTCACAAGGTCATGGATCATCTCCAGGTGTTATTGGAGGCCCTGGGATCACCCCAGGTGTCCTAGCTGATGAATTAAACCGACTTATAGCTCCTTAGATCGTTACAAACTAGGCTAAGGCGGTGGAACAGCCAAAACCCGCACCTGGCAACATTTTTCTGTTACTGGCATGCTGAGGCGGGCCGCGTAAGACTTAAGGGGGTCTTACGCGGGCCGCGTGGACCGGCTGATCCGGTAAAACAAGTTTTAAAGCTGGTAGTTTCAGTCCCTGATCGTTTTTAACCCTTTTTAACCTCATTGTTGACATGTAGGGCCCTTGTAGTCAGTTTGCTGAAGCTCAAGAATGAATAAACTAACTTCGTTAGGCTCCGGTTCGTTAAATACCTCTATGAAAGCAAGTTTCATCAAATTGACACTTTTGGCCCAAAGTCTTGAAAACATGCGTAGCGATCTCGAAACCACGTGAAATTTATACCACTTATTCTTAAGAGTATATTTGAATGTTTCGAAGCCTCTGTTTCGTTAAAAGGTCACTCAGAGGTCAGAATCGACATGTTGACACGTTTAACCCTTATAATTAAATAATCTTCCGATTATTTTCATAAACGGCTTCTTATATTCAATCAATCACTCGTTTAAGAATATATTCATCATGTATGGTCATTCAGAGGCACAAGTTTAGCATGTTGACACTTTTAGTCCCTGTGGTTTCATAGATTCACTGTTTAACAACTTTGGTCATTCAAACTCAATCTTTCACACCTTTAGAGTTTGGGACACGTGTCCTTACATAATTGGACACGTTTTTACATGGTGTTACAATTCTGGCGAATGCCTTATATGGTGAAATCATCAAGACAGTTGAAGAGAAGTTTGCCTTGTACCCGCGGCAGCGAGCCGTGTTTGAGTGTTTGTGAGCCCCCCATGCTAAGGATTTCATGTATGTTGTTCCCATCGAAGGTTTAGGGAAATGTATGTCGGCTGTGGAATACCCGGCTATCCTCAAGTATCGGCTGATGGTACCCCTTTTCCCGGTTGATGACCCGTGTCCTGTATGTCGGAAGGCTTGCTTGGATTCTTTTGGGGAGCATGCAGTCCATTGCAAAGAATTACCGGGCTTTAAATCTCGACCTGATTTAGCTCGAGATGTGCTTCATGATGTCCTTAAGCGGGCAAGGATCTCGGCAAAAAAAGGTAGCCCAGTGAACTTCTTGACTGATCCATTAGAAGGGAGATCTACCCTATGACACGCTGACATTCTTGTTTTTGGATGGGAAGGAAGGAAACACGCGTGAGTCGATTTGACAGGTGTGTCCCCCCTCGTTAGGCTAAGGGACCACAGGTTTGTGGCGGGCCAGGCAATAACCAAGGCGGATGCGGGCAAAGTAGCTAAGCAACACCTTTGGCGCTCTCGCCCCTGACCAGTGGCGGATCCAGGATTTTTTTCAAGTGGGTTCACTACTTTTAAATGATCCATTTCATAGGATCGGACTTTGAAATTTTTGGGTCGGTTTGACAGTTCGGGTCAGGTAAGGTTTATCACATAATAAATATACGATATAATAATAAAAAAAACATGATCATTAAACTCGTATGGTCTTAGAGACCAATCAAACATATTAATAAAACCCCTATATATACATGTATGGTCTTTATACATAATAAAAAAACTTTCATTCATTATCAACTATCAGGAAACATAATAATGGAATAAAACCATTCCATTCCTTTAATACTTTACCAATTTTAGCCAAACAAAAAGACCTTAAAAGCAATTTTCAATCTTTAATCAAATAAAACAGAGGTTGTTCATGTAGGTGATGTCTCTTTGGGTGTAATCTTGTTTTTGGCTTGGCTTAGTCTCTGGCTAAGCTTTGCTTTTTGGGTGTAGATTGATTTTGGCTGTTGTTGGTTAAAAAAATAAAAATAAAACAGAGATAATATGATGCTCAACTTATAATGGGATTGTTTGGGTGTAGCAGAAGAAGGGGACATTCAGATCCATTCCACCATATTTTCACCCTAAATTACACTAAAAAACACTATATTCTCTCTTTCCTTTTCAATTAAATAATATTTTTATACTTTTATCATTACCTTTTCTCTCTCATCCACTCACAACCACTTTCAAAATATATTAAAAAATTATAGGGGGTGAACAGTGTCCCCTCAAATATACAGATGAACAGTAACATTTTCTCTCTCCTTCACTCACAACCACTTTTTATACTCTGTATACTATAAAAACTTCACTCACAACATTTGGTGGAATGGATGTGAGGGACACCTAATATAAGCAACCCACAAATCTTGTTTTTAAAAAAATGCGGGTGTACTGAGGTTCAAACTTGGCGCCATATATTTACAAACCAAAGCCTTAACGAGTGGTCTGCTTCATCATTTTTGTTATGGGTTCATCCCATATTTCATTTATGGGTTCACTCCATAATTTTATATAGCCACTCTATTAAAAATTCAAACCTAGTGGGTTCGGATGAACCCGGAACCTTGTACATGGATCCGCCCCTGCCCCTGACGCGATGCGGTTTCTCAAGCAGGTTCAGCAGGTGGTAAGCAGTAACACCACGCATGTTAAGGGGCAGAATTTTGTGTTTAGCAGGGTAAGGTTTGCTATTCAGAAGGGGTAGCGGCACAACTTGTTGCACTTCTACCTGCCATTAGTCTGTAATCGTCTCTGTTTTAATGAAAGTCTATTTCTCTGTTCTCAACAAAAAAGGTTTTTTCTTCAATTGCATTACTAGTGTTGATAATGTAACGAACCAAAACCGATAGCAATACGGTCTAATTGTGAAATTTTATTTGATATGGAACAATTGCACTTAAAATTAAATTAATAAAATAATATCCACAGGTGTCGGTCGTACAGTGATGGGAAGATCTTCAAAGTAGAAATTAAAAAACCAATCATCTATGCTAACAAGTGGAGAAGTAAAACATGGCCATCAAAATCCGCATCTTTTTGCCCATAATATACATACATATATACACATTTTTACATAAGTTTTTCTTTTCTTTTTTCAACAACAAATTCATTAACACAAACCAGTGCGATTTGTACCTAAGCGTGTGTGTATATATATATTATATACATATAATTATTGCTTTATTCAACTTATATATTGGGGACATACCAGTTGACTCCCACTAGTTCGATTATAATAATGCTGATTTAGTGGGATGTTTATGTGGCTAATTGTGTATATAGTGGTTGTACTTGGTTGTATGGGCAAAACTTGATTTAGTTAAACCTGTCTGTCTACTAATCATTCGTCATTTATTAATTACCTAATCATGGTTTTTTATCATTGATCTTCATATGTAAAGTTTGATTCGTTAATAATGTTTCATTAGTTAATTCTGCTTGATTTTATTGGACGAGCACCACATTGAAAAAATAGTAAAATTATGGTTAGTTCATATAAACACATGAAGGTGATATGCGCACAGTAAAGTTAGTTCATATATACACAACACACAGCAAATACAAAGTGACTTGCCCAATGGACTTTAATCTAGTCATGGTGTAACCTTCCAATAACAACTTTTAACTTGAAGTCGGATTTTCTACAATTGCCAAACCAGCGGATCTTCCATTAATTCAGAAGAAACTACAATAACGATTCAAAAACTTGGTAAGGAAATAAAGGACATGAGATTCCTTTGAATTAAAAAGTAGAAGCAAATATTTCTAATTTAGATGGGGTAGTTGGTGTAAGTTTCAATTTTGTACCATCTAGTCATGAGGCTTTCTATTGACTTGGTCGCTTGTATGTTTTGGCTAGTTTAATGTTAGTCTTTTTTGTACTTAACTAGTGGAATTCCCAGCGATACGACGGAATTCGGTCGTTAACGGCGCGTTCCATTAGGGTATCGGCACTCGGTGTAGCAACAGAAAAAGAAAACTCAAAAACTAAAGTCTTAAGACGTTTTTCATATCGATCGTAAAATATAAAAATGAATACCGGTACCCATAATACCGATATCGATGTCACGAATTAGTTTTTTTTAAAGCCGATGAACGCAAATTATTATAGAAATATCAAATTAAAGAGTAAATTAAAAAGTTCGTCCTTTATGTATGTCATTTATTACAAAGTATGTCCTTTATCTTTACTAAGTACAGAAAACATACTTAATGTTTGAAAAACCATTCAGGTTATGTCCTTTACCCTAAACCTAGTTTATTTTCCCAGTTAAGTCAGGTCACGTGAGAAGCACATGAGGGCATTAATGTCATTCTACCTACCACCTACCAATTACAGTCATATCTTATAAAAACCCTAAACCCCAATTTCACCCACCATTGTTCCCCCAATTGCTCAACTCGTCCCTTAGGTTTCTTCACCGATTGCAACGACGAAACAGAACCATGTCTCAATCGGAGACTTGGTACATACGAGAAGGACTTGATCATGATCAAGTGATGCAGCTATACGGTAATGAATCCTAGATTTCTTTCTATAAACTTATAATTTTCTACATTACGTTACTGATCAACTTCGAAATTGTTGAATAATGCAGACGGATTCCCTAATCTTTTCTCCTTTCGGATTCATCATGGTGGTAGGTTAACACATCCTCCTGGTCGCACTTATGTTGGAGGTAGGATTAACTACGTTGACCTAATTGATATCGATTTGTTCTCTGTCCATGAGGTGTCCTTAATGATTAATGAGTTAGGTTATTCTGTGAATGATCATATAATATACCATTATCTTAACCCTAAAAAAGATATGGATAATGGTATTGAGGAGTTAGGCACTGACAATGATGTTTTAAGGTTGTCTGCACATGTTGAAGAGCATAAGCTAATTGAGTTGTATACCACACACGGGTTAAGTAACATAAAGGAGTATTTCAACCCACCACTAAAACCTCAGAACCCTCTTACTATAGAAGAGATAGATGATCCTGGACCTTATGCTCTTGTCCCAGCATCAATAGTTTTTAAAAGTGTAGGCAACCATTCTAGTGAGGGTGGACAATCAAGTGTGTTGGGCAGTCAAGTAGTGTAGGTGGACAATCAGGTGTGTTTGGACAATCAGGTGTAGGTGGACAGTCAAGTGTGTTTGGGCAGTCAAGTGTCTTTGGGCAGTCAAGTAGTGTGCTGGAAGAAGCTGATATTGGTGACTTTGATTTCGATGATTTCCTGGAGGATAATGTGCATGATCAGCAACATCAAGATAATGTGCATGATCAGGAACATCAAGATAATGTGCAAGATCAGGAACATGAGGTTGCCCAGGATAATGTGCAAGATCAGGAGGTTGCCCAGGATAATGTGCAAGATTGTTGGTGCATACGCCTGTCGACTTCGTCTTGTATCGAGTCTTGCATTGTTCATGGCACGAAGTTCAAGATTTCAAGTCACAAAGCTAATTCCGCTTGAATTGGCTAATTCCGCTTGAAGAGGTCACATGTAATTCCGCTTGGAATTACAATGTGATTCCGCTTGAAACATGTAATATTGTTTAAGTTTGTGATTTCGCTTGAAATGAGATTCCGCTTGAGTCTGTTCAAGCGGAATCAGGAAGTCTATATATAGTTGTTAGTCAGGTTTATTTGAAGCGGAATTAGAGAAGAGTGTTTCCGACGGCGAAGCTCTGTCGAAGTGTCTACAGATCTGTAATTGCTCAGAAATCAATATACAAGACAGTTAAAGTGATATTCTAGCTGAATTCAACTCATTATGTCTGTTTCCGCCTTTCATTTTGAGTAGAACACCTCTTATCGACTCGTTTCGGGTCCGACAACGATCCTACATGTGGTATCAGAGGTCAGGATGATGAGTTCTGCAGTTTTCAGCTTGATTTCATTGTGTTTTCTTACTTCTACACCTTCTTTTCTCAATTGAACAAGTTTTAACGGTTAAAATGGCCTGAATTTTTCACAATCTAAGCGAAATTGTGTTTTATCAAACCCTTGAGAAAATCAGATCAGAATTCAGCTTAAAAGTGACAAAAATGGAACAAAGCTCTAATTCAGTTTGAACGAGTTGCTTAATTCCGTTTGAAAAGTTGAGGTCATTTCAAGCGAAATAACTAATTCCGTTTGAATTATATATAGTTCCGCTTGAAAAACGTTATTCCGTTTGAAAGTTTGAAACGGAATTAGTAATTCCGCTTCAAATAAGTATTTCGCTTGAAAGTTCAAACGAAATCAGTGATTCCGCTTGAACTTCTAATTCCGCTTGAAACTTTAATTCCGTTTGAAGTTGTGTGCAGGTAATCTCGCTTGAAAGGTAATCTCGCTTGGAGGTGATTTCGCTTGAAACCTAATCTCGTTTGAAAGCTACTGTTTTGTGAAAAAGTTTTCCGAATCATGAGTGAAGAATTTTACAACGCATTTGCAACATCCCCGACTACTCCGGCTACCATTGCTCAAAACATGAACTTGGAAAATGAAACTGGAACTACGCAAAAACCCCCGAAGCTAATGAGCATTGAGGAGTATTATGGTTGGAAAGATCGGTTTGAAAACTGGGTTCAAGCTAATCATTTGAGATCTTGGGAGTGTATTTTGAAAAAATATGTTCTACCACGTACTGATCTGCAAATTGAGAAAAAATCTCTGAATTCACTGATCAAGAACGAGATATGTACAGAGCTGAAAAGATGATGATTAGTCTACTTCAGCAAGCTATTAAAGAAGACATCTTCGTATTGCTTCAACATGACAAAACTTCAAAATCAATTTGGGATGCTCTTAAAATCAAGTTTGAGGGAAGTGATAAGATGATAAAAAGTAAAAAGTCATTGCTTAAGAAAGAATTTGATCTATTCACAAGTTTGCCAGGGGAAGATACAAAGAAATTGATTAAAAGATATTGCCACTTAGTGCGTTCTATGTCGCTGTTAAGCATAACCAAAGAACGAGATGAATGGGTCGACAAATTAGCTGATGCTTTACCTAAAAAAGAATGGGGTACATTTTTTATGATCTTAAAGAACACCGGAGTATATGATAATTTGACAATTTCTCAGTTTATCGAGAAGATTGAGGGTCAAGATCTTGAACAACAAAAGATTGCAAGGATGAGTAATCCGAGTGGTCAACAAGATGTGAAAATGTATTACAAAGGCAATGTTCAAGAGACTGAAAAGTGTCCGAAAATTCAAACTGCTTTTAGTGCTGGAGACTCATCTGGAACTGTTGATCAAAATACAAACAGCAGCAGTGGATTTTCTTCATATCCGAATGTTAATCCGAAGAGTTCAACTTCAAGTTTTCATTCTCAAAGTTCAAAAAGTGGAAATGGTTGTGTGATACAGTGCAACATTCCATTGAATCTTCCAGATGGTCAAAGTTTTTCTGAAGAAATTGCGAAAGATCACATGGCGTTACTTGCAACTGTGCTACAATCCTATGAAGGTTTGGTTGCAGGGAGGATCAGAAATCCTATGCTGACGAAAGAGGATTACGATCAGATAGACGCTGAAGAGATGGAGCTCATGGACATCAAATGGTGTCTAGCTAGTGTTTTGAGAAGAGCAGAAAAATTTAAAATGATCACAGGAAGAAATGATTTTTTGGATGCACATGTGTCTACTTTAGGTTTTGATAAATCAAAAGTTACTTGTTTTCGATGCAGGGAGAAAGGTCATTTCAAAAGAGAATGCAAAAATCAGGAAGCGAATGGAGCAAAGAATCCTTTTGGAAAAGATGATTACTATAGGAAAGCCATATATCAACAAGTTGCTCATCAACCATATCAACAAAAAGAAACACAAACTGCTCATGGGAAAATGATCGAAGATGCAAATAAGAAAGCTTATTCTGGTATCATTGATCAAGATGATGAGAAAATGACTTCAGGATTCAGTTGGGACAAATATATTTCAGCTGATAGTAAAGCATGTCTAATAAATCAAGATGATGAAAAATTACCTGAAGGGTTCAGCTGGGATCAGTTTGTAGATGAGAATGGAAAGTTTAAAGCTTTCATTGCAAAGATAGTTCAAGAGCCTGATTTATTTACAGAATGGATGAAAGTGATTGGTGTTCATGTGAAAAATCAAGAAGAAGAATCTGTTTTATCCGATGAAAATTCAAAGGAAGCAACTGTTCTTGATCAAACATCATCTGATTCTGTTACTTCAGATGATAGTTCTGAAAAGACATTAGTTTTTGATCAAACACCATCTGATTCTAGTTTTTCAGATGATAGTTCTGAGAAGATAATAGATTTTGATCAATCACCAACTGATGACAGTGGTGATGATGAGGAAGAGAGACATATTAATGTTGCAAAAACTCATCTATCTCCTGAAAGTTTTCAATTTTATTTTGCAGATCGCTTGGAGAAGCTGAAGGAGAGACGAGCAGCAAAAGAACAAAAGAAAATGAAGTGTGATAGTGTTGATCAAATGGAAGAGACTGTTCAAAATGAAGAAGTTAAAGCTGAGAAGGTGATTGAAGCTGAAACAGTGATTGAGGTTGAGGAAGTCATCGAAGTTGAAAAGATTGTGGAAGTCATCAAGCCTTGCTTAAAGTGTTTAGAATCTTGCAAGCAATGTGCAGAAAAAGATGAGAAACTGAGCGAGCAAGAAAAGATGAAAGAACAACTATTGTTCAATCTCAATTACGTGAAAGAATCTTACGATGTATTGAATAGAACGGTAACTGGTCTACAAAAGACTAATTCAGAAAGAGAAGATGCATTGACCATGATGAATGCTGTGATGATGACAAAGCAAAAGGCAATTAATCATTACATTGAAGAATGTGCAAAGTTGCAGCAAGAGTTGGAGACAGAAAAGATTGAGAATGAGAGAATCAGACGTTTATTACAGAGTTATTCTAGTTCTGATTATCTCATTGACCGAATTTATCCAACTGTTGCAGGTTTTGAAGCATTTAAAGATGAGAAGCCAAAGAAGAAGGATACTGGTAAGAAATAGAGTGTTAGTTATAACAAGTGTCCGCCTCCGATTTGGGAAGGGTATTCTCCTAGAAAACCGAATGAGGAGCAAGTCGAAAAAGCAGTCAATATAAAGTTAAAGTCCGATATAACCGATGAATTACCAGAAAACATTGATGTTGTTTTTACATCGTCTGACACTGATCATGAGTCCGAGTTAATAAAAAAGGTGGTCGATCAGGTGTTGGATACAGATGAGGAGTTGGAGTTAAAGTCTGAGTCAAAGTCCGAGTCTGGGTGTTCAAGTCCGTCCGTCAAAAGTTCAAGTTCGTCGGGCAACAGTTCAAAGTCGTAGGTTAAACGGGTGTACAATAAAGAATTCCTGTTATCAAAATCTAATTTGAATGACGAAGCAATCAAAGTGGCATATACATTGATTGATTCAGACAAATTATATTCTGATGAGGAATTTCCAATAAGAAGTGTTAATTTTGAAAAGATCAAAAAGGTTTTCAAACTAACAGAAATCAATATTTCTGAAATAAAAGATGTAAATCTTACTGAAAAACCTAAAAAATACACTTCAAGAGTTCAACAACGGTTAAACAAGAAAAAAGGTTACGGTTCTGGTTATGGTTTTCAAAAGAAACCAAACCATAACGATAATTTCAAAAACAAAGGTCTTGGATTTATTCCACCAGAAAATTATAAAAATGAAAAATATGTCCGAGATTTTAAATCAAAAATGACATTTGTTTCAGGAACAAGCTGTGAAGAGGAATCAAAAAGCTCATTTTGGAAGCAATCGAATAAAGAATTTCTTGCCAAAAAGCAGGAGAATGTGAAGAATAGAGCTAATCAAAGAAAGGAGACAAAAACCTGTTACAAGTGCAATGAATCTGGTCACATTGCATGGAATTGTTCTCAAGCATCAAAAACAAAACAGGAAGTCTCTAAAAAACTCAAAGAAAAAGTTGTTGAGAAAACTGAACCACCAACTAAAAAATTCAAAATTTTTGAAAATTCAACATATGAAATTGGTGAGTGTTCAAAGACTCATTTTTATAAAAGGAGAGCTAAGGACAAACAAGTGTGGGTGGTTAAGAAGATTCATGGCGATGAATCTAATTCCACAAAGTTAGACAAGCCACAAGTTGAGTTAAAAGATGAAAACTCAGTACCTCCAATGGATGATATTCATTTTCCACCATTGAGGGCTGAGAATTTTAAATCAAAAGTTGGGAAAGTTGAGATCTCGAATCAGTTCTATTCTGATAAGAAAGAATTTGATGTCGAGAAAACATTTAATGGAAATGTGAAAAAGATTTTTAGAAATATGGTTGAGGGTAAGGTCAAAGGGGTAAAAGAATTCTATGAAACAAAGAAGGCAACATACACCCTGACTGAAAGTGAACTTGATAAGCTTACATCCAAGCTTGCTGAAACTTGGATGTCTATGTTTAATATGTAAAAATCTGGACTTGCCGGAGCTCCCAGGTTGGTAAGAGTGGAGCAGGAATCGGCATCATTCTTGAAAAAGGTTTGATTGGTAAATTTACAGGTAATATCTTTATATTGTTATATTTTGATTTACAAATAGTTTGGGTTGATAAGTGAACTTTCATGTGGTTAAAGAAAGGTTTTCACTTTCAAGTGGTAAATCAGGGACATTAAATTGTACTTGATTTTCTACAAGTGGTTAAACAATGGAGTTCATTTCATTGTAAAGAAGATAGAAACAAAGTGATGATTTCTCACCCCTATCTTACAAGTGATAAAATCAACGAAACTTATTTTCCGGAAAAACCATTTGATTAAAACAAACTTAAGTGTTTTGAAATCACAATGGGAAAATAGTTTGTTGAAAGGGGGAGTTCTGATTGTTTATGCCAAGTGGATGGCGATTTGAAGTGATTTGATATTAGTTGTCACTTTATTGTATAGTTTGTTTTCAAATTTCCTAAAATGTGTTTGCATTTTAGGGGGAGTAAATTTTTTTTTCAGAAAATCCAAAAACATTAGAAAATTTGAAAAAGTCAAAAACATGATAAAATTCAAAATGAGTTTTGTTGTATAAAAGAGGAAATGATAGTACATCAGTGGACAATCACAGCATGCAAAAGAAATGGAAAGAAAAATGTGATAAACGGTCTCACTGATGATGTGCCAGTAGGTTTTTGCACATTTAGTAGATTGTGATGAGATATAAACCTAAATTCAAACTTACTTATATCGTGGGTAACATTTCTCGGATATATGGGTAACCCCCGAAATCTTGTTTGAAGGACCTCTCTTTCTGAGATACTAGGTCTTTATGCTCAGTGATATCTGGGGTATTATCCCGGGACTTCTGATTTTGCGGAAGCAATGGCCTAGTCCCCGGAGAATACTTTACTGCTTGCTTGAAATATAGCGCCGCCCTCAGCATAAAATGATAAGACAATAAAATTGCTAATCAACGTTGTTTTAAAAAAAGATCATCTAAAGGGGACCCACCAAAAGTCGAGCCGTCATCTCTCTGCTGAACGGAAGTTCTGACCTGAGCTCTCACGGTTCTTCGCATTTAACCCCTTACAGATATCATCTGTGGTATACTCACCTGTAAGACTGAATATTGGGATCTGGATACGGGAGTATATTCTGAGGTGGGACACTCGAATAAGTTTAAGTTCTTAAGACATTAATCTCGTATCTCGGAACAGTTGAACTTTGTGTGAAAATTTAAGTGGATCGGCATACTGCAATCTAAGTGAATTGTTTAGAACTTAAAATGTGTAAAGCTTAACGGTGTTGGTGATTTGTCTCAAAAAATGATATGATCCTCTTACACAAACTCACAAAAATATTGTATGTAAATATTTCTTTATTGCATTTCATTGTACTCAAAAATTCAAAAAGATTTTCGACAACTGATGTTGGAGAGCTGATTTTCAAAATTTCAAGTGCTAAACATGATGAGCATATGGTGAGGGAAAGTGTGTGTCTAAAATGAGAAAATATTTGTGAAAATTTGCTTACAAGTGGTTCATCAGAAATTATCATTGATAAATCATTCTGGTTTATTTGAGGGGGAGTTTGTATATATTTTGTAAAATGTTAAATTTGTGAAATTTACTTTTGGGTAGAGAATTTGCAGGTCTCTGTGATAGAGAGCAAGGTTCTTATACCTAAGGATTTCAAAAAGCCAGACTGCGATCCCAGCATATCGAAAGGGGGAGTCTGAAGACATCCAAGTAGATAAGCTTGTTCGAGGGGAGTCTGTTAATGCTGAAGAAGAAGAAGAGATAAAGTTTGAAGATGCTTATACTTCAAAGAGAATAGTCAGACTGATAAAGACTGAAGACGTTGAAGACTCGACACTTAAGACTCGTCAACATCCGAGGGGGAGTCTGTTGGTGCATACGTCCGTCGACTTCGTCTTGTATCGAGTCTTGCATTGTTCATGGCACGAAGTTCAAGATTTCAAGTCACAAAGCTAATTCCGCTTGAATTGGCTAATTCCGCTTGAAGAGGTCACATGTAATTCCGCTTGGAATTACAATGTGATTCCGCTTGAAACATGTAATATTGTTTAAGTTTGTGATTTCGCTTGAAATGAGATTCCGCTTGAGTCTGTTCAAGCGGAATTAGGAAGTCTATATATAGTTGTTAGTCAGGTTCATTTGAAGCGGAATTAGAGAAGAGTGTTTCCGACGGCGAAGCTCTGTCGAAGTGTCTACAGATCTGTAATTGCTCAGAAATCAATATACAAGACAGTTAAAGTGATATTCTAGCTGAATTCAACTCATTATGTCTGTTTCCGCCTTTCATTTTGAGTAGAACATCTCTGATCGACTCGTTTCGGGTCCGACAACGATCCTACAAAGATCAGGAGGTTGCCCAGGATAATGTGCAAGATCAGGAGGTTTCCCAGGATAGTGTGCATGATCAGGAAGAAGAGGATCAAGAAGATGAAGGTAGTGAAGAGAATGATAGTTATTTTATTGTTGATGAGGATAATGCCATGAAAGTCACTTTTAGAGGGAATCTGTACAAGGACATGCTTTGGAAGTGTGCATGTGCAACAACTGTTCCTGAATTTCAGATTGCAATGGATGAACTGAAGGCATTTAACAAGGAGGCCCACCTATGGTTGTCCAAAATCCCACCACTGCATTGGTGTAGGTCATATTTCTCTGGTATGTTGTAAACTGTTCTAACTGTCTTGCATAATATATTATCTAGAAGTGTTAGTGACCAAAATGTTCTAACTGTCCACAGGCAGGGCTTTATCTGATGTGTTATTGAACTACATGTGTGAGGTTTATAATGGCAAGATCTTGGATGGTAGAGACAAGCCCATTATTTCTGCCCTTGAATACATCAGAGAGTACTTGATGAGAAGAATTGTCACAGTTTTGAAGGTTATAGAGAAAAGTGAAGGCCTGCTTACACCCTTTGCTGCCCTAAAGCTGGAGACAATAAAAAAAGATGCTGCATTTTATCATGTACAGTGGAATGGAGGGGATATATTTTCAGTAAGTGGTAAACCAAATCATGCAAGGGTTGTGGATTTGGCTAAGAGGACATGTGCTTCCAGAGCTTGGGAGATCACAGGTACTTTTGTTGTATTGTTTACTTGTTTGGTGTGTACTACTAATTTGGCTGAGAGGACCTGTGCTAATCCATTTAATTTACAGGAATGCCATGTAGGCATGCTGTTGCAGCAATATGGAACATGGCTACTAATGGTAGAAGGGTGGGTTCATTAGAGAGTTGGTGTAATCCCATCTACACAATGGCTAGGTGGAAGCAGGTTTATGCTTTCAAGGTTAACCCTATCAATGGAAGGTCTTTATGGGTCAAATCTCAAGTTCCTACCACCCTTTCACCACCAAATCATCATAAGCAGGTGGGCAGACCCAAGAAGGCAAGGAAAAGGTCTGCATTAGAAGTGGAGGAAATGACTCACAGTGGAAGGCTGTCCAAGAAACACACCAAGGGAAAATGTGGCAAGTGTGGACATGTGGGACATAACACAAGGACTTGCAAAGGGGATGGTACTGTTTAGGGTTGTCTTTGTGGTTTAGGGTTGTGTCTTTTGGTCTTGAACATGTTTAAGGGTTAGTTTATGTCTTTTGAAAACTTTTAGTGGTTATGTACTTATGTATTAGGTTGAACATGGAATGGCTGTCTTTTGACCAGGTTTTTGGGTCAGTCTTTAACTTATGAAGTGTAATGGATTATGAAGTGTTTGGTATGATATCCTAGTTGGTTATGCACAATGTGGTTTATTTACAAAGCTTATTGCACATTGTCAGGTGTTTCGGACATGTCAGAGATTTACAAAGCCTGTTGCACACTGTCAAGTGTTTCGGACATGTCAGAAATTTACAAAGCTTATTGCACAACTTCTAACAACAATATACCACAATTTTCATTACATGATGTCAAAATTACATTAGATACCAGCAGTTACAGACCAAAATTACACTAGAAATACACTATATAACAAATGAAACATATCCAACTGATAATCAACCACTTCTTCAGTTTCATAACCTCTTCTTCACTTTCTTTGACTCTGACCTCAAGCTTGTTCTTCTGTTCTTTAGCATGGTTCTTTCCCCTAAGCAGTCCAGGTATGATGTCAACACACCTTTGACACCTTGTATCAACCCAACCAATGAATCGACAATCCGAGCCCTAATTAACACAGACAGAACAAGTTTCAATTTCAGGTACAAATCAATTACAAAACCCTAATTATCGCATACCTGATCAGGACATGCATAGAAACGACGGCCAGGATTGCGATTAGTCCAAGATGTCACAATTACAGCTTCTTTCCCGCATTCACATAGCACCATTGTTGTTTTCTCTTGCACGATTGCGTATTTGAGGGTGACTTGCAGGGGGGACGAATTGGGGATTAGGGTTAGGTATGTGCAGGTGATTGAAAGATGGAGAAGATGATGATGGGGTTTAGGGTTTTTATAACAGGGCACAGTAATTGGTAGGTAGAATGACATTAATGCCCTCATGTGCTTCTCACGTGACCCGACTTAACTGGGAAAATAAACTAGGTTTAGGGTAAAGGACATAACCTGAATGGTTTTTCAAACATTAAGTATGTTTTCTGTACTTAGTAAAGATAAAGGACATACTTTGTAATAAATGACATACATAAAGGACGAACTTTGTAATTTACTCCAAATTAAATGATAAATGAAATACTAACGAAATCGGAAACCTTAAAAATGATGGTACCAACACCGAGTTTTGAGGGTATTAGTTTGGTTCGGTTCAGTAAAAGTAATGGTACTCGATAAACTTTACAATACCAAAAAATACTCTTTTTTCGCACGTCTCCTTTTTTCAATAAACGTAAAAGCGTAATTAAAATTTTAAACCATTAATGAATGTAAGAGAAAAACTATAAAAAATGAAATCTTTAAGCGACTTTAATTAGTCAATGCTTGTAGAAAGTGATGCTTAAATCGTAAAGAGACAAAAAAAATATATATTCATAATAATATGACATCTTTCTATATGTATATGTATCATATAATGTGCCAATGTGGTACATCATGTTAAAATCGTATATAATAAAGTAAATTAAATGGGGGACACTTGTCAAATTATAGGATGATTTTTATTGGATTTTCCGGCTTAATTTTTATAGATAATCATTGAAAGATAAGTAATCACAATTTAAATGGGTTATACTGACCAGATTCATCGGTTATTTCAAAACAGGCAGGATCAAATTAATTATTTTTTAGTCAAAAGTTATTCATAGTAACAATTAAAAAACGATTATATTTAACATGAATAATCATATAAACGTTGTAATATTTAGATATTGATAGTGATTATATTACTTTTTTATATAATCATATGGTTTCTAACTTAAAATTCTACTTTATGGTTAGAAATAATGGTTTGGGGTCGGTTACAAAGTCTCTTAATTTAAAAGAAAAAGTCATACAAATGGTCTTAAACGGACTCCGGTTCACCTCATTCAAGCGGTATTGGAACCATCTCATCGAACTATATGATGTGAGATTTTAGGTTTTCACTTTTAGATTTATAGGTTGTAGATTTTAGAATTTTGTATTATCGTTATGTCTTTTTATTAGCATTGTGTCTTTTTTTATATTTGCGTCATTACGTCTTTTTTGCGATTTATTGTGTCTTTTTTCTTCGACATTGTGTTATATTTTTTGACATTGTGTTATATTTTGCTCGACATTGTGTCATCTTGTTCGATCCATTATGTCTTTGTACACTTCTTATTTTGTAGAATAATTTAACCCCATAAATAAATTAGACAGTCATTGTTGATATATTTTATATATAAATATAAATTGGTCCAGTTTTTAACAAATCTATATAATAAAAAAAATGGGAACATTTGTCACGTTATGGAGTGATTTCCATTGGGTTGAGATGCATGTATTGATACCGTGACTTTTTTTCCAATAAGTAACACACACAAAGTAGTAAAAGCGAGTAAAAAAGAAACAAAATACATGCATGTTTCATCAATTCAATTTTTCCCAAGTTTTGTTGGTGTGAATTTTGATGACTTTGTTTTTTATTTTGTAATTAGGAGGTTTGTCTCATGCAATTTTACAATATAGTAATAATCTTTATGAAAAGATATAAAAATAAAACTCTTCTACGAATAATCATAATACCTTGAAAATTCAACCATGTCAATCTAGATCTTTTAAAGTATAATTGTTCCTTGTAACATCTAACATTATGAAAACGGTAAAGTCCTTAAAACACACCTTTTCAAGTATAATGTTGATTTTAGGTAATGTAACATCTTTTAAAAGTTGAAAAGTATGGCAATATAGTTTGAAATGATGTTTAGATTAGCTAAATTAACACTTCATCGTTATGAAACAATGCTTTTCACTACTTTTTCGAAATCAATGATCAACTTGTTTATAATTCAAAACATAAATAGTTGTCATTCTACTAACTCATAATTTAATTATGCTACAGCCGCATATCATTGAATTAATGATTTTTTTAATTAGTTGGTGTATGTATAATAAGAATGATCGTTGCACAAATAACAAAAAGGTGGTAGAGGCATATGTAAGTGTCTCAAAAAGGAAGACCAAATATCATGTACATTACACAATTAAAACAAAGATAAAACTACGCCACACACACACATATATGGATGTATATATATTTTGTATTTTTTTAGTTAATTATGCGTAGCTAAACCATGTTAGACCCTGTTTTCTGGGTTCAAACCGTTCAATGTCTCACTTCCCGTTGTTCTTTGTATCCTTGCAAAATTAGGAGGTTTAGGTATGTCTTGTCTAGCTACCCCGCCCCCTTAGTTAAAAAGGTACTTCGTATAATATAATTTTTTTTTATCATAATCAAGGGATAAATTGTTTCTAAAATTTTCTAAGATAATTCTGTTTTTTACTTTTAAAGGCTTGTTAGGTTAATTTCTTTTTTGTTTAATAATAAATTCACTCATGAGTCAAATCTACACTTACAATTTATATGAGATTATCACTTGCGAAGTAGTCGATAATATATATACTTTCATGCATGCCACAATCTATTTTCTTGAATGCCGGCCATATATTAAAAAATGAACGAGTAACAAACACGCTAGTTTGTATGATTCAATTGCATTGCTGTTGGTTCAGTTCTGTTTAATCATAATGGAAAACATAAAAATACATACCTGTTACAGCAGACAGTGCAGTGGAGAATCCAGTAATGGAGTTCGACATGCTTGTCATCGTGATCTGGTTCCTCCTTAGGGTGCTGACTGATGATGGGGACTTAGAAAACCGAAAAGGGTATCGGCTATGGGAGATGGAGGTCGAAGGTGATGTTATGCTTATGGGGTGTTTCTAATGTTTAATTGTCTAACCCCTTAACCTCCACATAATTCTCCTTATATAAGCACCCAGGAGGAAACCTAATTAGTTAATAAGGGTAATATGGTCCATCAACAATTACCAACTAATTATTTAATAGGTTATTATATATTTTGATCTATATTATGTAAATGATTATAATGGCTATAGATTAAATATTAATACATAATATATTTAATCTTACATTCTCCCACTTAGCCGAGTAATCATTTACTATGAGTATTAGATAAGCCTGATCAGGAGTTAACACTCATTTTAGCCTTAAACAAGTACTATAGCAGAAAAATACAGCCGTTGAATCATTATGCGACTCAGGACCCCCATTAATCATACTATAGCCTTAATTTAAAACCTAATCGTTATGATCAAAATACGCATAAGCCCTTTGTTTGATTTGTAACTTTATTTGTCTATATGTCATTATACCGGTTGAACATATTCTAAGAGACATACAAAATCAAACTGAGGAAATTTCATTAATCATAAAACATAAGCTAGTACAATATGCTCAAATAAGGTCTTTACTAAATCCCATATTCCGAACATGTTCTTCATAGACCTTAGGAGGGAGACCTTTAGTCATCGGATCCGCAAGCATATCTTTAGTACTAATATACTCGATACAAAGATTATTTTCCTCAACTCGTTCACGTACGAACAGATATTTTGTATCGAGATATAAACCAGCTCCAGTCGAACTGTTACTGTTCGAGAAACTAACGGCAACTGAATTATCACAATAAAGCTTCAATGGTCTAGAAATGGAATTAACGATTTTGAGTCCAGTGATCAGATTTCTAAGCAACATTCCATGACAAGTTGCGTTATAAACAGCAATGTACTCTGCCATCATTGTGGAAGTTGTGGTCAACTGTTGTTTATGACTCTTCCATGAGATAGGGCCGCCTGCTAACATAAAGATATAGCCCGAAGTGGATTTCTTGTCATCTTTGCATTTGGCAAAGTCAGAATCAGAATAGCCCACCACTTCTAAATGATCACTTCTTCTATAAGTCAGTTTGTAGTCTTTCGTCCCTTGCAGATATCGAAGTACCTTCTTAGCTGCTTTCCAGTGATCTAGGCCAGGATTAGTCTGATAACGGCCTAGCATTCCAGCAATATAAGCGATATCTGGGCGAGTACAGACTTGAGCATACATCAGGCTCCCGACTACTGACGCGTAAGGTATCTGGCTCATTTGCTCCTTCTCAACCTCTGTTTTCGGACACTGGAATGAACCGAAAACATCTCCCTTAACTACTGGAGCGACGAAGGGTTTGCACTGTTACATGTTGTAACGTGTAAGGACACGATCTATGTAGGCCTTCTAGGACAATCCTAAGATCCCTTTGTGTCTATCTCGGTGAATTTCGATGCCAATGACGTAAGAAGCATCTCCAAGATCCTTCATGTCGAAGTTATGCGAGAGTAACCGCTTCGACTCATGCAACATGTCTAAACTATTACTTGCCAATAGAATATCTTCTACGTAAAGGAAAAGTATAGTAAAGTTGCTCCCACTCATCTTGAGGTAGGTGCATTGATCCACTTGATTCTTCATAAAACCTTGTTTCTTCATGACTTCATCAAACTTGAGGTACCACTGACGTGATGCTTGTTTTAACCCGTAAATGGATTTCTTCAACTTACAGACTAGATGCTCCTCACCTTCAGGTTTAAAGCCTTCAGGTTGTTTCATGTAAACATCTTCGTCCAAATCTCCGTTAAGGAAAACGGTTTTAACGTCCATCTGATGCAGCTCTAAATCAAAATGAGCTACTAGGGCCATGACGGTCCTTAATGAATCTTTACGAGAGACAGGTGAAAACGTCTCTTGATAATCAATTCCCTCTTTCTGAGTGTAGCCCTTTGCAACCAATCTCGCTTTGTAGCGTTCAACGTTACCATTCGGATCCAGTTTTGTTTTGAATACCCATTTACATCCTATGGGTTTGGCTCCGTTGGGTAATTCTACCAAATCCCAAACGTCATTTTTCTTCATGGATTCAAGCTCTTCAATCATTGCTTTATTCCATTCAGAAGACTGATCACCGCTAATGGCTTCATTGTAAGAGATAGGATCATTGAGCTTTCCGGGATCCATTTCAGTCAGGTAGGTAACATAATCATCCCAATTAGTAGGCCTTCTTTGCCTAGATGACCTCCTGAGTGGACTATCGGGTTCAGCGTTGTCTTGGTGTTGAGCGTTTGATGTGCCTTCGTCATGAGGTATAATGGGTTCTGATTGTAGAGGTGAATTTGCAGTTGGTGCAGTAGCTTCAGGTACAGTAGTTGCATTGGGTACAGGAGGAGTAATCGGAGTAATGGTAAGCGACGAGTCTCTCCCCCCCGCGTCTTGTACTTCTTGCAATTCTTCGTAAGGGTTAGTACTGCTCCCACTGACCTTGAAATCCTCCAGGAACGCAGCACGCTTGGTTTCAACAATACGGGTGACATGAGAAGGACAATAGAAACGATAACCCTTAGAATTATCAGGATACCCGATAAAGAAACAGGTAACTGTTTTAGGGTCAAGTTTCCCTAGGAAAGGATTGTAAAGTTTTGCTTCAGCAATGCAGCCCCATACTTTCATATATTTAAGACTCGGTTTCCTTCCTGTCCAAAGTTCATAAGGAGTTTTAGGGACAGACTTAGAAGGAACTCTATTGAGTATATGAACAGCTGCTTTTAACGCTTCAGTCCAGAGGAATAATGGTAAATTAGTGTTGGCTAACATACTGCGCACCATGTTCATAAGGGTACGATTTCTTCTTTCAGCGACACCGTTCTGCTGAGGTGTACCAGGCATGGTGTATTGGTTCACAATCCCCTGGCCCTTACAAAACTCATAAAATGGACCAGGAGCTTGACCCACATCAGTATGTCTTCCATAATATTCACCGCCTCTATCTGATCTCACAATTTTAATCTGACGATCTAATTGCTTTTCAACTTCAGCCTTATAATCTTTAAAAGTTGTTAGAGATTCAGATTTCTCCTTAATAAGATACAAGTACATGTAACGAGAATAATCATCAATAAAAGTGATAAATGAAGTATGCCCTGTTATGCCAGCGATTTGGTAGGGACCACTGATGTCAGTATGAATGAGTTCTAATAAATTAGAGCTCCTAGTGGCACCTTTCTTATTCGCTAATGTCATTTTACCTTTAAGACATTTGACACATGTTCCAAAATCAGAGAAATCGAGAGGAGGTAAGACTTCATCCTTTACAAGACGATTTAATCGTTCTTTTGAAATGTGGCCTAAACGCTGATGCCACAACATGGATGAAGTTTCTAAGTCTCGTTTCTCTTCCATCTTTGTGAGTGATTCATTAATGTTATATGACAACAAAGATTTGGAAAAGTTATCTTCTAGTTCTAATCTATAGAGACCACCATCCAGAATACCATTACCATAAAGAACAAAATCATAAAGGATAGAGAGTTTGCGATGACCATGGGAAACAATAAAACCGTCCATGTCTAACTTTGGTCCTGATACAAGGTTCCGAGTTACCTCAGGAACATATAAGGTATCATAAAGTTTAATACATAAACCAGTTTTCATAACTAATTGTAATGTTCCAATGGCCTTCACTTCTAATTCTCGATCATCCCCAACCTTAAGCGTTCTTTGGTTTCTTTCCAGCTTCCGGATTGAAAGGAATCCCTGAGTTGAATTGGTAACATGAACCATAGAACCAGAATCAAACCACCAAGAATTAGTAGGAACACTTAAATTATAGGACTCAAGTATCATAAAATAATCGTTACCTTTCTTAGCCAGCCACTCCTTAAAGTCAGGGCATTCCTTCTGCATGTGTCCTGTCTTTTTACAGAATTTGCAGCGGATACTGCCTAAGGAGTTCTTAGAGCTGGAAGGTGCACTTGTATTAGGATTAGGATTAGGCCTTTGGACTTTTGAAGCATCCTTCCTCTGATAATTGTTCTTCCTCTTCTTAGGATTGGAGGTGGTGAAGTTTGCAACATCAATAGTGCGATCCATCCTCATACGCTCTTCCTCCTGTACGCACATGGCGACCAGCTCACTCATCGTCCATTTGTCCTTCTGAGTGTTGTAATTGATCTTGAATGCTTCAAAGGACGAAGGAAGTGAAGTAATGATGAAATGAACAAGGAAACCATCACTGATTTCCATTTCCAGCCCCTTCAGCTTATTGGCCATGTCATTCATCATCATGATGTGCTCGCGAATGCCGCTCCTCCCATCATACTTAGTTGTCACCAGCTTGAGAATAAGAGTACTAGCGTGTGCTTTAGACGTCCCTTTGAACTGCGCCTCCACATGTTCCAAGTAGGTTTTAGCATCTTCAGAATCAGGAATAGCTCCTCTGATTGCATTGCTGATGGACTGCTTCATAAACATGAGAGACATGCGGTTACACCTAGTCCACTTGTCATGAGTTAACTGCTCAGCGGCAGTACTTTGAGTGGTAAGGTCCGCTGGCTTATTCTCTCTTAGAGCATAATCAAAGTCCAGCAGCCCAAGAGTAAGCATGAGAGCATCCTTCCATGCAGCAAAGTTATCACCAGTCAAAGGTGGAATCCCGCAATTGGGTGCTGATAGTGGAAATAAGATGAGCAAGTTATGATACTAAGGAAGAAGTCCTAATGTGATCTAAGGGCACATTAAACTAAGGCAGGCGTGACCATTTTACATTATGAAGTTGTGATATTGTCTATTACTAACATCAAAATAATAGACTTAGTTAAAAAATTCTACTTAAACGAAGACAAAACAGCTTTGGCCAGAAGTGTAATCATTTAAGCATATGTGCAAAGTGGTTGTAACAAATCAGCTTTGGCCAGAAATTGAAACAATCACTTTAGTTATGCACTTGTTGAGTATGCCATCCATGAATGAATTAAATCAGCTTTGGCCAGAAAATAAGACATTCATGCTTATGATGCATACACAACATAGCTTTCGTAATACTTGAACGATAAGTAGATGTGTCAAGTCAGCTTTGGCCAGAAATGATACATCAAAAGCTCATTCAAGTTAAGCTATTTTGGTTTTGTAAAACATTATCTGATTCTGATTAATTAACTAAGTAATTACAAAACCAATTATTTAATAGCAAACCACCCGTTAGCGCGGATCGAACTTAGTTCACATTAAACAGCTTAAAATAACGACCTTATTGTCTCGAGTCGAGACCTTTGTTGTCTCGAGTCACATTAAACTGTTAAAAGATAAACAGCTTAAAATTTTGTCGAAAACTGTTAAAAGATAAACAGCTTAAAATTTTTAGTTCACATTAAACAGCTTAAAATAATGAGGTTTCGAGTCACAACCTTGTTGTCTCGAGTCGAGACCTTTGTCTCGAGTTATGACCTTATGATCTCGAGTCGAGACCTTATGGTCTCGAGTCGAGACCTCTGTCTCGAGTCATGATCTTATGGTCTCGAGTCATGATCTTATGGTCTCGAGTCGAGACCTCTGTCTCGAGTCATGGTCTTATGGTCTCGAGTCATGATCTTATGGTCTCGAGTCAAGACCTCTGTCTCGAGTTGTGAAGGTTTAAGGACCTGATGATTTCGAGTCGAGACCTTATTGTCTCGAGTCGAGACTGATGGTCTCGAGTCGTAATCTGATGGTCTCGAAACTTCCTGTTAACAGCTGTGAATGTGCAAACATAACTGAAAATTCGAAATCTAAGGGATTTTGAGGTATGGTTTCCTGTTTTAGTGATGATCTAAATTTATCAAATATTTCAAAATTATAATCTGTTTATCTTTTAACAGTTTTTGAAAAATCTTTAGAATACAAAATCAGATCAAAACAGGAAAAACACTTAATAATCCGAATCATATTCCAAAACATAATAGAATTTTCGAATTTTCCTAAGAACATGATGAACCCTAAAAATTAAAACATAAATTCTGGAACCCGAAACCTGAATTTTAATAGCTTTTCTAAACAGATTTCGGTTAAAACATAATCCAGTTAATTTCGAATGAACATATGATTAACCTTTTTTTTCGAAAACAATGATCTCGAGTGGACATGACCGACTCGAAACCGGCTGTTAGATTCATAAGGTTTCAAAAAATTCCGTTTTCCAAGTTTCAATCCCAGAATTATGGATACGAAAACAGAACTGACTAATCAACATATGCTCTGATACCACATGTTGGTTCAGTTCTGTTTAATCATAATGGAAAACATAAAAATACATACCTGTTACAGCAGACAGTGCAGTGGAGAATCCAGTAATGGAGTTCGACATGCTTGTCATCGTGATCTGGTTCCTCCTTAGGGTGCTGACTGATGATGGGGACTTAGAAAACCGAAAAGGGTATCGGCTATGGGAGATGGAGGTCGAAGGTGATGTTATGCTTATGGGGTGTTTCTAATGTGTAATTGTCTAACCCCTTAACCTCCACATAATTCTCCTTATATAAGCACCCAGGAGGAAACCTAATTAGTTAATAAGGGTAATATGGTCCATCAACAATTACCAACTAATTATTTAATAGGTTATTATATATTTTGATCTATATTATGTAAATGATTATAATGGCTATAGATTAAATATTAATACATAATATATTTAATCTTACAATTGCAACATGTATCTTCATTCGCGAGATGAAATACTGAGTTTCAATTCGTCGCATTTTTCTTCATAGGTAGGTAGGTGTGCCAACGTTCGTCCACTATAACAACACGTCTAGTGCATGGACACCTTCTTAGCCGGGTTCTATTCTATTATCATCTCAATTTTGTTTATGTTCAATAGTACAATATATATATAATATCAAGTACGTCAAACCATAAATAGTACTTTTATATAGAATAGATGTCCTGTTGGTATGAGGGGATTCAGGTCTTATGATTGTGAGATTGGGAATTAATTAATGTTCAATAAACAATTTTTTTTTTAAACAAAACTTCATTAAAACACGCCTCCGACCGAAACAGGTAAAAGACCATACAAAACAAACCCCCGACCCAAACGGGCAAAGGGCACAAAACTACAACATATACATATGATATTTACATCATTCCTTTCAACTGATATATTTACAGGACGTCATATTTTTAATCCACCCAAATCCTCTCGACTTAATCTCAACCAAAATATCTTGCGGGCTTCTCCTGATCTGATTGAAAACAACTCGTTCCTGCATTTCTGTTGATGCAACAAATACAAGACCAAGGCCTGTAGCGATATCTCCGGGGTAAAAGGGTTCAAGGTTTCGATTAGCCTAACGCAGGTCGTGGGGTCCCCCCACGTTTGTAGCACGTGGAGGCGGATCACTTTGTTATTATTCACTTTGAATTCTGGATTGAAGGGTTCAACCCAGAATGTCTATGTTAAGTGAGATAGTATTGTAGTGAGCCGAGAATAGAACAAGCATGGAGCAAGTTCTAGAGAGGAGAAGTAAGATCAGAGATCAAGGGTGATCTGAGTTGATCTGGAATGGCTGGAATGAATGGCAAGAGGCTGTTATTTATAGGGAAAGAATCTTCTATAAGAGGAAGCCTTTGACCAGTGATCCTTGGCTACAGTGAGGGACTTGCCCATTTGAGGGTTGAAGGGTTTAGACCTGCGGGTAAAAGGGGGTTCTCTGTGCACATACTCTCTTTTACGGCTGTGAGAGTGTTGGACACGCAGAGGGTGATGTGACAAGGCTCTGACTTGTCTTTTTACTGTTCATGACCGTTGGACTATTTCCGAACCTTTTAACCTTTCAACCTTTTAAGCTGTTGTGTTTCTAATCAGGTTATTAAGGTTTGAGCTACCCCCGTCATCAGCCCCCCAAGTCAGAGGTATTTGGGGTGTAAGCTCAAATGCTTCTGACTTTTGTACACGATTTTTATTGCTTAAAGGCTTCAAGGCTTGAAAGGTTATCAGGCGTCTAAGTTTTTTGGATTTGAATTTTGAAATGACAGTTAATGTGATGGATGGCAGTTTTTTTGCCTTTTGCGTAATAATAATTGCCTAGACTTCACTTTCTTTTTTCTTTCGATCGTCTCTCCTGAGTGCTAGTAAAGATATGTATGTGAGTTATTCTTGTCTCACTAGGGGAAGTTGAGGCTTTTTGTAAATAATGGGGGATCGATCTAAAGTTTAATCCGGTGGCTCTGGGTTTAGACAGATCGATCGATCAGTGTCCCGCTGGTTTGATTGTTCTTTATTGTTGTCATTTCGAGTTTTCCAACTTGTGTCATCCATTTTCAGTCTTTGTTCTGAATATTTTAGAGTATTATCGTGTGTCGTTTGTTCAGTTGCGTCCTCAAGGTCTTGCTGGGATTTTACATTTTGAGGTTTTATGATAGGGTATGACCCATCGTTGTTGTTCCGATGTTTCTTCCGTTTGACCAAGAACGACGATTGGGTCACGTTTGAGATATCCCAAGTTGATGTTTGTTTGACTTCCTCAATGGTTACTACCTTTGGTTCTTGGAAGGACCGATTTTTCTGGATTTCAGAGTCCATTGTTCCCTTCGAGCTGATGCTGTGTTAGATAAGCTTGAGCCATTTGAGTCCTAACTAGATAGTTTGTTGTTAAAAGCCATTTAGGAAATGTCCTTTGAGGCTTTGTCCCTTTCCTGAACACCTTTTAGTGTTGATGGGTGTGAGCATCTTGTGGGACAAGCCAGATCGTGACCCTGTGCTCATGCGGGATGATCAGGGTATGATGTTTTTCCTTATGCTTTATAAAGAGTGATGATACCTCTGATGTTGTGTTTGGGGATGCTGAGGCTACCTCCGGCGAAGATGCTGTTGCCAAAGGTGCCGAACACAGGTTCGAGGGTTCAGGTTATGCGAACGTTCCAAATGTCGAACGCTTTACTAGGTTTGGTGCTTCCAAAGCTTCTATCCGACGTATGTTGAAGGGAGCTGAACTACCATCGGCCTCTGAGCCAGTGGAACAAAGTGATGACATAGAGGCTTCGGACAACTCGGAAGTTGGGGTTCAGGGAAAAAGACAAGGAGTTGCCCTTGGCGATTGTTAAGGAGAGTAAAGCAGCAGGTAAGAAGGTTGTGAGCTTGAAGGGTTTAAGGAAGGGTGGTGAAGGTTCCACCAATGTTGATCCAGAAGAGGTTTATGTGCCGGATTGGAAGGTCATAGTTGGTGACAGCTTCATGTCTTCATCCGTTTGTGAGGATGTTTTTACCCATTTTGCTCCTCCTACTGTTCGAGGTTCTTACTCGTCTATGGACAATGAACTAATGATTTCGAAAATGATGATGGGTGCTTGCAACCTTGTTGCCTTACTTCTAGAGGATGTATCCAGATTTCGCAAAAGGATGCAAGAATATGAAGTCTTTTCGAAGAAGAGGGATAAGATGAAAACTTCAATGGTTGCTTTGAAAGAAACTGAGGGCTACACTGAGAAGGAGAAAGCATTGATGTTTGAAGATTTGAGGAGTTTTCTTCCTACACAAGACTGATATGGTTGAGTTGGAAAAACGCTTGGAGGCTGACAAGGTTCAAGTCTGGGTCGATAAGGCTGCCTTGTAGGTTCATAAAAAGGCCTTCTTGGAGGAGAAAGAAGGGTTAAAGGCTTCGATTAGCCTAACGCAGGTCGTGGGGTCCCCCCACGTTTGTAGCACGTGGAGGCGGATCACTTTGTTATTATTCACTTTGAATTCTGGATTGAAGGGTTCAACCCAGAATGTCTATGTTAAGTGAGATAATATTGTAGTGAGCCGAGAATAGAACAAGCATGGAGCAAGTTCTAGAGAGGAGAAGTAAGATCAGAGATCAAGGGTGATCTGAGTTGATCTGGAATGGCTGGAATGAATGGCAAGAGGCTGTTATTTATAGGGAAAGAATCTTCTATAAGAGGAAGCCTTTGACCAGTGATCCTTGGCTACAGTGAGGGACTTGCCCATTTGAGGGTTGAAGGGTTTAGACCTGCGGGTAAAAGGGGGTTCTCTGTGCACATACTCTCTTTTACGGCTGTGAGAGTGTTGGACACGCAGAGGGTGATGTGACAAGGCCCTGACTTGTCTTTTTACTGTTCATGACCGTTGGACTATTTCCGAACCTTTTAACCTTTCAATCTTTTAAGCTGTTGTGTTTCTAATCAGGTTATTAAGGTTTGAGCTACCCCCGTCATCAATTTCCATATACACCAGCACGAAATAATAACCAACCCAAGAATAATTTTTTTCGCTTTCTTACCAATCTAGAGAGGATTGTGAATATCCATTAGATCTTTGAATTCAAAAGCAAAGATCAAAGGAATGTTACACCACGCACTGATGGCCGCCCACACCCGAATAGTCATCGAGCAAGCCGTGAATAAATGATCCACCGATTCCTCATACTCGTTGCAGAAGGGGCACATAACCGTTGAAATACCCACATTCCTTCTTCTTAAATTTACTCTAGTAGCAAGTTTATCCAAGTTACCTCTCCAAGCCATAATATTACATTTGAGGGGAACCCATTTGCACCAATCGAAGTTGGGGAGTTGGTTGCTTCCTGTATCAGAAATTATCACCTTTTTCACAGATTTCACCGAAAAACCTTCCTGCCTGTCATCGTTCCACCTCCATGAATCTATATCATTGTTCAATTTCACCGTGTTGATAACTTATTGACATTCCTTCCATTCCTTAATTTTTTTATCAGTCTCTGGTTGTCTAATTCAATTCCACGAAAAGCCGCCATTTCCATATCCCGAGATAATTCTATCCTTAGGGTGAAGGGAGTGGTTACCTATTTGGAATATGTAAACTCCACATTCACCCAATCAGACAGTGACACGTCAATTTACCTATTTTGTTTACCTAATGCTCAAAAACGTTGACGGTGGTTTACCTATATTGGATTAGGTAAACTATTATTTAAAAAAAAACATAATAAATGAAAATAGGAGGCAAAAGCTAACAAACACCCTTTCCCCTCATCGGTAACCTTCACCGCTCAACCAACCTCACCGATCGGTAACCTGCTTTACCGAGGTGTTTACCGCACCACTCCGCTCACCCTAAACCCTGCAAGATTTACACGCATCCAAATATGCATGCATACATTCATCCGACTCTTTACATACCCTTAAACAAAAACTACCAACCAACGGTATAAAACCCTATTTGACTGACCCATTTGACACTCTCATAAACATATATAATAATTATAGTAAACAAGCTAGGTTTAATTTGTCTTCATATCCTTCAAAATAAAAGCAAAAAAAAAGGTATAGAAGACTAAATAAATAGAAACTTTAGGAAGCTAGCTAGATAAGATCTTTTAGAAGAAAAAGGAAAACGTTAAAAGACTGAAGTTGATGGTCTTTTTCACTCTACCACATGCATGTCCGCCAGGTACCTAAAGAATGCAATAAAACATGTTGGGGGTCTGGTAAAATGGTAACAACCTAAGTGACAAACCATAATTACTGTAGTAGTAGTAGTAGAATACACAAAATTAAGACAAACATCTCTTGCTTCACAGAGAAGCTTACCCAAAGAGTACCCATGTAGCTAATATTTTAACCCCAAGATTCATTGTTTAATTTCGAGTTTTAAATTGGGCCTTGGATTCAGTAAAAAAGATTAAAATATCATGAAAATTCGAGCTGAATTTAAAGCCCCTCATGAGTCTTCTTGGAGGATAACATTAATTAATTAATATATTATTATTATTAATATATGATAAAAGATAAACTGAATGAATAGTGATTTCAACATATATTAATTAATTATCTCATTCAAACCCTAGCCCTTACCTATTTTCACTGCCTCTCCCTCGACCTCTCCAGATTCTGACCAAGTCTCTGGCGACTATCTCCGGCCACACACGCCGAAACACCCCCTCAACTCCTCTCCGCTTTCAACCCCATCCCTGACCTCTGCTCTATCGAAAGGCCGGCCACCACTGTGGTGGTGGCGGTGTCGTACGGCGGCATGGACGCAGAGAGAGAGAGAGATAGACGATTAGAGAGAGAGAGAGACGGAGCGGAGAAAGAGAGACGACAGAACCGTCTTCCAGGCGGCCGGAAACGCGCGTCACGGTGGCGGTGTTGGTGGTTGGATGCGGCGGCGATGACTCGTCTCAGAAAAACACCATCGCAGTCACCGGAGAAACCCGCAAGACGCCGCAACCATCGGAGACGAAGTCGTTACGTCGGAACCAGACGACAGCCCCGGGACGCAAACCAGAATGATCAGACCAATCGCTTGGTATACCCTTCTCCCTCCTTTGCTTTCTAGATTAATCCTATTTAAACTCTTATCATATTACAAGTAATTATAACTTGCAACAAGTAAGTTTTGAATATAACCATATCAGTGTTTGTTCGGTTGGTTGTAAATTGTAATGAAGAAGAATGCTAATGTTCTATTCTTTGAGAATTGTTAATTATATTGCATCTAAACAAAAAAAAAAGGAATTGTAAGTTGAAAAAGAGTAAGTTGAAAAAGAGTATATACATATACCATGGTCCCGATTTTGTTCGTGTCACTGTGATTTTGAGTTCTGGTTTCTTGGCTGTGATCTTTTTGTGACCCTACTATATCGACATGATTATACTATATGTTTATTGAATAGTAAAAAAAGGGCATCTTATTTTTAGGGCTTTTGGTTGCTTGGCTGTGATCTATATGTGAGCCTACTGGTATTTTGCTACAGTTTTGTTAATGGGTTCTGCAGCTAGGCTATGTTGATCTCAAAAGTCTTTTTGGGTGATGTTGGTGTGGCAAGGATGGCGGATGGTAGGTTATGATCTGCAACCCACCTTGCAGCCATGATTTCTGGTAGATCTGAGCCACGTAGTTTTGCTGTACTTTTTTTAAACATGCTTCAACATGTGTATTGATCATATTTCTAAAAGGAGTGGGTACAAGTGAAGTGGCTATAACCACATTGAAGGAGCTGTGGACAAAGAAGCAGGTTAATATCCATTATTTTATAAGTTTAATTTTTATTAATAGGATGTTAAAAGTTCTGTTCATAATTGTTGAAAAAATGCTTTTGTGAAGTTTGGTTGGATGGAAGTCCACCTGCATGAATAGTGATTTCAACATATATTAATTAATTATCTCATTCAAACCCTAGCCCTTACCTATTTTCACTGCCTCTCCCTCGACCTCTCCAGATTCTGACCAAGTCTCTGGCGACCATCTCCGGCCACACACGCCGAAACACCCCCTCAACTCCTCTCCGCTTTCAACCCCATCCCTGGCCGGCCACCACTGTGGTGGTGGCGGTGTCGTACGGCGGCATGGACGCAGAGAGAGAGCGAGATAGACGATTAGAGAGAGAGAGAGACGGAGCGGAGAAAGAGAGACGACAGAACCGTCTTCCCGGCGGCCGGAAACGCGCGTCACGGTGGCGGTGTTGGTGGTTGGATGCGGCGGCGATGACTCGTCTCAGAAAAACACCATCGCAGTCACCGGAGAAACCCGCAAGACGCCGCAACCATCGGAGACGAAGTCGTTACGTCGGAACCAGACGACGGCACCGGGACGCAAACCAGAATGATCAGACCAATCGCTTGGTATACCCTTCTCCCTCCTTTGCTTTCTAGATTAATCCTATTTAAACTCTTATCATATTACAAGTAATTATAACTTGCAACAAGTAAGTTTTGAATATAACCATATCAGTGTTTGTTCGGTTGGTTGTAAATTGTAATGAAGAAGAATGCTAATGTTCTTTTCTTTGAGAATTGTTAATTATATTGCATCTAAACAAAAAAAAAAGGAATTGTAAGTTGAAAAAGAGTATATACATATACCATGGTCCCGATTTTGTTCGTGTCACTGTGATTTTGAGTTCTGGTTTCTTGGCTGTGATCTTTTTGTGACCCTACTATATCGACATGATTATACTATATGTTTATTGAATAGTAAAAAAGGGCATCTTATTTTTAGGGCTTTTGGTTGCTTGGCTGTGATCTATATGCGAGCCTACTGGTATTTTGCTACAGTTTTGTTGGTTGGCTGTGGTAATGGGTTCTGCAGCTAGGCTATGATGATCTCAAAAGTCTTTTTGGGTGATGTTGGTGTGGCAAGGATGGCGGATGGTAGGTTATGATCTGCAACCCACCTTGCAGCCATGATTTCTGGTAGATCTGAGCCACGTAGTTTTGCTGTACTTTTTTTAAACATGCTTCAACATGTGTATTGATCATATTTCTAAAAGGAGTGGGTACAAGTGAAGTGGCTATAACCACATTGAAGGAGCTGTGGACAAAGAAGCAGGTTAATATCCATTATTTTAAAAGTTTAATTTTTATTAATAGGATGTTAAAAGTTCTGTTCATAATTGTTGAAAAAATGCTTTTGTGAAGTTTGGTTGGATGGAAGTCCACCTGCATGAATAGTGATTTCAACATATATTAATTAATTATCTCATTCAAACCCTAGCCCTTACCTATTTTCACTGCCTCTCCCTCGACCTCTCCAGATTCTGACCAAGTCTCTGGCGACCATCTCCGGCCACACACGCCGAAACACCCCCTCAACTCCTCTCCGCTTTCAACCCCATCCCTGGCCGGCCACCACTGTGGTGGTGGCGGTGTCGTACGGCGGCATGGACGCAGAGAGAGAGAGAGATAGACGATTAGAGAGAGAGAGAGAGACGGAGCGGAGAAAGAGAGACGACAGAACCGTCTTCCCGGCAGCCGGAAACGCGCGTCACGGTGGCGGTGTTGGTGGTTGGATGCGGCGGCGATGACTCGTCTCAGAAAAACACCATCGCAGTCACCGGAGAAACCCGCAAGACGCCGCAACCATCGGAGACGAAGTCGTTACGTCGGAACCAGACGACGGCACCGGGACGCAAACCAGAATGATCAGACCAATCGCTTGGTATACCCTTCTCCCTCCTTTGCTTTCTAGATTAATCCTATTTAAACTCTTATCATATTACAAGTAATTATAACTTGCAACAAGTAAGTTTTGAATATAACCATATCAGTGTTTAGTGTTTGTTCGGTTGGTTGTAAATTGTAATGAAGAAGAATGCTAATGTTCTTTTCTTTGAGAACTGTTAATTATATTGCATCTAAAAAAAAAAAAAGGAATTGTAAGTTGAAAAAGAGTAAGTTGAAAAAGAGTATATACATATACCATGGTCCCGATTTTGTTCGTGTCACTGTGATTTTGAGTTTTGGTTTCTTGGCTGTGATCTTTTTGTGACCCTACTATATCGACATGATTATACTATATGTTTATTGAATAGTAAAAAAGGGCATCTTATTTTTAGGGCTTTTGGTTGCTTGGCTGTGATCTATATGTGAGCCTACTGGTATTTTGCTACAGTTTTGTTGGTTGGCTGTGGTAATGGGTTCTGCAGCTAGGCTATGATGATCTCAAAAGTCTTTTTGGGTGATGTTGGTGTGGCAAGGATGGCGGATGGTAGGTTATGATCTGCAACCCACCTTGCAGCCATGATTTCTGGTAGATCTGAGCCACGTAGTTTTGCTGTACTTTTTTTAAACATGCTTCAACATGTGTATTGATCATATTTCTAAAAGGAGTGGGTACAAGTGAAGTGGCTATAACCACATTGAAGGAGCTGTGGACAAAGAAGCAGGTTAATATCCATTATTTTAAAAGTTTAATTTTTATTAATAGGATGTTAAAAGTTTTGTTCATAATTGTTGAAAAAATGCTTTTGTGAAGTTTGGTTGGATGGAAGTCCACCTGCATAACAGCTTGATGCAGGTTTTGGAGATGATGTCAACAACGGGTTGGTTCACATACATGTTGGAATACATGTGTGTGGAAGAAGTGTATCTAGATTGGGGTCTGTTTTCAAAGTGAGATTAGTTAGGTAGTTCACCGATTGATGTAACGGCCTTGAGGGAGAGGTAGAGGTGTCGAAAGCGAACATCAGGGAGAGTTAATTGCAAATCTGCAATGGACCTCAGAAGTCCACTGGATGAGACGGTGGGCATGCTGGAAGTCCGCTGATGTTGACGGTGGGCTTCAGTTCTGGACTTTTTTGATGCAGTCGATCACAGGGAAGTGATGTTGATGAAAGACTCAAGTCTGTTGCTAATCCATGTGGACTACGAAAGTCCATGGAACAAATATATTTATATATAACATTTATTGAAACATGTATCTTTATTTTGATGGGTTCTATTGATAAACGTTACACTATTGAAACAAATCTTGAATTATCACAAACTGGAGGGTATTCCAAGACTAAAAATTTGACATGGGTGGATGGTTTTGGTTGGTTATATGGCACGAATGGGTTTTTTTTTTTTTTTTTTTATTAACACAGATGTGTTTTTTTTATAGTATAGATTTTGTTTTTGTTTTGTTTTATGTTTGGTTTAGGGCTTATCATAAAATGGTAATTATTTTGCATAAAATGGAATACAAAGATATAGAGATTTGGACACGGTAATTATTTTGACCACTTGCGTGCCGCAAAGCGCGCGCTAGGTTTAAATCCTAGTTAACATAATAAACCCCACTCTCTGCTTCTGCAACTTGGCCCCCCTTTTCACAATGGATCTTGAACAAACTCTTTATAATTTTATTTTAATTTGTTTTCCAAACTTTATTATATTTAGGGATTATTTACATATACTACTCATACATGGGGATTAATTCTTATTTTTCGATTTTGTATACATAGGGATTAATTCTTGGTTTTTCTATCTTCGGTTTTCTCATCATTTATCATTGATCTAACCATTATTCTCTCCATTTCTTTTCTTATCAATATAATATATTATTATTTTTGTTATTGTTGTGCATCTTGTCGGGTTTATTTTGTTTTCTTATCGTTTTCCAGACCTTTTTTCAAATTTTATAATATTAAATTTTTTAATTATTAATCATTATATATTCTAATAAACATTGAACTATTTCCCATAGTCGGTCACAAGATATCAAAAAAAAATGTGGACCAAGTATATATTCTTTCATTCTGCTAAAAGTTTGATTTCATGTTACGTTTAAATATATAATAAATAAATTGGATAGATATTTAGTTCTCACAATTTGGTTGGGGATTAGACAACACGTATAACGTACGTACATGTATATATATTTATTATTATTGTGTACTCATGCAATGTATTAAAGAAAATACACATTATTTGATGAAAATACTCCATTATCGTGTTTTGGGACCAAGAAAATAAGATTTTCTCTTAATTTGGGAATTTTAATGCAAGTCAATTGGACTAAAAAGTTCATGCTTCATATGTCTTAAACAAACATATATACCAAACAAAATCTTTAATTGGAAATGAGAAACTTTTTACTTGAACAAAGTAAAATTGCATCGTGTGTATAAAACCTTTTTTCCATAAATATCTTTGAGACGTCTTAAAGTCAAATACATATTGATTAAAGGAGGATGATGTTTTCGTAAGTTCTGATTCTCATCTATTCTGTAAAAGATGATATGTACACGAGCGTTTAGAGTAGATGGTTTGTCGCTCATAAAAAAAATTATTAATAAAAAACACTATAAACTCAACATCTATATCGATCACGAATTAAGTGTTTGTCCAAATTGAGATTTACGACCGGGGGTCGAAAATGTATATGCCTCAAAAAATCTATAAATTGGGGGGTCGAAAATGTATATGCCTAAAAAATTCTATAAATTGGGGGGTCGAAAACGTATATACCTAAAAAATCTTATACGAAAACTACATACCGGGCACTACTGAGCGAAAAGTTCAGGTAGTCGGGCGCCTCCCCTCCTCCCACACGCACACCATGTTGCGCCCCTGATCCCGACATATTTGTCACTTTATTCTTTTAATTCATGATATACAATAGATTCCTGCAATCACTCTTGGCCAAGGGTTGGGATGAGTATTCCAGTATCAGTATCGAATTGTATCCCATCAATTAAAATTCGGTACCAACTATTTGGCATTTGCGGTATCGATATTTTCAAATCGATACGGTACCGGTTTTTTACCGAATTTACCTTGAAATATTGTACCATACCGATCCTTTTCAGTGCTAGTACTCACATTTGACGAATTTCGGGTTCAGTACTTTCAATACCGAGCTCATCCCCTTTTTTTGAACGGCAAATTTCGTTTAATTCCTGACGTTTGTGTGACTTGAACCTAAGACCTCTCCAAGGCTTTGCCTTTACCAATGGACCATCACCTCGATCATTGGTAAGCTCATCCCTAATCAAGAGAGATATTGACAATGAAAAAAAGAACTGCTTAATGCGTATAGTCGTATACTACCATGAGGGTTATTTTGGTCATTACAGTGAGCTAGCAAGGTACAAAATTAAGGGCACAACGTACAGCTTTTTAATGCATGCATGTGTGTGGGAAAGTGTAGAATTAAGATACATTAGAGCATGGGTGGTGAAGGCTAGAATCAAGGGAAGAGCATCATCTAGGATTTGATGAAAATTAATTAATCGACTTAAAAAATCTTAATCTTGGACGTTGTGTTAACAATTTTGACTTTTTCTATAACATATTATAGCAAAGTATCAAATACATGTAACCAAATACAAATAGAAGACTAATTAATATATATGGTTAAATTTTATATTAACTTAATAACTTTTGTCGAGCTCCATGTACTCTATATTACTTGTCTTATATATTTAAAAGCTTTGGTTAAGGGTTCACTTGGCTCGATGGCAATGGGGCCAAACTCCAAGATTTGAGACTAACATAACCTGCATCTTAACTTCGATAATCCACACACAAACTGATCATCTTCCTTTAGAGTAGGCAAATTTTATAATGTTCATTGTACCACATGATTCCTAACTGAGGCATGTTGGACTTACAACCGCCAGATGATATCGATACTTTGATCTTGGAAACATTTTAACTCACTTCGACACATAAAACTTAATGTATTAAACGTTGGTGATCGTTTAATTAGAAGATCGTACTCATTGCAACTAGTTACATCAACGATTTATATAAATAAGATTTGTATTTAAACATTTATATTTATATATACACCCAACGGTTTTGTGTAATATTATGCATGAGCCACACGTACTCTAGAAAGAAAAAGTGCATGTGAATTAAGATTGTAGTTGAAGAAATGATGCCTATAGACTATATTTTCACTTGTAAGCATGCAAAGACAAAGTACAACCAAACAGGTATATAAAGGGAATAATGGATTTTATTTAATTAATACACAAACAGATGATAGGCAGACCAAAACCCAAACGGCACCTCTATTAATCCATCCTTAATTATTATTCTAGCTTCGGAATGACGTGTACACCAACCATCCACTCATCAGATGACATGTAGACTATGGATGGATATGCCCGGCCTTTGCTGCTAAAGTTGTTATTTAACAACAACGATAGCGTACGAAGGAGGAAAAATACGAATTTGAGGATACAAGTTATGCATTTGCCGGCAATTTTTGTTTCTTTTATTGTTTTCAAGAATGTTTATGTTTTTGGATTTCTATTTTTCGACCTTAGTGGCTTTGACTACCTTACATAATTGCTGATCATTTTATATACTTTATATTTTGTTTACGAATATGTTTGTAATAAACCATATTCTTTTTGCATGCAAATTTGTATTACATCATTTGTTAATTTATAATTGTATCCCATAATCAAATTATAATCATGTCAATTTTGTTTTATTAACCGCTCCAGAACACCTTCATTACGAGTCAATATATCTGCACTTTGAATTTTGTCTATTATTACGGTTAGCTATAATGCTTACTTAACCCCTTTCTAGCTAAATATCAAGGTTGGAGAACTCGCTAGTCGCTAGCGGGTCGGTGAGGTAGGGACTAGCGACTACTCGGGATTAATCGGATCGGACTTTTTATGTATAATTTTAAGTTTTTATACATATATACATATATTATTATACGTAATTTTTTTAAGTGGACAAGTTTTGACCGGAATCTGGGAGGTTTTGGCCGGAATATGTGTTTTTTTTTTCCGATTTTTTCTGGTTTTTTTCGATTTTTTTTGTTTTTTCCAAATTTTTTTTCCGATTTTTCCCGACCGACTAGTCGCGATTAGGGCCAACTAGGGCCGATTAGTGCTGACTAGGCCGACTAGCGATTGTTTTACTGATTAGCTGAAAATTACTCAGTTGATGGGCGACTAGCGACTAGTCAGCGATTAATCGCCGGCTAGTCGCGATTTTTGCAACCATGCTAAATATGAGAGCATATATGGAACTCAATTAAAAAGTGTGTCGTGTGTTTTTCCTTTTTATGGTTCAAACTTTAAACTTGTTTTATGAGAAGTATCTTTTCTATAAAACATTTAACAAATTAAAGTTGATGCGGGAATATTTTATAAAGAAAGTATAGTTAAAGCATTTTCTTCTTTATAGAAGATGTTACTTTATAACTTTTTATGTTAGGAAAAAGTGATTTATAAAACGATATTAATGTATACATATTTGGCAATGATTTTGGTTATTAATTAGCATCATTCTTGTTGAAAATATGATTGAAATAAACCATTTTCACATTTTTTTATTAAAAAAAGAATTAACTTTTATTTAACTTATTCAAACATACAGGAGTTTAACTATTAATAATTTACTTTGAATTTACATCTTTTTACCGTAAACAAATACACAAGCGTAGGTTTACAATCCATTACTCATATTCGCTTAATCATTGTATATAGAGTAAACTGCAATTTTACCCTCTAGGGTTTGGGGTGATTGGCATGTCTACCCCTAAGGAAATAAATGCAATTTTACCCCCCAACGTTTGCTCTTATGTCGCAACTTTACCCCCCGGCGTTAGTTTGGCTTAACAGTCAACATAAAAAGCTAATGGTCAAAGGGTAAATATGTCATTTTGCTATTAATGTAGAGCTTCTTCTCTACAAACCCCCTATAAGTAACATAACAAAGCAGAATTACCCCCCACCTTCCCACCATCGTCCTTCAACCTGCGACCAGTCTTCTTCTCCGGCGACAGGCTTCTCCTCCGACGATCAGTGATTCTCCGGTGATCAGGGATCTCCTGCTATCAGTCTTCTCCTCCCGCGACAACAACTCCTCCGCTATCTCCTCCGATCAGTCTTCTCTTCAAAATGCCGGTTGTTTGTTGGCAAATCTGCTATCTCATCCGCCACACCGCATGTATAATCGGCCAATGTTAGTTAATCAGGGTCAGATTTAGTCATTATCATGTTATAAACAGGGTTAGGGTCTGATTTGGTTCACTGTTGGTTTTTTTACAGTTGACCTGACGATGAGCTTATCAAGCTCATCATTGGTGGTCCACCGAGCTTCACATATCGAGCTTGCGAGCCTAAAAAGTCTTATTTATATTATTTTTATTTAATATACTAATTAATAGATAATAAACGAGCCGAGCTCGAGTTTGAGAAGATACAAACGAGCCGAGCTCGAGCCCAAGCTCTCATAAGTTAATCGAGCTCGAGCTCAAGCCTGGTCGAGCTCAGTCTCAACTCGACTCGTTTGCACCCCTACCGAATCGTAAACACCCCTATCCGTAACTATGATATTTAGGGCTGTAAACGAAACGAATGTTCAGCGAACAGTTCGTGTACCGTTCAACGGGAAGTTCGTTTATGTTCGTTCGTTTAATAACGAACGAACACAAACAAGAAATTCCGGTCGATTAGTTAAATGAACGAACATGAACAAATGTCTCGTTCGTTCAATTGTGTTCGTGAACGTTCGGTAAGGTGTTTGTGAACATTCGTTTATTTGCGTTCGTTTATGTTCGTATGTTCGTGTTTTAATTAAATATTTTTATATTTTCATATATTTTATATATACTTTTTATACTATTTTTTATTTATATCATTACCCTAACAATTAAACTAGGAAACTCTCTTGCATCTTGTTTATACACCATTTCCCTTTCTTTTCTCATTATTTACATCGACGAATATGATACCTCCGTTCCACAATAAGGGATTCAAGTTCTAGTGCTACTCTCTGGGCCATCCACCTTTATCCTTCATAGCGTTCGCCAAATTTATTTGTGTTCGCTTGTGTTCGTGAACACGCTCATTTCCTTAATGAACGAACACGAACATAAAATCTCATTCGGTAGGTGTTCATGAACCGTTCGTGAGCACATTTATTTCCTTAACGAACGAACACAAACAAGGCCTTGTTCGTGTTCTTTCGGTTCGTTTACAACCCTAATGATATTATTGCATAGGTCATGGTTATAAATGAAAAAAATAAGTTAGTTGTACTGACATGGGGTATAGATATAACATAATTGTTAAAACATCTACTACTTGCTTATTGTTTTCTCAAATTTAATTGGGTTGGTGGGTAAAAAACCCAACTCGTAAAACGTAACTAAAGAAACAGAGTTGAACCCAGAGACGTACATGGTAGAATTATATTATGGCCCCGGATACGAGGTTACCCACGTTAGTCATTGCTGTAAAAAGTTGTACTTAACAAATTCTAAATTTAACAACCTTAATTTCTAATTAAACAAGTTATTTGTTTATTCGTACTTTTTTTTTTCAAAAACCAAGTTATATTTATATCGCTTTGTACCTCTCTTAAATCAATCTTTTATTCAACAAAAAAGGAAAAGAATAATAAATGGAAAATGGTAAACGTTTTATTATTCAATTTTTTTTATATGGAACAAAATATCATATTTTAATGAGTAACTAAACGTTTTGTTATATTAAATGCAAAAAGAATGTACGGGGTGAAGGGTAGATTTTGTTACCAACAAATGGCCAAGAAATTACAGCTAATAAATCAAGTGGTAAATTAGTAAAAGCTCAAAAATATAATTAGTCAAAGCAAAGGGAGGTTGAAGTGGTGATAATATTTGACCGACATGATTGTAACTGAGCGAGCATCCTGGGTGTCACGTGACCGTTGCACAATAACCGAGGTGAGTTATGTGGTGAGTCAGCATTGCTTCAAGTTCACTTATTGGACCATTGTCTCTAAACCTCCACTTACGTGTCACCATCCATCGAGATGCCGCGGGCCTGTTCTTTTCCGGAGTGTCATCGGAATCTTTTAGTTTCCGACAGACCGTCGTTCACTTTTACTTCAGTGCCTAACAAGTTGAGATATTTTGGGGTGTTTTTTATAATAATAATAATAATAATTCGGTCGGGATACTCGTATCCTATAAAACTCTAATTTCCCAAAGTCATTTCAACTTCCAAATTCTTTTGGTCTTCCTTTTCACAGCTTCTTCTTTAGCTACAAAATCTACACACGCAACTCATACAACTTCTTAAACCCTTCCTTATCATAAAACAACTCTTTTTGATTCCATCTTTCAGTCATTTTTTTTTTTTGTGAAACCTCTCTATTGGATGCTATAATATTGTGGTTAGTTTGTAACTAAAATGGATAGTTACGGCATGCTACGTCCGATCAAATACACCCAGCACAAAAACGTTACAACAATGGTGGCTGTTAGTTCATTAACGGCACCCAAGTCTAAGAGCCATCGGCAAATGTCATCCTTGCCGAAAACTGTACGGATATCAATGACAGATCCTGATGCCACTGATTCTTCTAGTGACGATGAAGACGAGCTTTTTGGACGGAGGCGGGTCAAGAAGTATGTGAACGAGGTTAATATTCAAACCTCTACGGTGGTTAAAAAGGTGGGGAGAAACGGCGAGGGTAGGCTGCAGGCTAAACAGAAAGCGATGAAGACGGCTGGTGCTCAGGCAGTTCCGGCGGGTGGTGTTAGGAAGTTCCGTGGAGTACGACAACGGCCGTGGGGTAAGTGGGCGGCGGAAATTAGGGACCCAGCGCGACGTGTACGTTTGTGGTTGGGAACATATGATACCGCTGAGGAAGCTGCCATGGTGTACGACAATGCAGCTATTAAACTACGTGGTCCTGACGCCTTGACAAATTTTGTCACACCGCCGGCCAAAGATAGTTCGCCGGAAAGCAATGTTCCGTCAACCTCTGGTTATGAATCCGGCGACGAGTCAAACAACCTTCCTTCTCCTACTTCTGTTTTACGGTTCGAGAGCGAGACCACTTCTAAAGAAGAACTTGAACCGGTTAAGGAACTGGAGGGTTGTTCATCCGGGTGCTCGTCGGGTCAGGAGCAATCGGATCATGATCTGCATCCGGTCCAGGATACTGAATCGGGTCATTTTTCAGATTTGGTATACGATCAACTGGAAATGGATGTACCTTTCTTGGATAATCTTTTTGATTATCCGACCCAGGCTGACGACGATTCACCATTTTTAAAATACGGTGATTTCGACGACATAGAGTTACCTGGCCCGATCCATATAGAAAACGGAGCTCCATCATCAGAATACAGTCCGCACGATAGTTTTGATTCTATAACATTTGATGAAACACTTTGGGGTTCTGATGCTAACAAGACGTTATGGGATGAAGATTTTGGAACGTGCAATGACATGATGCTAGATGTGACATCATCTTCGTCATCGATACTTAAAGTTGATGATTACTTTCAAGACATCACCGGCGACTTTCTTCCTGCCGATGTTCTCATGACAGGGTGTTTTTAAACAGTTTGGGTCACTTGTTTCGCCCAACAAATTTTGTGCCGATGGCAGTTTTGCCTAACGACACTACTGTTTGTCGTAGTAGTAATATTACTAGCTATATATAAAAAAAAAAAAATATGTATCTTCGGAAAGAAGAAGATTTGAGCGAGTTAATGTTTGAAATAATAAGTTGTGATTTTGTTTATCAGATACATATGCTTTTCATTGTTAATTGTCTTGATATCATTCTTGTTAAGTATGAATATTTCTTTACTCAAGTTTATAAAAGATGTAAACTAATAATAATATGCATGGTGTAAATAAGCTTATAATTATCAGGTGTAAAAAAGAAAATAGAAAACGCTTGGAAGATATTATTATGTGAATATTATAATTGGATCACACGGGCAGGCGTGATTTGCGCGAGGGAGATCTTATTATTATTATTATTATTATACATTATTATTATTATTATTATTATTATTATACATATTTTAATAGTAACCGGTGGGTATTAAACTTTGCAGATTTAAAAATTAAGCACGCCTGGCGGGTCGGCCATACAAACCATAATATCCGGTTCGACCGGGTTTTCGTCTGTGAGGTAGAAAGTAATGAGCCAGAGCCACTGAACTGAACTGAAGTGAGTTGTGGGCTTGGGTTTACTTTTAATATTTATAAACTGATATCATGAAAACCCTTTTTCTATGAAAAAAAGTTTACATTTAGTTATATAATAATGGAATGTGGGTTTATTATAACAAACACATGCATATATAATTACTATAGAATGTCCTTTAAAATTTTAACAAGAACAGGATAATCATCAAATTTTAAGGGCATGTTCATTTCGTGTTTTTATTTTAAAACCCTATTATATAAATGTAGCTTAAATATTAAACTTATAGATGTAAAGGCAAATAATTATTTAAATTCGATTTTACGACTACAATAATGAAGAACTTTTAAAAAGTTTAGGGATCTATATATAGTATTTTTAATTGCATCCATGGTAAAGTTCTCTTTTTATTTTATTTTTTTACCATGATAACTAGATTAAAAAGGATGATTAAAATTAGTGTAATTCTTTGTAGTTGTAGGAGCAAGGATCTATTGGCCGCTTTATTTGACTACTTCGCGTTTGCCATTCATCACAGCTATCATTCATTTTGTTGACCAGATCATGCTTTTTAACTTTCATATGTATATTTCTTTTTTCCTTTAAAAACTGATTTCATGTATTATTATACATTATTATTATTATTATTATTATTATTATTATTATTATTATTATTATTATTATTATTATACATATTAATAGAAACATGCCATGAATAGGGTTTTTTGAATTTTTTTAATATTGTTTTTTTAGGTTTTTATTATTATATTATTTTATTAGTGTAATTGATTTAAACATATAATTTTATATAATTTTTAAGATACGATTAAAGTATCAGTTATCAAACAAGAAATCATAAATATGAATGTATACTGGTACTGATGTTGTTCAGTACGGTATGATAGCGATACGATATTAATTAATCAAAAGCAAAAAACACTAAAAATAAATATTGATACGGATACAGATGTTATTCAATCGGTTTTGATTGAATTTAGTATGATAGAGACACAATATCCGTTTAAAAAATATACATCGTAATGTTGAAATAAAAAGAAGGGAACAATTGTTTTTGATTTTTTTCAATATTGTTTTTTCTAAGGTTTTATTAATTTATTGGTTTATTACTTTAATTGATTTAAGTATATTTTGTTCTCTTATATAACTTTTAAGATACGATCAAAGTATCTGTTATCAAACAGCAAACAATAAAACGGAATGTATATCGGTACCGATGATGTTCGGTACAATATGGTAGCAATACAGTATCAGTTTATTGAAAGCAAAAAAAAAACTAAAAATAAAAAAAATATTGGTATCGATACGAATATTGTTCAATTGGTTTCGATTGGGCTTGGTACGATAGCGGCAGAATATCCGTTATCAAAAAAATATCGTAATGTTGAAACAAAATAAACATAAAATGCAAGCGAACCGAACAGATATCAACAGAACAACATATATGTGTTTTTTTTTTTTGTTTTCGATCGATGTAGTGTTTTCTCTTTCAATTACTATATCGAGTGCAGGTGCTGTAACGAACCAAATTGATACCGACTTAATCCCTGCCGCGAAGCGCGGGGAAATATCACTAGTTTAGATGAAAGGAAAACAAAAAACACTTTGTTTGTCTCCCCCTCCACCCCCCCCCCCCCTTTCGACCGCTGGTGGCTCGACGGAGTAGGATAACCAGGGTTAGTGTGCGAGGTCGCCGTGTTCGCTTGGCTCGACCTTTCTCCCTAACTTGTGGTCTTGAATCTCCTGTTCGCTTTACCGGGATCAGACCTCTGCCCCTGTTTTCTTGTCTCGGACAAGTTGTCGTAGGCTCGACGGAGTGGTGGCCACTGGGATAGTATCTGAGGTTTGCTCTGATCTTCATACTAGTTGTGGATCTATCTTAACCTTACATACTATCTTCTGTGCCCGTCGCTTCCATTCGCTGACCGGGACTTGTTTCCGTCACCCCTAATGGCTGAGATGGCCCTTGGGAGGACCCTCCCCACCTTCGGAAGAAGGACAAGATTCGGAATAAAGAAAAGCTGGGCAATGAAAATATCACTAAGTTCTTCGTAACCAATCTTCCTCAGGGCTGCACACCTTGGGAAGTCTCGGAGTTCGTTAAAGTTTTTGGTGAAGTTGCAGGGGTCTATATTGCAAGAAAGAAGGACAAATCTGGAAACATATTCGGTTTTATTAGCTTTAAGCATGTTCGAGATGTTAAGGAAATGGAAAGGGCTCTGAACGACACGAAGATGGGTAGTAACAAGCTTAAGGTGAATGTGGCAAGATTTGCGTCCGAAAACATGAGCCTTTTTGGTAACTCAAAGGAGGCTAATGGACACCCCTCGGCTGAGCCCTTGGGTCGAATTCCAGTCCAGAATCAGTTTAATAATCATGCCTTCATTAGCAACGGAGGTGGGAAACTATTCAGTGACCTTTTTTTGAATAATGATGGTCCGAAGGCAGGCGAAGCTTCTGGGCAGACCTCAAGTGGCAAGATGGTGGTGGTTCCAGAAGATACTCTGGCGTTTTAGGACTTAGGTGGGAAAGCTTTGGTGGGTAGATGTTCCGATCTTAAAATCCTCAACAACCTGAACTCTGTTCTTGTTGAGGCAGGTTATTCTAAGTTCAGTATTAGCTATTTGGGAGGCTTGTCCGTTCTGGTTAAGATGTCCACCGAGGAGGATTGCAAAAATTTGGTTGGTACATATGACCTCAAGCGACACTGGTTCTCTTCCCTGGATTATTGGATGGGTCAATCACTGCCGTTTGAGAGGATCGCCTGGCTAAAAGTTACTGGTGTGCCGATTCATTTAGCGGTGGACGAGGTGTATGATTCCATTGCAGGACAGTTCGGTAAGGTGATTCACGCGTCTCAGCGTTCATCGGAGGATAGTGACCTTTCAGTCAACTGTATTGGGATCTTGGTGGGCGATGGAGTTAGAATTATTGACCAAACTACCCTGAAATGGAAGGGCAAACTTTTCAAAGTCTGGATAGAGGAAGAGATGTCTGACTGGTTGCCGGAATGTCTTGATGATGCCGAATCATCGGAGGATGGTGATCTGTCTTTCGAATTCCGGTTAGATGTGGAAGACAATCCGGCGGTGGAAAAGATCAATGCTAAGGAAGGTAGTAACGTCGTTTCGAGTAACGAGGTGCAGGTCACTCCTAGTGTGCATGAGGAAGGGGAAGGATCTAGCATGCATGTGGATATTGGTGGGACAGAGGGAAATAATGATGTTGTTAATCTTGGGAATGAAACCAATAATATCCAAGCGGCCGAAGGTTCCTTCACAGGTACCCATGATCTAAGAGAGCCGCAAAGTGAAAGTGGTAGGGCCCAATCTTCAGCTAACCCAGTTAAGTCTCGTGGTAAAAGTTATTTCTTTTTTACCGCTTCTGATGCGGGTAACATGCCCAAGAAAAGATCCATGAGTAATAGGCCCAAGATCCTTAAGCCCAGGCGGGTGGTTAGCTCCAGCCCAAATTCGGACCTTAGGCCCAGGAAGCGTGTGAGGGAGGAAGGTGAATTCCTTTTTGACCTTAATCTTAATGTTGCTGATGGTTGCAGTGATCTCCCGCAGTCCCGTCCACTTTCAGGCGATGCTGGGAATCAAAGATTGGATCATCCCGTAGATGAGTTTTTAAGAAAAGATCAGGCAGTGGTCCCGCCAAACAAAGTGTTGGATCCTTCCGAAGAACTTATCAATGGTGAACTTGAAGCCACTATCTCATTGGGAAACATTGTGGGAGTTAATGTCGGAAGCCACAGTAATCTCATCAAGGATTCGATTCTTAACAAAGGTAATAATGTTGTTATCCAATGAATTTTTTGTTTGTTAACATTAGAGGGGTCTGTGGGGGTGCAAAAGCTTCGTGGATTAAGGATCTCAGATTAGCGAATAAAGTTAGTGTCTTAGCCTTGCAAGAGACCAAAGTTGAGTCTATGTCTAGGCCTGGTTGTGCGAGTTATTGGGGTAACAAGAATTTTGAGTCAGCGTGTGCTGCATCGGTAGGGCTGTCTGGGGCTTTGGATTGGATCTGGGATCCAAGTGTTTTGAAGATTGACTTAGTGGTTCAGAGTCGATTTTTTCTGATTATTAAAGGCACTGTGGTTAGCAGTGGGGATCCCATTAACCTGGTTAACGTGTACGCCCCACAGAGTACGACTGTTAAAATGCTTCTCTGGTCCGAATTATCTGGTGTCATTGATTTTTCAGCTAGGCTTTGGGTCCTAGCTGGTGACTTTAACGCAGTGCGGTCCCCTGATGAAAGAAAACATTCTCAATTTAAGTAGGCCTGTGCTGATAATTTCAATAATTTCATTTTCTCCAACGGTTTGGTTGAATATCCTATGCAAGGGATGAAGTTTACGTGCATAAGGGATAACGGGAAGAAACTGAGTAAATTGGACCGTTTTCTGGTTTGTTCGGACTTTTTCAACAAATGGTCGTCCGCGTGCGTTAGAGTTATGCCTAGTCGGTTCTCTGATCACTACCCTATCTTACTTGAGTTGGTTGATTTGAAATTCGGGCCTCGACCGTTCAGGGTGTACAATTCATGGATTGGGAAACCAGGTTATGAGGAAGCAGTTAAATAAGCTTTAGATGGTTTTGAATCTTTTGAACCCCCGAATTCTTGCCTCACTGCTAAGTTTGCTCGGATTAGGTCTCATTTAAAGAAGTGGAGGGATGATTTTCTTGCTAATGAAAATGACACCGAAAAAATGGCTTTGGCGGAGTTGGAGATGTTGGAAGCCGATATTGTAAGGACCTTCAAAAATGCCCCAAAACGACCCGTAAGTGAAAACCCGGACCCCTGAAACCCTAATGTGCATGAAAAACTAAGAAAACAAGATTTTGGATTTCACGCGGGCCGCGTAAGAGTAAGCCTAGGCTTATGCGGGCCGCGACAACTCATAAAATCTCCGGATCAGAATGCTAGGCCACGTGGCAGACCTAGGTGTAACACGCTAGCCCTAGTCTACGAATAGGTGGCTCTCGCGGGCCGCGTAAGACTCAAAATCAGGCTATAAGTAGCCTGTGCATGGGGCATTCATCTGCACTCGAAATTTTCACTTCAAAACGACCAAATTCTGAAGAAAACAAGTTTTAAGGTATCAAGGCACTGCTACGATACTGGGTATTAACTCGATCGCTGCTACGATTCAATGTCCGATCGATTGAAATCAATCCGATGGATGTTTAAGTGATGCCCGACTCGGGCTATACTTTGTCATTCGCTGTGAATCCGATGGATGTTTAAGTGCTGCCCAACTCGGGCTATACTTTGTCATTTGTTGTGGATCCAATGGATGTTTAAGTGTTGCACTTTGTCATTCGTTGTGAGGGTTTTAATCTCGTGAGTTATCATAAATGTTGTATTAAGTTACTAACCTAGTTCGTATGCATTGTCATTTAATTTAGGTTACAAGGATTATCAATAGGCTAAACTCTGCCCGTTTAAACTTGCAATGTGAGTCATTCTCTTTTTATCAAAAGTTTTACAATACTCCATTTGTTTTCAAAAAGTTATAATTACAGGGATTAAGTCATGGTTTTCTTGAATCACTGGCAAGTGGGGTATTGTGCTGTCACGGCCCCCGACCCGGTTTGACCCGTTTCAGGAGCCGCGGGACAGAAATCCCGTGGTATTTATTTAACAGCGGAAGTCTTTATCAGGATCTTTTTAAAACTGCAATTTTCCTGATTATTTTATTTCACAACTCGGGATAAAACCCCGGTAATTTACAATCATAAGATTTCATGGAGAAATCTTTATTTTACAAAACATGTTTCTTTATTTTATATTGAGCCACTTCCTTAAGCTTGTAGTGCTTCACGGCACTTTTCTTGAATCACAACAGATCACCTGAAACATGTTTGAAAAAGGTTTTGTCAGTGGGAAATACTGGTGAATCATTTATTTTACTAAAATGACCCGTTTGTTATAATTTACAGTATTAAGTGCGATTACAATGTTTCCTGATATCAACCAACTACCCACAGTATTTGTCACTCGAACATCCATCGGTAGCCTCTGAGCCCGATGGTGTCTGTGACTATGGTCATATCACCCCTTGGCCCCGTTGTCCAATGGTGAAGGTTATCAAGTAATGTATACAAAACCCCACATACCGGCTGTAATTTGGTGATTACAAAGACTTAATCCCTGTAATTATAACTTTGAAAATAAACATGATTTTTGAAAGTAAATTGATAAAAAGAGAATGACTCACATTGCAAATTTAATTGAGCAGAGCCTAGCCTACTGATTAGCCTTTTAACCTAAATTAATAACATGCACACAATTCGGTTAGTAACTTAATACAACATTTACGATAACTCACGAGATTAAACCCTCACATCGAATGACAAAGTGCGATACTTAAACATCCATTGAATTAACAACGAATGACAAAGCATAAACCCTAATGTGGGCAGCACTTAAACATCCATTGGATAGTTTAATCGATCGGACATTGAATCGTATCAGCGATCGAGTTATTACCCTGTATTGCGGCAACGATTTGTGATTCGTGTGTGTTTTGATAATAAACAGAGCGTAACTCAGTGTATATAACGAGTTTTTACATCGTTTCAACTCCAGAATTCAAGTCCCAAACACCCCTATTTATACATAAATTTTGACCCCCCTCGCGTGACGCGAGGGGTACCCCTGGGGGCGTCGCGTGGCGCGACGGGTCCTATCCTACCATAGGGTAGCCACGTCCCTCACTAGCCTTGCTGACTTGACGGATTCTTAAAATTCGATACTGACAACAAGTTATTTAGATAATCGTAACTAGGGTTTTACCCCCCCCCCTGAGTTTTAGGGGCCCTGATCCTGATTCTGATTGTTCTGAAATTTTTAGGTTTTATGCAGAATCACTTAGGTGTCTTAATTAAGGTTTCCTATTGGCTAATTAAAGTAATAATTAGGACTTTTAAATAAGAGTTGTTACATTCTCCCCACCTTAATAAAAATCTCGTCCTCGAGATTTATTGGAATAAATGAGGATACTTTCGCTTCATCTCTGATTCCAGCTCCCGAGTATATTCAGATCCTCTCTTTGAATCCCACTTGACTTTGACTAAAACTAGTCGCTTGTGTTTGAGAAATTTAATCTTTCTATCTTCAATTTGAAGAGGTTTCTCTACAAATTTTAACTTCTCATTTACCTCTATATCTTGAAGAGGTACTATTATAGATTCGTCAGATAAACATTACTTAAGATTGGATATATGAAATACATCATGTACTCCAGCTAACTCTTCAGGTAGTTATAAACGATAAGCAACTGGTCCTATATGTTGGATCACTGAAAATGGTCCTATGTATCTTGGACTTAGCTTTCCTTTCTTACCGAATCGAACTACTCCTTTCCAAGGAGAAACTTTTAACAGTACTTTGTCTCCTACTTGGAATTCCAACTGTTTCCGTCTATTGTCAGCATAACTTTTCTGGCGATCTCGAGCCGTCTTCAATCTTTCTTTGATTTGTGTAATCTTATCAGTAGTTTCTTGCACAATCTCCGGACCTGATAATTGACTTTCTCCTATTTCTGCCCAACAAACTGGAGTTCTGCACTTACGTCCGTATAGTGCTTCAAATGGGGCAGTTTCGATGCTTGAATGATAACTATTGTTATAGGAGAATTCGATTAAAGGTAAATGGTCATCCCAATTTCCACCAAAATCTATCACACATGCTCGGAGCATGTCTTCTAGAGTTTGTATCGTCCTTTCACTTTGCCCGTCTGTTTGTGGATGATATGTCGTACTCAGATTTAGTTGAGTTCCCGTTGCTTTTTGGAAACTTGTCCAAAAATGAGAAGTGAAACGACTATCCCTATCCGAAACAATGGAGAGTGGAACTCCATGTAAGGATACTACTTCATCTACATACAAATTTGCCAACCTTTCCATACTAAAGGTTTCTTTCATAGGTAAAAAGTGAGCTGATTTGGTTAATCGATCCACAATTACCCAAATCGTATCATTACCTTTTCGGGTTTTAGGCAACTTAGTAACAAAATCCATTGTTATAAGTTCCCATTTCCATATAGGCATTTCTAATTGTTGTAGTAGACCTGAGGGTTTTTGGTGTTCTGCCTTAACTTGTGAACAAGTAAGACACTTAGAAACATATCGAGCTATGTCCTTTTTCATTCCTATCCACCAAAAATTATTCCTTAAATCTTGATACATCTTATTGTTTCCAGGGTGCATAGTATACCTAGACTTATGGGATTCTTCTAAAATTTTATTTCTTAACTCTCCTTGCTTAGGTACCCAAATTCTGCTTTTGTGGAATCTCCAAATTCCATCTGCTCCTTGCTCTAATTCTTTTATGTGTCCCTTCATTCCTTTAGCATCATCCTTGATTGCTGTTTCTTGAACATTCTTCAATTGTTCCATTAAATCTACTTGTAGATTTAATCTAAGAGCACGAACTCGCTTTTGCTTTTCATGATACTTACGACTTAAGGCATCTGCAACCACATTTGCCTTTCCTTCGTGATACTGAATATCACAGTCGTAGTCACTTAGAATTTCCATCCATCTCCTTTGCCTCATGTTTAACTCTTTTTGCCCAAATATGTATCTTAAACTTTTATGATCTGTATAGACAGTAAATTTACTTTCGTACAGATAATGCCTCCAAATCTTAAGGGCAAAGATTACGGCTCCTAATTCTAAATCATGAGTCGTATAGTTTTCTTCGTGCTTTTTCAATTGCCTTGAAGCTTATGCAATTACCTTCTTGCGCTGCATTAGCACACATCCTAATCCTAGTTTTGAAGCATCACAATATACTTCAAAATCTTCAGTCCCTTCTGGTAAAGCTAGGATTGGAGCATTTGTTAATTTCTGCTTCAAGATTCTAAAAGCTTCTTCTTGTTTAGGTCCCCATTCAAACTTAATGGCTTTACAGGTTAGCTTAGTTAATGGTACAGCTATTTTGGAAAAATCCTTAATAAACCGTCTATAATATCCAGCTAAACCTATAAAACTTCTAATTTCCATTGCGGTTTGTGGAACCTTCCATTTGGTAATTGCTTCTATCTTAGCAGGATCTACGTGAATACCTTCGTGATTCACCATGTGTCCGAGAAATTGTACTTCTTGCAACCAAAATTCACACTTCAAGAATTTGGCATACAACTTTTCTTTTCTTAACAAAGTTAAGAGTGCATGCAAGTGCTCACAATGTTCTGTCTGACTTTTGGAATAAATAAGTATATCGTCAATGAAGACAATTACAAATTTATCCAAATACGGTTTACAGATTCTATTCATCATGTCCATAAATGCTGCAGGTGCATTCGTTAATCCGAAGGGCATGACTGTAAACTCGTAATGACCATACCTAGTTCTGAAAGCAGTTTTAGGTATGTCTTCTTCTTGTACCTTTAATTGATGATATCTGGAACGTAAGTCGATCTTAGAAAAATATCTAGCTCCTTGAAGTTGATCGAAAAGATCATCAATCCTAGGTAATGGGTATCGATTCTTAATTGTAACCTTATTCAATTCTCTATAATCAATACACATTCTCATCGAACCATCCTTCTTCTTTACGAACAATACTGGCGCTCCCCAAGGGGATGAGCTAGGTTGTATGAATCCTTTGCTTAGTAATTCATCTAATTGCTTTTTCAGTTCTAACATTTCGGTAGGAGCTAACCGATAAGGTGCCTTGACTATCGGTATAGTTCCAGGAATTAGATGAATCCTAAATTCTACTTCCCTATCTGGTGGTAATCCTGGTAACTCTTCCGGGAATATATCTAGGTATTCTGAGACTATAGGAATCTCCTTAAGTTCTTTACCCTTAGTACTAATGATTACTGAAATTATATATACTATTCCTTGTTTTCGTTCATAACTAGCAACTTTCATTACTGATATGAACTTCATGGGTTTACGTGGTTTATCTCCTGTAATCCTGATTATTTCTCCGGTAGGTGCCTGAATTTCTATGGAATTCTTATCACAAAGAATTCGAGCATGGTTGGCTACTAACCAATCCATTCCTAACACAACATCGAATTCAGCTAATTTCATAGGTAATAGGTTTGTAGAGAAATTATGACCTGAAAGTTCTATTTCTACATTTTGCAAAACCTTATCTATTTTAACTGAATTCCCATCAGCCGTTTCGACTGTAAAAATCTGCCTAATGTTGGTTAAGGGTATATTAAGAGCTTGGCAGAATGAAGTATTTATAAAACTTTGGTTTGCACCAGAGTCAAATAATATTTTTGCGTAAATGTTGTGAACTAAGAACGTACCAGCTATCACATCTGGAATGAGTTCTGTTTCCTGAGTAGTCAGCTGGAATGCTCTGACATTCTTTTTAGTAGCTCCATCGGCTATATTGGCTTTGTTGTTTGCTGGTTTCACCAATTTAGGACATTCTGTTTTGAAATGCCCATTTTCTCCACAATTATAACAGATCCTAGTTTTCTTTCTACAATCTTCTTCGCGATGGCCCGCGAGTTTGCAAAAGTTACATGTTACATTACATCTTCCATAATGTTTCTTTTTGCAATTCCTGCAGAACGGCGAAGTTGAAGATTGCCCTGTTCCTCTTCTCTTGAAGCTACTATTATTACCCGTACGAAAGCCTTGGGTAATTTTCTGAGCCAGTTCCTTCTTTCTGTTTTCATCTCTATTACGTACCAGTTCATCAGTTAGGGTGTTATCTAATTCCACAGCATCGTCAATAGTGCAGGGTCTCGCAGCTTTAACGATGTTACGGATTTCACTAATCAGTCCCCAAATGTAGCGAGAAATGAGTACCGGTTCTGGCGAAGCCAGTGTTGGTACCACTCTAGCATATTCAAAGAATGTCGAAGTATAACCGCGACAATCTACACCCATCATTCGATGGTTTAGGAACTTATTTGCCATTTGATCTTTTTCATATTCGGGACAGAATTTTCTTTCTACAAGACTCTTAAATTCTTCCCAGTTCATAGCATAGGCCCTATTTCTTCCTTTAGCTTGTAACACCGTGTTCCACCATTCTAGCGCCCCTTCTTTAAAAAGATTTGACGCGTACATAACTTGATCGTCTTTGTCACATTTACTTATTGTGATTACTGCCTCGGTTTTCTCTAACCAACGCAGTGCCGCAGTCGCTCCTTCATTGCCTGCAAATTCAGCGGGTTTACAAGCAAGAAATTCTTTGTAAGTGCAACCAGGCGTTGCAGCTTTCATTTTCTTAGGGAGCGGAGCTTGCCGTGGTTCATTATCATGATTAGTATGATTACCGCCTCCGTTTACGCTATTACTGAAGTTATCTTCAGAAATACGTTTGCTCGGAATGATTTGTTAAGGCTCGATTGGATTTCTAACAGCAGCAACTATTGCTGGAATAGCGTTGGCTATCCCTTGAGCAACGATATTTTCTATATCTTGCCTATTTAAAAATTGATCCTCCGGGTGTTGCTCAGATTGATTAACCTCATTAACTGGTTCGTTATTAGCGTTTTCCATCTGATGATATATATAATTTATTAGTATCGATTAAATAACAATTATACACAAAACAATCATACAAATTTCAAATACGCACATATATAGCCAAAACTATCGATTTCTCGATTTCCATTTTTATATTTAATAGTATGCATCAATACATACCATTATCTTACAAAGTTTTATTTGTAGTTATTTATATTATTATTGCTATTATACAACCATAGTTTCATAACCCACTATTCCTTATCAGTTGTTATTTTAATAACGGCGTTCCCTCTCATCGTACTTCCAGGAGATCTGTTCTCCTACTTCCCTCATCGTACTTCAGTCCCTTCTGGTAAAGCTAGGATTGGAGCATTTGTTAATTTCTGCTTCAAGATTCTAAAAGCTTCTTCTTGTTTAGGTCCCCATTCAAACTTAATGGCTTTACAGGTTAGCTTAGTTAATGGTACAGCTATTTTGGAAAAATCCTTAATAAACCGTCTATAATATCCAGCTAAACCTATAAAACTTCTAATTTCCATTGCGGTTTGTGGAACCTTCCATTTGGTAATTGCTTCTATCTTAGCAGGATCTACGTGAATACCTTCGTGATTCACCATGTGTCCGAGAAATTGTACTTCTTGCAACCAAAATTCACACTTCGAGAATTTGGCATACAGGTTTTCTTTTCTTAACAAAGTTAAGAGTGCATGCAAGTGCTCACAATGTTCTGTCTGACTTTTGGAATAAATAAGTATATCGTCTTTTTCAATTGCCTTGAAGCTTATGCAATTACCTTCTTGCGCTGCATTAGCACACATCCTAATCCTAGTTTTGAAGCATCACAATATACTTCAAAACATCCATTGGATAGTTTAATCGATCGGACATTGAATCGTATCAGCGATCGAGTTATTACCCTGTATTGCGGAAACGATTTGTGATTCGTGTGTGTTTTGATAATAAACAGAACGTAATGCAGTGTATATAACTAGTTTTTACGTCGTTTCAACTCCAGAATTCAAGTCCCAAACACCCCTATTTATACATAAATTTTGACCCCCCTCGCGTGACGCGAGGGGTACCCCTGGGGGCGTCGCATGGCGCGACGGGTCCTATCCTACCATAGGGTAGCCACGTCCCTAACTAGCCTTGCTGACTTGACGGATTCTTAAAATTCGATACTGACAGCAAGTTATTTAGATAATCGTAACTAGGGTTTTACCCCCCCTGAGTTTTAGGGGCCCTGATCCTGATTCTGATTGTTCTGAAATTTTTAGGTTTTATGCAGAATCACTTGGGTGTCTTAATTAAGGTTTCCTATTGGCCAATTAAAGTAATAATTTGGACTTTTAAATAAGAGTTGTTACATGTGCACATTACTAATTTCTCACGGTTAGGTTCATTAACCTAACAGTGATAATCATCACTACTTGGGTGAAAGGACCCAATAGTGGTATGACCATCGTCACCTGGAGGTGACACGGCGCCAGATAAAAATAAGATAGAAGCCATTGTAATCGCTCTTATGCTGTAATTTATAACTAATGTGTCATTTTATGTAACTTGAATGACTCGCCAGTATTTCCCCGCTGTTAAAATATTTTTAAACAAGTTTCAGGCGACCTGCTGTGAATCAAGGAAAAGTGCTACGGAGCACTAATAAAGCTTGAAGTGGTGGCTCAGATAAATAAATAAACATGTTTTGTAAAACAGGGAATTTCCTAGTGAAATTCCTCTATTGTAAATTACGGGGTCTGTCCCAAATTATTCAATAAAATAATCGGGCATTTTCAAGTTTAAAATATCCTGCAAATCTTCCGCTGTCAACTCAAATAATAAATACCACGGGATTTCTGTCCCGCGGCTCCTGGACCGGGTAAAACCGGGACGGGGGCCATGACAGAAAAAGGTGATATCAGAGCCACTGATTTAAGCCAATTAAGTATTAAGAAATACTTAATTTTCTGATTTGCCATTCTGTGATTCTCTGAAAATTTAATTTACAAAATTTTAACTTAGAATTTTGTGTGTTTCTTCATATATGCTAACAGCATGAATGAACTATCAGAAGCACTTCAAAACTTTTCTATCCATAGTTCAGATATGGATACTACCAGTACCTTCACTGGCTACCAGGCTGATATTGAAGAGCCAATGGTATTTCAAGCCCAACCTCAAGAAAAACCTAAACCGAAAAAGAGAAGAAGACTCGTAGGCTGGAGGCGTGTGCGTAGGAAGAAACCAACAACACAGAAAGTTATCAAGATTGAGGATCCGACGGATAAAGGCAAGGGAATAGAGATCGGAGAAAGTTCTGGGCAAGCCCAGGAAATGCCACCCTGGGAGGAGCTAGACCACCAACTGGCAACTAGCGACCTCATCGGACCTGCCGATGAAGATCTTTTTAATTATCCAGCTGAAGCCCAACTTCCAGTCAATCTGGAACCTGCTATCCCAGATCCTATTATCCATCCCCGACCTCTAGGAGAGCTGGAAGAATGGTGGACCACTGACTGGCAATTTCAAAATCTCCTGAATAACCTTAATACCTTTTTCCCTCAGTTTGACCCTGAGCCTCCACTGCACCCACCTATGAGCGAAGAAAACTTGGCCGAACTCCGTCATTACGGTGAGGAACTGATAGACGCAGGAAACAGGATTAGGGATGTGGGAGAAAGAATCACCTGGAAATACGACGAGAGGGAACGTCGTTTTTGAAATGCCAGCTGACTGAAGATGTGTGGTTGTAGGAGTATGTGTTTAATAATAAAAAATATCATCATATAATATAACTAAAAATAAAACTTTTGTAATATATTTAGTGTGTACGGATGCATACTATAATATATAAAAATTGACGTCGCAAAGTCGACAATTTTGGCTATATGTGTTGAGATGCTTATGTGTGATTGTGTTATTGTGACTAGTTATTAATAATGTTGTACCAATAATTTATATTTCTATATTGATAATTATCAGATGGAAAACGCCGACAATGAACCAGTTAACGAAGTTAATCAATCCGAACAAAACCATGGAGATCAATTTCTGAATAGGCAAGATATAGAAAACATCGTTGCCCAGGGAATAGCAAATGCTATTCCAGCAATCCTTGCTGCTGCCCGAAATCCAGATGAACCTCAACCAATTATTCCCAGCAAACGTACTCACGAAGACAACTTCAGTAATAGTGTAAATGGAGGCGGCAACATTAATAATAACGATAATGATGGGATACAAGCCCCACTCCTTAAGAAATGAAAGCTGCAACGCCTGGTTGCACTTATAAGGAATTTCTTGCCTGTAAACCAATTGAATTTGCAGGCAATGAAGGGGCGACTGCTGCACTACGTTGGTTGGAGAAAACCGAGGCAGTAATTAAAATAAGTAAATGTGCCGAGGAAGACAAGGTCATGTACGCGTCGCATCTTTTTAAAGAAGGGGCGCTAGAATGGTGGAATACAGTACTTCAAGCTAAAGGAAGCGATGTGGCCTATGCCATAAGTTGGGAAGAATTTAAGCGGCTGGTGGAAAGAAAATTCTGTCCCGAATATGAGAAAGAGCAAATGGCGAATAAATTCTTGAACCACCGGATGGTGGATGTAGACTGTCGAGGGTATACTTCGACATTCTTCGAGTATGCTAGAGTTGCATCAACCCTGGCTTCGCCAGAACCGGTAATTATTTCTCGCTATATTTGGGGTTTGATTGGCGAAATCTGTGATATCGTTAAAGCTGCGAGACCCCGCACAATTGATGATGCAGTAGAATTAGCCAACACTTTGACAGACGGACTGGTGCGTACGCGAGAAGAAAATAGAAAGAAGGAAATGGCCTAAAAGATTACCCAAGGATTCCGTGTGGGTAATAGTAGCAACTTCAGGAAAAAGGGAACCGGGCCATCTTCCACTGATCCCTTCTGCAATACCTGTAAAAGAAAGCATTTTGGAAGATGCAAAGGGTATTGCAATTTCTGCAAAATTCCTGGGCACCAAGAAGAAGATTGCAGGAGGAAGAAATCAACAATCTGCTACAACTGTGGAGAAGCTGGACATTTTAGGCCAGACTGCCCGAAATTGGTCAAACCAGCTGACAACAAAGCCAAACCTGCAGAAGGAACTACCAAAAAGAATGCAAGAGCCTTCCAGTTGACTACTCAGGAAGCAGAGCTAATTCCTGATGTTATAGCTGGTACGTTCCTAGTTCATGACGTTTATGCAAAAGTATTATTTGACTCTGGTGCAAACCAAAGTTTTATAAATACTTCATTCTGCCAAGCTCTTAATCTACCCTTAACCAATCTTAGACAAATTTTTACGGTAGAAACGGCAGAAGGGGATTCTGTTAACATAGATAAGGTTTTGCAAAAAAAGAAAGATGGGTCGATGCGAATGTGTATCGATTATAGGGAATTGAATAAGGTTACCATTAAGAATCGATACCCATTACCAAGGATTGATGATCTTTTCGATCAACTTCAGGGAGCTAGATATTTTTCTAATATAGATTTACGCTCCGGATATCATCAACTGAAGGTACAAGAAGAAGACATACCTAAAACTGCTTTCAGAACTAGGTATGGTCACTATGAGTTTAAAGTTATGCCTTTTGGACTAACAAATGCTCCGGCAGCATTCATGGATATGATGAATAGGATCTGTAAACCGTATTTGGATAAATTTGTAATTGTTTTCATTGACGATATACTTATTTATTCCAAAAGCCAGGAGGAATATTGTGAGCACCTGCATGTACTCTTAACTTTGTTAAGAAAAGAGAAGCTTTATGCTAAATTCTTGAAATGTGAATTTTGGCTACAGGAGCTGCGATTTTTAGGACACATGGTGAATCACGAAGGTTTTCACGCAGTGTAACAACTCTCACCAAAACTATTATTTATTATTATATTTAGTTCAATAGGAAACCCTAATTGAAACACCCAAGTGATTCTGCACAAACCCTGAAATTTTCAGAACAATCAGAATCAGGATCAGGGCCCCTAAAACTCAGGGGGGGTAAACCCTAGTTACGATTATCCACATAACTATCTGTCAAAATCGAATTTTACGAAACTATCAAGTCAGCAAGGCTAGTTGAGGATGTGGCTACCCTATGGTAAATAGGGACCCCTCGCGTCACGCGAGGGGGTCAAATTTTGACTATAAATAGTGGGGTTTGGGACATGAATTCTGGAGTTGAAACGACGTAAAATTTCGTTACTTACACTGAGTTATAGCAGAAACAATTCTAAAACACACACAATTCACAAATCGCTGCCGCAAAACAGGGTAATAACTCGATCGCTATTACGATTCAATGTCCGATCGATTAAACTATCCAATGAATGTTTAAGTGCTGCCCACATTAGGGTTATGCTTTGTCATTCGTCGTTAATTCGATGGATGTTTAAGTATCGCACTTTGTCATTCGTTGTGAGGGTTGATCTCGTGAGTTATCGTAAATGCTGTATTGATTACTAACCCAGTTTTGTGTGCATTGTTATTTAAATTAGGTTAACAAGGCGAATCAGTAGACTAGACTCTGTCCATGTTAAATCTGCAATGTGAGTCATTCTCTTTTTATCAAATTACTTTCAAAATCATGTTTATTTTCAAAGTTATAATTACGGGGATTAAGTCTTTGTAATCACCAAGTTACAGCTGGTATGTGGGGTTTTGTATACATTACTTGATAATCTTCACCATTGGGGCAGCCAAGGGGTGATATGACCATAGTCACAGACACCATTGGACAATAAGAGGGCCAATGGGTCGAGTGACAAAATACCGTGGGTAGTTGGTTTGATATCAGAAAACATTGTAATCGCTCTTAATACTGTAAATTATAACAAACAGGTCATTTTAGTAAATAGAATGATTCACCAGTATTTCCCGCTGACAAAACCTTTTTCAAACATGTTTCAGGTGATCTGTTGTGATTCAGGAAAAGTGCTGTGGAGCACTGCAAGCTTAAGAAAGTGGCTCATTATAAAATAAAGAAATATGTTTTGTAAAATAAAGATTTCTCCGTGAAATCATATGATTGTAAATTACCGAGGTTTTATCCCGAGTTGTGAAATAAAATAATCGGGAAAATTTTAGCTTTAAAAAGATCCTGATGATAAACTTCCGCTGTTAAACTCAATTATATAAAATACCACGGGATTTTCTGTCCCGCGGCTCCTGAAACGGGTCAAACCGGGTCGGGGGCCGTGACAGAAAAATGTGGTATCAGAGCCACTGAGTTAAGCTAATTAAGTATTTAGAAATACTTAATTTTTCCTGATTACTATTATGTGATTATGTGTTTTATTAACTGAATATTTGTTAGTTACAGTATGGGTAGGCAAAAGCTTTCAAACATCTATCTTAAATTAGATAGGTCATCAAATGAAAAGGGAAGTTCATCCCAAACTCCTGAAGAAGGAATATTTGTTCGAAAAGCCCAATACGAGGAACCACTTTCTCCTGATAAAAGAAGTTTGATTATTAGAAAAAGTCAGGAGAAATTAAAGAAATTCCGAGAAAAGAAAGTTAAAAAGGAAACCCAGGAATTAATCAGTAAATCACCATGGGAAGACAAGTTAGATGAAAAATGGGCGGATCTTTATATGCTAGCCACTGTAGCAGTAAATGCTAATCTTTAGAATACCATGACTCCGTATTAACAACTTATAAACCAGAAATATCATCTAGTAAATAAATAAAATTTCAATAAAATTTAGTATGTTTAAATTGTTAATTTTCCTTTGTATTAAATTAGTCACAGGATATGCAATAATATTTGAGGTTTATCTGTAAAATTGTTATAAAATTTTAATTTATTATTTTGCTAAACAGAATGAATGAGTTATCTAGAGCCCTAGAGAATCTCAATCTTTACCCTGTAAACATAGAAGTTTCTAACGAGTTTACTGGGTACTTTCCTGATGTGGAACAACCTATAGAATTCAACGCTCCACATCTGCAAAAGCCAAAACCTAAGAAAAGAAAAAGATTCGTATGGGGGAGGCGTGTACATAAGAGAAAGCCAGCTAAGAGACTTCCTAAAATAAACAATCCCTTAGAAAAAGGAAAAAGAATTGAAACCGGGGAAAATTCTAGACAGCAGGAATTGGAGATTGAAGTCGGGGAAGATTCTAGGCAAATGGGAATACAGTTTGAGGAATATTCTAAGCAAATAGAAATGGAGGTTGGAAAAGGTTCTAGACAAACCAAGATAGAAATTGGAGAAAGCTCTAAGCCAACTCAAGAAATGACATTTCAGGAAGAGTTAGATTTTATATTGACAAGCTGTGATACTATTAAGCCTGTCAATAATAATAATTTTTACTCTAATCCTATCGAAAATCAACTTCCTATAAATCTGGAACCAGCAATCCCAGGACCAATAATCCATACCCAACCTCTAGGAATGGATGAGTGGTGGACTAATGATTGGCAATTCCAAAACCTTATCAATAGTCCCTATACGTTTTCCCCTCAGTTCGATCCAGAACCTCTACCAAATCCACCGATGAGTAACGAGAATATGGCTGAACTCCGCCATTTTGGCGAAGAGCTGATGGATGCTGGGAATAGGATCCGAGAGATAGGAGGACAAATTTCATGGAAATATGATGAGAGAGAACATCGTTATTAAAGGTGCAAGTTGACGAGGGAGAAATGGGTTATGAGTTTGTGTTTGTATAATAACAGTAATATTAATAAAAATCAGTATGTGTAAAATAAACAATAAAACGGTTGTATATAGAAGCATAAAATAATCTATAAAACAAATGAAAATTTTGAAAATTTACAATTTTGATTGTATATTTGTTTACGTAATTATGTGCGATTAATTGTTATATTGGATTGTTTCTTATTCTATACTAATTATTTATCTATAAATTAATTATCAGATGGCAAACATTGGTAATGAACCAGTAAATGAAGTAAATCAATCTGAGCAAAATCAGGAAGAGCAATTGTTAAATAAGCAAGATATCGAGGATATCGTTGCACAAGGAATAGCCAATGCTATTCCAGCAATCGTTGCTGCTGTCCAGAAACCTGTTAAACCTCAATCAATCATTCCTAGTAAACGTACCCAAGGCGACAACTTTAGTAATAGTATAAACGGAGGAGGCAATCATATTAATAATAATAATAATGATCTGCAAGCCCCAATTTTCAAGAAAATGAAAGCTGCAACACCTGGTTGCACTTACAAAGAATTCCTTGCCTGTAAACCAGTTGAGTTTGCAGGTAACGAAGGGGCTATTGCAGCATTACGTTGGTTAGAGAAAACTGAGGCAGTAATCACTATAAGTAAATGTGCTGAGGAAGATCAAGTTATGTATGCGTCAAATCTTTTTAAAGAATGGGTGCTAGAATGGTGGAACACTGTGTTACAAGCTAAAAGAATGATTGAGGCATATGCCATGAAATGGGAAGAATTTAAGAATCTTGTAGAAAGAAAATTCTGTCCCGAGTATGAAAAAGATCAAATGGCAAATAAGTTCCTAAATCATTGAATGCTGGGTGTAGATTGTCACGGTTATACTTCGACACTTTTCGAATATGCTAGAGTGGTACCAACGCTGGCTTCGCCAGAACCGGTACTCATTTCTCGCTATGTTTGGGGATTAATTAGTGAAATCCGTAATATAGTTAAAGCTGCGAGACCTCGCACTATTGACGATGCGGTAGAATTAGCTAATACCCTCACTGACGAACTGGTACGCACAAGAGATGAAAATAGGAAAAAGGAACTGGCTCAGAAAATTTCCCAAGGATTTCGGGTGGGTAATAATAGCAACTTCAAGAAAAGAGGAACAGGGCAATCCTCAAGTCCGCCTTTCTGCAGGAATTGCAAAAGGAAACATTATGGAAGATGTAATGTAACCTGTAACTTTTGCAAAACTGTAGGACATCGTGAAGAAAGCTGCAGAAAGAAAACCATAATTTGCTTTAACTGTGGAGAAGCGGGGCATTTTAAAATAGAATGTCCTAAATTGGCCAAACCAGCAGACAACAAAACCAAGGCGACCGACGGAGCTACTAAGAAGAATGTCAGAGCATTCCAGCTGACCACTCAAGAAGCAGAACTCATTCCAGATGTGATAGCTAGTACGTTCCTAGTTCACAACGTGTACGCAAAAGTATTATTTGACTCTGGTGCAAACCAAAGTTTTATAAATACTTCATTCTGCCAAGTTCTTAACTTACCTTTAACCCAACTTAGGCAGATTTTTACAGTTGAAACGGCAGATGGGAATTCAGTTAAAATAGATCAGGTTTTGCAAAAAGAAAATATAGAACTTTCAGGTCATAAATTCTCTGCAACCCTATTGCCTATGAAATTAGCTGAATTCGATGTCGTGTTAGGAATGGATTGGTTAGTAGCCAACCATGCTCAAATTCTTTGTGATAAAAATTCTATAGAGATCCAGGCACCAACCGGAGAAGTAATCGTGATTACAGGAGATAAACCATGTAAACCCATGAAGTTCATATCAGTAATGAAAATTGCTAGTTATGAACGAAAACAAGGGATAGTATATATGATTTCAGTAATCATTAGTACTAAGAATAAAGAACTTAAGGAAATTCCTGTAGTCTCAGAATACCCAGATGTATTCCCAGAAGAGTTACCAGGATTACCACCAGATAGGGAAGTGGAATTTAGGATTCATCTAATTCCTGGAACTACACCGATAGCTAAGGCACCTTATCGGTTAGCTCCTACCGAAATGTTAGAACTAAAAACGCAATTAGATGAATTACTAAATAAAGGATTCATACAACCTAGCTCATCTCCTTGGGGAGCTCCAGTGTTGTTTGTAAAGAAGAAGGATGGTTCGATGAGAATGTGTATTGATTATAGAGAATTGAATAAGATTACAATTAAGAATCGATACCCATTACCTAGGATTGATGATCTATTTGATCAACTCCAGGGAGCTAGATATTTCTCTAAGATTGACTTACGCTCCGGATATCATCAATTAAAGGTACAAGAGGAAGACATACCTAAAACTGCTTTCAGGACTAGGTATGGTCATTACGAGTTTACAGTCATGCCCTTTGGGTTAACGAATGCTCCTGCCGCATTCATGGACATGATGAATAGAATCTGTAAACCGTATTTGGATAAATTTGTAATTGTTTTTATAGACGATATACTTATTTATTCCAAAAGTCAGGCAGAACATTGTGAGCATTTGCATGCATTCTTAACTTTGTTAAGAAAAGAAAAGCTTTATGCCAAATTCTCGAAGTGTGAATTTTGGCTAAAGGAAGTACAATTTTTAGGTCACATGGTAAATCATGAAGGTATTCATGTAGATCCAGCTAAGATAGAGGCCATTACCAAATGGAGGGTTCCGCAAACCGCAATGGAAATTAGAAGTTTTATAAGTTTAGCTGGATATTATAGACGGTTTATTAAGGATTTTTCCAAAATAGTTGTACCATTAACTAAGCTAACCTGTAAAACCGTTAAGTTTGAATGGGGACCTAAACAAGAAGAAGCCTTTAGAATTTTGAAGCAGAAATTAACCAATGCTCCAATCTTAGCTTTGCCAGAAGGGACTGAAGATTTTGAAGTATACTGTGATGCTTCAAAACTAGGATTAGGATGTGTGCTAATGCAACGCAAGAAGGTAATTGCGTATGCTTCAAGGCAATTGAAAACGCACGAAGAAAATTATACGACTCATGATTTAGAATTATGAGCCATAATTTTTGCCCTTAAGATTTGGAGGCATTATCTGTACGGAAGTAAATTTACTGTCTATACAGATCATAAAAGTTTAAGATATATATTTGGGCAAAAAGAGTTAAACATGAGGCAAAGAAGATGGATGGAAATCCTAAGTGACTACGACTGTGATATTCAGTATCACGAAGGAAAGGCAAATGTAGTTGCAGATGCCTTAAGTCGTAAGTATCATGAGAAACAACGACGGGTCCGTGCTCTTAGATTAGATCTACAATTAGATTTAATGGAACAATTAAAGCATTTTCTAGAAACAGCAATCAAGGATGATGCTGAAGGAATGGAAGGAAGAATAAAAGAATTAGAACAAGGATCTGATGGAATTTGGAGATTCCATAAGAAAAGGATTTGGGTACCAAAGCAGGGAGAATTAAGAAATAAGATTTTAGAGGAAGCTCATAAATCTAGGTATACCATACACCCTGGAAATAATAAGATGTACCAAGATTTAAGAAATAATTTCTGGTGGATAGGCATGAAGAATGATATAGCTATATATGTTTCAAAGTGTCTTACTTGTTCACAAGTTAAGGCAGAACATCAGAAACCTTCAGGTCTACTACAACAATTAGAAATGCCAGTATGGAAATGGGAACTCATAACAATGGATTTTGTTACTAAGTTGCCCAAAACCAGAAAAGGTAATGATGCGATTTGGGTAATTGTAGATCGATTAACCAAATCAGCTCATTTTCTACCCATGTAGGAAACCTTTAGTATGGAAAGGTTAGCCAAATTGTACGTAGACGAAGTAGTATCCTTACATGGAGTTCCACTCTCCATTGTATCAGATAGAGATAGTCGGTTCACTTCTCATTTTTGGACAAGTTTCCAGAAAGCAATGGGAACTCGACTAAACTTAAGCACTGCATATCATCCCCAAACAGACGGGCAAAGTGAAAGGACAATCCAAACTCTGGAAGACATGCTCCGAGCATGTGTAATAGATTTTGGTGGAAACTGGGATGATCACTTACCATTAATTGAATTCTCCTATAACAATAGTTATCATTCAAGTATCGAAACTGCCCCATTTGAAGCCATATATGGAAGAAAGTGCAGAACTCCAGTTTGTTGGGCAGAAATAGGAGAAAGTCAATTATCAGGTCCAGGGATTGTGCAAGAAACTACTGATAAAATCGCACAAATTAAAGAAAGACTGAAGACGGCTCGAGATCGTCAAAAGAGTTATGCCGATAATCGATGCAAGCCACTGGAATTTCAAGTCGGAGATAAAGTACTTTTGAAAGTTTCTCCTTGGAAAGGAGTACTTCGATTCGGTAAGAAAGGAAAGCTAAGTCCAAGATACGTAGGACCATTTCCAGTAATCCAACGTATAGGACCAGTTGCTTATCGTTTACAATTACCAGAAGAGTTATCTGGAGTACATGACGTATTTCATGTATCCAATCTCAAGAAATGTCTAACAGACGAGTCTCTGGTAGTACCTCTTCAATACATAGAGGTAAACGAAAAGTTAAAATTTGTTGAGAAACATCTTCAGATAGAAGATCGAAAGGTGAAATTTCTCAAGCACAAACGACTAGTTCTAGTTAAAGTCAAGTGGGATTCAAAGAGACGACCTGAATACACTTGGGAGTTGGAATCAGAAATGAAGCGAAAGTATCTTCACTTATTCCAGTAAATCTCGAGGACGAGATTTTTATTAAGGTGGGGAGGATGTAACAACTCTCACCAAAACTATTATTTATTATTATATTTAGTTCAATAGGAAACCCTAATTGAAACACCCAAGTGATTCTGCACAAACCCTGAAATTTTCAGAACAATCAGAATCAGGATCAGGGCCCCTAAAACTCAGGGGGGGGGGGGTAAACCCTAGTTACGATTATCCACATAACTATCTGTCAAAATCGAATTTTACAAAACTGTCAAGTCAGCAAGGCTAGTTGAGGATGTGGCTACCCTATGGTAAATAGGGACCCCTCGCGTCAGGCGAGGGGGTCAAATTTTGACTATAAATAGTGGGGTTTGGGACATGAATTCTGGAGTTGAAACGACGTAAAATTTTGTTACTTACACTGAGTTATAGCATAAACAATTCTAAAACACACACAATTCACAAATCGCTGCCGCAAAACAGGGTAATAACTCGATCGCTATTACGATTCAATGTCCGATCGATTAAACTATCCAATGGATGTTTAAGTGCTGCCCACATTAGGGTTATGCTTTGTCATTCGTCGTTAATTCGATGGATGTTTAAGTATCGCACTTTGTCATTCGTTGTGAGAGTTGATCTCGTGAGTTATCGTAAATGTTGTATTGATTACTAACCCAGTTTTGTGTGCATTGTTATTTAAATTAGGTTAACAAGGCTAATCAGTAGACTAGACTCTGTCCGTGTTAAATCTGCAATGTGAGTCATTCTCTTTTTATCAAACTACTTTCAAAATCATGTTTATTTTCAAAGTTATAATTACGGGGATTAAGTCTTTGTAATCACCAAGTTACAGCCGGTATGTGGGGTTTTGTATACATTACTTGATAATCTTCACCATTGGGGCAGCCAAGGGGTGATATGACCATAGTCACAGACACCATTGGACAATAAGAGGGCCAATGGGTCGAGTGACAAAATACCGTGGGTAGTTGGTTTGATATCAGAAAACATTGTAATCGCTCTTAATACTGTAAATTATAACAAACAGGTCATTTTAGTAAATAGAATGATTCACCAGTATTTCTCGCTGACAAAACCTTTTTCAAACATGTTTCAGGTGATCTGTTGTGATTCAGGAAAAGTGCTGTGGAGCACTGCAAGCTTAAGAAACTGGCTCATTATAAAATAAAGAAATATGTTTTGTAAAATAAAGATTTCTCCGTGAAATCATATGATTGTAAATTACCGAGGTTTTATCCCACGTTGTGAAATAAAATAATCGGGAAAATTTTAGCTTTAAAAAGATCCTGATGATAAACTTCCGCTGTTAAACTCAATTAAATAAAATACCACGGGATTTTCTGTCCCGCAGCTCCTGAAACGGGTCAAACCGGGTCGGGGGCCGTGACACGCAGATCCCTCCAAAATAGAAGCGATCACCAAATGGAATGTCCCGTAATCAGCTATGGAAATTAGAAGTTTTCTAGGGTTAGCCGGATATTATAGACGGTTTATTAAGGATTTTTCCAAAATAGTTGTACCATTAACTAAGCTAACCTGTAAATCAGTTAAGTTTGAATGGGGACCCAGGCAGGAAGAGGCCTTTAAGATTTTAAATCAAAGATTAACAAACACCCCAATTCTTACCTTACCAGAAGGAACATAAGATTTTGAAGTATATTGTGATGCTTCTAAACTAGGATTAGGATGTGTGTTGATGCAACGCAAGAAGGTAATTGCGTATGCCTCAAGGCAATTGAAAAAGCACGAGGAAAATTATACAACTCACGACTTATAATTAGGAGAAATAATTTTTGCCCTTAAGATTTGGAGACACTATCTGTATGGCAGTAAGTTTACAGTCTATACGGATCATAAGAGTTTAAGATATATATTTGGGCAAAAAGAATTAAAAATGAGGCAAAGAAGATGGATGGAAATTCTAAGTGATTACGACTGTGATATTCAATATCACGAAGGAAAGGCAAATGTAGTAGCAGATGCCTTAAGTCGTAAGTATCATGAGAAACAACGACGAGTTCGTGCTCTTAGATTAAGTTTACAATTGGACTTAATGGAACAACTGAAGAATATTCAGGAAGCAGCAATCAAGGATGATACTGAAGGAACGAAAGGACGAATAACGGAATTAGAGCAAGGAAGTGATGGAATTTGGAGATTCCACAAGAAAAGAATTTGGGTACCTAAGCAAGGAGAATTAAGAAATAAGATTTTAGAGGAAGCCCATAAATCTAGGTATACCATGCATCCTGGTAACAATAAAATGTACCAAGATTTAAGAAATAATTTCTGGTGGATAGGAATGAAAAAAGACATAGCTAGATATGTATCTAAGTGTCTAACTTGTTCACAAGTTAAAGCAGAACACCAGAAACCCTCAGGCCTACTGCAACAATTAGAAATACCGGTATGGAAATGGGAGCTCATAACAATGGATTTTGTTACTAAGTTGCCCAAAACCAGAAAAGGTAATGACGCGATTTGGGTAATTGTGGATCGATTAACCAAATCAGCTCATTTTCTACCCATGAAAGAAACCTTTAGCATGGAAAGGTTAGCAAAGTTGTACGTAGACGAAGTAGTATCACTGCATGGAGTCCCACTCTCCATTGTATCGGATAGGGATAGTCGTTTCACTTCACATTTCTGGACAAGTTTTCAAGAAGCCATGGGAACCCAACTAAATTTAAGCACCGCATACCATCCTCAAACAGACGGACAAAGTAAAAGGACAATCCAAACCCTGGAAGACATGCTCAGGGCATGTGTGATTGATTTTGGAGGAAACTGGGACAACCATTTACCTTTAATTGAATTCTCCTATGACAATAGTTATCATTCAAGCATTGAAGTTGCCCCGTTCGAAGCACTATATGGACGAAAGTGTAGAACTCCAGTCTGTTGGGCAGAAATAGGAGAAAGCCAATTATCAGGTCCTGAAATTGTGCAAGAAACCACCGACAAGATCACTCAAATCAAGGAAAGACTAAAGACGGCTCGAGATCGCCAGAAGAGTTATGCAGACAATCGACGCAAGCCACTAGAATTTCAAGTTGGAGAGAAGGTACTATTGAAAGTTTCTCCTTGGAAAGGAGTAGTTCGGTTCGGTAAGAAAGGAAAGCTAATTCTAAGATACATAGGACCCTTCCCAGTAGTCCAACGAATAGGACCGGTCGCCTATCGTTTACAACTACCAGAAGAGCTAGCTGTAGTACATGATGTATTCCATGTATCCAACCTCAAGAAATGTCTATCTGACGAATCCCTGGTAGTACCTCTTCAAGACATATAGGTGAATGAAAAGTTAAAGTTCGTGGAAAAACCGCTTCAAATAGAAGACAGAAAGATCAAGTTTCTTAAACACAAAAGATTAGTACTAGTCAAAGTCAAGTGGGATTCAAAAAGAGGACCAGAATACACCTGGGAGCTGGAATTGGAGATGAAGCGAAAGTATCCTCACTTATTTCAATAAATCTCGAGGACGAGATTTTAATTAAGGTGGGGAGGATGTAAGGACCTTCAAAAATGCCCCAAATCGACCCGTAAGTGAAAACCCGGATCCCTGAAACCCTAATGTGCATGAAAAACTAAGAAAACAAGATTTTGGGTTTCACGCGGGCCGCGTAAGAGTAAGCCTAGGTTTACGCGGGCCGCGACAACTCATAAAATCTCCGGATCAGAATGCTAGGCCACGTGGCAGCCACGTGGCAGACCTAGGTGTGACACGCTAGCCCTAGTCTACGAATAGGTGGCTCTCGTGGGCCGCGTAAGACTCAAAATCAGGCTATAAGTAGCCTGTGCATGGGGCATTCATCTGCACTCGAAATTTTCACTTCAAAACGACCAAATTCTGCAAAAAAGAAGTTTTAAGGTATCAAGGCGCTGCTACGATACTGGGTATTAACTCGATCGCTGCTACGATTCAATGTCCGATCGATTGAAACCAATCCGATGGATGTTTAAGTGTTGCCCGACTCGGGCTATAATTTGTCATTCGCTGTGAATCCGATGGATGTTTAAGTGCTGCCCAACTCGGGCTATACTTTGTCATTTGTCGTGGATCCAATGGATGTTTAAGTGTTGCACTTTGTCATTCCTTATGAGGGTTTTAATCTCGTGAGTTATCGTAAAGGTTGTATTAAGTTACTAACCTAGTTCGTATGCATTGTCATTTAATTTAGGTTACAAGGCTTATCAGTAGGCTAAACTATGCCCGTTTAAACTTGCAATGTGAGTCATTCTCTTTTTATCAAAAGTTTTACAATACTCCATTTGTTTTCAAAAAGTTATAATTACAGGGATTAAGTCATGGTTATCTTGAATCACTGGCAAGTGGGGTATTGTGCACATTACTAATTTCTCACGGTTAGGTTCATTAACCTAACAGTGATAATCATCACTACTTGGGTGAAAGGACCCAATAGTGGTATGACCATCATCACCAGGAGGTGACACGACGCCAGATAAAATATTTTTAAACATGTTTCAGGCGACCTGCTGTGAATCAAGGAAAAGTGCTACGGAGCACTAATAAAGCTTGAAGTGGTGGCTCAGTTAAATAAATAAACATGTTTTGTAAAACAGGGAATTTCCTAGTGAAATTCCTCTATTGTAAATTACGGGGTTTGTCCCAAATTATTTAATAAAATAATCGGGCATTTTCAAGTTTAAAAGATCCTGTAAATCTTCCGTTGTCAACTCAAATAATAAATACCACGGGATTTCTGTCCCGCGGCTCCTGGACCGGGTAAAACTGGGACAGGGGCCGTGACAGATATGGAGATTAGGGACCTCTCGGAGGATGAGGAATGGTCCTTGGCGGAAAATAGGAAGCTTATCAAAGAGGTGGAAATTAGAAGAAACTTAGATCTCAAACAAAGAGCTCAGTTAAGGTGGGCAGTCGACAGGGACGAGAATTCCAAGTTCTTTCATGCTTCGGTTAAAAATAGGAAAGCGGTAAACGCAATTCAAGGGCTTACCATCAATGGGGTGTGGTGCACCAAACCGGCTAGTATTAAAAAGCAAGTCTTATCGTTTTTCCGTGATAGATTCAAGGAATCGTCTTCGGTTAGACCTGATCTCCTTTGCCATGGTATCAAAAAGATTTCGGACTCAGGTAGTGTGTTGTTGGACGAAGCTTTCTCGAAACAAGAAATTAAGGATGCCATTTTCGAGTGTGATGATGATCGTGCCCCTGGTCCAAACGGATTGAATTTTAGATTAATCAAACAGTTCTGGGATTATTTTAAAGAGGATTTTGTTAATATTTTCGCCAGCTTCCATAACATCGGAACGATAAGTAAAGGTAATGGAACTTCTTTTATTACTCTTATTCCTAAAATTTCAGATCCGGTTCCTCTCAACAACTACAGACCCATTAACCTGGTTGGAGTTATTAGCAAGGGGATCTCAAAAGTTTTGGCGAATAGGATGAGAAAGGTTTTGGAAGGGGTTATCTCCGAAACCCAATCTGCTTTTCTTAAAGGTAGATTCATATTAGACGGCCCTCTCATTATTAACGAGCTCATTTATTGGATTAGGAAAAGCAAATCCAAAGCGTTCTTCCTCAAAATCGACTTTGAAAAAGCTTACGACAACGCAAATCGGCGGTTTGTTGTCAGTGTTCTCCACCAAATGGGTTTTTCACCCAAATGGTGTAATTGGATTATGGGAGTTCTCAAGTCGGCTAACTCTTCAGTTTTGGTGAACGAGGCCCCCACGTTTACTTTTAAATGTGAGAAAGGCATGAGGCAAGGGGACCCGCTTTCCCCGTTTCTCTTCTTGGTGGTTATGGAAGCCTTATCGTGCATGTTCAACCGTGCGAGAGAGACTGGGAACACTAACACTCTGTTCCCGAGTCTCATTTAACAGGGGGAGGGGAGGGGAGGGAAAAGAGATGAAAATATGAAAAACCATGTTCCCGAGTTTCATTTAACAGGGGGAGGGGAGGGAAAAGGGAAGAAAATATGACTAAATATGACCATATATTCATCCTCCCAAATTAGAGAGATTAGTAGAGAAAAATTTCCTTCCCATCCCCTCCCCCTGTTAAATGAGACTCGGGAACATAGTGTAAAGGTATTCCTACGCCTAACAATGGGCCCATTCTATCCCATCTTTTGTATGCAGACGACGCGATTGTGGTTGGGGAATGGTCATACTTGGAAGTGATGAATCTAGTGAGAATTCTTCGGTGCTTTTTTGTTTGATCGGGTCTTAAAATTAATTTAGACAAATTCAATATCTATGGTTTTGGAGTTGGTTGGGATGAGACTAAAGCTATGGCTAATGAGGTGGGTTGCAAACCGGATAGCGCCCCGTTTAAGTATCTCGGCTTGAATGTGGGTGCTAATATGAATCGTATTAGCAATTGGCATCTGGTATATGAAATATTTCGTGCTCGTCTTTCTAAATGGAAAGCAAATCTTTTGTCCATTCGTGGAAGGATGGTGTTGATCAAGTCGGTTATGGAGTGTCTTCCAAATTATTACTTCTCCCTTTATAAAGCTCCTAAGAAAGTGATTTCGGATTTAGAAGCCATGATTAAGAGATTCTTATGGGGGGGATCCTTAGAAGAAAGGAATATGCATTGGGTGGCTTGGGATCGTGTTTCATGTAATAAGGAAGAAGGAGGTCTTGGATTAAAGAAGCTTAACGAGATTAACACGGCTCTTTTAATCAAGTAGGGATGGAGATATAAAACGGAGACCAACAATCTTTGGAAAAGAGTCATTGATGCGTTTCATTTTAGTCGGGTGGGTTGGGAGTGTATTCCCTTTAAGAAAAGTCTCAATGGGGTATGGAACAATATCGCGAAGACAATCATTAATTCTAAGGTTGGAAATTCTCCTATTCGGTATCTTATTAAAGGAACAGTGGGCAATGGGTCTAGTATTGTTTTTTGGCTGGACAGTTGGGTTCTCAACGAACCTCTCAAGCATTGTTTCCCAGCTCTGTTCAATCTGGAGTCAGACAAGAGGTGTTCGGTTGCAGATCGTATCTTAAATCAAGGAGGCGGGTCGGTTTATAACTGGAATTGGTGGTCATCGCTTACTGATCCAGCCATTGTTACCAGTTTTCAGCAGCTCCTCACTCTCCTGGAAGGTGTTCATGTTTCGGCTGATGTTGATAAGTGGATTTGGGCCGCCGATCCGTCCGGTGTGTTCTCGGTCAAGCCGGTTAAGCATAGTCACCACACGGATGTCGGTTTTGAAAACAGATTTATTTTAGATTGGTGTAATTGGGTTCCTGCTAAAGTCAATATCCATTCATGGAGGATGGAAATGGATAAGATCCCGACCGGAGTCGCTTTAAAAAACAGGAACGTTCAGGTTGGTGACCCGTTATGTCCCTTTTGTGGCTCGTATGAAGAATCGGTGGAACACATCTTCATTGCCTACCATGTTGCATCGGTGGTCTGGAATGGTATTAGCTCGTGGACCAAGATTCCGAACATTTTCGCGTTTTCTATTAGAGACCTTCTCGGGATCCACAAGGAGATTAGAGCTACGGACGTTAAAAAGGAAGTTGTCCAAGGTATCATTATGATTGGTTGTTGGAGCATATGGCGTGCTAGGAATAACCTCGTTTTTTCGAATAAGGAGATAAAAATAGATAAAATTATGAGTGAGGTCAAGGCTTTGAGCTTTCTTTGGTTCTCTAATAGATCTAGACACAAGGGTACGGATTGGGAAAAATGGTGCTCCTTTGTAAATATGTAAGTTTGTAATTTTTTGTTGGTCGGCCCGGTTTGGATTGGCTGTTCTGTTAATGAAAGTTACCCTTAAAAAAATAAAGGAAAACGACTAATTGTTGTAAATTAAATGCAATGTTTTTGAGGAATAATTGTAGTAGGTTGCATCATGTGAATTTTATGACAAACCTTAATTCTTACTCAAAGACTTGTTTCTCCTTCATAAAGAAAAACCAAATCAAACCTTCCCTCATTATTATGTCTCAATCATGATTTTAATTATATTTTGATCTACAAAAAATACCCATATATAACGATATCTGCCTATTCGCTAGCTAACTGGTATTTAATAATTTATCATATAATATCCAATTTGATTCCTTTTTTTTTGAAGGGCGAAATTCATTAAAAACCGGAATCTCCAAGGAGGAGATAACCGAAAACCAACACAAAAACAATTACATTACATCAAAAGAGAACGATTGCCGTTCCTTCCAACCTACTCTAGCCAATTTCCCTCTACTATTAAACCAAAGAAAGCTTAGGGACTTAATGTCATATACCATATATAGATATGTGTGTATGCATATATTTTTGGGTCAAATGAAGGAAATGAAATCTGATGGGAGTGCATATTGTAGAGCAATAAATTAATTAAATAAATTGGATAAAAATATGTTATGAATATAAATATTATTATTGTGGTTATCAACTCCTAAAATAACTTAGCTTGTTTTCCAAGACTCCATCTCCTATATATATAGTCATTGTATTCTCTTGTATTGAATACACCTATTAATGAAATATTAATCTCTTTTTCTCTACATCTCTTCTATATTGTTTTGCTATTAGGCTTGTTGTTTCACAACACGTTATCAGCACGAATTGCTTTTGGAGTTGGATCGCACCATCATAAGGTAAGTCGCTATTGTCTAATTAACCTTTCATTATTATTTACCTTCACAAAAGCAAACCATATTGTAAGTCATATAATTTTGGTTTATGTTAGAGATTTGTTTTGTTTTCTATTAAATCTCTCTAAAAAAAAAACCCTCATATCATCACTCATAATATTTGGTTAAAACAAGATTCATATTTATTATTTCAATAAAATAAGGAATTACGTATTGTTGAATAAATCGAATTATAATTTTCTTTTACGTTTTAATATAAACGAATGTTATTCATACAATTATTTTTCATATACAAATTTCATGGATATCTTATGTGTTCGGTAGTTTATCTGTGAGGCTAACAGAATATATGTATATATTTTGAATCTAATATACATACCAAAGCCATATTCAATTTTAAGAAAAACTTGAATTTATTATTTATATTCTTTCTTTCCATTCATTCTATCAAGTCGAAACATATAAACAAACATATGGATGATTATGTTTTATAGAACTTTATGATGCATGCAAGCTTTGAAAAAAAATATACAATACAATTTTGGGTATTCTTCTCTTCATACAATTTTGGGTGTTCTTCTCTGCAAACACTCAAATATCAAAGTTTTGGACTTTACAAATGTAATGTATGGTTAAATAGTTTATTTTTTTAATAAGTAAATATATAAAATTTCTAATCAAATCTCTCGTTTCAATATACAATCTAACTGATTATTCATGTTGAAACATAATTACCTATTCAATTTCAGAAAATCGTTATAAAGAATCATTGTGTTTAAATTTTGTTAAAACAATATTGTATGTATATAATATAATCAATAAATTAATACCCTTCTAGTTCTACGATAAATTAATATACCCTTCTAGTTTTACGATATTGTTTGTGAAGGGATTTTCAGTCGGTTATTAAAGTAATAAAGTAATTTTCTTATACATAAATAATAACATAAGCTACTAGTGTTAAATTTGTTAGATGTGCTGTGAGTTGGGTTGACTCATCAATTTTATTTAAAATTAACTTTTAATTTCTTAAAGTACACTTTCTGAGTATTGATTTTCCAGTGTAAGTTTAATAAAGGTATGTATTATATGTATGTTTGGTCAATTACATTTAGGGAAACTAAAAGGAATTATAATTATGATGAAATTTAGGGTTCTCTAAATCAAAAAGTTTCTCATTGTTTATTTGTTATCCTAGTTACTAGAGAATGCATGATACAACTAGTGGCCACTTGCTTAATAAATAACGACTAAGCTAGTTAAGTACGTTGATGGATGATGAACTCTAGGTTAGATATAAGTAGCAAATATTGTTACAAGACAATGTTTACGTCTTGACTTTAAGAAATTTCTTTACTAAAACTTCTTTGATTCAAACTCAGAATAAAAAAATAAAAATAAAAAACACCACAAAAGGGTGAGAAAATATGAATAAAAGAACTTAAAAGTTCCCCCAAATGTATACCAAATCATGTATACAAATATTTGTATATAAGATATACTTGTGATTGGTTAGGTATACTATGGTATGTTAACACATAAACTATATATATATTTGTTTATAAGGGCAGGCGAGGTGAAATGATTTTAGCACGTGATGAACCTTTTTCACGAGTGATGGAAAACAAAACACCACTTCCACTCATAAGTATCACTCGTGGATTTTATCACTCGTTATATATATCACGCGTTATTCATATTGAGTGGTGAGTTATTTTTAAATGGAGATGGGTGTGTGGTGAGTGATGTAATAATGGTTGATGACATGGCGGAACTTGATTGGATGTTGTGAGTGATGAGTGATCACCACCCCCCTCCCCCCTACGTGTTGAAAAAATCTCACTTTCTAAAGTTTTACTATAACTCGTTTTATATGGTGACATGTTAGAACGTTATCTTTTCATGTATTAATTGTATTTATTATGTTGTATATTTGTATAGATAGTATTCAATAGAATAATTAAACCAAGGTTGTGGTTTATTGTCACTCTCAAGAAAGAGCATACATATGGTTAGATATGACACTCAAATTGTCATACTCCCTAAATCTCATTATCAGTTTGTAGAATGTTATATGATTTTAGACCAGGAAATCGCAAATGGTTCGGCTATGTAAATATATATATCTCAGTTTATATTATATGGAAAGAGGGTTGTTTATAATGAAAAACTAGACAAAAGATTTCCTTTGTCATATCTAAGATATGCTACTGAAGTAGGAATATTATTAAGAGAGTATGATAGTTTGAAATGATTTCATACTCGTGGGACTGAGTAAAGGATGAAAATTTATGAAAGATTTTAGATTCTATCTCATCCCCTGAAGTGAATGTGATTACATATTAATCATTGTAAAGGTAGCGATCATGGACATAATTGAGAAAGTTGTAATAATGAGATCGACCATTTAGAATTGTAAATGGTCATGTTAATAATGAGATGGACCACTAAAAGTGGCAAACTAAGGAGTGACAATATAACATGGTAGTTGAACTATAAAGTTACAAGACACTCTCTCGTATCTAAAGTTTTGTATTACATACGAGTAAGTAATACATATACGATCATAAACCAGAAGTTTATGGATCATAATTATTTAATTAGTTGGCATGACCGGTTAGACCACACCGAGTCGATGATGTTGTGAAACCTAACGAAGAATCAAAAGATTCTTGCTGATAATTAAACTTGTCATCTTTGCTCTCAAGGGAAATTAATGATTCACCAACCAAAGTAGGGTAAGAATCCCTAAATATTCTGGAAATGATTAAAGGATATGCATATCCCAACTTGATACCATTTAGTGTTTTAAATCGATGCATCGTCTAAATGGTTATCAAATCCACAACCTAAAGTTTGTGTAATTATGGCTTAGCTAATGTGATCACAAGCATATTATTCCAGATTGGCATATTTATTTCGGTTGTAATAGCGAATTGGGTTCCCAAGTTATTGATCATCATTGGAATACATGTTTTGTTGAGACGATCGCTAAACGTCTATGATTGGTTGCAAAACCTATGATCATGAGAGTAGGAGTTCATATGTTATAGATATGTTATTTTACATGCAACATTAATTCACATCAAGCCAACAAGTCATAATACCTTCTCCCCGTATCGTTGGTTTTTGGTTAGGAACCAAAGATGTCCCATCAAAGATTTTGGTTGTGCGACATATATTGAAATTGATCCACCACGATGCACAAAGATGGGACCTTAAAAAGTGGTTGGGAATATATGATAATGAATAGAGCCATTGACGGGATATTTAATTACAGCTCAATTATTTGATATCCATATCAATGGATTAACATTCTCAACATCAGAGGGAGATAAAAAGCAGTTGGAAAAGAAATGAGTTGGTATGAATAATCATTGATCCTCAAAAACTAAAAGTGTGAACCAGAAGTTCAGATAATAACTCATTTACAAAGATTAGTGAATCTATTACCAGACACATTTATTGACCTTAAAGAGGTGATTTATATCACATATGCCAACTGCTAATGCTCCAATTAAGATGAGTGTCCCAGAAGGACAACCACATATTTGTGATGGGTCTATTGCACGTCTAATGCGTGGTAGACTAATCGATTCCAATAATAAAATTCCTCGAGAGTTGGAGCAAGTAATTAAGATGGTCAAGTTGGGGTTATATTAATAGGGTCTCCTGAAGAGACATTAGACATGATGGTTCTAGAAGAACCTCATGTACCTGAAAATAAAAAGATCCCATTATATTGTATCATGTCAATGAAATATATGGAACCGAAACAAAATCGACGTCGTTATAATTTTGTATATAATATAGCGCTTGAAATGATGAGGATCAAAATTTAAGATCTGCTTATAAGAAATGATTGGCCAAAATGGAAAGACGCAAATGAGACAGAGTTGAATTCTCTATTAAAATGGAAAGTTTTCGGACCAACAGTCCGTACAACTGAAGTTGTAAACCATATTGGATACAAATGGGTTTTTTTTTAATGTGAATCATGAATTGAAATCAAACTTAGCGATATACGATAAAATTGGTGGCACAAAATATTTGCAAAGACCCATTATTGATGATGAGGAGACACGTTCTCCAGTGGTGGATGCATTGACTTTCCAATATCTTATTAGTCTGGTAATATAAAGAGATAATTGACATGCGTATTAGAAATGTTATGTATCATTTTGATACTAAAGGTTTACATGAAAGTTCTTGATGAATTTAAATTGTCAAATTCATGTATATACTATCGAATTGAATATAACTGGAACTCCGCATGAGTATCCTAAAGCAGTTGAGTGCTTGAAAGGTTAATTGAAACATCTTAACGATGTAATACTTGTGCACCAAGAAACATACATAGAAAACTTGTACCCAGTGATTGTGATATCTCAATAAACAGTGTACACACACAGTACAATATAGATTTTGGAGATAAAAGCAAGTGTTTATGATATTTTTGCATATGATATAGATATATTTGTGTTATATGGGTAAGTTTATGTAGCAAAACTTATGAAGAGTGAATGCACATGCATATTTGGATAGGATGGGCAGAATTCCCTCATGGATTGATAATGCCAGAAGCATTGATATAAAAAACCTCAAGAATGTACTATATGAAGTTGACAAAATACGTATAGCTAAAATAGTTGGGTCAAGTGTTGTACAACTCGAGATATTCGCATAAAAGGGGATATAAGTTTGATTAAATTAGCCATGTTTTATCAAAATTTTACTTTTAAAAGTTCACTATATTCGCAGACTTATTCAAGTTGCACTCTTTTTCCCTTGACTAAGTTTTGTCCCATTGAGTTTTCTTAGTAAGGTTTTTTTAATGAGGCAACATACCTGATCCAGAAGTATCAGAGGGAGATAATGTGCATTACACGCTGCACTCTTTTTCCCTTAGCTATGGTTTTGTCCCACAGGGTTTTCCTAGCAAGGTTTTTAACGAGGCAGCATCAAGCGTATTATGTTGATAACCAAGGGGGAGTGTTATGAATATAAATATTATTATTGTGGTTATCAACTCCTAAAATAACTTAGCTTGTTTTTCAAGACTCCATCTCCTATATATATAGTCATTGTATTCTCTTGTATTGAATACACCTATTAATGAAATATTAATCTTTTTTTCTCTACCTCTTCTATATTGTTTAGCTATTAGGCTTGTTGTTTCACAACAGTTATGCATTTGTCATATAACTTATGAAAAATTATAAACATGTTTAAAAAAAGATGTAGAGTTTATCAATAAACATTATATTTTAATTTAAGTTTATAGTAACAATGTTTGCTGATCCAAGACTTTTTTCACCTTTTTAAATGTTTAATCATCAACTTTATATATCTCATTAAGTATACAATTAAACTCTGAAATAATAATTATGGATGATTCAACCCCTTATAAATTTGAGAGTTAATTACATAGTTAGTCCCCGTGGTTCGGATAAAGTAACGTGCTAAGGTACTAATCGTTTAAAAGCACTTTCTGGTGTATTAACTCTTCATTTTGTAATGTTTGAGGGTATTAACGTTAATTGCCTGTTAAAACTTAACCCTAACACCCTCACGTTCAAAAACATGAGGGTATATTAGTCATTACAACCCCTTTGTTTAAAAAATAATATATTGGATAATAACAAACCAGACTACATTCTCCTCTTCGTCATCTTTCAAACTTTTTTTCAAAATCCCCAATTCAAACCCTAACCCTAACCACGGTGGGGTGCCATGGTGGTTTGGTTCTTGCATCAATCACAACAAAGTGTAGTGTGGTGAGATGCCAACCCCCCATCAACGATTCCGACATCAATCAAAACAAGGGGTTTTGTTTGGTTCAGCTCAGATCTGGGTCTCATCGCAGTGGTGGTGCAGCGATGGTTTGGTTTAGTTCAAATCTAGTTTTGATATTGTTTGCCGCCCTTTCATCCGACATCGGCTAGAGTTTAAGTCTTCCTCATTAATTCTTCAATCTCAAATCTCCTATTTCAGTTCGACTTGAATCAACGATCGTCGTCGGAAAATTAGGCTTCACCGATGGTGCTATGGGTGCCGAAAACTAGTGTTGGTTGAGAAGCTGTGGAGGTTTGTAAGGATGGTGTATTTTATGGTGGTGATGATGACGTCATTACTGGTGTTATCGCTTCCGGTTTTGGTTGCAATTGGTTGTGTTGGTTCCTTTTATATTGATTTCGAGCTTTACATGTGTTAATTGTTATGGTTTTAAAGAGCATTTGTGGAGATACTAGTTTAGAAGTTTGTTGACGGATGTTCCGGTGGTTTCGGTTGTCAGATCTCTCATAATCACTTGTATGTATGCGATCCTTGTTAATTAATCTTGAATTTTTGGTTAAATTTGCTAACTACTGTAATTGTTTTGATTATTGGTTGAAGTTGCAGTTATATTCATCATAATGTACATGTATGTATGTGTGTTTGGTATTGTATTCTGTTGCTTATAATCAGCTATGAACTTCTGGTTAGTGTAAAATGGGGGAAACACTTTCTGCATGTATTAGCATGTAATGACGAATATACCCTCACGTTTTTTGCACGTGAGGGAGTCAGGATTAGTTTTTAACAGACCATTAACGTTAATACCTTTAAGCGTTACAAAATGGAAAGTTAATACCCTAGTTAGTGATTTTATACTATTACTCCTAGGGTTTTCTTTTCGGTTTTTTGGTAATGATTTTTTATTTGTTATAACCACTGTCCTAGCCTGTTTTAAGTATAAACTTAGTGAAATCTTCAAAACTTGGTGAATCTAAGCCCTATTGAACACATCTTGTAACCTTGTGCGTATTTCAAGCTTACTTTGTACAAGTATTATTTTCATAGTTTGTTTATCAACTTTTTAAAGGTTATTCCCAAAAAACGTTATATGATTATGATCTTAAAAACTTATTGGTGATATTAGTTCAAAAATCTTTAAAAAATGCTTATCTAAACATAAGATGTGATACATATAACTTGTTAGTTTTTGTGTGTTGAATGTATTTTCATGCTTTGGTTGAATCATTGAGTAACATCCTTGCACATACACATGTATGATGGATGATTCGTCTATCATCACATGAAGCCCTACCTATTTGGATTCTTACACAACATTGTGCCTTTTTTGTGTAGTTTGTTGAGTGCTTTGAAGCAAGATCATGTTCTTCCATCATTTAAAAGCTTAAAATGCTTTATGGAAAAGATAGATTCCTTAGGGTTTTATAGAGAGATAATAGATTTTTTTGAGCTTGAGAGAACTTTAGGTGTAGTTTGAAGTGTGTTATGGTATTATGGGGTCTTGGTTCGATTTTATGGGGTTAGGGCCGAGATACGGAGTGGGGTGGGTGAGTGTAGGGTGGTGTATGAGGTGATAACTTAGGTGTGTAGGTGCTTATCCCCCCCCCCCCCCCCCCCCCTCCCCTAATTTCCCATGTTTGATTCTTTTTTTATCTTATCTTCATGACTAGGACCTTGGAAGGTTTCAAATCGAATTCGGGTTCATATATCCTCATTTTTATAAAGTGTGGGCGTAGTCTAGTTATTTATATAGGTATATTAGGACATTTTTAACTTATATTAACATTAGGTTATGTATTGTTTATTTTTATTGCACTAGATATTGAATTTACATGCTAGATTATATAGTTTAGAAAAACAAATGTTTTAATAGTCCAAATAAACTATATAATTAATAGATAATACTTGTTTTTTATAAGTTCTGGTAAGTTTATCAGATTAGGGTTTTGTTGTGTAGCTTATCTTATATTGACATTTAAGATTGTCTATTAAATGTGCTTAGGCTGAACCAGCACTTGGGTGTCCATTGATGCTAGTATTCACCAGTTGACATACTATAATTCTGCTTAGTAATGTATACGTTGTATGACCTAGTTAATGCCTAACTAAGTCTAAATGATCCACATATAATGATGCATGTAATTTACACCATGCGGATGATGACCTGGCTAAACGAGACTTGTTACAACTCAACATGTTCATTATATCATCGACGATTTAGTATATGTATTTTTCTAATATATTATTATTAGCTTTTACATTATGATATTTATTTCTAGAACACTTATGTTATATAAGTTTTCATGTTTAGATACCATTGTAAACGAAATAACCCACTCGTAAGCTACTTAGAGATGGCTAACTCATTAAAAGCTTGAAACAAGTCGAGCTTAAATGAATTTGAACTTGACCTCGAGCCCTACCTTTCCGTGCCGAACTCGGCTAGGCACGTAGGCTAAACAAAACCGTACCAGGATAGTGATGGTGATGATGATGAACTTTATACGGAGTTGAAGTTAATTGACACATTACAAATCAACGAATTTAGCAACGGAATTTTTTGTTATGTTTATTGCTATAACGTTAATCGTCATTATATAATTCATTAGACCAAAGGGCCTTTATTTTTCTCGACCAAGACACATAGATCCTTGGGAAACCGCTCCACATACCATAACTACAAATTTTATTTGCTAATTATATATATATTTTTTACCGAACGTTGGTGGATACCAGAGGAATTTGGATGTATCAAAATGATGGCATGATGATTACTTGAAACTTTTTGTATACACAGTGAGCGTGTATCCTGTGGATCATGGTGATGATGATGTTTTGGGGCCAGGAGTCACGTGACCTGTGAATATACATGCATGAGTGCATGACGGCCAAAATTTAATTATTCTTTTTTCTGTTGATGCATATAAGATATTTTTATTATAATATAACTATGGGATTTTTAATGCCATAACGTAAATGAAAAGGTAAGATGTTGGCCAAAGCATAATACAAAAATAAAGCCAAAAATAGATAATAAAAAAACACTTTTTGTGGTGTATGCATGGCTTACTTGTTAACTAAAAACGATTTAATCACCTTTACTAATATAAATATAGTAGTAAACAGATTTGGCTTTATATCCAACTAGCCTAAGATCCCGCGATTTTCGCGGGTGGCTTAACACAAATATATAATATCTACTGGCATTGAATCCTCAGGTAGATCATCATTTTTGTTCTAGGCCTTTCCAAACTTAGGCTTCACGTCTAAGTCTAAGAACCCGCGAGCTTCGCGGGTTGGTAAAAGAAAATTTCTTCATTAATACCGCTGACATTAAATATTTTGATTTTATACACGGTAAAAGACAACCGAACATATTAGATTACGACGACAAATTGAAATATATGAATATGCAACAATAACAATTCGTTGAAAATCTCTTTATAAACCACATTAGTTGTTTTATCTGTAGGTTTCTCGTCGTTGTCAAGTATTAGTAGTTTGACCCTATCTCGTGTTTTCACCCTTGATAAAGCAACATACAATTGACCATGAGAGAAGACAGGTTGTTTCAAGTACAAACCAACTCTTAAAAGTGATTGGCCTTAACTTTTGTTGAATGTCATTGCATAACATACGGCCAGTAGAACTTGCCTCCTTTAAAACTTAAAATAATTTGTAAAAACACATAAAGCATAAAGCATGTGTAATAATTTCATGATATAATAGAATTTCACAGTTACATTATACATTAGCAAAGTATAGTTAAATATAACAATAGTATTATAATATTGAACTTAGATATTTTTATATAGCAATTGAATAAAAATTGCTAAAAGTAACAAAAAAAATTATCCAATTAGGAAAACAATAAGATTTTTTCTAAAATAAATACCTTGAGTTCGTTGTACACTGAATCAAAATAATAATATCATCCAAATCCTTCCCATATGATAAAGAGAGCTACCAACACAATCCTATTATGTCAAAAGACTTGACAACATAGCCTGAAAAATAACTGCTTTCTTTTCCACTAAATGATTATCTTTTGATATAAAAAAAAGGAAAAAATGACTACAACATCTAGACGGTTGGTTGTTCAACTAAAACCCCTACATTGACAATGGTATGTTCATTTGGAAAGCGTTGGTGGTGGCTCATTTGCAGGGAAAACTGAACTTTCAACACATCCTTAGCCTCCTTTAAGGGCCAAGTGAAAAGCATATTCGAACCCAAAAGGATCTTTTATTCAAAAACAGTATTCAAAACTTTTTGTTTTAATAGAAGGAAAATCAGCTACAAAGACATAGCCAAGCACCCCTTAATAGATGAAAACATGTGGTTTAAGCAATTATTGTAATTAATAAAGATAAACTATAATTAATGAAGATAAACAAACTTACCACTCCTTGAAGTTATTTTGACAGCAAAATTCGGGGTGACTATGCCCCTGGGATTGAATAACCATGATTCATGATATCATATATTAGTAGGAGCAAAACTGAAGGATAGTAGAAAATTTTATACATGTTGGGTCGAATTGGGTGTTCAGGTGTGAAGGCACACATTATTGCAATTATGAATGTTTGTTAGCCGGCTGCTCGTGGTAGGCCTTCTCAGCTGAGGCCTGAGATAACCGGAGCGTAAGACGAAAGCATGAAGTGGATACGCGGGTACGGTACAGGATTTGTTTGGAACTCGGTAACGTCCACGTTCAACGCTCCGTCAAACCTCAAAGACGTGGTCAACGAAGAAATCACCTGTACATAAAACATTATTAGTTGTTGGTTGTTCCATCACACGCTAACGAAACTAAAAACATACCTGAGAAATCAAACGGTTAAGATTGGTGTAGGTGGGACGCTCGATATCAAGTGACCCCTTGCAAATATCGTAGATAGCCTCGTTGTCGAGTAGGACGGATACATCGGTATGCTCTAACAGAGAGTGGGTGGAAAGCACACTGTTGTACGGCTCAACGACTGAAGTTGAGACTTGGGGTGAAGGATACACAGTGAACCCAAGCTTCGACTTTTTCCCATAGTCAACTGACAGACGCTCCAACAGAAGAGAACCGAGACCAGAACCAGTTCCTCCACCGACAGCATTGAACACTAAGAAGCCCTGGAGACCGGTGCAGTTGTCAGCAAGCTTGCGGATACGGTCAAGGCACAAGTCAACAATCTCTTTTCCAAATGCACCACAAAACATTTATGAGAAACATATGAACCCATAATAAAAAAAAGCGAGCCTAAAGAATGGTCAGCTTGTTTACTGGTATAGTGGCCAAGGGCAAAGTTGTTGGCGGCATCTTCTTTCCCGCTGATGAGTTGCTCAGGGCGAAAAAGCTGGCGGTATGTTCCGGTCCTCACTTCATCGATAACAGTGGGTTCAAGATCAACAAAGACGGCACGCGGAACATGTTTCCCAGCACCGGTTTCACTGAAGAAAGTGTTGAAGGCATCGTCACCGCCTCCAACGGTTTTGTCACTTGGCATCTGACCATCAGGCTGTCATATGCATAACCGTGTTAGACGTTACAACAAACACATCCAACAAAACATCTAAATTTCTCTTTTCCTACAAAAATTTACAAAAATACACAAACTATAACCAGCTACAACAAACTAACTAACTGTAACTAACTCAGACTCAACAATATATACAGTAATACAATCATAATAACCATGTTGGGTCGAACTGGGTGTTCAGCAACCGACAACTGCCAAACCTAACGCCCTTCCAAATGCCTGCAAATTTGAGCAAACATAATTACCATATGAATTCAACAAATGATTCATAGCCATAACATAAAGTATGTGCTACAAATTCTTCACGAATTTACATATAAACTAATCATGTGTTTCGTTAATAACGCAAAACCTCACATGATAACACCACTGTTTAATATGTGGAACAAATTAATAAAATATTTGTTTGGCATAGCTAAAAGAAGGCATTCAATCGCCTCCCACAATGCAAGAAACCCAAATGTCATGGATTCATCTACTTAATTCCAAAAAAGCCCTTTCAGTATCCTCTACTTCACAACAGCCCTTCACAAGTGCTCCATAGATGGATTCATCTACTTAATTCCAATCACAGCATCTCATCTAATAACTTAAATGCTTCCAGAAGAATCTTTAATTTCCGGTACCCATCGATTAATGTAGTATAAGTCGAGGTGTTGATCATCACACTTTCCTCCTGTATTTCATCAAACAACTCCCTTGCTCTTTTAAGTTTTTCACGTGGGGAGAAAGTTGAGAATGTAGCCGTTTTCTGAATTCTAATGCTTGATTAAACGCGTAGTTTTCAATGATATTAACGTACCCACAGGAAGTGCCTGATTTCAATAAGCAAGGAAAAACACCTAGTAGAAAAAATTAGGGTTCATTTCAATAAGCAAGTGCCTAATTCCTAGTTAGTGTCAAGTTTTACAGTAGCAATATCGATGCATCATCACCAGCTCCCCCTTTTGCTATCAAAGTATCAATTTTCCTATTTTTCCCAACCCTAATGCCATTGTGTTAATTTGATAATAGGTATTATAAAACTTATGAAAAGATAGGTTATTTTCTACATCCTTCATAACATATGAACTAAAGGCAAAATGATAAAAGAAGAAAAAGCGAAATTACTAAAACCATCTTCTAAAGTTTTGGGTGGTTGATTGCTATGTCCGAACATGAAGACCCGCTCCAACCACAATCCCAAGACAAACACCAAGCCCTATTCCAACACCCACCTTAACACCAACATTGAATCATGATAGTGCACCATCTCAGCAAGAAAATCGATCAGGCCGATGAACAATACCTCATTGTATTCTTTCTTTTCAACCTCTGGTTGTTTCAATGGCTTCCCTTTTCCACCTGCTCAGCAAGATGCAATTTTTTTATAAAACAAATTATACAGAGACTAACATATCCGAGTTTAAAAATTTTTAAACTTCAAGTAAAGAAAAAAAGGAGGAAGAACAATTGTGCAGCACCATGCTTGGATGACATTATTGAAATCTACGGTTAGAGTTTGCTCCAACCATCAACAACCAACCAGAAAAGTTAAAACTATCAAAATGAGCAAAAATTAATAAAAATTGCAACAAAAACAAACTCAATCACCAAAATATGCATACCTTCTTATCATTAACAGACACCAGAAGTTTCATTGAGTTAATTGTGCCCCTTCAACCGAAAAGCCCTAATTGCATTCCAGCAAACAAAAATAATAATCAACCAACAATGTTAATCAAATCAAACCAAATAGCATTAAGTTGAAGAAAAACAAACCTGACGGGGTTCATTGTGGGGTTGAAGAGGGATAATGGATTTGAACTGTTTATGTGTTCATCTTCGCATCCGACCAACATTATTCGGTGCGAAATTGTTTCAGGGTTTGATTTTAGATGAAAATAATTTTAAGGAAGCACCATCGTAATATCATCGCTTATCCTCACCGTAACCAGTTTGCCACCAAGGACCGTCACTGTGGAATACCACCGTACCGCCGCTACCTCTTAAAACTTCATATCTATAATTATTTGTAAAAGAAGCGGTGGAGAAGAAGACGATTTCAAGAAATAAAAGATCTGTATACAGATTTGAAACCCTAAATCTGGATTACAGAGATATATGAAACATGAATCATAAAATAAAAACTTACCATGTTGAGATTAGAGATGTAAGGAAATGGTTTAGTAATTTAGGAAACTCCAATTTCATGAAAGAATAGGAGCGCATAATTGATGCCGGGCGAGTGAAAGACAGTAGAACAAATTAGCGCTCAAAGAGAAAATTGGGGAAACAATCAAATACCACGTGTCAGCCACATGGTTAAGAACATGACATGTGGACAAAGATTGTTTTGTTTTATTAGAAGTTATAGATTAAAGAAGATTAAATCTAACTATAATTAAGATTACAAATTTCCCCTTTTGTTAAGGCATGTTTAAAAAGAAATTTGGTTTAAATTTTAGAATTAATTTCATTTAAGGCATGTTTAAAAAGAAAATTGGTTTAAATTTTAGAATTAATTTCATTCATACCCTTACAAATTTAAAAAAAAAATCATATACACCAAATCAAACCAAACCAAAACTAAAATTATCATATATGCCCTTACATAAATAGTTAAAATATCAAATATACCCAATTTATTAAAAACAATCTAATAAATAATCATTTTACCCTTATTTTTTTAACTTCTAGGTTTTCATATATGCTTGTCTTTTAACTTTATATTTTTTATATAACACATTTTAAGCTTTAATTTATTTTTACTCATTTTTTTATTTTTTCCCATAAACAATTGTATTCTTCATGTATATAATATTTAAGATAAATAAATTAAGCTACAAAAAAGTAAATATAATATTTGAAGTCAAAGGTAATATACGAGATTTAAAAGTTTTATAAAAATAAGGGTAAAATTGTCTTTTATTAAATTGTTTTTAATGAATTAGGTATATATGATATTTCAACTACTTTGTAAGTGTACTAGGTTATTCCCCGTGAACTTTATGGGGTTGGACCCTGATGAAACAATGGTTAACCAGGCGGGGTTAACTCACTGATCTCGTCAAGAGGGTTAATCCCTTCTTTCCGAGGATCGTTGGCTGGATCGTCTGGTGGTGGGTTTCCTGCACAAGGAAACAAACCGTGACTCGTAACAAGGAGGATGGGGTGGGGGTGCTCCTTGTTACCACTCTCCGGCGTGAGAATCAGTAATTTGCTTGGGAAGCAAAGTATGATAGTAGTAGTATTGAGAGAGTTGGGAAGTGATACCTCAAACCTGGTTTGGGGTGAGTATTTATAGCCGAGGAGTGAAGGAGGGTAGTTGAGTAGCTAGTCTGACATTGCACAGCTATTTGCAGGTGTGTCAGACCTGTCGGATGCTGTGGTGATGCCACGTCCGGCTGTGGTGTCAGACTGTTGTTCATACGTGGGCTAGTAGGCGACTGTTCCCAGTGCCACTTGCACTGTGGTGTCAGACCCACTTGCCTTGTAGGCAGGATGCGGTGCCAAGCCGCATCGCTGCTTGCGGTCATTGATGTTGTTCCCGCATTGGTTGTTCCATCCATGATTTGCGCGGGATGCGGTGTTGTGCCGCATCGCCTGTTGAGTGACTGTTACTGTTGTCCAGATCCCTTGTCGTGACGAAAATGTTCATAGGATGCGGTGCGAGGCCGCATCGCTATGCGTAACATTAGTTTCCGTCCTTAAGGTAAGTCTTCTCATCAATGGACAGATTGGACCGCAGTGTTCGCGTGTGTCTACGCGGACACTGGAGAGTTAATTGCTGTTGGGGGTTTTTAATGAGGGTAATGGTCATTCGCGGTCGTGCTGACGCGATATTTGGGACCATACCCCTTCAAGTCCCCCCAGTCTAGTGTTCCTTCCGTATGCGAGTCGCATGTGGGAGGGATACTGGACTATGTTGTCTAGAAGGTTAAGATTGTGCCATGCAGATGGCACCTTCTTTAAGTATTAGGCCCTTTCTAGTGGATTGTTTCTTCCTTTGAGAAGGGTGCATGGTGAGCAGGTTCTGTCTGATGCGGAATTCTCAGCCAAAGACTTGACTCTGTCTACCTTTTTCTGATGTCATCAGCCACCTGTTGGTGTTTCGGACTAACCTTTGAGACGGTGACTGAAGGTATTAGCAGAATTCGAACCAACCTTTGAGATCGTGACTGAAGATGTCTTCTTCAGTGTAGTTGGAATCTCTGCGTCAGTTGGTGCAAAGTTGTAAGTACTTTGCTCAAGCTCTATGTTCAGCAACTGGACATGTAACGATGATCCCTGTTTTGTGGGGTGTTCGTGTTCTTCAGTTAAGCTTTCTAGTAACCGCGCGTCTTCTGCGGTTTATCTCTCAAGTAACCGCACGTCCTCAGAGGTGTAGCTCTCTAGTAACCGTACATTCTTTGCGGTTACCTCGTTGTCGAACCTCGTTTGCCATGTTTCTTTGAGGATCGTGGGGTATTTGCGTCATTGTTGGCCGTGTTTGGTCGAACAATGTGAATCTGTACTATGGGCAAATAAACATGATCATGGGCAGGGTTGTGCCCACCATTGTTTATTCTATGCGGTCCATAGGAGGGTAACTAGTCATAGGCAGACTTGTTACCGCTGTTCTGGAGCCACTTTCCTTCACGCCTTGGTGGAAAGTAGTTTCCCTGTAAGTAGCGTTGCCGGAAGAGATCGTTTTAGATACTTGAGAAGTTGGTTGAAACTCTTCCGCATTCGTTTTGTAGCCACTTTCCTTCAAGCTTAGTTGGAAAGCAGTTTTTCTTGAAATAGCTTTGCTCTTCCGCGTGGTGGCTTAGTTGTGGCTCTTCCGTAGCTACCGTTCGCATAGTTGCGGTTTGCAGTAACTACGTAAGAATGGTTGCGGTTTGCAGCAAAGAACTCGCTTCTAGAAGTCTTGTAGCCTGGATATGGCTCTTGAAGGTTCAGGGGATAGGGTTGCTGATGTGCGGTTGCTCAGCATACTTGTCCTGTTCCTTAAGGAGAAGCTGTTTGCGTTTCCTCTGTGGTTGTGAACCGGAAACGAGGGTTTTGAAGCTTGAAGAAGCTTTCATGGGGTGCGGTTTACCGCATCCTGAGAAGCGGTTTTCGCAGTCCAAAGAACCGTGCTGGTTCTGAGTATCTGACACACCTGTGCGGGTTGGTGTGCGTCATCTCCGCATATTCCACGTGTGCTCGTGGATATGTGCGGTTTATGACTTATACCCCTTTATATAATTTAAAGATGTTTATTTTTGCCTTTTTTAAGGGGTATGTAAAAAACGACATGCGGTATGGGTTATGGTGCGGTAACCAGAGAAACCGCATGCCGCTTGTGTTTGGATAAGGTTGTCGCTTTCTGTTGCTTACGTCACGATTGCACGTGTGGGTTGTTGAAGTTGGTAGGATTCTGACATGTGCTGATTTGAAAAGACGTTTACACTGACCGAGGTCATAACTGCACTGTAGCAGGGAGTGAAAAAGTCTTCTTTGTCAGGCGCGTGGGCGGCCACGCGCGCGTGATAACCGTCAGCGGAAAGGTCGCTGACCACGTGTCGCCTTGTAACTCGCCTATTTTGAACGTGTTGAGGCGGTTACTGTATCGCATTTATTGCGATGAGTATATAAAGGGGGAACCGTTTGGTTTCTCCTTACTGTTCAAAAACTTTCGAAAAATTTCTGTTGAGAGAGAGAGCATTCCCTTCGTCTTCTCCGATCAATCTGTCTTTTATTCCGGCAATCTTTTGAGTTTTTCTGAGTTTTTTCTTTAACTCGAAACTTCTGCTCTACATATTTCTGATGGCTGATCCATCTAACCCACATAATGTGGAGGGTGAAAACCCTGAAGCATCTTCTCCGGTGGCCGGAGAAGAAGAAGATGATGGTGGCAGTGTTCCTGGTGGTGGCCTACCACCATTGAAGTGGCCGAGAGCTTCATTCGACCAACTGATGGCCAAGATTGAGATGCCTCACGAGTATGGGGCTGTTTATCCCCAAACTGGTGATACTGGTGCCTGTGCTCCGGCCGGTCACATTACCATGTGGGCCGAGTGCTTTACTGATGGTAACCTTCGTTTACCATTAACAGTTTTTGTTGCTCAGGTCTTGGAACATTACAAGATCCATATCTCCCAGATGAGTCCTTTTGGGATGATCCGTATTAGACATTTTGAATCAACTTTTCGTGCTCTTGGTCTGCCGGTTACCGTTGAAAACTTCCGGGGGTTTTACCAGTTGACGGTGAACACCGGTTTCTTTTCTTTTAGAGAAAGGTATGGAAGCCTCAAGTTGATGACCCCTCCGAAGGGTATTACGAAGTGGAAGTGTAAGTTCTTCTACGTTAAAGCTGCCGCAGTTGTTGTGGAGATGAATATGCGGAACGTTAATGAGCCTATCCCTGCGGAGGATATTGGTATGCCTACCGCGGAGACTGCGGAGTGGTTCTCAAGGTTGAAACCCATTGAGCATAGGCAGCTGACCAACAATGAGTTGTGGGTGCTGCGGATGATGTTAACCCGGCCTAAGAGGAATTTCACGCCTGTGGTGCGGGAGAAAACTGGTGGTAAGTGTTACCATTCTTTTGCGGTTTCTTTATTCCCGTGTTTGTTATTAATTTGGATGTATTATCAGAAATTGTGGAAGTGTGGAAGATATTTGATCCAACTTTTACTGGCAAAGTTAATCTTATTCCGACTGCGGAAGGTAAAGGGTTTAACTTGACGATTGTCCCTCTCTTCCGCGTTGCTTCACGTGAGGTGATGACTGCACCCCTGCCGCAGGGCAAAGGTATTATTCATAACCTTTATTGCTTTACAAGGTTTGTTGCTGATCTCCTATACGCAGGTACACTTGGGGACCTTGGTAAATTTGAGCCAAAGGGCGCCCCCAAAAAACATGCGGAGAAAAAGCCTGTGGATAAACCTGGGCGGGGTCGCGGTGTGAAGAAACCTGTTTCTGTTGTTCCGCCTTTGGTGAAGCAAACAGCAGGTATCTCTCGTTCTCATTTCCGCAGATATACCGATTACGTGGTAGTATCTGACACCCTAGAGGGCTTGGGTGTTCCAGGTGTTGGTGCGGTCACCGGTGGAACCACTGCGGGGTCGAAACCTAGTGATGGGAATAAGAGGAAAGCGGAGGATGCTGGTGACGCTGGTAGGGGAAAGAAGCCGAAGATTCAGACCAGGCGCAAGCCTTTTGTCATACCAAGGAAGCCTGCGGTTGTTTCTGGTATGTGATGCATGACTAACAAATATTTTGTGCTGATACTTGTACTTTAAAGTATTTCTGTGTTGATTTCAGAACCGCAAGATGAAGGGTTCTTCGACTTTGATGCTCCTCATCCCCCTCCGCCGCACGACACTGCTGCGGGTGCGGGGGTTCATAAGGCAGTTACTCCTGAAGCCTCTGTGCGGGGGGTGGACACTGGAAAGGGTCCCGCGGCTCAAATCCATGACACGGTTGATTCGAGTGATAATGTTATCACCCCAGAGGATACTGTTGATATGGATTTGATGTTTGGTTATACCGGAAAGCCAAAGTCTCCTGTTGCCGAGAAGGCTTCCGGTTCCGCGGGTGGTGCGGGTTTTGTAGAGACTCCAATTCAGCCTGAAGAGCCTGAATTGGAGTATTATTATCGCTCTTACACAGAAGACCGGGCCATGTCTTACCACCGCCCTCCGTGGTCTGTGATGCAAGGGGATGACATTTCTGCTGATCCCTCTGCGTGTAGGGAGATTTTGAGTGGCTTGGGTACTCCTTTTGAGGTAAACCGGGCCCGTTCTTTACCGACTGAGGTCCAGATGAACCAACTCTCCTCCATGCTTGTGGGGAGCTCCATAATGGCGAATGCCATTATGGAAAAGTGCAAGGTGCTGGGGCGCAAGGAGGAGGAGAATGCGTGTTTACGGGCCGAGGCCGAGGAGTTGGTGAAGGCTGCACGTGAGGGTGCAGCGCAGCTTGAGAGGGATAGAGAGCAGCTTGAGAGGGATAGAGCTGCGTTTGAGAAACATAAGCAGACTGAAGAGTGGGCTGCAACTGCTGAGCTTAAACAGGTTCGTACTCTTGCAAAACTGCTGTCTGATGAGCGTAAGCGTTTTAAAGAAACCCTTTCCGATGAGCGCAAGACTTGGAAAGAATCTTGGGGTAAACAGAATGAAACTCTCTTTCATGTTCGTCAGGAGCTTATAAATGCCAAGGCAGCAATTTCTGCGTTGGCTAAAGAGAAAGCTGAGGCTGTTGCGGCTGCCCAAGGGGCCAAGGAAGCAGAGGTTCGTCTTGCCAAGGCTCTGGAAGAGGCCAAGGAGGCGGAGGCTCGTGCTGCAAAAGCTCTTGAAGGGGCAAATGTTGACCGCACCAATTTAAGCAAAACTATCTTGGACCTTCAGGTATAAGTTTTTCCTGACTTTGAAATTGTGTCTCATAAGTTTGTTGATTCTTTTTGTGTATTTCTGATTTCTTGTTAAAAAGGCTGAAGTGCGGACCCGGGGGATCACTATTGAGGAAATCTCTGCCCGTGCTGCTGAAGCTGAAGTGCGGGCAAGAGAGGCTGAAGAGGCTAGGGATAACCATTGTATTCGTGTTTCGCAGATTGTTACCGCCATTCTTGACGCACCCGAGACCGTAGCAGGTATTAACGAGATCAGGGAGCGTGCCCGGGATGCTGGTTTCAAAGCTGGCTACAACCGCTGTATTAGTCATTTGAACGTTGCAGCGCGTGGCGGGCTTACTGATGAGCGGTCTGGGTTTCATGGCGTGGATACTGAAGCGCTTCTTGCTGCTGCGATTAAGGAGTTTAATGATACAACCCTCACAGATCTTGAAGAACTTGAAAAGTGTCTAGAAGCGGAAGATTATGTGGACCGCTTGCGAGTCTTATACGCTGCTGAAGACGAAGATGAGGAAAAGCCAGATGTTGAGGGCACGGATGGTGCGGGCCCCAGTGGCACAAAGGAAGATTAGATTGGCCTGCGTGCCTCTTTTGTTTCCTTATGTAACCGTTATAAAACTTTATGTAAATTCCTTGTGCAGGAATTTTTTGAATATAAAGAATTGTTGGTTGAATTTTTACGTGTTTTTAGTACTTGCATGTTTGAATTTGTACGCGTTTAGTGTTACTGTGAGTAATACTAAATCTGTAATTACCTTTTGCATATCTAGGTGATATGCAAGTATGAAGATTTGTCTCTGGTAGACAAACAGTATTGCCAGTGCTGGCCTATTACAATAGTTGCGTGTGGTTACCATTCTGTGTGGGTATCACGAATGAAGATTTTGCTAATATGTTTTTGTGTATACCTCAGAGTGGCATACGCATTTGTAATAGAAATAAATAAACAATATTGCATTGCATGGTCTATTTATTTGCAAATGGCCTGCGGCCCAATAGATTACATGCAGAAAACATGGCTTACATATAACATCGTCGAAGTTGCTGTGCGTTCCATGTGCGTGTGATAGTTTCGCCTTCTAATGTTTGTAGTTTATACGCGCCTTTGCCCAGGACCTCTTGGATGAGGTACGGTCCTTCCCACTTGGGGGCAAGTTTCCCTGGGCGTTCTGCGTTGGATGCTTCGTTGTCACGAAGGACGTAGTCTCCAGGGTTGAAAGTACAAATGCGAACGCGTGCATTGTAGTACTTTTCCAACTTGGTTTTGTACTTGGCCTCGTTGATGGCAGCGTTTTCGCGCCTTTCTTCCAAGAGGTCTAAGTCAACCCTGCGTTCCTCATTGTTGTCCATCTTGTTGATGGCCAACATTCTAGGTGAGGGGAGGCCTACTTCCGCGGGGATCACCGCTTCAGTGCCGTAGACCAGGCTGAAGGGGGTCTCGCCGTTGCTTGTTTTTGGGCTTGTCCTGTAAGCCCATAAAATGCTTGGGAGTTCATCAACCCAGCCGCGTCTGGCTGTTCCCAACCGTGCTTTGATGCCTTCGACTAAGCTTTTATTGATACTCTCGACTTGGCCGTTCCCTTGTGGATGCGCTACTGAGGAGAATATGTGTTCAATGTTTAGCTCTTTTAGCCATTTTTGAAAGTCGTCGGCAGCGAAGTTGGTACCGTTGTCGGTGACGATGCACATTGGTAGACCGAAACGGCAGATGATATGTTCCCACACGAATTTCCTTGTTATCATAGCGGTGGTTGATGCAAGTGGCTTTGCTTCTACCCATTTTGTAAAGTAATCAACAGCTACTATGATAAATTTCACTGCTCCTGGTGCGTCTGGAAATGGTCCCACCACATCGATTGCCCATTTTTGGAATGGCCATGCGGTGGTGACGAGGATCAAGTTGTTCTTGGGACGCAAGGTCTTGGGAGCATGTCGCTGACAATTGAAACACTTGCGTAAGACTTTGACTGCATCCAGGTGCATGCCCTGCCAATAGTACCCGGCGTTCATGATTTTGGCCACCACCATGCGTGGTCCTGCGTGTATGCCACATATCCCCTCATGAATTTCTTTGATAAGGTATGTGGCATCTTGGGGGTTGACGCATCGTAGGAGTGGCCCCAGGTATGATTTACGGTATAAGATACCGTCTACCATTTGGTAATGACACGCTTTGTATTGCAACTTGCGTGCCTCTGCTTTGCTTTCGGGAGTAACCCCTGATTGTAAGTATGCAATGAGCGGTGTCATCCAGGATGTTGTACCGTATTGGATGACATTGACTTGGCGCAGGGGTATCGAAGGATTTTGCAGGACTTCGATGCGTACCTCTTTCGCCAGGTGTTGGAAGCTGGTGGACGCAAGTTTTGACAGTGCGTCCGCGGGTTTATTTTCACTCCTGTTGATGTGGCGAATATTAAAGGAGGTAAATTTTGACTTCAGTTGCAGGGCTTGTTCGAGATAGAGGATCATGGTATCCCCCTTTGCGGCATAGTCACCGCGTATCTGCCCTGCAACTAGTAGTGAATCGACGTGTGCTTCCAAATGTTTGACGTCGAGTTTGATTGCTAAACGCAACCCTGCCAGTAGAGCCTCATACTCCGCTTCGTTATTCGTACTTTCGAAATCGTGGCGTATTGCGTAGGTTAGCTCTTGGCCATCGGGGCTGACAAGTCGCAAACCTGCGCCAGAACCATCTTCGTTGGATGCACCATCTGTAAATAGTGCCCAGGTTTCTGTGGAGGATGGTTGTGATACAGGGTTTTGTTCTTCTTCGCATTCTTGGATGCGGTTTGCTGGTATTTCAGCGACGAAGTCAGCCAAGACCTGGCCTTTGATTGCGGGGCGCGGCTTATAGTTCAGTGAAAGCGCGCCCAGCTCGATTGCCCATTTTGCTAACCTCCCAGAGATGTCGGGTTTTGATAGGATCGGTCCGATCCTATAGTTGGTTAACACTGTGATGACGTGGTTTGCAAAGTAACGTCGTAAACGTCTTGATGCGTGCACTAGTGCCAGTACCAATTTTTCCATGATGGAGTACCTTGTCTCTGGGTCGTTGACCATTTTGCTGATGTAGTAAATGGGTGTTTGGACTCCTTCCCGCTCCACTATAAGTACCGCGCCTACCGCGTTGTCCGCGGCAGACAGGTATAAGATAAGTGGCTCATCTTTTCGTGGTGCGGTTAAAGTTGGGAGTTGGATCAAACACTCTTTCATTTCCCGGAAAGCTTTTTCGGCCTCTGCGGTCCATTGGAATTGTTCCTTTTTTAGACAGCTCCGCAGGGTCTTGATGAAAGGGTAAGACTTAGCTGCGTGGTTGGCTAAGAATCTATTGAGTGCGGCTAGCCTACCGGCTAGTCGTTGCATTTCCTTCATCGTAGAAGGCGATGGCATGCGCTCGATCGCCTGAACTTTTTCCGGGTTTACCTTGAATCCATCTTTGGTTACGATGAATCCAAGGAATTTGCCTTCTTCCATTCCAAACGAGCATTTCCCTGGGTTGAGCTTCATGTTAACCCTTCGCAGAGTTTGGAATGTTCTTTCGATGTCGTCGAGCATGGTGTTTTCCTCCATGCTCATGACGACCAGGTCGTCCATATAGATTTCGACACTTTTGCTGATTTGACCGCGAAAGGTGTCGTTCATCAACTTTTGATAGGTTGCGCCCGCGTTGCGCAACCCGAACGACATTTTGGTGTAGCAGTAATTCCCGATGGGAGTGCGGAATGCCGTTTTATCTTCATCGTCGATTGCCATTTGTACTTGGTGATAGCCTTTGTAACAATCGAGGAAGCACTTCCATCGAAATGGTGCGAAGTAATCGACCTTCTCGTCGATCTCTGGAAGCGCATAACAATCCTTGGGGCAGGCCTTATTGAGGTCTTTGTAATCGACACACATGCGCCAGCCCCCGCTTGGTTTTTCTACCATGACTGGGTTGGACAGCCAAGTCTGGTATTTCACTTCCCGCAGGATGCCTGCGGAGAGCAGTTCCTGTACCTGCTCTTCCATCGCCGCGTTTTTTGTTGATCCGAGGTGGCGTTGGCCTTGGATCACGGGTTTGATACCTGGCATGGTATTCAAGAAGTGTTGCGCAATTTCGCGTGGTACCCCTGTCATATCTGCGGGTGTCCACGCGAAAATATCTTGGTTTCTGAAGAGGAGTTGCTTCAGGCGCGCTCTGATGGTAGGTGTCAAGGCATGGCCCAACGTGACTGTTTGTTCTGGGTGTCTTGCATTAAGAACCCATTTTTCTGGTTGAGTGTTGGGGGTAGGCCTTGCTACCTTTGTCGGACGCAGTTCGTCCGTAGACATGACTTCTCTTTGGGCGTATATTATCGCGATCCCCGTTTCGGTTGGAAAACCGATGGCAGAGTGGGGGACGGATGTTATCATGTTGAAGTCGCCTTGGGACTCCCTCCCGAGAATTACGTCATACTTTGAGGTGTGAGGTAAAACCATGAAGTTCACCTCCTCCGTCCTTGTGTGCCTTCCGTTGGTGAGGCGCACAGGGAAGGTAATTTGTCCTAGGGGGAACACGGTTTCCCCTGAAAATCCAGCCAACGGGTAGTCCGCTGGCTGCAGTCGATCTTTGTCTTCTTGATCGAACTGGTTGAAGCACTGCTCGTATATAATATCAGATGTACTGCCCGGGTCGATGAACAGTCGCTCGGTGCAGTAGTGAGCTAGGTGCCCAGTGATAACCACGGCGCGCCTATCGCGCGGTCCGCCTCGGACTTTTGGAAAGACGACTTGCTCGTCCTTCCAGTCATTGTCCGGTCTTCTCGCCGCCTTACGCGGTCTTCCTTTTCCTCCATTGATCATGTGGGTAGAGGCCACGTACATGGCCCTTTTACCCGTGGAGGTGCCCTCGTTGTGGGGAGTGATGCGCTTGGTAGCTTTTTGTGCGCCTGTCAACAGGTGTTGCAGTTTCCCCTCCTTTAAGGCTCGCTCAATCTCCAGTCGGAGACTGATGCAGTTGTTCGTGGTGTGGCCCGAGTCCTTGTGATACTCGCACCAGAGTGCGGGATCTTGATTCTTTTTGGACTTCATTGGTTGGGCCGGTCTCAGGAATTGTGCATCCGTGAGGAGAACGTCGCTTGGCGACTGGTTGATCTCGGTCCAGTTGCGGTCCCGAGACTCTTTCTTTGACGCCCGGTTTTCTCGTTGGGCGTTGATTGTAGCCCTTGCGTCGGGCTGGTTGTTCCGGGGGACATATGGCTTGGGATCGCTGCCGCGATTCCATGTGTCCCTGTTGCGCTTATTGCCGCGCTTGGGTTCTTGGCGGGAAGATTGGCCTTCCGCTAGGGGTTGTGCCTTTGTCATGTGCGGTCTGAGAGACCGCTGAGTTTGGGCATATGTTTTGACCTTAGCCATGACATCTTCCCACTTCTTAGGCAAGCCGTTACCGCCGGAAATATTCATAACCATTTGTTCGTCTTTGACTGCAACAATGAAATGGTTACGTGCCATCTGGTTGTCAACGTCGCCTATCTCTAGGATCTCTTTATTGTAACGGACAACGAATGCATCAAGCGATTCGTTGTCTCTGCGCCAGATGTTCATGACATCCATTGAATCACGTTCATGGCGTCGTTGCTGGCTGAAGTGCGCGAGGAACTTTTCTTGTAAGTCCTCGAATGAGGTCAGTGACCCTGGTGGCAGAGAATCGAACCATGCCCTAGCCAGACCTGTTAGGGTCTGTGGGAAAAAATGGCACCAGGTAGGTTCGTCCCACTTACCGTTGCACCCAGCGCCGACGAAGATGTTGTTGTGATCATCTGGGTCGGTCGAGCCGTTGTATTTCCCAATGTTCAATGGGAATTTTGTGGTGGTGACATCGGCGTTGGCGATCTTTGGGACAAACTTAGAGTTTTCGGCCGCAGATTTCGGCCTGTAAGGTTTGCCCTGGTTGCGCTTTGCAGCGCGTAGGTATGTGTTGCGGGGTTGACTGGGAGGAACATAGTTGCGTCCGCCCGGTCTACTGTTGGTGGAATGGGACTCCCCGCGGTACGTACTGTCATCTGGATCAGTATGGCCGTACCCTTCCTGGTGGGACTGTGGTCCCAAACGACTCTGAATGTTTGTGTTGCGGCGCATTGTAGACTGCCGCCTTCTTTCATCTTGAGAGCCTAAACGGCTATGTACGGAGTCCCTGCGGCGGGACTCGTATGAGGAATCGTCCTCATTGATTGTGCGGACATCACAATAGGAGGAGCCGCGGTCCTCTTGCCTGCTTCTGGAGGCTGGATGTGTGGGTGCCCTGTCGTCGTATCGTAAAATACGACCGGCAGGTGAACGCGATATCGGGGTAGGTCCGATACCTCCTTGTTCGTCGGCGCAAGCTCTGTTGTACGTTGCGGCCAGAAGGGCTGCTTGTTGGTCATACCAGGTATGAGGGCTCATGCCTGGAGGTATGACGGCAGCGTATTGTGACAGATCGTGTCCGAACGTAAGGGATGCGCCCCCTTGCGTTGACGTGCCAATGTGTTGGGCATTTGGGGCTAGGGGAATGGTTCCCGCAGGCCCTTGGTTTGCGGGGTTTAGGTTATCCCCGGTAGTGTTGTTTTGACGATCAGACATCTTTGGAAAGAAAAGGATGATTGGAAAAAAGTGCTAGGAGTAGCGGTGGGCGCCAATGATGAAACAATGGTTAACCAGGCGGGGTTAACTCACTGATCTCGTCAAGAGGGTTAATCCCTTCTTTCCGAGGATCGTTGGCTGGATCGTCTGGTGGTGGGTTTCCTGCACAAGGAAACAAACCGTGACTCGTAACAAGGAGGATGGGGTGGGGGGTGCTCCTTGTTACCACTCTCCGGCGTGAGAATCAGTAATTTGCTTGGGAAGCAAAGTATGATAGTAGTAGTATTGAGAGAGTTGGGAAGTGATACCTCAAACCTGGTTTGGGGTGAGTATTTATAGCCGAGGAGTGAAGGAGGGTAGTTGAGTAGCTAGTCTGACATTGCACAGCTATTTGCAGGTGTGTCAGACCTGTCGGATGCTGTGGTGATGCCACGTCCGGCTGTGGTGTCAGACTGTTGTTCATACGTGGGCTAGTAGGCGACTGTTCCCAGTGCCACTTGCACTGTGGTGTCAGACCCACTTGCCTTGTAGGCAGGATGCGGTGCCAAGCCGCATCGCTGCTTGCGGTCATTGATGTTGTTCCCGCATTGGTTGTTCCATCCATGATTTGTGCGGGATGCGGTGTTGTGCCGCATCGCCTGTTGAGTGACTGTTACTGTTGTCCAGATCCCTTGTCGTGACGAAAATGTTCATAGGATGCGGTGCGAGGCCGCATCGCTATGCGTAACATTAGTTTCCGTCCTTAAGGTAAGTATTCTCATCAATGGACAGATTGGACCGCAGTGTTCGCGTGTGTCTACGCGGACACTGGAGAGTTAATTGCTGTTGGGGGTTTTTAATGAGGGTAATGGTCATTCGCGGTCGTGCTGACGCGATATTTGGGACCATACCCCTTCAGACCCTTTAAAATATGTATACAACAAATGTAAAATTTATTTTGTACGATATCTAAGGAAATACGTATATTATAAATTAAAAAAAATACTAATTATAAATAATTGACTCTTTAAAGTCAACTATTTTACAATTTAAGATTTTGACATTGGATGCTGAATTTTAGGATTTTTAAACATATGATATCCTAAATAAAGCAAATGGACTGGGGGACTTGAAGATGTATGATCCAAATCACATGTGGACACGTGTTTGAGGGACTACACCACTCCAAGCTGGAAGCCTTGCCACCCGAAAACATCCAGAAAGTTCTAGAAGATTCTGGAAGGGGACACCTAGCGACAAGAAGATGCTCTCAGCAGACAAAAAGACGACAGGTGGCACCAATGGCAGGACGCCAACACCGATCGCAGGATCTCCGTGGGACAGACCGACAGCCAGTATAAAAGGACGTTGAGCTGAAGCGAATAACCATGGTCGCGTCGCCTCCAGGCCTAAACACGGCAGAGGGGACAGAATGGATATTCCTCCTGGTCGGACAGCGCTGGCAAACAACGCTAGCTTGCAACCTTCTTCCTTCACACTCCTCCGGCTATAAATAGAAAACTCGACCTCCAGGTTTAAGGATCTGATTTCTTACTCACTCACTCTATACACACACTTATCCTCAAAGCGATTACTTATTCTCACGCCGGAGGGTGGTTACAAGGAGAACCCTCATCTTCTCCTCCTTTTAGCGAGTCACCGGTGTTGTTCGTTTTGCAGGATAGCTTGGAAGAATCAGTCATTCGTCGAGTGAAGAACAGAGATTGAACCATCTTGTACGAGACGACCCAGCTAAATAGTTCCGTGCTATCTAGTATTTCTTCAATAATGATGGCTACTAGATTAAATACATATTTAATCCTACAAAATAAGATCATTGAAGGTATTTAAAGTCGTGCAGAGGGGTAGGCTATGAATTCTTAAAGTGAGAACCTTTTCTAAGTCTGTTATAACATGTTATATTGTAGTAATATAAAAAGTAGTAAACCAACTTATTATTATTAGGTAAGGTAAAATAAAAAAAAATGTCACCATTTTATATTTACATTGCGATATTTTGAGAAGCAGGTGTGCCCTTATAAAAACCCCAATGATAAATAATAATAGGACATGACTTAATTGGCATGAGCTGTGGTTTTGACACGATGTCTTGCATAGTTATTGTTAGTAACAAGCAGGTCAAAAGTATATATAATTCGACAAAAAAAATTAGCTATGAATAATTATGTTTGGAGGATTGACTGTGAATAGGCAGGCATTGGTGTCACGTGGGTTTGGGTTGGATGATACCGACAAAGCAATTATGGTGCTAAACCGGTAAACTTTTAAATTTGGGTTAAATGTGAAGTAAATAATATAAATCCTCACGTGGTATGGCAGGATAAATAAAGCTAGGTTTTTTTTTTTTTTTAGGTCGACCCATAAAAATTTTAATATCATTCCACACGAAAAAGAACAATTACAAAGCAATGGCAGGTATTCGGGCAACAAGTTGCGCCGCCACCCCCTTTTGAATAGAAAAACCAATTCTACTAAATACAAAGTTTGAAACCTTTAGCGACGAAGAATTACTATTAACGACTTTTTGAACCCGATTCAAAAGTCGCACAGCGTCAGGAGCGAGACCACCAAAGGTATCAAACGCAAACGGGACAAACACATGTTGATTCTCCAGGCATGCTTTCTCATGTTTTGCCACTTTGCTCGCCTCTGCCTTGAGCACCGCTTGCCCTACGACAAAGCCCTTGTCCTTGAGCCCGACAAGGGGGAGACTCCAGTTAGATCCACACAAACGTGTTTCCCCCCTTACCATCCAAACACAAGGATGTCTGCCGGGCGTAAAGTGAACCTCCCCTCTAAGGGGTCAGTCGGGAAATGTTTGTTTATATATTTATGAAGGTGGGGTTTTTTCACCACTGTATTTCCAGTATAATTTTCTTTGAAGTTTCAATTCTCAAATTTTGACAAAAGTGGCCTTCATTGGCCCGATTTTACTGTGAAGTCGTAATCCCTCACCCGACTTCATCTACACGATACACATTGAACACAAATTACAAAAATAGTAAACGTAACAAAAATATATGTGGGTCAAAATTTAACTATTTATTAAGGGGAACAATCATGGTGGTTGGTAAGCATTATAACTTCGTAACATCCTATCCTATAAAGAATTAGATGATGAAAGGTACGATCACATGTTAAAAGTAAAAAAGATACTGGCGTCTTTCCCTTGTACTATATACATGTTCAGTTGTTTTCGAGTTTATTGTTTGACTCACTTAATCAAGAAAAATTATAATTGCGGGCCTGGTTTTAAGTTATTTTGTGAATTTCTTTTATTAATTGATTAACAAACAAGCTATGTTACATATAGTTAGTTATGATAAAAGCAAATACTTATAACAAAATGAATTTAATTTATGTGTAAATTTACATGTAGTTGTATTTTAAAAAGTTTTACACATACACATATCTACAAATAATTCTAAAACTAATTTTAGGGAACTAGTAGGATTCCTCGCACGTTGCGAGGACATTTGCTCAACATCGGTTCTGTTCATTACAGTACTGGTATGATGATTGAACTCAGTGTAACAACCGAAAAAAACATACGCTACAAGATAATGATACGTGTTTTACATAGATAGAAAACAATAAAAGCGAATGTCGATATAAGTTTCCAATCCCGAAAAGAAAGAAAGTAATTAACAAAGTAATTTAAAAAGTAATTAACTAACTTATTAATAACCAAGCCCAACATATCTAACAAGATTAATTAAACAAACCAATAAAAATTAATCCCAACATATTATTGGGCCTAAGTGGTTAGCAAAAAAATATAGGAAAAAGAGAAAAACATAAACTCATCCCCCAAGATTCAAACCTACACCAAACCGCTTCATGAAGTGCACACCTGATCAGGTCAGGTGTGCACTAGGGATGAGTAAATCCCGATCTCGTTCTGATACCGTTCCTATCCCGAAAATCCCGATCCCGAATTTCTATATACTTTGCATAAGTCAAAATTAATTTGATTGGTTTGTTGCAAGTTATGACGAGTTCTTGCTGTTGTTCACAACCTTTAGAGCTCCTCAAACACTTATGAATATTTTCTTTTACAGTTTTAAATTGATCAACTTGTTTACTTTAACTACCTTTTCGAGATTTGCCCTATTGATATACTAGTTGGCTTTTTGCAAATAAACTCTTATAAGTTATATATATATATATATAAATATCTTGAAATTTCTCCTTCCAAACCCAATAGAATAGAGTAATAGACGATTGTTGGAAATAGAACGTGACGTTATGGTTTCAACTCAGGTTGGCACTTCGAGTGTGTTATTGAGATTTAAAGATATGTAACATACGATCCCTCCTATCAACTAATATTGTTTGTTGACTTAGTAAGAGCTCACGAATTTGTTTTTATTTGCCTAAGACATGTGTTGTTCTTAGTTAAGCACGCCTAATCGTGGAGTTCATCTCTTATCCACAACCAAAACGCCCCAAATGCGTTGGTGATATTCAAGACGGGCATATCATTACAACTCAATATATCTCACACGGACAAGACATAATAGAACGATACAATATATGTCTAAGAGTTCGATAAAACCTAAAAATTAGCTAAATACATCAACGAGTAGAAAATTGTTAATTATGTATTTAATATTTTTGTAAAATTGTTTTGTAAAGAAACTTATAGTATTAGATATACACTATAGTAGTTTTCTAAATATTATTTATTTAACTATATATTATAAACTAAATAATTTATTTTAAGAAGTAAAAACATGACAAAATTGGGGTGAATGCGGTCTTGTTTAAAACCGGAAAGTAATTATAGTTTCTAAGTGAGAATACCGACTTAGCTAGAAAAACTAATGTTCATCTAGTCAAGGGACTATCCAGGTAATAAGTGAGAACATCACAAGAAACAAACATGCAATTTTAGAAAGTTTAGGACTAAAGGTGAAACATTGAAAAATCACACAAACCACTCTGGTATTTCTCTTATTTTTCATACTAAAAGTATTTTTATTCCGGTTTATATCATGTTTAAAGTCAAACCGGTTTCAAATGTAAACAAAGACCATGAAATGCATGCTTCCTCAATTCGATTTATCTACGTTTGTTGGCGACCGAAAGAAAAATGGAACGAAATTAACTCCTTTAATAGCTAGCCACAAAATAAAACGATAATATAAAGGGTTGTAATGCAGTAATGCACTACCTTCTTTCCGGGGCCTACACTACATTTTGCCCAAACTTTGAAGTTTGAAATTTGAATCCTAATAAATCTTTTGACTTTCGTTGAAAGTAAAAAAAAAAAAATTAATAACAGCATTGTTGAAAGTCAAATGAAGCCACTTTCCACAGGTGGTGATGACGGAATTTTAACGTGCAACACACTGCCGAATGATATATGATTTGACAATCCTACCTTCTATTTCAATAGTTTATATTTGTTCACATTTGAGCCTATAGACGCACATTATAACGCTAAAGTAAGTAGATCATACAACCAAAATCGGTAAAAAGACCATTTTCAGACGCAAATACCATCAAATCACAAGGACTCCTTTAAGAAACAAATTTTGCATTCCCAATCTTTGTTATGCACCCTAAACAAAAACAGCCTAAGAATATACAAATTTAAGAAACAAACAATAAAACCCTACACTTTCTAAAACAATTCCAGACACTGCTATTTGCCAAAAGGAAAAAACACACGTGAAACGACTCCCTCTCTTCAGTTTTTTCTCAACCCCTGGCAGATAGCACATCTAGACCATTAGAAGTGCCTCCTTCAGGTACATAAACCTTGGTCACGTTCTTGTTTTGTTTATTATTAACTTCATGTCTCTGCTGGAGATCTGATATGTAGCGGTCCCTATCGCCCACCTGATGAAGATGCAGCAATGCCAGCATGCTCACTGCAAACAGAGCAGCATTCCCTAGCACACCACCCAGATGATCAACTTGCAACGATTTTTTTGCAAAGTTAAAGCTGGAGATGACAACTTTGACTAGAATGTTTGACCTCTCATACGTTTCTGCTGACGTGTAACCACCATTCTCAGGTTGGACAAATTTAGCATGATTCTGTACTTCACCAACAAAAGCTCTTGCTTCTTCAATAACTTTGTACTTCTTACCATGGTGATCAGCCAATCTCAATGCAAGCACGATTCGGCTTTGTTCCAACCGAGCAATTGCAGCATCCCTCTCTGCTCGTTGCTGTGTTTGCACAGTCTGTGTTTTAGGAACAAAGAAATGAGATGTCATGTCATGTTTTGAATAGATACACCACATTCCAAAACAATAATAGGTGATCTTACACATTGCAGATGATCAATTGTAGAAGACAACTGCCAGAAGATGATAGGAAACTTACATGCACATCGAAGACTCCTAGACAGCTAAATATGTCATTAAGACTAAACAAAGGATCAACAACAAGCAACCAGATTCTTTTTCTGTTGCGGACTTTCCACGAGTTCACTTCTAACAGTTGATAAAATAAGCTGGTTTTGGTTCTCAATTTTTTTTAGCTTTTTACAAGTTATTCCCCAGTTAAGTGTTATAAACTATGAACTTCTACTCCCAACAAGATAATAAAACCAGGTCCCAACATGGCTGCCTCAACATTTTCACAAATCCTAGAAGTTGCAGTGCCTCCGTTATTACCCAAGACTGTTTAGTAATGCATTATAATGCCTGTTAAGACTAACAGAATGTATTGACAAACACTTGATACATTAAGATGCTCAGGAGATAACAGCTTCTCAATCCTAGCTCCAAAACTGACGAGCATTCTGGGAATCGTTATCCTTATGACTAGGTATCTTGGTTTAAAAAAGTGCGCCTTAGGCGCCCCTAGGCGCGAGGCGACCTAAGGCGCACAATGTAAAAAAGGCGCAAGTGAGGCACGCTTTTTAGGGTAAAAATTGACCGGAGGCGCAGGTGAGGCGCGCGCCTTTTGTACATGGCTTGTTTTTGTGCAGTTGAGTGTTGTACAACAGGCTTTTTATGTTGTACATTTATGTTTTTTTTTAACATAAAGCTTAATTATAGGTAAATCATAGGTAGGGGATGCTAAAAAGTTTTTAGTAAAAACCTATGGGATATATAAAATAAATTATATAAACGCTTTGCGCCTTGCGTACGAAAAGCTTACCGCTTTTGCTCCTCGGTTTTAGACCTCGTCGCTTTTATGCGCTTCACGCTTTTTTAAACCAAGCTAGGTATTTGATGTGACCCACATAAAAAGTACAATCAAATCGTACATAGCTCTATTATCAAAATGGTGGAGGACATTCAAATCCGAGCCATCAAATCTTTGGGTATATTGCATTGAAGCCAACCATCACAGTTTGAGAAATCGGAAGAATATTCCGTTAAAGAAACACATAACTGGCCCGTGGTTAAACATTTTAAATATTGCAGCGGATCTGGAAGGTTTAAACTTTGACAAGGTAGGTTCGTAGGCATGCTCAAAAGCAAGGTGGGCAATGAAGAGAACACGAATTTTTGGCTAGGTGTTTGGATAGATCGGAGACCTCTTACAAATGTATTTCCGGAATTGAATCTTGAAGTCGTAAAAGATTGCACAGTAGCCGATCGGGTTCAAACCTCGGTTCTGAGTCCGCAAGCTAGATGGAACCAGAGGGCCGAGCCATTAACTCAAGGGTGTTAAGGGATTTGCAAGGTTGTGAAGAACTGATCTCAAAATTGGAGGATTTTGAAGGGCCAAATAAAAAGGTCATGGATAGTGATACGCCTGGTTCATTTTCGGTTCAATGGTGCAGAAAGAATATTAAAAAATCATAATCAAGCAAGAAAAGTACGTGCATAAATGACTGAATTGGCTCCCGTTAAAAGTCAAAAGTCAACTTCTTCAGCTAGTGAGCAGCAATAAATCGGCTTCCAACAAAGGAGGCGTTGTCAAGAAGATGTGTAAAAATTAAAAACTTTGCATTCTATGTGGCGAAATCGACAAAACAATGGATCAACTTTTTGGTCCCTGCCGATTCACATGTAAAATCTGGGGTAAATTGATCTCCCTGATCAGTGGTCTCTAGTGGTAGGGGATAAGAAATTAGCTCAAGCAATTATCGTGACAATTATGTGGTGTATTTGGAAAGGATGAAACCGGCAGTTATTTTAAAACAAGAATCAAGACCAGGAATATAATTTTAGTGGAGATAAAGACCCAGACGTTCTTGTGGATCAAATATAGAGGGAAAGCGTCACAATTAGAGTGATGGTGTACTTTCAATTTTTAGTATATTAACTTGTATGTTGCTTTTCTAGCTCACTGCCAGTTTTATGAAATGGTACCGTTAAAAAAAAAAGATATAGGTCAACTCTCAGATGATTAACATTCAAACATATCAAATCAATTCCTCAAATTAACAAGCATAATAGAATCGTTGTCCTAATCTCTATTTGTATTAGTCCCAACTATGAATATCATTTAAATAAAACTAATAATACTAATCATCTAATCCTAACCTAAAAGATAAATACTAATTACTTATCTAGTAAATTTCTATGAAGAATTATCCAGTAAAATATAAAATACGCATGGGTCTATAACTATTTTTAAAAGATAAGAAGTCTAGGGCAGAAATATAGATTTAAGCATTGCACAAATAAGGTTTGCTTTCAGTAATCACATTCACAAAAGAAGAAACATAAGCTAGTTCTTTGACAGATGCGTTCCCCAAATGCAAACCTAGTGACTTCTTTAGCATGAAGCTCACAAACTAGGAAACGACACAATGTTGTCAGAAAACAATACCGAGCTTTGTGATCCATTACTTACTAAGAGAAGACATTCTTCAAATGCTAACCTAATAACTTCATAGAAAGCGTACCTAGCCCACATGCTACTCATGCTATGTTGTCAAAAGTGCAAAAAGCGCGCGCCTAGGCGCACCTATAGCGTCTGGTGGTATCCTAGGCGCAAAAATGGGTTTTTTTTTGAAAAAAACGGTGCTGAGGCGCAGCGCATACCGAGGCGGGCCCGGGTTTCCGGAGCTGCATTTGTGTCCACAGGACGTGCGGGCACGCACGAGTTCAACCAAATTCCAGCTCAGAAACTCATAAGTTGGCATATATAATAGTTTTTTTAATTTTATATGTGGAATCTTATTTATTTTCAAAGCATAACATATTTTTTATATATTTTTTTCTCTATGTGCGCTTTTCTTAATTAAGCCCATGCTTTTTTTTGCGCCTTGCGCCTAGGCTCCGGGCGAGGTCGATGCGCCTCGCCTGCGCCTTGCATCTTTGACAACATAGTGCTCATGCTTGTGTTCCACTATTGCGCAAGGATTTCTTCCCCGTGGAAGCCATAACTAAGCAACTAAGTTGAAACTACTGACTCCATAAATGAATTAGTCATCATAATACAGTGTACTTCATGATGCTGCATTCCGTGCAAGCAAACTAAGCCTTGTAGACTATATGCATTCACAAGTATAATTCTAAGCCCAGGATGTAAACAATAACAGAAACAGGCACCCATATAACTTTAAATGACTAAAAAACCAGTTCAGAGCCTAACAGTCTAAGAGGAAGACGCTGTTTATCCTAATTAAGCTTCATTGGTCGCTTGTAATTTAGCATCTCCTTCATCGCTTAAATTTCAGTTCAAATAACCATACTAATTAGGTCAAAGCCTTAGGAGCAAAATCTGAAGCAAACAATGAAATTAGGGCTCGGTCGGTCCAACACATTTGATGGTAAAATTGAAGCAGAAACTCACATGAAAGAACTCGAGCTGGTCCTCGAGGTTCTCGAGAGCGGTGCGAATGGAATTCAAACTCTTGGCCTCGTGAATAGCGGAGTCATCGTCCTCTTCAATGGGGAAGTCTTTGACGTAAACGAAGCCACCTTTGACGTCAGCATCGGAGAGTTTCTTGTTGGGTCCGAATAGATCGGTGGAAGAGCGTAGGGACTTGACGGAATGAAGAAAGTGAGATCTGGAAATGGAGTGGATAGCATCGCTAAGCTTGTCGTGTAAGTCCCAAATCTTCTCGAGAACGGCCTCCACCTCTTCCATCTCCATGTTCATCTCCCATTTCATGAGGAAAGAATTTAACAGAGCGATTCGAAGCGGGAAGAAGAGGATTGCTTGCGCTAGGGTTCAGTCAGGTGGTCCCGCGTGTGTCTCTTCTTTTTCTTTTTCTTTTTCTTATTCTTTTTCTTTTTGGTGTGTGTGAAGACGGCTCAAGGATGATGGATTCATGGCAAACAAAATTTTAACCACAATCAAAGTCTCCACCCGGACCAAGGGGCACCAAATGAAGGTTTTATCAACTGACCCGTGTCACATGTGAACCATAACTTGAGTCGACATATACATTGGGCTGGCAATTTTACACGAATACACGACACGAACCTACACGAAGTTAACAGGTATCGTGTATGGCCTTAACAGGTATCGTGTACCAAACAGGAAGACACGAAATTACCTGTTAATTTTCGTGTATAAACAGGTTAAATACCTGTTTACCTGTTAATACCCGTTAGTACACGATAAGAAATTAAATTAAATAAAACTCATTAGCCATATGCGTGTGGGTTCCTTAATTCCTTTCTATTTTCATTCCTCATTCAATTCAAAAAAATAAAACCCTAAACTCCCTCTGTAACTCTCAAGTAGCATGTCGTGTTCGTGTTTTTGTTCGTGTTAACAGGTAATTTTCGTGTATAACAGTCGAACAGTTGTGTTAACAGGTATTAACAGGTAATTTTCGTGTATATCGTGTCGTGTTCGTGTATGGGATTTCGTGTATCGTGTCTTATTGTGTCGTGTCTTATCGTGTACGGGTATACACGATATGCCAGCCCTACATATACATCAACCTTTTCAAATTTAATATCAACTTTAATTTATAAATACAAGCGAAGCAAACTGAACCAACTAGGTTTTATCGCAGTGGGATTTTGACGACGGATTTCCCTAAAACTAATTATAGTGGGCTTGAGTTACCCAATGTTGTCTGCGGTCATGGACGTATAGGGTCGTCTTTAGCCACTGAGTTACTCTAGATAGCTGGGTTTTTTATTTTATTGACCATTAAAAAAAGAGTATGAAGATATGGAAAATTTCACTAACCAATTCTTTTGAGGTGTTTCATTTTAATCATCTAAATTTTTTTAAAGTCCCTTTATTTTCATTGGATATTTCATTTCAATCTTAATAATTTTTAAATTGAAGTGAGAAATGAAAACGATTCATTTTTACTATTTAAAAATGTGTGCTTGATTAATATATCTATTATCTATTATTAAATTATAATATACGGTGATAAGTAATAAAGATGATACATATTATGTGTTAAACGCTAAACACTTATACATACATCTCATTAGGTAAGTATTATAGTCGATGGTACATAGTCAAATCACTATATATTTTTTTATATATGTGTTAAAGCTTAGTGGGTGTTTGGGTTAGCTTATTTTGGAACAACTTTTAACTTATTGACTTATAATAAGTTAATAAGTTGGTTTTTAGTGGGTGTTTGGGTTAACTTATTGACTTATAATGAGTTTTGTGTGATGAAAAGTTAAAAAGTAGAAGTCAGGAAATCCTGACTTATTGACTTATAATAAGTAGAAGTTAAAAAGGAGAAAAAGAAGGAATCCCAAACACCCCCTTATTGTCTATGTTAGTTATGTGCACCTTTTTCTTATCTTGAACAAACACTTGTCATTACGCCTAGTGCCATAGGGGTGAATCCAGTGGCCTTGGGGTATGAAAAACATTAAGGTCCGGCGACTAAAAACCGACATTTGCCCCATGGCTTCAGCCGACGACAGAAAAAGCAGAATTTCAACGGACGATGTATGTTTTCGTAGCTTTAGTTTCTTTTTCCAATTATGGTGTTACGGCAGATCTTACAATTTAAGTTTTATTTTATGGTTAATCTTTATTCAATAAAGCAAAACCAAACTAAATTCGGTTAAAAATGAACCAAAAGTCAGGACTAGTATTCTGTTCGATTTCAACCTAAGGATAAAGACCCTTACAAAATTATCGAGACAAATACAATTACCAAACGAACCTCCATATACTTTAGATAATATACGTCTTTAACAAATTTATTTTTCTTTAATTTGATTTTTCTATAAACCTTGTGTTCGTTAATTAAAAAAAATTGAATATGCATGTGTGTTTATTATTTTTCTTGAAATTTTGGTATAAATTTTAATGAAAACAGAATTGTATTTAAAGTAGATATTTTGTTACTGTAAGTATACTTTTTGTTGAAACGGAGTTGTACACAATTTTATTTTATTTTTATTTTTTTGACGTTTTAACCTATAGTTGTCCATGCCGTATAAGTATAATCTGAACACAACTTTATTTTTGTACATACAAACTACACATTTTGCACAAACTAGTGCTTTAGATTCCGCGCGTTGCGCGTTAGATGTTTTTGTTTTTTAAATCTGATCAAGCCCTTATCATTCCATACTGTTTTGCAGTCAACATTCCCAAATCTGGAAATGCTAGCCAGTCATCGAAAATAATAAGAGACGATGGCGCTTCCAATGTTTAGATGCCGGAAGACTTTGACGTGAGTAGACTTTATAAGAGAAGATCCACCGCGTAATGAAAAGTGGGAACTCCAAAAGAGAAGAGAGAGTACAGAGAAAGCTGTTTACACTAAACGAAAGTCCAGGCATTTACTACTTATTAGATTTGTTTACATACTACACAAAACGGTAAACGACCTACATTTCGGACTTGTGTACATATTAAGGCATTTTATGCAAAATGGAAAACGGGTTCATTTGCTTTGTTCGACCCCCCATACTTTCATTGGTGACTTAGTGCTTCAGTTGGTTGTGTCATCACCTCGTGTTTTCTTCGACGGCATAGCTTCAAGACCTGTAGTTAATAATGGTTTAGACATGATGTTTGATGAGAGTATAAGCATGTTTTTATAAGTTATTTTGTCGTATTGTATTGTATGGTGCTATGTGGAGATAAAACTGAATCAATACGACAATGACTATAGTTTTGCGAATTATACCAGCATTGCATTATATGTGGGTGTACCTAAAAATGAATTGTGGAATTATGAAAATGGTTCATAGGGCTGTTTTTTTAGCCAAAACCCGAAACCCGACCCAAATTTAAGGTCACCCGAATCCGAATGAGCGAATCCCCGAAAAACCTGAACTCGACTAACGCGAACTTTAAATGGTTCGGTAACTGGGACAGTTACCGGGACAGTTTTTAACGAAACCCGAACAGAAGCCGAACATTTATTGTTTTTTTGGAGTTTTTAATAGATGGAACACAAGTTTTGAGACTTTTAAATACTTTGATGATGTTTTTAAAGTAATAATAACAATTTTGATGATATTTTGGGGAAAAAACATTTATTTCATTTTACATCTAAACCTGGGAACTGAATAACTCGACCCAAACTAACCCGAACCTGAATTACCCAAACCCGACAAACTCGAACTTTAAAAAGGGTTGGTTCCGAAACTTGAAGAAATAACCAGATGAACACCCTTAATGGTTCATGGGTAGATCTATTGAACTATAGTTTACCAAGTCAACTGGCATTGCATTATAATATGAAAAAGCTGCCGATGAACACCCTTAATGGTTCATGGGTAGATCTATTGAACTATAGTTTACCAAGTCAACTCGCAATGCATTATAATATGAAAAAGCTGCTGAAATTTGTGTACCTTCGAGCATGTTCAGCGAACGCTTTGCAGAGGATGTGTTTTGTATTTTTGGTGGCGGTGTTACTGGTTTTGGGGTTAGTATAGGAGGTGTGCTGGTAGAGGTGTAGTTTGTTTGTGGCTGAAGGTAGTTTGCGCTGTTGACAGTGCGGCGTATTGAACGGTTTTTGAGATCTTGTTCGGCCTGAATCTGGAACTGTGCTTCCCTGTTTTTCATCGACTGGAGTAGCTGGGTTTGGTTCTCTTTGGTTAGTGTCTCTTCACATGTATGTTTCAGAAGAAGATGCAATATCTGCTGAAGACGACACAAGACGTGGTCGTTTGGAACGTGGATGCTGGGACGATAAATAGATGTCAAAAGTGACCATACAATACCTCTAAACATAGGAACACCCCTAATAAACATTCAAAAATGTATGTATTTTTTTCTACAAGGTAAAAGCGAACAATGTATCTTACTTAACATACCTGCATCAAACGACTTATAAGAACCTCTAGTGTATCAAGAAAATGCGTACAGAACCTGTATAAGATAATAACAAATTATCAGTTTATATAGCGATATTTGTAAATATTAACGCATTCATTTAGCTATGCCAGTTAAAGAAGGAATTAAAAAGCATATGAAGAAAAATAAAATTAAATTAAAGAAACTATATATAAAATAGCCGTACCGAAAAATCGCCATCTACACGTCCTAATACTGATATAAAGGTTCATATAAGTTCTTTCTAGTATGGTTATGGAATAGACTGATTTGTGCTTATATAATATGTTTTCAATTTCCTTTTTCCCCCCTCGAGTTCGAATCCACGCGCATGCGGGCTGTTTCGACCCTTCGCCCGGAGGCTTTGCATACATTTGCATGCCCTGCGTTTCGAACCGGCGTCACCCGGGCAGGAACCCCAGTCGAACATTTAGCATGGAAAAAAAAATTGGCCCCGAGTTCGAATCCACGCGCATGCGGGCTGTTTCGACCCTTCGCCCGAAGGCTGTGCATAAATTTGGATGTCCGCGTTTCGAACCGGCGTCACCCGGGCAGGAACCCCGAAGGGAAAACCTTCCACCTCTCCGCAAACCAATTGGTATGTGGGTCATTGGCATAATCCGAATCGACCTCCAACACTGATTATATATATATTGGTGTTTATAACATTCATAATGAGTTTTTTTATTGATTTTGTTGTGTAACCATTTCAAAAATATTCTGTATGTAACAATGTATCTTACTTAACATACCTGCATCAAACGACTTATAAGAACCTCTAGTGTATCAAGAAAATGCGTACAGAACCTGTATAAGATAATAACAAATTATCAGTTTATATAGCGATATTTGTAAATATTAACGCATTCATTTAGCTATGCCAGTTAGAAAAAATTAAAAAGCATATGAAGAAAAATAAAATTAAATTAAAGAAACTATATATAAAATAGCCGTACCGAAAATCGCCAAATATCGGCACCGGAACCCGTACTGAACCGAAAACACCGGTACCGAAAACGTAAGGGTTGGATAACTTTAGAAATTAATTTATACTATAGGCCAACAAAAGTTATATACAATTATATATAAAATAATAAGTAAATATGTATCATTTTAATTCTAATTTCAAATCGAATAAAAAATTATGAATTTGTATTTTACTCTCTTAAAATAATTTCATCCGCCCCATGTTTTTCTTTTCGAGGCTGTGTCGCTATTTGACATCGATCAAAAACAATAAAAATGAAAATCAAGATCGGTTCCGATAACACCAATACCGATGTTGTTCGGTCGAAATTGGTTTAGTCTGTCACAACATTAGTATACACTTGCTATAGCCAGCTTATTATGCATATTTTATGTTTGTTCGGTCGAAATTGGTTTAGTCTGTCACAACATTAGTATACACTTGCTATAGCCAACATAAATCTCTCATTAGTCATTGGTCTAGCATGAATCAACCATATCGATTCCATCCATACATTATCTTTGCATATTGACCCCCAAGTAAACACATCAATAAAGTGATTCGACCTCTGCCCTTTGAAGACAATGATTTAACGTGTTTAAGAAAATAAAAAAAAAAAATTGTGTGATCAAAGCTCATGTAATAATCATCACTACTAAAAAAAAAGTTGTGTATTTTTTTTTGGACAACAAACAGCTCACTTGGCTAGGACCGCAGCCTGCGACCTAGCCCCCCCCCCCCTCGAGTTCGAATCCACGCGCATGCGGGCTGTTTCGACCCTTCGCCCGGAGGCTTTGCATACATTTGCACGCCCCGCGTTTCGAACCGGCGTCACCCGGGCAGGAACCCCAGTCGAACATATAGCATGGAAAAAAAATTTGGCCCCGAGTTCGAATTCACGCGCATGCGGGCTGTTTCGACCCTTCGCCCGAAGGCTGTGCATAAATTTGGATTTCCGCGTTTCGAACCGGCGTCACCCGGGCAGGAACCCCAAAGGGAAAACCTTCCCACCTCTCCGTGTAAGACCCTAATTCGTACATGACAAAAGTCGCAGCGGAAAACACGAACCATAAAATTTCTTTCTTTACCAACGTTTTGACTTACTTGAAAGTTCGTTTTGATATGTATCTTCTACAAAAATTAAAGCATAAGTCTTGTTTCCTAATAGTACATACTCAATTATTCCCGTACAATCTATCTTGTGACTCGATCTTCGATCTCCAATCCTTGTTATAATCGCCCGTTATCCATACCACCTGCACTCACCACATACATGCATAAACATTAGCACACATTATACAAACAAGATACATTCACGTACACTTCACATTTCGTCATCTTTCAAACTTTAAGCATTTCATCTGCGTATCCATTTCCTGGTGAGACTTCAGTAATGTACCTGCATCACTTTTTCATTCTCAAGGTACACCATCAATAACGTTAACACTCAACACATCTAAGTCATACATACATACGTACTTGCATACCTACTTACATACACATCTACATACGTACATACCCTTCCTACAGCATTTCATACATGCATACACTCGTACATGTCTTTATACATACACACATACACAACTACCTACGTACATACCTTTTACTACATCTTTACATACATGCCTACACTCATACATATCTTTATACATACATACATACATACACATCTGCATACGTACATACCTTTCTTACAGTATTACATATTCATACATGCATACACTCATACATATCTCTATACTTACATACATACTCATCTGCATACGTACATACCTTTCTTACAGTATTACATATATACATAATTACGCATCTACATACGTGTACCACACCTTGCATACCTCTTCATACTTATACGTTATTTACATGAGGCTTAAACTTTGATTTATAGCCCATAAACTTCTAAGGGTCGATCAAAATCATGTTTAGAAAGTCCGCCGTAGTCCACGGATAACAAACCGAAGCCTACGATACATAAATCGACTTAAATAACAATTTTCAGACTTTTGGACTTAGGGAGGTCGTCGGCGACGGCCCGTAGTTTTTCCCGTAGCCAAAACCCCGTAGACAGGAAGGTAACCCGTCGGAGAAAAATTGATTTTCCCTTGCCCGTCGGCGACGGCCTCTCTAAAGTGCATTTTTCTGCAGTTTCGTTTCATCGTCCGAACGCACTAAAACGCGCATAACTTTCGAACCGTTTACCCGTTTAACCTCCCGTTTCTTCCTACATGCTTGTAAATTCACATTCTATCATATAAACTTAAAATCCCACATCCGGATTACGGAAATTCTTAACTTACACGCTATCGTCTTATTATTCGTTTATGATTTATTCGACCCGTTCATGCATTCATCAACGTAACTTGGTCATTTTACCATAACCTCTTATAAATCTAACAATATCAGTGACGTCTATCATAAATTACTAAATTCTTGGATGTCTTGCATCCTCTTAACACATTATCATTCATATGCTTATTTTGACCCGTTAAGGGTATTCGCGCATTAATTGGTCTATGACTAACCAAACCATCACCCCCACTTCCATACTTGTCCAAAACATTACTCTAATCGAAAAACTTGTTTCTAAACTACTTTTAAGATCGTTTACCCCAAAATACCCATCAAGGGCATTTTGGTCAACCTTAAACCCATCATTTACGACGAAAGACTTTAACACATATTTGACCTCAAACATCATGTTTAATTCATTACAACACTGTATTACTTACTTGTACTAAGAAGTGATTACGGAAATCACTTACCTTATGCGTCCGTGCTCGTATCCGATTCCTCGCCTATTCCTGACCCGCTATCCTTTCATGTTTGCGTCCGTCTTGACATGATTCCTATACTCTCTTTTCATCAAGATCACGCTCCTATTAGTATAGGTATTCGTACATGTTAACATCATATCAATCGCATATTTCACCCTTAACTTTCATTATTCATTTCTAACATACATAACTCATATGATTATATTCATATCCATTTAAACTCATGTAATTCGTCATATAATCACAAACAACGCATATTGACATAACATGTACCATACGAATTCCTATAATCCTGCCTTTACGACCACGGGTCAATTCATGTTTCTTATGCTTAGTTGACTTTTGAAACTCAACTATATACCATATTTAACCATCGACTTATCATCATATACTCGTAACATCATATTCGATTATACGGATGACACTATATACATTTCATCATACACTTGATGTGAGTACTACCTTTTAAGCATGACGTACAACTAATTCATGCATGAATCTTCTAAACTCATACATAACTCGTCAAATCCTTCTACTAATCATCATATATCATTCCAAATGAACATTAAACATAACATCATCATATTCCTATACTTTCATCTAACAATAATTCATCATACCCACATAATACATCAATCATTCAACAAGACTTAAACATAGGAGGTGATTCTAGTCCTCATCTTCACCCTAACTAACGGGTTTCACCTCTAATCATCAAATTAACGCAAATCATACATAACCCATGTTCTATACAAGGATTCTAACCCTTGTACATGATCAATTTCATATTAACTCACGGATTAGAACATAACCCACTTCACCCATGATCACCGATCTTAGATTTAAAACATACCTTATGATCCTCTCGTGTTGGTGATCGTTAATCCATGCTCGGTTATGGATTTGGGCCTTGATTCATTCTTCAAATTGAAGCTTTTGAAGAACTAGGGTTTTGGGGCTCTTGAGAGCCCCTGCTCGATCTTTCCAGAACACACACGTATGTGTGTGTTTGTGTGTGTCAAGTTATTTTATAACTTACTTTCATTTGTTCCACTTTAGCCCCTCGGGTTTACCTTTAAAACATAACTGACACTACCTTCATCATTTAATACTTTTGACCATACCCTTAACTAGGTTAAATAGCCTAGTTATTTATTTCATGACGTGTCACATAAGAACATACGACAATTATTAACATTCAGATTTTGGGGCGTTACACTCCGCAAACCAATTGGTCTGTGGGTCATTGGCATAATCCGAATCGACCTCCAACACTGATTATATATATATATATATATATATATATATATATATATATATATATTGGTGTTTATAACATTCATAATGAGTTTTTTATTGATTTTGTTGTGTAACCATTTCAAAAATATTTTGTATGTAAACTCAAAATCCCCGTACAATATAGCTTATTTATTAACAGTTATAACAACTAACATCTATATATACACATATGAACACTTTATCATAGATACCTTAACCCACAATTGCATAGCTAAGACTCGATAAGATACAATAAAGCATAATAAATAAAGCATTTCAAATGCTCAGCTTTCAATATGCAAACACATTTTGCTTTCTCAATGACCTTCAAAATCAAAGCTGATTGTCCATTTTGGAGTGGATGGTATACGTAGATTTGAATATATATTTATTACAGGTCATCCAATCAAGTTGGCATGCACACACCCCCTAGTCTCTTTTAAAGAATTAAAACAGCAAACAAGCAAAAACCAACCTACAAACAACATGTTGACAATGAGCATACCAAAAAGGCCAAAAAAATTAGTTGACAAATCACCAAACACCTGGTGTGCAACCTTTTACAAACCCAAAAATCAACCAGAACTACCAAATGACACACCACAAACATGCAAAACCAGTAAATATCCAAATATCAAAAGAAAACCAAAACATAACACAATGACAAAATGAAGAAATCTTACCGGTTAAATCAGCGAAGGAGTGGATGATGCGGCTCATGACTGCTATCGTTGGAGGTTGGACAAGGTACGGTGGAGGTCGAACTCAGAAATCGTACGAGGTGGAAGCGGTGGATAGAAACGTAACCAGCTTTGAAGTTGAGGAAAATAGGAGGGGAGGTGGTCGATAGGAATTTTTTCAGCTTTGAAGTTGGTAAATGTCACACCCCGATTTCCACGTGTCACCGGTGGGCCCGGTGGGGGAGTATCGTGACGTGGTTGGCAACGTAATAGTCAAACAACACAATATAATAATGCACAGCGGAAGCAAATTTAAATAAGATACAACCGAATTTATTTATTGTAAACAAGTCACAATTATCCGGTGTTTATCCACAGTAGGATCGAATAATAAAAATATTGTTTATGGTTCAACAGACATCGGCATCTTAAGTTTGCGAGACTTCTAGTGATGCTTAGGAGAATCCCAGCCTATTTCGCCTAGTACCTGCATTTAATCTTTTTGGGAAAATACGTCAGTTTACACTGGTAAATACATTCAACTGACTCATTTTATAAAATGATTGAAAATTGGTTTGGATGCACATGGCATAAACATTTTTGTTTAACTTGGGAGAATTATTTTGATAATATAATAATCTTGTGAACGAATTACATGTTACTTATGCGTTCAGTAGCCCGGACGTATCCGGGTTAAAGATCAATAGACACACCACTGTAAGTGAGTTATACACGGGAGTACGCCTACACCCCGTGCTCAGGTCGTGGCAATCTCGTAAGATAATGCCGAGGATATCCGGGACATGGTCATTAACCCCCCAAAGGCTGTAAAGTAAACACATCTGTTTAAAACGAGCCGATCAAATTATTCAATTAACCACTAAGCGTGGAAGATTTGATGCTCGATCAAGCGGTACGCTATGTACCGTAACCCAAGCCCGTATAGGGAAAATAAGTTAAAAGTATTTACCTTGATGCAAAGTATAGTCACAATAATCAAATAGCAAGTAGCTTTTACTGTTTCTCCTAATCTGGAACGAAGGTTAAATATAACCCATTAGAATCCTAGCGGGTCTTTAATTATGCTTAAGCTTAGACCGGCTAGTTTCGAAGGTACGGTTCGTACGCATGATTAAGCGAAGACCGGATAGAATGTGATTCAGACCCGTCAAGTTTGAAGACTTGTTTAATATGGGTTTATTAATCACATTCTGGATTTTGAGATAAAACCGATAAGGTTTGACCCGTTTCGGCTAGTTTATGTAAACTTGTTACATAAACCGTGCCGAACGCGTAATATGCGTAACGGGTATCCGTAAGAGCCATATACAGGTTTCCTAAGTTAATATGCTTCAAATATGTTGTAACATCAGTAGGATGTCTTTCGTTATGCCCCGAACTAATTTAAACACAAACTATGCCACGTAGGGGTAGTTTGGTCATTTTAAAGTTTGTAAAAGAGTTTAATTGTTTAACTGAGTTACAGGTCTAATGTAAACAGCAAACATACTCATTTTGATGGGTTATAACAGTAGGCTAAGGCTTATATGTGAAATTTATCATATTTAACCAAACTATGCCCCGTAGGGGTATTTTGGTAATTTCACATAAGCCGAAAAGCTCAAAAACGAAGTCTGAGTTTATCAACCTTTGCTTACTGTTAAAATATCATAATTTGCCTCATATATCAGTAGGTATCAACCCGGGTATGTCCCATATGATTCTAAGACATACTATGCGTTAAAAACGCTAATTATGGCGATTAAAGGCCATTACCGGGTTCGATACTTAAATCTGATATTTTTATATTTCCAGAAGGCTTAAATTAATTTATTTATCATAACTAATCAGTAGCAAAAGGTTTGGAATCGTTTAGATGTGTAAAACTCATTTTATGGCCCGTAAGGGCAAAACCGACAATTACCGGATTAAGCCTACGACTACTAGTTATGCTCGACCTAAAATTAATTAAAAATCTTTAAAAATCCCAAAATAATATATAACATCAGTGGGTAAAAGATTTGATATTAAAAAGTATGTTTAACTAGGCTTTACGCTAATTACGCCAGGTTGTTAACATAAAGCCTTAATTTAGCGACAATGATCATAACTCTTAATCTACAAGTCAAACTGATGTCAAACTTTGCAAACAAGTCTTTATATCAGTAACTAAGGCTTCTACACTTTTACATTTTCATAAATCATGATTTAAGGTAATAAGGGCATAACGGTCCACGTATGAGCATTTAACGGAAACTTGCATATTAATTGGATAACTAGTGAACCAAGGTGTATGATCACAGAGGGTTGTTCTAACATGTATCCTAATCCAATTTAAGCTCTGAGGCATTTCTAAAATATGCCCAAACGGGTCAGAACTGAAAGTCAACCGAAAAGTCAAACTATGTGACTTTCGGTTCCGAACCGGGTCTAAACAGGAAATAGTCGGGTTGAACATGTCGGGACATGTTCTTACACTTATTTCTAAGTTATAACAATGTTCAAACAGGTTACAAATGTTCTAGATAGCTAATTATGCATAAATGACATTTTAAGCAATATGTTGACTTTTTAAGTAAATGTTTGACCCGACATTTGACCTGCTTAGGATGGTGATCAGGGGAAACCCTTTTGGGGTTTTATTTCCCACATAAATACCATTCTAAAACTATTTTTAATTCGAGATAAGACTGAGTCATTAGTGACTAATCTCGAAGTCAAACCGTAATTACGACGGTTTGACTTTTAGCTAAATAACTAAGCTAAACACAACCAAATAAGAACTAGTAGACTTACAATAGTCCAATGCACGAATTATGATCAGAGGGGAGAGTTCCTTAGCTCCAGGATGCTCCAAAGATCAAATGCAAGTGTGAAGATTGATGGTTGCACAATGTGGCTTTATATAAGACTTGGATCCACCACAACTACTTGACAACTAACTCTAGGACCATCCACAACCATTCAACACTTGTCCTAGTGCTCTAGGATAGTTTAGGGGTCGTTTATAACTGATAAAAACCGGTGCAAACGGTCACAATCGCGTACAACAACCAACAGCAGGTTTTCTGGTCGCTGGCACCCGCTAGCGCACCGTTACGCTACACTGGTAGCGGTGCGCTAGCCCACAACAATGGGCCAGTTGACTTAACTGGGTAGCGCACCGTTACGCTACACTTGTAGCGGTGCGCTACCTCTTCCCAGAGGCTGATTCCTTGTTGTTTGTTGGTGTTTCGAACATGTAATCCACTTGCACGATTTTTAGCCATTCTTTTACATGGAGGGGCCTCTAATAAGTGTCTACTCCTGTACATTACCCCACCATGAACCTTTGTTGCAATAGAATGAACTTACAAGTCCCGAAAACAACGGTTTATCATTCTTTTTCTTCTTGGGATCAAATCATGCTTTCCAAGATTCATTATTGTAGACAAAATTCTGTATTGAGGGTATAAAAGATGTGTATAACATTTAATCGGGTCTTGGGATTTATAAATAAGGTCGTTCAGAGGTAACAGTTTAACATGACGTCACTTTAAATCCTGCCGAATCATCTTTATTAAATCCGGGTTTACAACGCGTTTTGTCTGACATGACACGTGTCGTTTTATTATTGAACCCGAAATTTTCGAGGTGTTACAGTAAAGAGGAGGGAGAAATTAGTGAGGTGTTTATCAACGTGGCAACATTAAAGGAAAGAAAGTGATGAATCATCAGATTACCACTGTTCATTTCCTCCTTTAATTATCATATATTAATAATAATTTCTGAATCCCACAGTGTTATTTTAATTAGGATACACTTGTGGTGGAAAGAACTTTGGGTTTCCTTGGAGACTCGGGTTTGATCCCCACCTGCTGCATTTGGGGGATGTCCTAACGATGGATCGTATCCTTCCGAGGTATGGTGCGGTCTTGAGGGCAACCCGGTTTTACCCAACTGTTACCCCAGCAACACGTGTGGGGGCAGCATGGTTTTCGGGCGGAAGTCAACTCACGCGCCGGCCGGGGCCCGATCGAACATCGCGTCCGGAGATGCGGGATTGACGGGGAATGTCTTTGACATGTCCCCGAAGACCAATCGGTCTTGTATAGAAAGTCTCCTTAAAAAAAAAATGGGAGTGGATTAGAAAAATCATGAAAATGAAAATTTTGATGACATAGCAAGCAAAAGGGCCTGCTTGCTCTAGAATTTGACACGTCTGAATGCTGCAGCCCTAATAACCCCTATTCGGTTTGTGGCGTGGGAGCCTTTTTCTGTATTCCAAGCAATTTGGAAATATTGCGTCGCCTTCTTCCGCTTTCCAATTTCTTCTCTTCAATTCAATAAAAGCTGCGATCAAAAGGTATAACCTTCTCATAATCATGATTCTTCATTCAATTAACCATCAACGCTTTCTGTTTCAGGATTAAGTTCCTATTGGTCAAAGTTTGAATCGAAGGGAAATGCTAAACAAGAACGAATATGACCTCTTCATGAATTCCGATCAATCTTCAGGGGATGCTGCAACACATGAATATGAACTTGAGTTGATCTCTGATTCCTCAACCATGATTGAACCCATTAAATCTCCTCCTCCGCCGCAACAACAACCTACGCCCTTGAAGTCAAATGACAAATTAGGGCTTTCGGAGCGCGCTTTATCCGCCGCTGGCGCCGCCGTCCTCTCCGCCGTTATCGTTAACCCTCTTGATGTCGTCAAGGTATGCAACTTTAGGGCTTATGTTTTGCTTCTAATGTTTTTATTTTAATTGAATTAGGCTTCTTTGCACACCTTGAACCAGGTTTTTAGGGGTTTTGTTATCATTAGTCTGTTTTTATGATCCGGTATTAAAATTTTTAAGTTGAAAAACACTCTTTTGACATGTGAAGTCAAGTTTAGATGTCATTTCTGAATACTTCCTTATTTTGATGTTTCATGATTCTGCATTTGTTTGTATTTTTGTGACTTTACAGACAAGGCTGCAAGCACAGGCCGCTGGTGTTGCTTACTCGCATCCGATGACTAATCATACCAGTCGAATGGCAGTTTTTGGACCAAACATGGTATGCGTTCTATGTATTATCTGTTAGTATTTCCGTAATCTTTTTCCTCTAGATGGTAATAATAATTCGGTAATAGGATGGGGTGCTCTAATTTGTGCATTTTTTTAGAACTAGTAGCTGGCTGCTAACAGTTTTTCTTCCATTTAACTTTGTTTAAGAGGTTGTCCATTAAATGTGTCGTTAATCGTGTGGCTCTACTAACCTGGACACTAATGCAGAATATACATTAAGGGGGTGTTTGGATGTGAGTTTTTAAAGTGATTATTATGACTTGAAGAATCAGAAACAAACAATTAAGTAATCTGCTAATCAAAGTTAGGGATGGTTATGTAATTGAACATTTATTGGTTTTATTATAATAAAATGGGTTTTTTTTGGATAAAAGGAAGAGACTGGGAAATAGTGTGCCACCAAAATGTTAAAGAGCAAAACGTTAACTGGGCATCCTTGCTCTAAACTCTATATGCTTTGAGAAACTTTGGAGACTAATTGAGAAAACATTGCAAGTGAACCATGATGATTCAGTACATAGCCATGAATGGACCAAGCGACTTAACATTGCAACAATCTTGGACTGAATCCAACTCTCATTAAGCAAGACTCTCGGGACTGCATGGTTGTATGACTCCCAACAGCACGAAAGCAAAAACTCATCTTGAGATGACCTATATTAGCCACTACGAAAACATAAACCAGGGTCATCAGGGATAGAGAATCATAGTCAGAACAATCAGAAGTTCAGAACTATATTGCACTACATTTACACCATAAAGCCCAATCCAAAAAATCTGGCTCAAACAAATTATTTAAATAACTAGAGGTGTAAGGGTGTTACTTGGAACCAGGAAAATACTCGGTAAAAACAGATTGGACCTAGTAATGACCAACATCATATTAACCAGGTTTTTGCAAAGCCCCTGCACAAAAAGAAACTAAAAAACCTTAATCCCACTACCCATGTAATGATTAGCCTTCAGATTATCCCAAACTGACCTCAGGTATTCACAATCAAAGAACAAGTGATTGTAGTCATCTGGTTGAGTTTTGCAGAAAGCGCACTTTAAATCAGTATCCATCTCCCACACACTCACAACATCCTGCATCTTGAGTTTCCCATTTATGACCAACCACACTAAGTTCTCAGTTTTCGTATAGCAACTTGTTACCGGTTTCTTCAGTAAGAAAAATGATGATCATTTCAGTTTGTGCTGGACACTGACACCCATGCAAACACCCCTAAGTAGTAATGGCTAGCTAATATCTTGAGACAGAAATGACTTTGGAGCAGTTGCATATATTCGCTTATCTCTTAGTAATGAAAGCTCAACCTCTTTGTTCGGAGTTCATGAAATTTGTTTAAACTATATATTTGTTGTTACTTTGAAATGTCATGAAAATTATGAACACCAGTTCAACCGTTCATGCTCTTAGTGAAACAGTACATGGTAATTCTTAATCTTTCTCCACGATTGTGAATTTTAGCTAAGCACCACTGTTTGTCATGTTGTATATAACTCTATGTTATAACTTCATGGGCATAGTATGAAAACGATAATATATTTATAGCTAACTGATCTCTATATTAGGGTTAGATAAAAACTTGATAATCATCTTATCTGAACTTTTTCTATGAATTTCGTCTATTTAGATGTTTGCGGATCTAAGATGCTCACCAACATGCACACGTGCTGGAGTACATGGTACGGTGTCAATCTGTCCGCCAGACTGTTTTGAGTACAAAGGAACACTGGATGTTTTTTACAAAATCATTCGCCAGGTTAGGATTCTCTCGTTTGGTTTCTTCTGTACATTATACTATACGTTTTGAAGTTGTATCAAGCTATATATTGGGAGTCTTTACAGGAGGGAGTTGCAAGATTATGGAGAGGCACAAATGCTGGTCTTGCACTGGCTGTACCAACTGTAAGTCTCATGATGGTTTTGAGTTATTATATATAGCCAAACTGCACTATGGTTAGAACTAACAATATTATGTTTGAACAGGTGGGAATTTATCTCCCTTGCTATGACATATTCCGTAATTGGTTTGAAGAGTTTTCAGCTCAGAATGCTCCAAGCATGACCCCATACGCCCCTTTACTGGCAGGATCGCTGTCACGCTCATTGGCTTGCACTACCTGCTATCCTATAGAACTTGCTAGAACTCGCATGCAGGTGCTTAAGTGCTTTTAGTTATTGACACTTGTTATTTTAGTAACCCCATCTTATTAAAATTTATTATTAACTTTAAGCTTGAAAGGTCTAATGAACATGGCCATATCACTTGATGGGGAATTTTTTACTGGAGCTTTTAGCACTTTAGTAGCTGCACTAGTTTCTTTAATTATATTCGTTTAACAACGACAAAATGAATATCTGTACATGTAGGCATTTAAAGACTTCAACGGTGGTAAAAAATCTCCTGGAGTGTGGAAGACGTTGGTGGATGTATTATCTAGTGTCAAGACATCAGAAAATATGAAGAACGGTAAGCTATTAAACATTTCAAGAACTTGCATTTCTATATATGTATCTGTGTGTCATCACCACATATTGTTATTTTTGTTCCTTCTTAATACTTTTCTCAACTGCATCATCTTATTTTTTCAATAAATATAAGAAATTCGTACTCTGTCGGTTCTTTTTTCATGGTAACAGGATTTTGACATTTTTTTTCTGCAGTGCAAAGTTACCGCGCTCTTTGGACAGGTCTTGGGGCACAGCTTGCTCGTGATGTACCTTTTTCTGCCATCTGTTGGTCTACTCTTGAGCCAGTAAGAAGAAGGCTTCTAAGTTTTGTGGGTGAGGAAGCCAATGCTGTGAGTGTGCTTGGAGCAAATTTCTCTGCCGGTTTTGTTGCAGGTAGCCTTGCTGCCGCCGCTACCTGTCCACTTGATGTTGCAAAAACTCGAAGACAAATAGAGGTATATTCTTCAAGTTCATTTTTTTTGTTTTGCATTGAGGTTCAGGTGTTCTTGAAGATCATGAACAATCATCAATTTGTTTCTTTACTCGTATTTATTTCTTCGCTTTAATGTTATTGCAGAAGGATCCTATTAGAGCATTAAGGATGACAACGAGGCAGACTCTAATGGAGGTGTGGAGGTATGTATGTTCCTCTTTAAAAGCATGTAGCATTATGCAACTATATAGCAAACTGGTACTTTTCGAGACTTTCATATCAATGGATTTTATAGGGGCGGATTGGTTATTGGGCGAGAAGTGGTTGGGTTAAAATGTCAACTTTTTTTTTTTTTTTTTTTGTACATGTGAGGTTGTTAGTTTTTTTCTAAACAGCTTTGTAGCGTCTAAAATTATAAGCTATGATTACAAAAACCGTCATTTGTATGATAATGTAATTTTTTGGAATAAAATAGTTTAGTAAATTTTATGCAAACTCTGGACTTTTTTTCCTTTCTAGCTTCTAAGAGAGAAACCATAAAACATAATTTTAAACAACCCATTTCTGAGTAAATGGGGTGAAAGTGCCACCTATATTGGATTCCATGTGAAGTTTGCACCAACTCATAAAGCCTTTTGGCTTTCGTATGTGATTTTGTAACCTTTTTGTCCGTTGAATCAGGGATGGAGGAATGAGGGGACTATTCACAGGGGTGGGGCCACGTGTGGGGCGTGCAGGACCTTCGGTTGGAATTGTGGTTTCGTTTTATGAGGTTGTGAAGTATGCTCTACATCGTCAACAACATGCAGCTTCATGAATCATGACTAATAAGCAGTGTTTATTCCATTATACTTTCTTTCTGACTTGCGGTTCGATGGTGGTGGAGGAGGTGAATAATACATCATACGGCATACAGAGATTAAGCAGTTTTGGTAGTCGGTAGATTTAGATGCTCTCTTCATTGCCTCATGAAAACAAAACTAATATCAGTTCTTTTTGTTCTTTACATTTATTCTCCACGAACATAGTCGAGCTAGTTACATTCAAAGTTACAATTTTGTATTTGGCCCTGAAGGATTTTGAAAAGTGAAATGTTCAGATTACTAATTGTCATGAACAACTGTCCATGTATAGCAAGTGTGACTGTTTGGTTAAAATGTGTTGGGTTGGGAAAAACTGGTTAAAATGATAAGTGTGAGTTGTACACAAAGGAGTTGTGTTACTAAAATAAATTAATGTAAAAATGTGTTTACAGTAAAATTAAATTGATCTAGGGAGACTTTAAACAGTGAACATTATGAAATCTGACTTGTTTGAACCATTTATCATTTAAATAGATACATATTTTTTTGCTTGCAAGGTAGATTGTTGTCTTCTAGCCATCTAGGACGCTAAACGCTGTTCCAAAAACAAAAAAATCTAGGACACTAAACATTTGCATTATACGTCAAAGGCGTGGGCTAGAAACTGGACCAAACTGGGAAGCTGGGAAAAGCGAACCTGAGGACTGGATCGGATAGCATCGCATCGCATAGGGCAGAGGATCTATGAATTTCTAAACTAATTATAACAAACATTGTAAAAAATCTGAATTTGGGCCAAAAGGTTCTTGAAAGTTGAAAGAGTTAACTGCTAAGATAATTTTGATTTTCTAGCTGAAATGGAAACTTAACCTGAGTGGGTTGTAGGTCGGTTTATGGTTTGAACCTCAATCCAAGGACCCTACACCTAAACCTAAACCACGGCCTCGTTTGTATTTTCTTTTCTTGGTCCTTGATCCAAACAAATGTTGTACATAGCCATTGCAATAAGTTTCAGAATATTGTTTCAATTCATTAAATTTAACACGAAACTCTCATGACAAAACGAAAACCATCATTTTCTCTACCATTCCACCTCTCGGACGCCAATTCAAGACACCAAATCTTAAACTATACAAGAAACAAGATCCCTAGACCAATCTAGACGAACACTATCTTTTGCATCTTTCTTGATCACGATACTTAAAGGACGACGGTATTGAAGAAGTCAAATTCAATGAATGAGGTACGTTAGCGCCAAAGCCACCAACATCAACACACACGCGATCCCTTGATCAATTGTTAATCCTGTTTCATCACCATACACATCAATGCGCATAAATTAACACAAACATATATAAACAAAGTGAGAAAGACACGAACCATCATCAGAGGACTTAGCCACCTCACCAGAAGCGAATCTTTCGGATTTGGTTGGTGCCATTCTGTGTGATGTAGCTCTGCAAGCGTCTCCGCAAGAGAGGCAGAAAGCAGAGTTACGTTTTGAAGAAGAGAAAGGGTGATGAAGAGGAATGGAAGAAGCAAAAGCTTGTTAATAAAAATAACCAAATGTTGAATGGGAGGTGGTGAGAGGACTAAGGGGAGGCCACAACATTTTATGAGAATTAGTCAATTCTCACAACCTAAAATAAGTAAATATAAATGGCTAGAATAGATCAAAAATCATTTTTTTTCTGTTCTTCATTTGAGGTAATTAATTTATTACACCATATAAACAAGGAGCATTTTTTTAATGACCCAAAATGGGATAAAACCTTAAATTTTTTTAGAAAGTGTATACATTACATAAAGTTTGAATACTATATTGACATGTTTATATTTAAAAAAAAATATAAGAAATGTTTTGATCTTTTAGAAAAAAAAGAAAAAAAAACAAATTAACAAGGGGGTTGCGGCGAAGCTTGTTGCCCGTTTACCTGCCATTTGTTTGTAATTTAAAAAAAAAAAAATTAACAAGAAGATATATTGAGTGGAAAGTATTTATTCTAGCTATATGGAAATAACACATCTAACGTCTTTAATTAGCCTTCAAACACTTTTATATCTCTACTAGATTATAACCCCGTGTATTACACGGGTTGAGTAAATAAATTTATATACTAAATAATAAAATATTATATCTTTAAAAACTTCCTTTATTGCACGGATTGAATAAATATAATTTTATATATTAAATAATAAAAAGTTATATATATAAGAACCATATTATACGGGTTGAATTAATGTAATTTTATATACCAAATAAATTTTTTTTATTTAAAATGTTTTAAATTACCAATTTACAATTTCGGATAATATTTTATTAGAAAAATAGAAGAATGGTATTCGAAATTTAAAGTAGGATAAAATTTAGTATTAGCTCATTATTCATTTAATTAATATAAGATAAGTTTGGAAGTAAGGCGAGAAAATCATAAAATAAATACCTACAATGAACGACATGTGTCACACATTAATGTTTTATTATATAGTATAGTATAGTATAAATAAAAATTTAGATTGATATAAATAGATTGTTTTGTTGTAGCAAAATTTGTTAACGAAGTCTTAATAAATTTAACCCATTATTTAAAACTTCGTAAATGTATAAATGATAAATAATATTAGTTAGAGTAAATTATGATTTTGGCCCCTGTGGTTATATCACTTTTATCCTTTTAGCCCAAAAAAGATTTTTTTTAAACATCTGAGCCCATAACGTCTTTTTTTCTAACCCTTTTGGCCTCTAACACTAATCTCATCCATTAAATGTTAGGGGTCAAAAGGGTTAGAAAAAAGACGTTAGAGGCCAAATAGAAAAAAAGACGTTGGTGGTTCAGATGTTAAAAATTCTTTTTGGGCTAAAAGAGTAAAAGTGATATAACCACAGGGGCTAAAATCGTATTTACTCTATTAGTTAAATAAATAATATTATAAATGAGAAGGAGATTAAACGAAATAATAATTATCCATAAAAAATTAAACTAAATAATTATAAATGAGAAGGAGATTAAACTAAATAATAATTATCCATAAAAAATTAAACTAAATAATATTTAGTAGAAGGATTATCTATAATTAATTAGAAAAAATTAAATTAAAATAATACTTATCTATAAAACATGGCCTAATATGATGACAAGTGTCCTCAAAATGGTTTCTTTTATTATATAGTATAGATTAGAGATCTCAACTTCAAACCTTATAGTCTAAAAAATAATATATTTTTATAATTGCTAAAATGGTCGTTTTTGCATCCAAGTAAATGTTAGCATGTAAAAGTAAAATGACCATCATACAGAGTTGGATTAATTTTATATGCAATTTACCCGTTAAAATACATACAAAATAATATTTTCAATTTTTCATGATATTTCAAAAAAAAATATTATTATTTTGTTCTAAATAATATCCGTTTAGCCATTCCCAAAAAAAAAGTAAATTACACTTTTCGTCCTTTATGTTTGTATTGGATTGCAGTGGATGTTCTTTAATTTCAATAATTACAGTCACAGTTCTTTATTTGTTAATAAGATTACACACTAGCTCTTTTGGCCCTAACCTAGTTAAACTTTTCAGTTAAGTATTACATGTGCAAGGAACATGAGGGCAAAACAGTCATTTAATACACAAAAACCAAAAGAATTTCAAAATTAAAAAAAATACTAGATGTAAGACCCGCCGCGTTGCGGCTAGGGTCTTACATATTACGACACAATGAATCAACTTTATATGGCTAGGCCCTTACAAATTACGGCGCAATGAATCTATTTTATACTTCTCTATCGACCCGCTCGTTGCGTTTTAAAACAACAAGCCTAAGGATTAACTATACACCTTTGTATCAAGTTAGATATCCAAACGATCACATTGTGTTTCCAAATGTCTTGCGGACGGAGATACAAATACTTGATGTTGATTAGGGATGAGCACGGTACATGTTCAGTACTGAACCTGTACCGGTACTGAAAAACGGAAAAAGTGGGTACCGGTACCGAATATACCGGTTCGGTACCAGTACCTGTATTTTACCTGTAAATACCGGTACCGTTCCGATATTGGTACCAAAAAGCGGGGATAATGGGTACCCGCACAATTAAAGAGAGTTGGCCCAAAACAATAACCCACACCACCTAGTTGTTTTGTAAAAAAAAACCAATGTCCAAGAATATATGCTTAAAGTACAACTTCTAATGCACCATAATGTTAAAAATTAATAGTATATAAATATAAATAATTTAACAAATGTGTACAACCCCAACACATAAAGGTACAACAAAACTAAGCATGAAACACCATTAATGCAAAAATTACAACCATTTAAAGCCTAAGTATATTACAAATTGATATTATATTATATAAATAACAAATTAATATATATAATTTGTCTTTAGTGATACAAGCCACTAAGCATCATGTTACACATAACAATGCCAACAATTGTTGCAAATTAATATACATAAATATAAATAATTTAACAAATGTGTGCAACCCCAACACATAAAGGTACAACAAAACTAAGCATGAAACACCGTTAATGCAAAAGTTACAACCATTTAAAGCCTAAGTATATTACAAACTGATATTATATTATATAAATAACAAATTATATATATAATTTGTCTTTAGTGATACAAGCCACTAAGCATCATGTTACACGTAACAATGCCAACAATTGTTGCAAATTAATATATATATATATAATGGGTAAGGATAGTGTAAAAAGGGCCTAAAGTGTAAGAAGTGTATTATAACACTATATATAATACTATATAACACCATATAAACACCGTATAACAATATGTAAGACCATATAATACCATATAACACTATGTAACACTATATATCATTATATAACAAATACAACACTATAGGTTGTCTGATAGCATGTCTATGATAGATGTATAGTGTTATATTTGTTATATAATGATATATAGTGTTACATAGTGTGATATGGTATTATATGGTCTTACATATTGTTATACGGTGTTTATATGGTGTTATATAATATTATATATAGTGTTATAATACACTTCTTACACTTTGAGCACTTTTTACAGGATCCTCTACCTATATATAATATATATAAAGGATAAGGATCATTACAGAACACTAATTATTGCGATAACAAAAAGAACAACTTTAAATCACTAAATTTTGGAATTTAAGATTCACATTTCATAAATTTTATGTTTCTTACATTCATATGTGTATTATATATACATAAAAAAATCATATATTTTTCCCTACACATAGTTTACATACATGTAGGTAATTTAGCCTATACATAACCTACATGTGTGTAGGTTATTTAAAAACTGAAGATTTTTCATATTTTGTTTTAAATTCTAGTGTGAGAAATAGTAAATCTTACATTTATAATATTTTAATTTACTTTTTAGGTTTTTAGGATTGAAAAAATGAGTGATTCATTTTGTTCTGCGTGTTCTCGCAATATTTAGTGTTCTGCATAGAACCTTCCCCTCTATATAAAAATCCATAATCTCTCACTCAACTGAATCTCTCCTCTGCACACACTCTCTCTCTCCATCCCTCTTCTACAATTATCACCATCAAGCATCCACACCATAAACCATCATCAGACCTGTTTAGAAACTGCCACCACCACCCTTTAAAACCCAAGATCCCAAGCCTCGCCACGTTGGCGCTTTCTTCATCAATAAACCCCACCATGCCCCCCGTTAAATCCTTCTCAGTTTCTCATCAATTTTAAATTTTGATTCAACTAATGACCACCAAATATGATCTTTCTTCTGGGTTTTAGACCAATAGTTCCATCTTTATTACTCAATTTGAGATGATACCCACTTGAAATTCAAGAAACCCCCAATTTTGTTCCTTGTGTTTTCTTGATTTTTTGGAAGTTGTCGAGGCCCTTTGAATGTGTTAGAAGATCTTGGCACAGTGATAGACATCAGCCCATTAGAGGGTCCATTATTCAACAAATCTTTACGTAATTTTTGTGTTAAAGTTTCGATTTTTGCGAAGCTAATTCAGAGGTACTCATTTAGTAATTTTTGTATTAATTTTTTTTTTCGGAAGATGCCGGGCCATGTTGTTTATAAATTAGAGGAAATTATGTATTCCAATGCTAATTTTGACTGGAGTAATTTAGTAATTAATGTTATAGTTATGTTCAGGAGTGTAATTTGAGTTTTTTAGTTTGAAGGTTTTTTGTTCAGTTTGTAGCCTAAGTTTTGGTGTTAGACTGAGTAATTGGAACTGTGGGGTTGTCTGATTCGGTAGGGGTGACGATTGTCTGAGCTCCGGAACCTAAGTCGCGATTATCACCGTTCACATCAACAATGGCCGGAGTGGTGGTGGTGGTGACGAGATTTGAGGTGGTGGCGGCAGGATGAGGTGGTTAGGGTTAGGAAATTGGGGAAGATAAAGTTAATATGCAAATTTTTTGGTTTTATTTTTTAAACATTTAAATAAAATCATGAAAACTTAACTAAAATTTTTAATCTGGTTAGTGCTAAATGACGTATAGTGTAACGAGTTTTACAAATAAAGGATCGTGACTGTAATTATTGAAGTTAAAGGCTATCCGTTGCAATCCGCTACAAACATAAACGACGAAAAGTGTAATTTACCAAAAAAAATAAAAAAATCCGTTCAAGCAACGAAGCACAAAACTTTCATCTGTTTTGTTTTGGAGTTTCAGGAACCCTTTGCTCACAGTCTCTCGCCCTCCATTGAAGGCAAGGCACGGCGCTGGAATTGACTACTGAAGTATTTGTTTTGGAAGCAGCTGTAAGTTCTAATCGTCATTTTCACTCAGGTATTCTAGTATCTCATACATATTTGCACTCCAACTGTTCGATGAAATGCCCTACGATCGTAACTTCGAATTTAGTTTGATTTAGGTCGAGTGTATTAAGTGATTGAAGCAGGATTTTTACCTTCATGTCTAAGTCTAGTCAGCAAATCATGTTTCAAGAAACCTTAGGGGATGGTCAATTGTTAGCATCATTCTCAAGTGCTAGGTTCTGTAATTGTGTGGTTCCATGTTTGTCACTATTCTATAATGTATTATATGCTGTACCCTGAAACAGAAACAGAAAGTCTGACTAAATGTCTTGTGCTTTCAGCATCATATAGTAACCGAAACACTATTTGTTTTACAAGAAACGGAAACGTAATGGCTGCCTGGTGACGACTTAGCTTAGCTATAGCAGGGGAGTTACAAAATAAAAGATAAAAAAGATGATTTTCTCCAGGATTGTTGCCAGCTTCCATCGACACCACAAGTCTTTAATTGCCACTGGTGGCAGGAAATACCTAAACGGTTTAGGGATCAAGTGTAACTTTTCAGGAGTGATATCAGAAGAAGAGTCAGAACTGAAAGAATTCAGTGATTATTTGAATAATCTGAAGAACCACGAGAAATCTGGTGTTCCAAAAGGTGCTGGAACTGACTCTGATGATGGTTTTGATCTTGGAAGGATGAAGCGGCTGATGCAATCCCTTGGAAATCCTCAATCTAAATATAAGGTTAGTGTTTTATATGAACCTTGAAAATTTCACCATCTAATATTACCTACGTAAAATACTTGTTATCTTTAAATTAGTCTTTAAATAGCGGGATATTATTTAATCTAGGTCATTCACGTTGCTGGGACCAAAGGAAAAGGTTCAACTGCTGCATTTGTGTCCAATATTTTACGTGCTGAAGGGTACTCTGTTGGTTGCTACACAAGGTATTACTTGTTGATCACAATGGTTAGTTTTATTTGTAGTACGTCACTACATAAGGATGTTACACAATATGTGAATTAACTAGCAACCATCTGATTCATCTTCTCTAAGCAGTCCACATATTAAGACCATAAGGGAACGCATAACAGTTGGAAAACTAGGTAATCCGGTATCAGCAAAGGCAGTAACTTCCTTGTTCCAAAGGATAAAAGTTGTTCTTGATCAAGCCGTGCAACTTGAACATGGACATCTTAGTCATTTTGAGGTTTCCCTTTTAATATGCTAATCACCACTTCTTGTAATCAAATTTCCTAGTAGCAATAGATTGGTTATCTCGTTGTATTTCATGATACAGGTACTCACTGCTGTGGCGTTTAATCTATTTGCTGAAGAGAATGTTCACATCGCAGTAATCGAGGTTGACTTATTTATTTATTTTATCTCCAAGCACCCATCTTTAGTAATTCTCTATATTGATTTCTCATGAAAATTTCACACTTAAGTAACCCAATAAGTCTTTATGTCTTTGTTTGAAGGCTGGATTAGGTGGTGCTCGTGATGCGACAAATATAATCTCTAGTTCGGATCTTGCAGCTTCTGTTATAACAACTATTAGTGAAGAACATTTAGCTGCACTAGGGGGATCCTTGGAAAGTATTGCAGTTGCAAAGTCAGGCATCATAAAACATGGCTGCCCAGTTAGGTGGTTCTCCTACGTTGATTGTATCAATATATCTTCATTTAGGCATAGTTCACCTAACTATATAGTTAAATTTGGTCATGTAAATCTGAGCTTGATAAGTTTAAAATATCAGGTGGTTCTAGGCGGGCCCTATCTTCCACACATCGAGCTCATTCTTCGCAATAAAGCATCTTCGATGTGTTCTCCAGTAATTTCTGCATCGGATTTTGGAAATAAAAGTATCATTAAGGGCTTTAGCAATGTCTCAGGCATTCCGTTCCAATTATCTGATATTATACTTGACATTGTGAAAGACTTTCAACTGGTATGCACCTAATTTTTACTTGTACTATAATACCCTTTTCTGTTATGATTGACACCAAAACACATGATCTTATTACTTATCAACCTTACACAGATTCTTGTAAAATTGTGTAGTCTATTGAGCTCTGTGATGTAAAATTGCGTTTGCTGGGACTGCACCAACTTCAAAATGCTGCAACCGCCACATGTGCAGCACTCTGCCTTCGTCATCAAGGTTCTTCAACCATAATCCCTGCTTTGTCCGACTGTACAGTACACCCATTCAATATCGCGAATAGAGATGGAAAAATTGTGGGTTGGGTAACAGGTTAAAACGGGTTCACGTCAAAACCAGTAACCTTTAACTGCAGGTTAAGATGGGTTGGTTGGGTTTTGCGGCCAGTACACTTTGTTGATCCTTTTTAAAATTTTATATATATTTATGTGTTAAATATGGCTGCAAAACTTGTATTCTTGTAATGATACCTTTGTGGTTATTTTGTTAGTAAATTCCACTTGTGTTACAGGATGGAGAATATCAGATGCATCCATTCGTACAGGTCTAGAAAGTACACAACTGCTGGGAAGAAGTCAATTTTTAACTTCAGTAGAAGCTGAGTCATTAGGACTACCTGGTGCTACAATACTGCTAGATGGAGGTTTAACCGATTTATGCTTTCACAGATTCATGCATATGTGTTCTTAATTGTTGACCAAAAACACTGAGTTTTTACTTAATCATTTTGGTATCTTGCATTTCAGCTCATACCAAAGAATCTGCCAAGGCTTTGGCTGACATGATTCAGCTAACATATCCAGATGCAAAACTAGTTTTTGTGGTTGCTATGGCAAGTGACAAAGACCATCAAGCATTTGCAAGAGAATTACTTGTAGGTGCGCTTCTTTATTATTTACACAGCCTTTTTTTACACGCATAGGTGAATAATGGTCACATTGTGTTATCTTATATTAAAGATGTATCCAATTTGTTATAATAGTTTTTACGATCATAGTTAAGTAATTAATTATTTACTCTTGAGTGTTGACCCTCCCATTCTGCTACATTTACTTGATCAATAACCCATGACACTGAAGCTAAACCATAATAAAATCAAAGTTTTACCTAGCTTAAAGATCTTGACTATCTGCTAAATATTAAACCCCTCAATAATGATAAGAAGGGATTATATGTAATATTATAACTACTTTTAACCTTGATGCCGATGTGTTATTGCAGTGAAGCAAGTGAATGCTATATTCTTGACAGAAGTTAGCATTGCTGGAGACCAGTTCAGGACGGCTTCTTTGTCCTTGTTAAGAGACCGTTGGATCCAAGCTTCTAACGAGTTGGGTGTTACATTTTCTGAGTATGGAGTTGAAGAATATAACGAGTTGCTCAAAAAACAATCAGGTCAATCTGCTGACCAAAATACTTTACTTTTCAGTAGTCATCAAGTGTTGGAGTCGATGAGGATTGGGGGCAAAATACTTAAATCAAATGGCACTGACCGACCTGGTCTTATTGTGGTTACTGGATCGTTGCATGCTGTTTCTTCGGTGTTATGTGCCATCTAATCTTATGTTCGAAACTTGAAAAATTTATGTTTTCTTTTTGAAATTTGTTCCTTCTTACTGCATGCAAGTTCATGAACATTCTGTTTTTTTTTTTTTTTTTTTTTTTTTTTTTTTTTAATCTGATTTTCATAGAAGTAATTGACTTAAATTGTCAGTTATAAAAAATAGTTGACAGAGAGAATAGGTGGAAAGATATTAGTTGTTAAAGTTTAAAACAGTCGGGGATGGTGGTGGAACGGTGGTGAGTAGGGTGCGGTGAGGATGCGGGGTGGTGGCTGTTATAATTTACAACTTTGGTTTCGTTTATAAGCTCTCAGCATTCGGTTTATAAACTAGTTTAGAAGCTACAATATTTTATTGGATAGATTTGTTTTAAGGGATAATTTACTAGGTGTGCTATTCCCTTATGGTCAGGTTAGAGTAATTTCACACATAATAATTCATTTTCTACTACGTACAAGTATGCAAGATTGGGATGAGCATTTTGTACCAGTACCGAACAGTGCCAAGTATATTCGGTACCGGTACCAATTTTCCATGTTTTTCGGTACCAGTACGGTTTCGGTATTTACGGGTAAAAACCAAACCAATAAATACTGGAACCGTACCGGTACCGATACCGAACCAATATATTCGGTACTGGTACTTTCAGTACCGGGTCGGTACCGAACGGGTATGCTCATCCCTAATGTAAGACCCACATCGGTTGAAAAGGAGAACGAAACCTTCCTTATAAGGGGTTGGAAACATTCTCTACCAAGACGTGTTTTCACACATAATAATTCAATTTATACTACATATACGTGTGTGTATATATATCTGTTTAATTTTTTAAGTCGGTAACTATTAAAGCCATTAAACTGAAAGATACACGTTAGTTGAGTGACTCAACGGGCATTCTTTGTTCGTTATAATACCTCTTTACTCAGGTAAAACGGACAAGTCGGGTTGGTGGAGACTGTAACATAATAAATATATTTGTAACATACAGAAAATGTTTAAAAAAATACGAATAATGTAAGGAAAAAGGCAATCTTATAATATATGGTGTTGGGTCGGAGCTGAGAAGTAGATTTAGCCATTTAGGTATGAGTAAAATATGATAAGATTAAGGACGTTACATCACATTCAATCTTAAATCTTTTTTTTTAGAAAGAAACATGTGCAGTACTCTACTCAAAATAAATATAATAAAATTCAATATTCTTAGGTATATATATTCTTGAAAATAATAGCATTAAAAAATTATAGGATTTTGTTATTCCACCCATATTCTACATAAGATTAGATATCGATGTTTTCACTATTTAATCTTAACCACCGATTTGGGAATCTGGTGCTATATAGGAGGGATGTATCTAATATAAAGTTTTTTTTGAGACATATCATAAAATAGAAAATTTTATTATCTTTAATTTGAGTGTATAATATTGCTAAACTTTTTTTTTTTGCGAGTTTTACCGTAAAATAGAAAATTTTATTATCTTTAATTTAAGTGTACAATATTGCTAAACTTTTTTAGTTCTTTTAAAATGGCACATGATTATATAACCTAATAGGTAATTATATAACCATAGTATGTTCTTCACCTAAAATACATGTGTTGTATTTTGATGGCTTCCTACACCTCTCACGAATAAAATGTTCGTATAATAACCGCCCCACATACATACACAAGCACACACATGCACACTAGAGGAGTGCCCACACGTACATAGGGAGGTCTATCTTAGTTTGAGTACAGTCAAGATAAAAAAAATAATCAAATGTATATTACAACTATGAACTATTTAACCGGTAGCAAAAGACTTGCTCGTTCACGTATTACTTTAACATAGTCATAAGTCATTCACATTTCACTTTCGTTGTGAGCAGTAATAAATCCACTTTGCAGTTATGGTAAAAACAAACGGTAACATATTACGTGTTCATCGATTAAGAGTTTATAACACCTTTATGAAGTCCTCGTTCATGAGAATGACTGCAAAAGAAATTACATATCCGAACACCCCTAATCTAAGTAAAAGAAATCTCTCTTTAATTTCTCATTAAGTTTAAAATATACCATAGACCACAACAAACTTATAAAAGGAAAAGAAAAAAAAAAGTGACCACATTGATTTAATACAAAAGGATATGATAGTGGTGTGCACCATGAACAAAACTAGACCACCTTTTATCTCTTATGTGATAATGAACGCTTTGTCAATTGCCAAGAAAAGCTTTGGCGATTATTTATAATCCGATCCTTTGAGGGCGTTAGCTCTGCCAGCACACATTTATCTGACTCACATTCATGTGTGTGTATAATATGAGAACCATTATGAACAAAAGGAAGTATGTTTTGGTCTTTTGATCATGGAGGGAGACATTCATAATTCATGAAATGAATAAAACATAGAGGAATCAATAACCACTTAAATATATGATTCATCTTTTTTCTCTAAATGGCCAACCTACACACCCTTTAAACCACTCCTAAATCTACACCACTGTCAACATGGGACTAGAACCCTCAATCACTTGAGCTCGAAACGTGTCGAGCTTAGCCTAAAAACAAGTTCGTTTAGTGAACGAGCCCAAGCTGAGCTTATCGAGCTTGAGCCAGCTCCCGAGTCAAAATAAGCCCACTCTTTATATATTTTTTTACCTCATTGCAAGGTCATGACTTCAGGCGAGTGTTCATAGGCTTTAGCCCTAGGTGAGCTTTCTCTTGTTCAGAACCAAGTGTATCTTGATGTAATTAATTTCGTCAATAGCCCATTTGAAAGTATTTGAAGACAGAATTATTATATTATTATTATTATTTTATTTATATGAAACAATGATCGCTTGTTCGTGGCAAAAGGCGTTGCAACTATTTACTGTTGGCAATTGTTTCTTTCGCTTGGCGTTGCAACTATTTACTGTCGTCGATTGTTTCTTTCGCTTGATACATCTAAACTTAATGCATCCATAATCATTTGAGCACTATTTTTTTCAAAAACCATTCAATTGTAGATATTTTTGTAAATATGATTTTGTTTTGTGGTGTTTTTTACTTTTTTTGTAGATCACAGCACTATTTTTTCAAAAACCATCCAATTGTTCTTGTACAAACATGATTCTAATTAACATATGCTCGCTCATTAAACTAATTAGCTAGAATCAAATAGCAAAAATCACCACCTTCATACAAAAACATGAAAGAGGGTCATACATGAAGTGACAAAGCCGCAACAAAATTCAAAGGTACATGTATTCTCTTCTTAGCACATCAAAATTAACCAAAACAATGGTTAAACATGGTCATTAACATGAACAGATTTATTATCGTTGTTTGTCCTTGTCACCGATCAATATGTCTTTCCAAGCTTCATAAAACATCCATGTGATGCCGGATGATGGCATGACCTTCAAACAACTTGCACCCCATCCTCTATACAATCCGATCAAACCCTCTTCTCTAACAACTTCTGCTAATGCAGCCGCCATGTTTGGTGGGCACTTACCTTGCAGAGCCCCAACCATTAGCCGTTTTCTTGCCACCTCTAAAGGGAAACTTATTGTACTTGCAGTTAAACCTAACCACCAAACAAGTTAAAAGATGAGCAAGTCCCACAGACGACCGACAGGAATAAAAGAAATTTGCCGTTAAAAAAAAAGTTGGTGACCTTAAAACAAAAAAAAAATAACATAAAACATTAGCTATCCAAAATGGAAAATTTTCTAAGGATTGTTACCTTTTTGTGCAATGTGATTTTGACCCAAGAAAAGGACATTCTTTTGTATAATTCAAATGTAGATCACAGTTTGTTTTCAACCAACAACATAAATATTCCTGTATCCTGTACTACAATAATCTTGTCTAGTTAATAGTAAGCATGAATAAACACACCTGAAAGAGCTCCGATCAGCAGCATCTCGGGACGACTTAAAGATTTCTTTTTTTGAGCAGTGCAGTAAGACTTTTTAATTGTATCGTACATGAAATAGTAACAAGTACTATATGGCAACATTCCCATCAACGTCGGAGAAAGACCGGAATAGAACGAACCAATCCCGCCGTTTTTAAACATCTTCTGAACAGCAATATTCAAATTAGGATAAGCATCAGGACTCACAGTCAACCGATCCTGTAGAAAACAGGAAACAAAACAAAATCAACATAACCCACAAAAATATCATCAATCTACAAGAGTTACGGGTTCGATTAGGGGTGAGCAGAAAACCGAAAAAAACTGAACCGAAACCGGAAAAACTGATTTAACCAACCCTAAGAAAACCAAACTGCACAAAAAACCGAACCGCAATTTAGGGTTCGGTTTTGGTTTTGGTTTTGCATTCTATAAAAACCAAAAAAACAGAACTGAACAGAATAACCCAAAAAATCATTTTTTTTAATGTTTTCATATATAGATTTAGGAATTATAAAACTTATTTCTTGAATGTTTAATATTTATAATAAGAACATTAACATGTTTATTTATCTTTGAAATGATTTATCCATTGCCTATAAGAGACAGCAAAATATTACATAAAAAATAAATGATTTTTAATTATTTTAAGAAGAAAATGTCTTAATAAAAACTTTGGAGAAACATAAAAATAGATTATAATGTTAGGTTTATTAATCTAAAAGGTTAAATATATTAACATAAATGTAAACATCTAACCAATAGAAGTAATATTATTTATACTTTTTATTTTTGAATCTCACGTAACTTTCTTTCAAAAACCAAATTAACCAACGAAATAACCGAAACCAAATATCGAACGTTTTAGAAAAACAAAAACCGAATTTTTGGTTTCGGTTTTGGCTTCGGCGAAAAACCAAACCGAACAGAACTGTGCACACCCCTTAGTTTAGGCAATTACCTTAATAACTTCAAGAGGATGACATGCAAGGGTGCCAGCAATCCCTGCGGCTGCACCCCCAACGGCAACCGGTGAGAGCCATGAGAAAGAAAAAGTTAGTTTGACCGGACCGATTTGCACACTCGGACACTCTTCTTGACTCCATTTTTCTTTTGCTGATGTCATTACTCGTTTCACACATTCAAATGTTCCAAGTTCAATTGCTTGTGTGGGAACAATTCGTATCATGTTGATTGCATTGCCGGCCCAAAGTCCTTGCCAACCCTGTTTTTCAATCACCTCTAGAAAACTACCGGATATCGTTTTTGACCCAACACCAACCACCATTCGAGTCCTGCGTAAATTAGCTTTAAAGTCAAAGCAAACATGGGACAAAATCAAGTCCTTTCGGAGATCTTTTATCTATATCGAAACATCCATATAACTATAAATTTGTGAATTTCAGGAACCTTATGGTTTCTAGAGGAGCAAGAACAGCTTTAGTCATAGCCCCAGCCAAAGCACCACTAAGAAACTCTCCAGCTTCTCTTGTCTTTACAAATTTCTGAAATGAATTTCACTTCAATTTACACAAACAAAGAAGCAAAAAACAATCAAACGGAAACTAGTATACATTATTCACTTTGTAACACAATTTATGTATCATAATCCGAAAGCAATCAATATATATATATAAACACTTATGCATGATTGTATACATTAATACCAAGTTCAGTTATTCATCCAGCAACTTGAGCATAATTTAATTAAGCAACACTTACAGCAATCGGTGGTCGAAAATCGGGAAGTTGAAACTCCATCGAAAAGGAATCATCTTTGGTCTGATTTTGACCTAAAAAATTAAAGTGAAGATTATTGTGTAATGGCACAGCGTCTATAATAGCTCCATATACATCATCCATTGCACAAACCAAACCAACTCAACTCTTTGTTTGCTGCTTGCTCCGTTAAACAAAATAACTATTAGATTACATGACAAAAACCAAATATAACATACAGCAGAAAAAAGGTTAGATTGAAGATTAACATCGACAAATTAACACCTGAGAGATTGGAGTGGTGGAGCTGGAGGCTGGACTTTGTGAATGTGTGAGTGAATAGCTGAATACTGAATCCTCTGTAACCCTATTTAAGTGTTTTACATTACAAAAATAGAGTTCCCAATAAAAAAACATTGAGGGCATGTTTGGGTAAGCTTTTTGAAACAACTTATTGACTTATTGGCTTTTTGAAAAGTCATAAGCTCTAAAATGATGTTTGGCAAAGAGGGTGTATGTGAGGAGAAAAAGCCAATAAGTCAATAAGTCACAAAATCCTGACTTTTTCAAGAAGCCAATAAGTCAATAAGTTGTTTCTAAAAGCTTACCCAAACATGCCCTGACTACGGAATCGAAACCGGGACCCTGAGATTAGAAAGAGGGCGCCTTACCAGCGGAACACCTCAAATTTTACAATAAACAAGTTCATTTATCCTAGATATATAAATTTCGTTTATACAAGTGCACATGTTTTTTTTCAAGAAATATTCCTTACATATATATATACTGATAGAATCGTATACAAACAAGTATCTTTGTACAAACTATAAGAATCAACAATTTAATAATATGTGTCCCCAATTGAAAAATTGATTTAAGGGTATTTTAGACTTTTATACGTTTTTATTTATATCTAATTATATATCTATACAAAAAGTAACTCGTACCCTTTTGTTAAAACATGCCTCTTTGTTTACACCCAACTTTTTGTTTAAAACACATACCCCTTTGTTTATGCCCACTCTTTTATTTAAAACACACACCCTTTAACAATCGATAACCAAAGGACGTGTCTACAAAGAAATTCATGAAAATATTATCTTAATATTACACAAAGCAACTATTTTCCATATATTCTTTTACCCTATATTTCCAATATTACCCTTTCTCCCCACTGAAACGTCATACCCACATCAAACCTACCGTTAGCAACTCATCAGAACCGTTTCAACACCGTCACATACGTCCGGCTGTAACCGTTCCTTAAACATAAATCAACAGTATTTTTGTTAGTGGAGTTTGAAGAATACACTTGCAGATTTTTTTTTAACAATCAGTTCAATGTTTGCATGCCATAAACAACACATGCTTTTCCATGTTTATAAGTTGTATCTAAATTTTTGTTTGTTGCAATTGTTATTAAAGGTGCGATTTTCCAATGTCAATTACTTCATGTTGTTTTTCCATCAGTCGGTTCCATGTTTGTATGTTACAAACAACTTATTTTACAATTTGTATGTGGACATTTTATTTGTAGAGTTTGAAGAATACAATAAAATTCATGTTAATCTACGAATATTCTTATGGTTTTTGGTTGGAACTGTTATTAATAGTCATTTAGCGTCGCTCGGTTCCCTGTTTGTAATGCATAATCAATGTTTAGAATAGGGTAAATTACACTTTTCGTCCTTTATGTTTGTACCAGATTGCAATGGATGACCTTTAACTTTAATAATTACAGGCACGGTCCTTTTTTTGTAAAACTCATTACACGTTACGCCTTTAACACTAACCAGATTAAAAATTTCAGTTAAGTTTATTTACTTAAGGGTATTTTGGTCAATTCATATTTTTATCTAAATGTTTAATAAATAAAACCAAAAAAATTACATATACACTTCATCTTCCCCAATTTCCTAACCCTAAAACCCTAACCACCACATCTTGCCACCACCACCACCTCATCCAGCTGCCACTCCGGCCATACCCACCGCCCCTAACCTTTGCAGATCTGCAACCCAGTTGTTTCCTGTATTACTTTTCGTTAATCAGCTTCTGTGTATTTAATCTACTTCTCAAATACAATACAAAAGCCATTTTGTTAAACCAAAGTGAAAGTCAACTACACACGATGCTTAACAAATATGCATAAGATTCACATCCATCAACTTCAAATCTGCATAACAAATCTGCTTCTAATATTTAGAAAATGAAAATTGAGATTCTAGGAAATGATAAACGACCCCACTTACTTTCATATTGGATCTGATATCTAAGAAATCAGATTCACATCCATCAACTTCAAATAATCAGAAAAGAAATGGGTTCAGATTAAAAAAAATCAAACAGAAAGAAAACAGTTCGGACTTCAACTTCTAATATTTACCAACTGAAATTTGGGATTTTGAGAAACGATAAACCCCACTTACTTTCAGAGGATATGAAGAAGGGTATCGACAGTCCGGCTCCTAAGACACCCTCTCAAAAACAGTTCGGACCTATGCAAACACCGGCGACATCCAGTTCAGACCGGCTTAAGTTTGTTCAGATCTAGGGTTCAAGAACGATGCCGGCGACCCGGTTTTTTGGGGACGGTGGTTAGGGTTCATTCTGAAATTCGATGATGGCTACGTGTGCTTTTACATATGTTTCAGGCCGCCGGAAATCAGGGTGGTGACCGGCTTTAAGAGAGGGAGAGATGGAGAAGAGAAAGGTAAAGAGAGATGGAGAAGAGAGAGAGACTGGGTGTTTTTTTACTGGGAAGATGTTTATTTATTAATGGATATTTTAATTAAAAATATGAAATGACTAGAATACCCTTATGTGGATAAACATAACTGAAAATTTTAACTTGGTTAGTGTTAAAGGACGAAAGATGTAATGCGTTGTCCAAATAAAGGACTGTGACTGTAATTACTGAAGATAAAGGTCATCCATTGCAACCCGCTACATACATAAAGGACGAAAAGTGTAATTTACCCTTTAGAATATGTATGTGGAATTTTTCTTTGCAGTCTTAATAATTGTTTAGAACGAGTTAACGTTACCCGCGCGTTGCTGCGGGATTCTGACTATGAAAATCTTTGAGATCATTATGTCTTCGGCACCTATTTGTTCTTAACTAATGATATTAGAATTTGAAAATTGTTTTTTTGACGAAACAACTTTCTTTGGTTTGGAATATAATAAGCGAACTTGATATATTTTGTCACAACCCCCGATCCCTGATCCCCGGGAACGGGCGGACGCGATCACAGAGTTTCGGTGGTATCAGGTTTATTTAATCTTGCAGCGGAATTTACATCAGGATCGTAGTTAGGAAATGTTTATCAGAGTAAAACCACCTTATTTAATATTAATAATCACATGGGTAAAACCCAAGTTTCTTAGTACAATACATTTATAGGGATAAACCCTATTTTATTTAAATTTAAAACACTGTTTATTTGGTAACTTTTATAGCCACATTATTCCCAAGCCTTCAGTGCTCTCCAGCTGGCTTTTTACTAATTGGCTGTCACATTGGGTTACCTGAAACGTGTTTTAAAAACATTTGTCAGTCGGAAATACTGGTGAGTGAATCCCAGTTTAATCAAGTTTCAATAAAAAGTCACAGTGAACAGTATTGAGAGCGATCACATTGTTTATGTCTACACAATTACTCCATTAGTACTGTCAACCCTGACTTGTGGGTCATATTACCCATTGGCTAACTCATTGTCCAATGGTAACGTATTGTCATCCTCGACTTACTACTCACAGTGTAGTAAATTTTGTATACAAAACCCCAACATACCGGCAGTAATTGAAGAATTACAAAGACTCAATCACTGCTAATTTTCATAGTAAAACATTTAAGGTTTGGTAAAACATTACCAAAAAGTTTAACAAAAAGAGGATAAACTCACATTGCTATCTTAGGATTCTTGTAAGGGTTTCCTGGATATAATCTATAATTTATACAAATGTACATTGGTTAGTATCATAACCCTTTGAAATTATTAATGATACCCTCCCCGAGACGGCATTCCAATAACTACGTCGGGCAGAACCACGACAGTTATTACGGAACCCTAAATCAATCGGACAGCGTAACTTTTATGAAACTGGGGTTATAATACTTACAACGGAGCAGAACTTCACTAATTAGGGGTATAATACCCGACTATAATATGCCTTCTACAGAAATTTAGATTGAGAATTGAGAAATGAACGAGTTCTGGTTGATCCCGATGGCCTTCTTATATAGTTGTTGATTCTAGTCCTGTCGCGGCCCGCGTAAAACACAGACAAGGTTTACGTGGCCCGCGTCAAACCTGGTCAACAGAATAGCTTAGCCCGGTCACCAAGTAGACTCGACACGATGTCGACACGTGTCAGCTCAGGATGCATCCGCATTTCACGATCTCTCGCGGCCCGCGTTAACTATCAAGGACTCTTACGCGGCCCGCTTGAACTAAAGGTTTCAACGATATCAGGTTTAGACCCTGATACCGCCCGCGTGAACTATAGAGGTGGGTTTACGCGGCCCGCCTCAATTCCATTTTTCTTGTTTTTAATTTATTTTATATGTTATAATCTATTTCGGGCTCGGTTTTCACATACGGGGTGTAATATAAGACATATTGAGACATTCTAATATACTTAGAGTGTCGAAAATATTATAAGGGTGTTGGTTTTACCGAGGGTTGTTACATTCTCCCCACCTTGTTTTAGAGCTCGTCCTCGAGATCTACTGAAACAAATGCGGATATTTCCTTTGCATTTCTGATTCAAGCTCCCATGTGTACTCTGGTCCTCTCTTGGAGTCCCACTTCACTTTGACTAGAACTAATCTCTTATGCTTGAGATTCTTGACTTTCCTGTCTTCAATCTGTAGAGGCTTTTCTACAAACTTGTGTTGTTCATTTACCTCTATATCCTTAAGAGGTACTATCAATGATTCATCAGCTAAACACATTTTGAGATTTGATACATGAAACACATCATGTATTCCTGCCATTTCCTCTGGCAATTGTAGCTGATAGGCTACAGGTCCTATCCTTTTAATAATCTTAAAATGTCCAATATACCTGGGGCTTAGCTTTCCTCGTTTGATGAATCTTACTACTCATTTCCAAGGAGAGACTTTCAACAATACTTTATCTCCTATTTGAAATTCCAATGGCTTACGTCGGTTATTAGCATAACTCTTTTGTCGATCACGTGCTGCTTTCAGTCGTTCCTTGACTTGAATAATCTTATCAGTTGTTTCTTGTACTATCTCAGGTCCAGATAGTTGCTTTTCCCCAATTTCTGCCCAACAGACTGGGGTTCGACACTTTCGTCCATAAAGTGCTTCGAATGGTGCAGCATTTATACTTGTGTTATAACTATTATTATAAGAAAATTCTATTAAAGGTAAGTGATCGTCCCAATTACCTCCAAAATCAATTACACAAACTCTAAGCATGTCCTCCATTGTCTGGATTGTTCTTTCGCTTTGTCCGTCCGTTTGAGGATGATAAGCTGTGCTTAGTTTTAACTTAGTTCTCATTGCCTTTTGGAAACTTGACAAAAAATGAGAGGTAAATCGACTATCTCTATCAGAAACAATTGATAAAGGAATGCCATGTAAAGAAACAATTTCATTTACATACAATTTAGCTAATTGTTCCATACTTTTTTTTAGAACGGGTTGTTGGTGATGGCGGTGGAGCTCCGCTTACACCCCGGGCCAGCCTGTACTGATTACCCGTCTACCCAGGATCGGGGTTCTCCCCCGGGTAGAACTCCTGCAAGTGGTAAATATGACTCCGACCGGAATCGAACCCTCAACCTCCACTTGCACCTCCATGTAGTCCCCAGGCAATTGCCGGTTGAGCTACACTTCATTGGCAATTGTTCCATACTAATTGTTTCTTTCATTGGTAGGAAATGAGCTGATTTGGTTAGCCTATCTACAATCACCCAGATTGTATCATTTCCTTTCTTGGTTTTGGGTAATTTAGTAACAAAATCCATTGTTATCAATTCCCATTTCCAAACTGGCATTTCTAATTGCTGTAACAAACCTGAGGGTTTCTGGTGTTCAGCCTTAACTTGTGAATAAGTTAAACATTTAGAAATATAGGCTGCTATGTCCTTCTTCATTCCTATCCACCAGAAATTTTTCCTTAAATCCTGGTACATTTTATCACTTCCTGGGTGCATCGTGTATTTAGACTTATGGGCTTCTTCTAAAATGCGATTACGCAGGTTTCCAAATTTAGGTATCCACATTCTCTTTTCATGGAATCTCCAAATTCCATCTGTTCCTTGTTTTAATTCCTTTAGCATACCTTTTAATTTTTCAGAATCATCCTTGATTACTGATTCTTGTGCTTCTCTTATCTGATCATTCAAATCTACTTGCAGATTTAATTTAAGAGAACGTATCCTTTTTGGCTTTTCATGATATTTTCGGCTTAAAGCATCTGCCACTACATTTGCTTTTCCTTCATGATACTGGATATCACAATTATAATCACTAAGAAATTCCATCCAATGTCTTTGTCTCATATTCAACTCCTTTTGATTGAAAATATACCTTAAACTCTTATGATCAGTGAATATGGTAAACTTACTACCATAAAGGTAATGTCTCCAAATCTTAAGAGCAAAAATTATAGCTCCTAATTCTAAATCATGGGTTGAATAATTCTCTTCATGATTTTTAAGTTGTCTAGATGCGTAAGCTATAACCTTTTGGCGTTGCATCAATATACATCCATAACCTAATCTAGAAGCATCGCAATAGACTACAAAGTCTTCAGCTCCTTCTGGTAATGCTAGTATGGGTGTATGGGCTAATCTTTGCTTAAGAATTCTAAATGCTTCTTCTTGTTTTAATCCCTATTCAAACTTAACAGATTTACAGGTTAACTTAGTTAAAGGAATGGCTATTCTAGAAGAATCTTGAATAAATCTCCTATAATAACCGACCAATCCTAAGAAACTTCTAACCTCGGTTGGTGACTCAGGGGTTTTCCATTTAGTAATTGCCTCGATCTTTGTTGGATCTACATGAATTCCTTCATGATTGACTAGGTGTCCAAGGAATTGCACCTGTGCTAACCAAAATTCACACTTAGAAAACTTAGCATAAAGTTTTTCCTTTCTTAACAGACTTAAAAGTGCGTGCAAATGTTTTGCATGATCCTCTTTACTCTTAGAGTAAATTAGAATATCATCTATGAAAACAATTATGAATTTATCCAGATATGGTTTACATATTCGGTTCATCATGTCCATAAATGCAGCTGGGGCATTGGTTAAACCAAATGGCATGACAGTAAATTCATAATGGCCATACCTCGTTCTGAATGCGGTTTTAGGAATGTCCTCTTCCTGTACCTTTAATTGATGATATACTGACCTTAAATCGATTTTAGAGAAAAATCAAGCTCCTTGCAGTTGATCAAACAGATCATCGATTCTCGGTAATGGGTACCGATTCTTAATCGTAACCTTGTTTAATTCACGGTAATCAATGCACATACGCATTGATCCGTCCTTCTTTTTAACAAACAGTATCGGCGCTCCCCATGGCGACGAACTTGGCTGTATGAATCCTTTCTCTAATAATTCATCTAATTGTTTCTTCAATTCTTGCATTTCTGCAGGTGCCAAACGGTAAGGTGCTTTGGCAATTGGTGATGTTCCTGGTATCAGGTGAATTCTGAATTCAACTTCTTTGTCTGGAGGTAGTCCTGGTAATTCTTCTGGAAAGATATCTGAAAACTGTGACACTACTGGAATATCTTTTAGTTCTTTTCCTTTAGTGTTAGTGATTGTAGAAATCAAATACACTATAGAACCTTTTCTTATATAGCTTGTAGTTTTCATCACAGATATGAATTTTGTGAATCTAGAGGGCTTATCTCCTTTAATTGTGATCGTTTTACCTTTTGGTGAATTTACTTGAATTGACTTTTGATCACATAAAATACTGCCTTTATTGGCTATTAACCAATCCATTCCTAAAACAACATCGAATCCTGCCAGATTCATGGGATATAGGTTTACTATAAATTTCTGATTTAAAATTTCTACGCTTGCTCCCTGCAAGATTTCAGAAATCCTAATGGTTTCTCCATTAGCTGTTTCTACTAAACATTCTTGTGGTAGTTTAGTTAATGACTGATTTAGAAATTTGCAAAATGATGTATTAATAAAACTTTGGTTTGCACCAGAGTCAAATAATACTTTAGCAAAGACATCGTTAACTAAAAACGTACCAGCTATAACGTCTGGGATCATCTTGGCTTCTTCTGTAGTCAGAACAAATGCTCTAGCATTTTTAGTATTCTTGTTGTCTGCAGCTGGGGTCAATTTCGGACAGTTTGGCCTGATATGACCTTTTCCTCCACAGTTGTAGCACAATCCATTACTGGATTTCTTCCTACAATTTTCTTCCTTGTGCCCTGACATCTTGCAATAATTGCAGAGAATAGAGCATTTTCCCGAATGTTTTTTCTTGCAAACCTTGCAAAAAGGAGCAGAGGTAGAACCCATATTCCTACGGTTGAAATTTCCAGAACGAAATTCTTGAGTAAGCCTTTGGGTTAAGTTCCTCCTCTGATCTTCTTCTCTAGTACGGATTAACTCATCTGTCAAAGTATTGGCTAGTTCTACAGTTTCTTCTATAGTTTGAGGTCTAGCCGCCTTGACTACGTGTCTAATCTCTCCAATTAATCCCCAAATATAACGGGAGATTAACACTGGTTCTGGTGAAGCAAGAGTTGGCACTATTCTGGCATATTCAAAGAATATTTTAGTGTATCCCTTACTATCCACACCAGTCATCCTAAGATTTAGGAATTTGTTTGCTATCTGTTCCTTTTCATTGGGTGGGCAAAATTTCCTTTCTACTTTGTTCTTAAATTCTTCCCATTCCATATTGTAGGTTTGATCACTTCCTCTTGTCTGGAGGATAGTGTTCCACCATTCTAGTGCTGCATTCTTAAACAGATTAGAAGCAAACAATATTTTATCTTCTTCAGGACACTTACTTATTCTTAAGACTGCCTCAGTCTTTTCTATCCAGCGTAAGGTTGCAATGGCCCCTTCGTTGCCTGAGAATTCCATTGGTTTACAAGACCAGAATTCCTTATAAGAACAACCATAAGGCATGGTTCTTCTTCTTTTGGGAATAGGCAATTGAAGTAATGGTCCATTGTTCACGCTGTTTTTTGGTTTAACGGGTCGCTTACTGCTATGCTTACTTTTATTATCAGCATCCTTAACAGTTTGAAGAATAAATGGCATGGCATCTATAATTCCTTATGCCACAATGTGTTAAACAACACTATTATCCACTTGATTTCCATTGTTATTGATGCTTGGATTATCATTAACCACGTTAATGTTACTCTGGTTATCATTATTCAGATTTCCTTGATTTTCTTCATCGGCCATCTGAATTTTAAACATTTATCCCATATTAATATCACAATTAATATCTAATATAGTTAATCACATGACACACAATCTAGCAAAAAACGTAGATCATTGCTACTATACTCTTTTCATATACTTATGCGTCTATTACACACTAGTACTGAATTAAAGATTACAATACCAACAGAAAGAAAATTACACTAATAGTAATATGCATCCGTACACACATATTTTATTTTATTTTTATTATATTTTTATTATATTTTATTATTATTATTACTACCATTTCCTCCATTCACACATTCACGGATATGGATTTATCCAAAAATCCATATTGCGCTCATCGTATTTCCATACGAGACGCTCTCCCACCTGACGCATTCTCTCACTGCTCTCCAAAATTTCCTCCCCGAAAGTCCTAAGTTCTTGAACGTTTTCTGCACTCATTGGGGGTGTAGGTTCTCGGACTGGGTTTGGAATCTGGGGTGCGGGTTCCTGATATGGGGGTGATAGTTCATGAAATTGGTAAGGATCCTCTAATATTTCCCTAATATAATCATCTTGGTAATAGGGATCTAAAGGGTCCATACCTGGGTAGGCTTCTATGTTCTGTATGGGTGGATAATCCTGGATAGGGTAACGTTGCACAAAGTTCCTATTTTCGTCCCACCAGGGGTCGTAATTTGGGTCTAGGGGATTCGGTGCAGGCACCCTAGGGATTTCTTCTGGGTTAAAGTCGTGCATCTCCACTTGGTTTTCCTGGTTTTCTATCTCCATAGGTTGTTCTGGGTTTTGTGTTTGTGGGGCTACTAGTTGTTCCAGACTTGGGTCAGCAGCAGTTGTAGCTAGGATATGGAAATTAGCTAGACTTCTATTTAGCATATCTTGAGTATGGACATCTGTCTCTCGCTTAATAGCTGCTAAAGCTCTTTGCTGTTGCAATTTTCGCATTCTCTTCCTACGAGCAAAAGCTTCTTTACTGAACCATCCTCGTTTCTTATTTGGAAATGGTTCTTTAGATTGAGCTCTAAAAGCAAACACTCCTTCTTCCTGATCAGCAGAATACCCCGAAAGGGCAGGCTGTGATGATGTACCTTCACTCCTAGGTGAATCAGATAACTGACGATTCACGTCTGATGGTCCTTGATCACTCATACTGAAAACTAACAGATAGTCAAATAACACATAACAAATAATTACAGTTATGCACCTATTTCCGTAAATTATTTCCTAACACAAAATATAGAATTTAAATGTCAGCAGAACACTTCTTTGGCTCAGACCAGTGGCTAGGCTCTGATACCACCTTCTGTCGCAACCCCCGATCCCTGATCCCCGGGAACGGGCGGACGCGATCACAGAGTTTCGGTGGTATCAGGTTTATTTAATCTTGCAGCGGAATTTACTTCAGGATCGTAGTTAGGAAATGTTTATCAGAGTAAAACCACCTTATTTAATATTAATAATCACATGGGTAAAACCCAAGTTTCTTAGTACAATACATTTATAGGGATAAACCCTATTTTATTTAAATTTAAAACACCGTTTATTTGGTAACTTTTATAGCCACATTATTCCCAAGCCTTCAGTGCTCTCCAGCTGGCTTTTTACTAATTGGCTGTCACATTGGGTTACCTGAAACGTGTTTTAAAAACATTTGTCAATCAGAAATACTGGTGAGTGAATCCCACTTTAATCAAGTTTCAATAAAAAGTCACAGTGAACAGTATTGCGAGCGATCACATTGTTTATGTCTACACAATTACTCCATTAGTACTGTCAACCTTGACTTGTGGGTCATATTACCCATTGGCTAACTCATTGTCCAATGGTAACGTATTGTCATCCTCGACTTACTACTCACAGTGTAGTAAATTTTGTATACAAAACCCCAACATACCGGCAGTAATTGAAAAATTACAAAGACTCAATCACTGCTAATTTTCATAGTAAAACATTTAAGGTTTGGTAAAACATTACCAAAAAGTTTTACAAAAAGAGGATAAACTCACATTGCTATCTTAGGATTCTTGTAAGGGTTTCCTGGATATAATCTATAATTTATACAAATGTACATTGGTTAGTATCATAACCCTTTGAAATTATTAATGATACCCTCCCCGAGACGGCATTCCAATAACTACGTCGGGCAGAACCACGACAGTTATTACGGAACCCTAAATCAATCGGGCAGCGTAACTTTTATGAAACTGGGGTTATAATACTTACAACGGAGCAGAACTTCGCTAATAAGGGTATAATACCCGACTATAATATGCCTTCTACAGAAATTTAGATTGAGAATTGAGAAATGAACGAGTTCTGGTTGATCCCGATGGCCTTCTTATATAGTTGTTGATTCTAGTCCTGTCGCGGCCCGCGTAAAACACAGACAAGGTTTACGCGGCCCGCGTCAAACCTGGTCAACAGAATAGCTTAGCCCGGTCACCAAGTAGACTCGACACGATGTCGACACGTGTCAGCTCAGGATGCATCCGCGTTTCACGATCTCTCGCGGCCCGCGTTAACTATCAAGGACTCTTGCGCGACCCGCTTGAACTAAAGGTTTCAACGATATCAGGTTTAGACCCTGATACCGCTCGCGTGAACTATAGAGGTGGGTTTACGCGGCCCGCCTCAATTCCATTTTTCTTGTTTTTAATTTATTTTATATGTTATAATCTATTTCGGGCTCGATTTTCACATACGGGGTGTAATATAAGACATATTGAGACATTCTAATATACTTAGAGTGTCGGAAATATTATAAGGGTGTTGGTTTTACCGAGGGTTGTTACATATTTTTACCCCAACCCTAACACCACCACCACAAAATGTAAAAGTTTTATATTGTTAATGAATAAAAACAAAATTTTGATAAATGTGATCTTGTGCAAATTATATAACCACAAAAAGTAACTACTTTTACCACCATTCTAACCAACCAATGTGACCCTTACAAAAAATCATATCAGGCGAACGGTTTACATATGTAGTAATTAAAAGGATATTGTATAACAAAATCATGATTTTTAGGATGGTAGTCGCCAATTTTCAACAAAATAAAAGACATCGGTTCGATCCTTCTTTACAACCCTTTCGGTTCTTTTTTACCTTCCTTTTCCTTTTACCAGTTTTTCCACATTATGCATAACATTCAACGTGATATTTTCATAATTATAACAGGCAGAAAATATCAACAACTTCAGAGAAGTGTTTGTGAATTTAGTTAATAAATATATAATCAACCATGTTTAATTAAAAATAACGTAAAACATTGATTTTGATCAATCTTGGAACTTACCAAATCGGCGGAGAGAATAAGGGCGGAGCACCGTAGATCGAAACCATTTAAATTCTCTTTCCCCTTTGTTTTTCCTATTTATCTGATCGCTAATTGTTCTTCCCAGATTTGACTCCGTACGCGTTAGTTATGGTACTTGAAGTTTCGAGTCCGGTATGTTTTCACTCCCCCCGTTTTATGTTTTCATGATAGTAATCCTATAATTGTTACTACCCGTGTTCTTTTTTGTTTTTTATTACTTTGGTTCTCTTTTGTTATTCGGTTTTCTGTTTGTATGGTATAAACAACACATGTTTACAATTTGTATGTGGATTTTCGTTTGTTGAAATTGTTATTAACAACGCGCTTTTCTGGTGTCAATTACTTCTGTTCTTTTTTCATCACTCGATTCGATTCCCTGTTTATATGGTATAAACAACATTTACAATTTGTGTGTGGACTTTTGTTCGTAGATCTGAAGAACACAATTGTAGATCCATGTTAATCGATCTATAAGTATATATGCTTATGGTTCTCTGTTTGTATCGTATTAAAAACACAAATTGCATGTGAATTTTTGTTTGATGAAATTGTTATTAATGTGTGTGCATGAAAATAAAGCTTATGATCATTTTGTTTATCTTATTATATTATAGTTTGCTGTTCGAGAAAAAAAATTGAATGGATGTCTAATTATGTGAAAGGGTGAAACTAAAAAGGTGCGTGAAATGATGTGTCTTAATGTATGAAAGAGTGCGTAAAAGGGTGTGTCTTAATACATTAGTTTGAAGGGATGTGACTTTTTGAAGAGTTATGATCTAAATCATGATGCCCCAAGTTACTTTTTGTAGGGTTATATAATGTGTATGTGGATTTTTTGTTTGTAGTCCTAATAATACATATGCATATACATGTTAAAGTTATAAGTATTCTTATGGTTCACCTTTCATAATTTTCCATAAGTCCTTTGCACCACAATTTTTTTGTTCTTTCATTTCACGTTGTTTGCTAACAACATTCAATTATTTTCCTTACATATTATGTGACAGTGAACCATTCAAAATGGTTAATTTGGTTTTGTAATAACAAAAGTTTTGCTATTACAATGACCAGATAGACCAGGCCCATGTCAAATTACTTGAATAAATTTGACCTTCTTAATCTTATATATGCTTCTTTTATTGATCTTTACATAACCCAGATTTTTGCATGGTTATATACACAATTAGCAACTTCCGATGGAGTCAATTCCTTCGGCATTGACGTCATCTCCGCCGTGTATGGGCCAGTCACACATAATTAACAACAGAAACGCAATGCGTTAAATAACATTACATTCTCCGCCGCAACGTGCGGATAGCTCCAACTCGTTAAAAACAATAATTAACTCTTTTATAACTTTTTTAAAAGTCACTTTTATAAATAAAATATACATATCAATATGGTACTCATATTAAAGATAAAAAATTCTTGATTTTATGGTATAATTTTTTTTCCCAGAAATAATAAAGTATATAAAAGTTTGAGTAAACTGCAATTTTACCCCCTGGGGTTTAGGCCAACTGGTACTATGACCCCCTCTAACGAAATAATTGTAATCCTCCCCCCCTTCCACACCCCAACCGATGGCGGAAACATCGGGGCGTGGCACTGAGCGAAACAGATTGTCCAGAAGTTTCCATAACAACTATGATTATCAATTATTTAAAGCATCACGTCCCATACCATGACATAAAAAGTAACATAATTATTACAGGCAAAGTCAAGACAAATTGTTCTGTTTCGACAACTCAGAATTTAAGTACAGACAATTCGTTTATTTGTTTCTAGACATTTCCTAGCCTCGATTTCACAGCAAGCCAAGCATTCTAACATCTTAAACACCTGCCACATACGTTACCTATTCTAACATCTTAACACCCAAAAGTGCGTAAAGCAAAAAGGGTTCGAATATACTCACAACGATGATGGATTGAAAGGAGCGCTTAGAGCGGAATTAGCCTGATCAGAACGATAGCATAAATGATAAGCGGCGCGTAAAACGATTAGACAAATGGTACCTTGCACCGTATGTCGGATGGTAATCCGATCGGGTGGCAATCCGATCGGATGGCCACTCGATCGGATGGCAATCCGTTCGGATGGTCACCCGATCGGGTGGCCATTCGATTGGATTGTCACCTCGTTTGGTGAGGATGTGTTTGTGTATGATGGTTTGCCTTTTGAAGTTTTTGTTGTAGCATTTTGAAAATAGAGAAGTATCTCTACCTTTCAGGCCGGTCGATCGAACGCCCGTTCGATTGGGCAGCAATCCGATTAGCGAGGCTTCTCAGATTAAGAACAAGTTCACAGCAGGACGGTCACTCGATCGGATGGCTATCCGATCGGGAGGCAATCCTTACATATTGAACATGTTGAAAATTGTTAAAGTATCCAAGTCCCAAACGTCACACGATCGGACGGTCACTCGATCGGATGGCAATCCGATCGGGTGGTAATCCGTTTCAACGTTCAGATCCTTGAATAGTTTGAAAAATAATTCAAGTATGGAACCCAAGTGCAACCCGATCGGATGGCCGGTCGATCGGGTGGCAATCCGATCGGATGGCAATCCGTCCCGACGATCCGTTCGTCTTGTCACTTGATTTATTTGAAGTTTTGTAGTGTTTGAACGAGGCATTTTGATAGCATGCTTGAACAACAGAAACCTATCTCGACCCAAGTGACCTGACCGAACAGGAATCACCCTAGTCCGACCGGTTCACAGTTCGATTCGGTAGTTCATGTTCAAACCTGAAGTCAATACCTCTTGGATGGATTTCGGATCTGGAACTAATACATCACCAAGAATGGGTAGAAGATCAGGACAAGCTCCGATTCCATCGGGTTTGAGTGCATTGAGTGTAAAAGAGTTGAAAGAAAGCTGGAAAACCTTCTCTCAATCCTTTTATCCATGAATTCGTGTAGATCTAAGTGAAATCATTGATGAATGTTGTGGAAATCCTTCAGATCTGAGTTGTTCTTGGTGGAATGAAGCCAAACATTGAAGTTCATAAGAACTCCATCATGACATCACCCTAAAACACCTCAATCCAGTGATTTTACGGTTAAAAGTTAAGATTCAAAAGATAGAAAGGTGTAGGAGTGCGTGTAGATCAAGAAAGTACAAGATTTAGGTTGAAAACTTACAAGAATCAGGAGAAATCGGAAGAAAAGTGAGCTGGAGCGAGTTGAGCAGAGAGAGAGAGCTGTCAACATCAAGTGATGTGACATATGAGGGTATTTATAGGCTTTCCATAAAAGGAAAGTGGGGAAAAGGGCTGGTCAATCGGGTGGCAGTCCGATCGGGTGGCAACTCGATCGGATGGCCACACTATCGGTTGGCCACTCGACCCGAGTGTTTGGCGCGATGAGTTTCATCGTTTCGATTCGAGTGTAGAGCTTTGCGATGCGATTCTAGCGAGCGATGCGATTCTAGCGAGCAATGCGATAGTATTACCCATCAAATTACTTTTAATCCCAACTACTATATCTAACATACAATCACTATAATTCACATGCGTTTTGCGTTTCGATTCGATTGCGATGTGATAGATTTGCGATTGCGATTAACACCTCAACATAAACATAACATGCACAGGTAACACATAATTAGCACACACACGTAACACAATATCCAGCACACATAATTCGAGTTGCGAATGCGACAGCGATAAGCGATAAATCGATTAAACATGCGATTAATAGCGATTAAACCTCGATTATTAACAAGTACTCCACATAATACGATTAACGCGATAACATAAACAAATTATCTACAAGTCAAAGAAGTCAAAACAGGAGCTGAGCAAGGAGTGATAGATCGCAATTAGCAATCCTGTCTTCCTTTGACTTCAATCTTGACTTTGACTTTGACTTTGACTTTCGAAACACGGGGTGTTACACCCCCCCCCCCAACGTTGATATTATGTCGCAATATTACCCCCTGCCGTCAGTCAACGGTTCTTTGACTGTTATTGGCAAGGGTATTTTGGTAATCTTACCACATATTTATTATTATTATTATTATTATTATTATTATAACACACCTTCTTCTTCTTCAGCTGACCAACACCCCCACCATTGTTCATCATCATCTTCTTCTTCTTCAGCCGGTGAGTTGTTTATGGGAGGTGATGCGGCGGTTGCCGCCGCCGGCGTTGTTGTCTACGGCGAAGGTGTGTACTGGATGGAGAGATGTTAGTAAGCGGTTGTGGAAAGCTGCTGAAGAGCTTAGACTTAGGGTTCCGGCGATGTCTCCTCCGCCACAAACCCCCACCGTCTCCTCTGTGGCAACCCCCATCCCCTATATAACAATCCTCCTAAAATATTTTCGACGCCCTAATGTATTTAGAGTACCCCAATACATCCTAAAATACGCCCTGTATATGAAAATGGCCCCCAAATACCTTTATTTTTATTTAATTTAATTAAAAACCAGATTTTATATCTGTCGCGGGCCGCGTAGCCCTTGGCTACCTTCTACGCTGGGCGCGACAACCACGCTACGAGGCGACACCCGGAAGCTGCCACGTGTCGACACGTGGCAAGGCTAAACTGGTGACAAATCAAGGCTAGGGCCTACTTTACCTATGTTGCGGGCCGCGTAAGACCCCTTCTAAGTCTACGCAGGGCGCGAAGGACTCGATATCAGCTCCTATAAATTGGGAGCTCGGGCCTTCAGTTCCAGTCGCTCACAATCTTTTCTTCTCTCGAAATTTCACATAGTAGGCATAATCTCTGGGTATAATACCCCTTAAATAATGAAGTTCTGCTCCGTTGTAAGTATCATAACCCCGGTTACGTATTAGATACACTGCCCGATTGATCCAGTGTTCTGTAACCGCTGTCGTGGTTCTACCCGATGTAGTCGTTGGAATGCCGTCTCGGGGAGGGTATTACTAATGTAAATATTGGGTTATTATACTAACGCGTGTGCATTTGTGTATTTAATAGATAATCACCAGGAAATCCTTAAAGGAAACCTTAAAACAGTAATGTGAGTAATCTCCTTTTTTTAACTGTTTTTACAAAACCTCACATAATTAATAATATATTAAACAGTGATTGAGTATTTGTATTCTACAATTATTGTCGGTATGTTGGGGTTTTGTATACAAAATTTGTTACTACCTTGCGAGGATTAACACGACCACAAGTCGGGTTGACAGTACCGTGGGTGGTAATTAAGTAGATGGAAACAAATGTAATTGTGCGACTGCCCTCAATACTGTACAATGGTTTTACTTAACTTGATTAAACTGGGATTCATTCACCAGTATTTCCCACTGACAAAATGTTTTTAAACTCGTTTCAGGTAACAAAATGTGAAAGCCAACTAGAAGCCAGCTGGACAACACTGAAGGCTTGGAAAAGTGGCAATAAAGTTACCTAAAATAAAGAGATGTTTTATTTAAATAAAATAGGGTTTATCCCTATGAAAATGTGTGTACTTGAAATTTGGGTTTTCCCATGTGTTTGATATATTAAAAGCGTGGTATTTTACTCTGATAAAATATTTCCTAACTACGGTCCTGATGTAATTTCCGCTGCCAAAATGATAAACACCTGGATACCACCAAAACTGGCCGCGGCCACCCGTTCCCAGGTTGTTAGGGGACGGGGGTTGCGACACCCTAACAACCCGGGAACAGGCGGCCACGGCCAGTTCGGTGGTATCCAGGTGTTTATCATTTTGGCAGCGAAAATTTTCATCAGGAACGTAGTGAGGAAATATTTTATCAGAGTAAAATACCACACTTTTCATATATTAAACACATGGGAAAATCCCAAGTTTCAAGTACACACATTTTTATAGGGTTAAACCCTATTTTATTTTTAAATAAAACATCTCTTTATTTTAGGTAACTTTATAGCCACTTTTCCAAGCCTTCAGTGCTGTCCAGCTGGCTTCTATTTGGCTTTCACATTTTGTTACCTGAAACGCGTTTAAAAACATTTTGTTAGTGAGAAATATTGGTGAGTGAATCCCAGTTTAATCAAGTTAAGTAAAACCATTGTACAGTATTGAGGGCGGTCGCGCAATTACATTTGTTTCCATCTACTTTAATTACCACCCACGGTACTGTCAACCCGACTTGTGGTCATGTTACTACTCACAATGTAGTAACAAATTTTGTATATAAAACCCCAACATACTGACGATAATTTTAGAATACAAATACTCAATCACTGTTTAATATATTATTACTTAATTGAGATTTTGTAAAACAATCTGCAAAAAGGAGATTACTCACATTGATGTCTTAGGTTTTCCTGGTGATTATCTATTAAATACACAAATGCACACGCGTTAGTATAATAACCCAATATTTACATTAGTAATACCCTCCCCGAGACGGCATTCCAACGACTACGTCGGGCAGAACCTCGACAACCGTTACGGAAGCCTGGATTAATCGGGCAGCGTACCTAATACGTAACCGGGGTTATGATACTCGAGGCAGAACTTCGTTATTTAGGGTGGTATTATGCCCGAGAATAGCTTATACTTTATAGAAATTCGAGAGAGAAAATTGTGTGAGCGAATTCGACTGAACTGCCGATGGTTGCTATTTATAGGGCCTAATTTGCCGTTCCTCGCGGCCCGCGAAGACTCAAAGGTCTTCTTACGCCGCCCGCGACATAGAGGTAATAGGGCCTAGCTTGTCCGGGTCATCACACTAGGTCCAACACGTTGCTGCCACGTGGCAGCTCAGGGTGTCGCCCTAGTGATTGGCTGTCGCGCCCCGCGTAGAAGGTAGCCAAGGGCTACGCGGCCCACGAGCGCCCTATTTTCTGGTTTTGATTTAATTGTAATAAAAATAAAGGTATTCGGGGCCTGTTTTCGTATACGGGGTGTATTTTAGGACGTATAGGGATATTTTAAATATATTAGGGGTGTCGAAAATATTTTGAGGGTTGTTATATCCTCCGCCGTCTCCGTCGTCGACTGAACATCATCACTTCAGTGTCGACATCATCGATTTTTCCGGTGAAGGTATCATTAAAATTGTTTTTGTTTTTGTTTTTTTTTTTTTCTGGAATTAGATGGGTGAAGGTATCATCGATTTTTCCAGTGAAGGTATCATCGATTTACAAAAGAATTTGATTTTCAACTGTTATTATTATAATGATGTATTGGGTGTTCTTCAATCTTCACTGGGATGTCAATATTGATTGATCTTTTTGCATATGTTGATGATTATGCTTACATGTTTGACTAATTTTAACGTTCAGATTAATATATTACATCCTTTTTGCAAATCTTTGATTCTGGTGTGGATTATTATATGAGATAAGGTGTGAAACACAGTTGTATGATGGTTTTTGTAGGTAAGTCATGGTTTTTGCACTAGGCTGTGATGTTTTAGTTTAGTTAGTTTGGTAGTTCTGTTTCATTTGAGTTAATGTTTGCAGGTGGCGGCTGATGGTGGTGGAGGTGGGTGATGGCGGCTGATGGTGGTTTAGGCGGCTGATGGTGGTTTAGGCGTAATAAAGTTGGTTTTTGTCTATGGTAAAAGTGATAGTTTTATGATTACCTTGTAAAGATTTTATGTTGGTTTTGGGTTGGTTTTAGTGCTAATTACAGAAACCTTTATGTTACAACTTTTAAATCAATATGTGAGTTTATTAATGGCGTTGATGTTTTTCGATTGGTTCTGCAAGTGTTGCAACATAGCTTCTTTTATGTGGCATGATGATGCATCATAAGTTATCAATGGGTTGATTATTAAAAGCAGGGGTTTATAATAATCGAATATCTTATTTTTTGGTATTAGAGATGGTTTGGTCACCATGAGAGTGTTAATAATAGTTTACCCAGGTTTCTAAGGATTTATAACTAAGGCTGTGATCGATTAGATATTCTTCACGAGGATGAACTATTTAACTAGCATATCATGTCGGGATTAGTAATATATATGGGTGGTGGCGGCTGATGGTGGTGGAGGTGGGTGATGGCGGCTGATGGTGGTTTAGGCGGGAAAGGGTTTTGGTTACTGCAAAGGGTAATACTGTTTCTTACAACAAAGTATAGGGCGTACTAATAAGAAAGGACAATTTAGTAATTTACCAGTGGGGGGTAATTATGCGACATAACAAGAACGTTGGGGGTAATATTAAAGGGTAAGATAGTCATTTCACATTAAAGTTAACAGATCTATTAACATAATTGACGCTAGGGGGTAAATGTGCGACATAACAACAACGTTGGGGGGGGGGGATTGCAATTATTTCGTTAGAGGGGGTCAGAGTGCCAATTGGCCTAAACCCCAGGGGGTAAAATTGCAGTTTACTCTAAAAGTTATTTTAGTTTAAAAAACTTGATGGAATTAGTATTTAATAGGAAATGGCTAAATGACTAAAATACCCCCTAACTTGATAGTATTAATTATTAATTATAGGGGTTTTATTTGCAATCAATATCAACCCTTGATTTAAACTATTAATGACTCAGATCTACTCTTACAGTTCTTACAGTTAACACTGTTTGTACAGGATCTCAACTCTATACTTGACCACCATTATATTTTCTAGACTCATTACAACTGATGTTGAGGAGAGAGGGAAGAACACATCCATGCGGATGAACATGAAGAGATTAATCTTGAAAGGAAATAAATATCAAGACAGGTTATAGATAATTATGGTGAATTTTTTATCGTGTCTTGTATATTTAAATTCGAGATAATTGTTGGTTTTTATTAGATAGGTTTATCTAGTTAATATTTTATTATTTAAAATAGAATTTGACTCGGGTTAAGACTAAAACAAGTTTAGTATAAATAGTGTGCTTTTGTTGATAAATAATAAAAAAAGTCAAGCAGAGTTCGTTCAATCGTGTTTTTTTGTGTTCGATCAAGGTATTGATTTCCCACAAAACGCCTACATTGGAAACTATGAGAGGGGAGCAGATTTCTGTTGGTGTTTGTGAAGGAGGATAGGAAGTTTTTACAAATAGCCAAGTAGGGGCGAGGGTAGCGCAACATGAAAGAAACAAATAACATTTTGAGAAGGGATGGTCAATTGACAATGATGATGAGGAGATTTGCGAGGATGCTAGAAAACCACTTGTCATCAAGGTGTCTCTATTGATTAAATAGTCTTTATAACCATTTGTTCAGCTAAAAAAGTCGATGTTATACAAAGACATCATACATAAAATTCAAAACACCATGGAAGTTACAACACCAAGAATTTAAAACATTATTCCTAAAAGTATAAAATACCATGCCTTAATTTCGCTTTTACATTGTTTAGGCAAAATTGATTTTCTAACCTATCCTTAATGACGATAATGCATTTTTTTCTTCCCTTAGAGGTATTTTGTTGTATATTTTCGTATGTACCGTTCACACACTTTACCCTCTTTCACTTCAGTTTACACCAATGAAATGTTTAACCCCCATTAACGCCTCTTAAATTAATTGAAATACATATATATAGCATGTTGTGTGTGTGTGTGTGCAAATTTCCTAATGTTTGGTTCCCCTCTCTCGAGTGGGGATCCTGCGGAAAGTGTGTTTTTCCTAGATAGTCTAGAAAGCAATCTGGGCCATGCAATGGGTGTGTTTTGTCACGGCCCCCGTCCCGGTGTGACCCGGTCCAGGAGCCGCGGGACAGAAACCCGTGGTATTTATTATTATTGAGTTGACAACGGAAGTTTAACATGATCTTTTAAGACTTGAAAATGCCTAATTACTTTATTTCATAATTTGGGACAAACCCCCGTCATTTACAATAGAGAAATTTCACGAGAAAATTCCCTGTTTTACAAAACATGTTTATTTATTTAACTGAGCCACCACTTCAAGCTTTATTAGTGCTCCGTAGCACTTTTCCTTGATTTACAGTAGGTCACCTGAAACATGTTTTGAAAAATATTTTATCAGCGGGGAAATACTGGCGAGTCATCCAGGTTAATAAAACGACACTTTAGTTATAAATTACAGCATAAGAGCGATTACAATGACTACTATCTTATTTTTATCTGGCGCCGTGTCACACCCTGGTGACGATGGTCATACCACTATTGGGTCCTTTCACCCAAGTAGTGATGATTATCACTGTTAGGTTGATGAACCTAACCGTGAGAGATTAGTAATGTGCACAATACCCCACTTGCTAGTGATTCAAGATAACCAAGACTTAATCCATGTAATTATAGCTTTTGAAAATAAATGGAGTATTGTAAAACATTATTGATAAAAAGAGAATGACTCACATTGCAAGTTTAGACGGGCAGAGTTTAGTCTACTGATTTAGCCTTGTAACCTAATTTAAACAGCAATGCATACGAAACTAGGTCAGTAACTTAATACAACATTTACGATAAACTTCACGAGATCAAAACCCTCACGACGAATGACAAAGTATAGCCCTGATTTGGGCAGCACTTAAACATCCATCGGATCGGTTTCAATCAATCGGACATTACATCGTAGCAGTGACCGAGTTAATACCCTGTATTCGTAGCAGCGCCTCGATACCGTAATACTCGTTTTCAGCAGAATTGGGACGTTTTGAAACTGAAATTTCGAATGCAGAAACAAGTCCCATGCACAGGCTACTTATAGCAACATTTCAAGTTTTACGCGGCCCGTGTAAAACTTAACATAGGTTTTACGCGGCCCGAGAGAGCCCCTAGTATACGTGTAAGGCTGGTGTGTCACGTGTAGGGTTGCCACGCGTGTGACACGTGGCTTAAACGCTTATCCGGATGATTTTTAAGTTTTTGCGGCCCGCGTAACCTTACCTTAAGGATTACGCGGCCCGCGTGAAAACCAAAATCTGATTTTCTTGATTTTTGTTATGGATTAGGGTTTCAGGGGTCCGGGTTTTCACTTATGGGTCATTTTGGGACATTTTTGCAGGTCCTTACATCCTCCCCACCTTAATTAAAATCTCGTCCTCGAGATTTACTGAAATAAGTGAGGATATTTTCGCTTCATCTCCGATTCCAGCTCCCAGGTATACTCGGGTCCTCTTTTCGAATCCCACTTGACTTTGACAAGTACCAATCTTTTGTGTTTGAGAAACTTAATCTTTTTGTCTTCTATTTAAAGTGGTTTCTCCACAAACTTCAATTTTTCATTCACCTATATGTCTTGAAGAGGGACTACCAGGGATTCGTTAGATAAGCACTTCTTGAGGTTAGATACATGAAACACGTCATGTACCCCGGCTAACTCTTCTGGTAGTTGTAAGCGATAGGCAACCGGTCCTATGCGTTGGATTACGGGGAATGGTCCTATGTATCTTGGACTCAGTTTTCCTTTCTTACCGAACCGAACTACTCCTTTCCAAGGAGAGACTTTCAAGAGTACCTTGTCTCCAACTTGGAATTCTAACGGCTTGCGTTGATGGTCTGCATAACTCTTCTGGCGATCTTAAGCCGTTTTCAGTCTTTCCTTAATTTGAGTGATCTTGTCGATGGTTTCTTGCACAGTCTCGGGACCCGATAATTGGCTTTCTCCTATTTCTGCCCAACAAACTGGAGTTCTACACTTTCGTCCATACCGTGCTTCAAATGGGGCAGCTTCGATGCTTGAATGATAACTATTGTTATAGGAGAATTCAATTAATGGGAGGTGGTAATCCCAGTTTCCACCAAAATCTATGACACATGCTCTAAGCATATCTTCCAGGGTTGGGATCGTCCTTTCACTTTGTCCGTATGTTTGGGGATGGTATGCAGTACTTAAATTTAGTCGGGTTCCCATTGCTTCTTGGAAACTTGTCCAGAAATGTGAAGTGAAACGACTATCCCTATCCGATATAATGGAGAGTGGGACTCCATGTAGTGATACTACTTTGTCTACGTACAACTTTGCTAACCTTTCCATGCTAAAGGTTTCTTTCATGGGTAGAAAATGAGCTGATTTGGTTAATCGATCCACAATTACCCAAATCGCATCATTACCTTTTCTGGTCTTGGGTAACTTAGTAACAAAATCCATGGTTATTAGTTCACATTTCCATACGGGCATTTCTAATTGTTGGAGTAGACCTGAGGGTTTCTGGTGCTCTGCCTTAACTTGTGAACAAGTTAGGCACTTAGAAACATATCTGGCTATGTCTTTCTTCATTCCTATCCACCAGAAGTTATCTCTTAAATCTTGGTACATTTTATTATTACCAGGATGCATGGTATATCTAGATTTATGGGCTTCCTCTAGAATCTTATCTCTTAAGTTTCCTTGCTTAGGTACCCAAGTCCTTTTCTTATGGAATTTCCAAATTCCATCACTTCCTTGCTCTAATTCTTTTATTCATCCTTTCATTCCTTCAGCATCATCCTTGATTGCTGTTTCTTGAACATTCTTCAGTTGTTCCATTAAGTCCAATTGTAAACTTAATTTAAGAGCACGAACTCGTCGTTGTTTCTCATGATACTTACGACTTAAGGAATCTGCAACTACGTTTGCCTTTCCTTCGTGATATTGAATATCACAGTCGTAGTCACTTAGAATTTACATCCATCTTCTTTGCCTCATGTTTAATTCCTTTTGCCCAAATATGTATCTTAAACTCTTATGATCTGTATAGACAGTAAACCTACTTCCGTACAGATAATGTCTACAAATTTTAAGGGCAAAAAATATGGCTCCTAATTCTAAATCATGAGTCGTATAATTTTCCTCGTGCTTTTTCAATTGCCTTGAGGCATACATAATTACCTTCTTGCGTTGCATCAGCACACATCCTAATCCTAGTTTAGAAGCATCATAATAAACGTCAAAATCTTCTGTCCTTTCTGGTAAGGCAAGAATTGGGACATTTGTTAACCTTTGCTTTAAAATCTTAAAAGCCTCTTCTTGTCTAGGTCCCCATTCAAACTTTACTGCTTTACAGGTTAGCTTAGTTAATGGTACATCTATTTTGGAAAAATCCTTAATAAACCGTCTATAGTATCCGGCTAACCCTAGAAAACTTCTAATTTCCATAGCTGATTGCGGGACCTTCCACTTGTGATTGCTTCTATTTTGGAAGGATCTACGTGAATACCTTCGTGATTCACCATGTGTCCCCAAAATTCACATTTTGAGAATTTGACGTAAAGCTTCTCTTTTCTTAACAAGGTTAAGAGTGCATGTAGGTGCTCACAATGCTCGTCCTGACTTTTGGAATAAATAAGTATATCGTCGATAAAGACAATTACAAATTTATCCAGGTACGGTTTACATATCCTATTCATCATGTCCATAAATGCTTCAGGAGCATTTGTTAGTCCAAAGGGCATAACTGTAAACTCGTAATGACCATACCTAGTTCTGAAAGCAGTTTTAGGTATGTCTTCTTCTTGTACTTTCAACTGATGGTATCCGGAGCGTAAATCTATCTTAGAACAATATCTAGCTCCCTGAAGTTGATCGAAAAGATCATCAATCCTAGGTAATGGGTATCGATTCTTAATTGTAATCTTATTCAATTCCCTATAATCGATACACATTCGCATTGAATTATCCTTCTTTTTCACAAACAACACGGGTGCTCCCCAAGGGGATGAACTAGGTTGTATAAATCCTTTACTAAGCAATTCATCTAACTGCTTTTTCAATTCTAGCATTTCTGTGGGTGCTAACCGATAAGGTGCCTTAGCTATCGATGTAGTTCCAGGAATTAGATGAATTCTAAATTCTACTTCCCTATCGGGTGGTAATCCAGGTAGTTCTTCTGTGTCACACCCCGACCACATAGAACATCAAATCGTGGCGGAAACGTCGGGGAGTGTTGTAACAGAATTATTGTCTCACAACCATGGCATACAAAGTTATATTTTATTTATCAAACAAGAGTGTTACATTGTCTTTAAACAGGAAATAAAGAGTTCAGAACATAATTAAACTAGTTCTATCTTTATTTTAAGTCTCTAAGGCACTGGTCCGCCCTAGTGTCACGATCATCATCCTAAGCAACAGCTCCTGAAAACACATGTGAAAATAGGTACGTCAGCATAAAAATTCCTGTGAGATACATGGGTTTTTGTGAAAATAGGATTCATGACTTGGGTTTTTAGAAGAAAGGTTTAATAAAAATTAGTCATGAATCTTGTTAAGTGTTTTCTTTTATAAATCATACGAAAACTCGATAAGAAATCCGATTATATAAAAGAAAGGTGTATGATTAATGAAAAATCCAAGTAAAATGGGTTGTATAAAACAATGTCTTGAAAAATATGTTATTTGTGTAGAATGTAATATGTCTATACCGAAATGATTTAAATAACGCTACGATATGTAATATTATACAAACACTTATATATAGGAAGTACCAGTGGCGTATCCACCATGTTTGTATCATATTACACACGCCTCGTTACTCAAACCATTTACCCAAACCAACCACCAATGTAAATTGTTCATGTATAAATCAATTGTCAAGTGTTATTGTGTAAACCATATCAAAATGTCCATGTCTAATGTAAATCACCAAATGTGTATATCAATGTCAAAATGTTTATGTTTGATGTAAATCATATAATGTGTATCCAAAAATATCATGTATGGCGTGTGAAATATATCAACTAAACCATAGGTAAAATGCACAAAAACAGGGTATTGAATTAAACATGGTTTAAGTCAAAGTTATGTTTTGTGGAACAAATGCATGCTATACTGATACAAACATCTATGCGGTATTGTGAAAATGCATACATCCAAGCCTTGTGACTGTGGTGATAGACCTTTAAACAAATTAAAGGTTTATCTGTGTTATGTTTATCGAATTCGGTCATTCCTTCCATCCAAACATACCTATGGTAGCACTATGGTACCACTACCTACTAACGAATGGCGTAGCTAATGTTAATGAATGTATTTTTGTCCCATTTAAACAAACCAAATGTCATACCAAAAATGTAAGCATGTGAAAACAATGCACTAAGTATGTAATCAAAAGAACATACATAGCGTGAAATGTAATGTAAAACAATGTACTAAGTATGCACACAATGGACATACATAGCATGAAATGTAATGTAAAACGATGTACTAAGTATGCACACAATGGACATACATAGCATAAAATGTAATGAAATCATGTACTATAATGTACTAATGAACATAACAAGCATATGATATGAAAGCATGGAAAGCATGAAAGTAACAAGTAGGCACATGTGTTCCACCCCAAAACAGTTTGGAAAACAGTAAAAGAGGGGTCTATGTACTCACTTGAGATTTCCTAGAAGTCCTTGAGTAACAACCACACAATGCTAGAGATCACGGAAATCAAACGGCACCTAATATAGGTAACTATGTTAATAAACCGGACCTAAATCGGAGGATCGGATAGAATGAGGGTTCGTAAACCAAACGATTATGGAGACTCGTGTAATATGGTTTAACAAAGCCTACATACTAAAATGAAACCTAACCTACGTGCTTACGAGCCATTACGACCCGTTTATGTAGCTTATGCTACTTTAACGCGTCGTTCGCGTGAAACGCGTTCGGAATGCCTAACTAGTCCTATGATAAGTAAAATATGCCTTAACATGTTTAATATTGTTACCAAATCAGTTTAGATACCAAAAGTTATGTTACATATGCTTAAAATGAATTTTGGAGTGAAAAGGGCATTTTGGTAATTTACCTAAGGCATATATACTACCTATCATACAACTACTCAAACGATGTGACCATAAGGTATAACCTCGGAAGGTTATTCCCTATATACTATGGTCACCTAATGTGTTTGGTCGGATCCTAATGATCGACCAAACGGGTCGGGTTCGAAAGTATAAGCGATTGTTTAGATCGCTTACCTTACGACCCTATATAAGCACAAAACGAAAAGTGAGGAGCTAAGCATGTTAAAATATGCTTAACTAAGTTTTAGAAAACAGGTTTGGTATCAAAACAAACGGTTTTGATACCCAAGAGTAGTTTGGTTGCAAAATACGCAATAATACGCATTTTGGCCGAAACTACGACTCGTCACTGAGCCTAGATAACGTGGTAATCAGTAGGTATAGTCACTAGGGACTATAACCATCATGATTACGCTCACGTTATGAAGTTCGCATTGACCATAAACTGGTCAACGCAGAAAGTCAAACAAAGTTTGACTTTAACGCTAAAAGAATAAAAGAACGAAGGATCACTTACAAAGGGTCCCCGAAAGCTTTGATTTCCAAATATTTCTCAGGTATGAAGTGATAAAACACCCCAACTTAGAGAAAAAAATCAGAATTCAAGTGGGTTTTGAGTTGTGATGTTGGTGGGTATTTATAGATGTGGTAGAACCGTTAGGATCGTTTATCGAATAACGTGCTTTGATCTCAACCCTACATTTGTTGAAATTTCCATGGAACACCACAATTGGCCCCTCATTATACTGAAGAGGCAAGTGAAAAAGGTGGAAAGGTCAGATTCAATTTTTCTGCATTCTGCTGTTCTGGAGACCCATTACGGACCGTAAGGTGATGGTTTACGGTCCGTAAGCCATCAACTATGCAGAATTGTCAGTTTTGGTCCCTGTTATGCAATAAAGCCATTTCCGACACGTTTAAGGCCCGTTAACCCCATTTCAAAGCTCTAAAATGAAGTTAAAGTATAGGGAACTTAAAATGTGCTAAAAAATATCTCGGATGTCGGTTCGTTTGGACGTGAAATCGCAATGTTCGCTTAATTACGACGGAATGCGCATAAGCGCGAAAAACGATCCAAATTACGCGACGAATGGATTTTTCTTATGCCAAACACTAAAATAAAATATTTTAGTGCTTACATAAATTTTTGGATGTCCGGATGTATTCAGAACGTAAGTTATGCGCGAAAGAGCAACCTTTTGCACTCTTTGAGGCTTTTAGTCCCTGAATGACCCAAAAGTTTATTTTAGCACACCGAACACCTCAAAGTCTATTTCTAAGCTATGTAAAGGATATTTATGGTTTGTTTAACTTATGGTCATGTTCCGGAATGTCTGTTACAGTTCAAATTGGCATACTTTCGCAGTTTGTCAAATTTAGTCCCTGTAGGCAAATTAACTTGTTTTTGCCATACCAAAGCCTTCAAAACTTATTTATAAGTTATGTAAAGGTTATTTAAGGTATGTTAAGTATATGTTGATGTTCCGGAGCATTTGTCGCATTAAACTGATTACGTTTACGCACCAGTTTGCGTATAACTCTCCAGAAAGCGATGTAAAGTTTGAAATTGAACAAAAGTCAAAACATGAAAAATGTAAAACATAACCAAACAAACATTGGGTTCAAATAACATTGTTTTATTGACAATTGAACTGTTCACAATGATTACAAGCACAGATGTTACAGTCTCCCCTACTTGTGGAAATTTCGTCCCGAAATTTATTTAGAGGAAACTCGTGGGAATAGATGCGGATACTTCGCCTTCATTTGATCTTCGCGTTCCCAAGTAAACTCAGGTCCACGTTTAGATTCCCAGCGAACTTTGACCAATGGAATGCGCTTGCGTTTGAGCCACTTGACTTCACGTTCCATGATTTCCACTGGCTTCTCAACAAATTTCAGTGTTTTATCAACACAAATTTCGTCAAGTGGTATGTGGAGGTTCTCATCAGCTAAACACTTCTTGAGATTGGACACGTGAAATGTTGGATGAACATTTCCAAGTTCAGGAGGTAACTCAAGTCTGTAGGCTACCTTACCGATTCTTTCGACGATCTTGAATGGTCCAACGTATCTAGGTGCAAGTTTTCCTTTCTTTCCAAATCTGATCACACCTTTCCAAGGTGAGGCCTTAAGTAATACACGATCACCGACTTGAAAATCCAAGGGCTTGCGTTTTGGGTCCGCGTAAATCTTTTGACGGCTTCTAGCTGTCTGAAGGTTATCACGAACTTTCTTAATCTTATCAGTTGTCTCTAAAATGAGGGCAGGTCCAGTAAGCTGAGCCTCACCGATCTCATTCCAACAGACTGGTGAACGACATTTTCGACCATAGAGAGCCTCGGAAGGAGCCATGTTGATGCTGGAGTGATAACTGTTGTTGTAGGAGAATTCAATAAACGGAAGACGTGAATCCCAACTACCACCAAAATCGATCACACAAGCTCTAAGCATATCCTCCAGAGTCTGGATTGTTCTTTCAGATTGACCATCTGTTTGCGGATGATAAGCTGTGCTCAGATTAAGTTGGGTCCCCATAGCAGATTGCATGGTTCTCCAAAAATGAGAAGTGAAACAAGCATCTCTGTCAGAAATGATGTTCAGAGGAACACCATGTCGAGCTACAATTTCATCCACATAGATTTTAGCAAGTTTGTCAGCAGAAAAATCCTCACGGATTGGCAAGAAATGCGCTGACTTAGTAAGACGATCAACAACTACCCAGATGGCATCATGACCTTTCTTTGTGCGCGGAAGTTTAGTAATGAGATCCATAGTAATGTCTTCCCATTTCCAAACTGGGATCTCTGGTTGCACCAATAAACCAGAAGGACGCTGATGTTCAGCCTTAACCTTAAGACAAGTAAGGCATTTTGATACATATAAGGCAATGTCTTTCTTCGTACCAGGCCACCAATACTGAATACGAAGATCCTTATACATCTTATCTGAGCCAGGATGAACAGAATAACGAGACTTATGGGCTTCATCCATAAGCAAGGTGCGAAGGTTATCTTGGCTTGGGACCCACAAATGGTCCATGAAGTAATACGATCCATTGTCCTTCAGTTCCAGATTGGGTGTTATGTGATAGGGAAATTCCTTATCCATCAAACCTTGTGAAACACAAGATTGTTGAGCCTGAGAAATGCGGGCTTGGATATCGGATCGAGCTTGAATATCAGATTGAACACGAACACAATGAAGCTTAGTACGTTCCTTACGACTCAATGCATCGGCTACGATATTCGCCTTACCAGGATGGTAGCGAATTTTGCAGTCATAGTCATTTAGAAGCTCAACCCAACGTCGTTGCCTCATGTTGAGTTCTTTCTGATTGAAGATATGTTGAAGAATTTTGTGGTCCGTGAAAACCACACATTTTGTACCGTACAAATAGTGTCTCCAGATCTTAAGAGCGAAGACAACTGCACCCAACTCAAGATCATGAGTGGTGTAGTTCTTCTCATGTATCTTCAACTGCCTTGATGCATACGCTATGACTTTGTTCCTTTGCATCAGAACACAGCCGAGACCCAATTTAGATGCATCGCAATAAACGACGAAATCATCATTGCCCTCAGGCAAAGTCAGAACACGCGCGTCACAAAGCTTTTGCTTCAAGTTTTGAAAAGCTTCCTCTTGTTTGAATCCCCAATCAAAGGGTTTGTTCTTCTGAGTTAGAGCAGTTAGAGGAACTGCAATCTTCGAGAAGTTTTCTATGAAGCGGCGATAATAACCCGCTAGACCAAGAAAGGCACGAACTTCAGTAGGAGTAGTAGGCGTATCCCAATCCTTGATCGCACTGATCTTGGAGGGATCTACATGAATACCTTGTTCGTTGACAATATGTCCTAAGAATTGAACTTCTTTAAGCCAGAATTCACACTTGGAGAATTTGGCGAAAAGTTGCTCTTTCTTTAGGAGTTCCAGAGTAAGACGAAGATGTTGCTCATGATCAGCTCGCGTCTTAGAGTATATCAAGATGTCATCAATAAAAACAATGACTAACTGATCTAAATAAGGCTTGCAGACCCTATTCATTAAGCCCATGAAAACAGCAGGAGCATTAGTCAAACCGAATGGCATGACTGTGAACTCATAATGCCCATAACGAGTGCGGAATGCTATCTTGGGAATATCTTCTTCATGCACACGAAGTTGATGATATCCAGATCGCAGATCAATCTTTAAAAAATAAGAAGCGCCCTGTAACTGATCAAAGAGATCATCGATGCGAGGTAGGGGATATCGATTCTTGATGGTAAGCTTGTTAAGCTCACGATAATCGATACACATCCTAAAAGATCCATCCTTCTTCTTGACAAAAAGAACGGGAGCACCCCAAGGTGAAAAGCTAGGACGGATAAAACCTTTGTCAGAGAGCTCCCGAAGCTGCTTAGACAACTCTTGCATCTCAGATGGTGCAAGACGATATGGAGATCTGGGATTGGGATTTGCACCAGGTACGAGATCAATTCGGAACTCGACTTGGCGTGCTGGGGGTAGACCAGGTAACTCTTCAGGGAATACTTCAGAATAATCCCGAACAACAGGAATATCTTGAATAGACTTACCCTTACCCTTATCTGCTACAACATGTGCCAAAAAGGCCACATAGTTCTTTCGCAGATACTTCCGAGCTTTAAAACAACACATGAGTTTGAGACCACCGGCAGGTTTCTCACCACGAACTTGTAGGATCTCTCCTGTCGAAAGCGGCACACGAACAATCTTCTCGAAACAAACTACCTCTGCGTGATGCTTGGCTAACCAATCCATACCCACTATAACGTCGAAGCTTCCAAGTTGCATAGGCGTGAGGTCAATAGGAAAGAGATGATCGTTAAGGTTCAACTGGCAGTTGCGAAGAACAGAATCAAGAACAATGGGTTCACCACTAGCAACCTCTACTGTCAAGGGTTTTCCTAGTTTCGTTCTAGACATGCGAAGAAATGGCTCAAAAGATAATGACACAAAACTCTTATCGGCACCCGAATAAAAAAGGACAGATGCAGGATGATTATTAATAAAGAACGTACCGTTCACCACTTCATTGTCCGCTTGTGCCTCTTGCGCATTCATGTTGAAGACTCGACCTCGAGCCTGAGCCTGATTCTGATTTGGGTTAGCATTCACCAATCTTGGACACTGATTACGGTAGTGGGTCAGATCTGCACAGTTGTAACAAGAACCTGGAGGGTAGTGTGGTCGTGCAGCTTGACCCTGTTGCTGAGCAGGAGGCTGAGCAACTCGTTGAGCCGGGTTCTGAACTGCCTGATTCTGAGCAAAACGACAAACACCAGCAAGATGACCTTACTTCCCACAGTTAGTACAGAAACGGCACGGAAATTGCGGCTGATGGTGACTGTTGCATCTATTGCACAAAGGTGCATTTCCTGCATAAGGTTTCTTCGCTGGAGGCTGTGCGGGTTGGTTGGGAGCTGCCTGGTTAACTTGGGTAGTGACTGCAAAATTTTGGGAAGCCTTACGATTCCTTGACCCCCTTAAGGAACCAGAATCCTTTCCCTTCTTGTTTTGACCTTTCATGCTATCTTCTTTGTCAGACGCCTGCTTCTTACCCTTGTCACCCTTTTTGTGCAGCTTCCCCTTTCGAACCTGCGACTCAGTCAATGTCGCTGCTAACTCGATCGCCTGACGGAGTATGGTAGGGTTACTACCAGTAATGATGTCTTGTACTGAGTCAGGTAGACCATCGATGTACCTTTCGATAGCCTTGTCGAGTGGGGTAACCATGGTTGGGCAAAGCAGACTCAACTCCTCAAACCTATCAGTATACGCCCTGTGCTCGCCACTGTCTTGTTTCAAGTCATCAAACTCTCTCTCCAAAGCTCGCTGTTCATGACGAGGACAGAACTCCCTCATCATAAGGGCCCTAAGTTTAGCCCATGTCTGTGCTAGAGCAACTTCTGCACCACGATCTCTCATAACCCCGTTCCACCATGTAAGAGCCCTCTTCTGAAACACACTCGAAGAAAACTCGACCTTGCGATTGTCAGGACACTGCACGTGACGGAAAGTATTCTCAATGCTATCGAACCATTGAAGAAGCCCAGTCGCTCCCTCAGAACCACTAAACTTGAGTGGTTTAGCCGAGTTAAAATTCTTGAAATTGCATGGAGCATTGTTGTTGTTGTTGGCTTGGTTCCATTGAGCAAAGAGGTTTGGGAATGCAGCAGCCATTTGCTGCGCAATAATTTCTGCCAGTTCGGCAGTCGCAATCTGGTTTTCGCGTCGAGGAGGCATTCTAAAAGAGGAAAACATGAAAGGAAACGAGTGAGATGATTGGATGAAGAGGATGAGATGAAACAAAATCAACAAAAGCAAAGATGGTGGTCATTCGTCCGCATCGCAAAGCAAACAAGCGATACACAGTGACTAATCAAAGTAAATGGGTCAAAAATAATGTATCGCGAAGACACGCTCGCCTATAAATGAACACTCACCCCAAGAGTTCCCAGGTAAGAGTGACTGGTCCGATTATGTGGATTTGTACGAACACTCTAGCCTTAGACAGAAAACCCAGGGTACAAGCATTCACTCTTCCAGTTTGCATGTGTTCACACTATTAAAACCCAAAACATTGACGAGATTTTTGAAAATTCAAAGGGGTTCAAAACCTTGTAATAATTCTTTCAAAAACAGAAGATTGTTTTTCAAAAATCGTTTTGAAAAATTGGGTTCTTGTTTTGATAATCACCTAAGGATAGGTGATGTGCATGTTTTAAGATCTAAACACAAGATAACTTGTGTTAGGGTCCTAGAAAGGTTATAGTCTAGGTCAAAGTATTACTAATAACCTAATTCCCTATAACCATTGGCTCTGATACCAACTCTTCTGTCACACCCCGACCACATAGAACATCAAATCGTGGCGGAAACGTCGGGGAGTGTTGTAATAGAATTATTGTCTCACAACCATGGCATACAAAGTTATAGTTTATTTATCAAACAAGAGTGTTACATTGTCTTTAAACAGGAAATAAAGAGTTCAGAACATAATTAAACTAGTTCTATCTTTATTTTAAGTCTCTAAGGCACTGGTCCGCCCTAGTGTCACGATCATCATCCTAAGAAACAGCTCCTGAAAACACATGTGAAAATAGGTACGTCAGCATAAAAATGCCTGTGAGATACATGGGTTTTTGTGAAAATAGTATTCATGACTTGGGTTTTTAAAAGAAAGGTTTAATAAAAATTAGTCATGAATCTTGCTAAGTGTTTTCTTTTATAAATCATAGGAAAACTCGATAAGAAATCCGATTATATAAAAGAAAGGTGTATGATTAATGAAAAATCCCAGTAAAATGGGTTGTATAAAACAATGTCTTGAAAAATATGTGATTTGTGTAGAATGTAATATGTCTATACCGAAATGATTTAAATAACGCAATGATATGTAATATTATACAAACACTTATATATAGGAAGTACCAGCGGCGTATCCACCATGTTTGTATCATATTACACACGCCTCGTTACTCAAACCATTTACCCAAACCAACCACCAATGTAAATTGTTCATGTATAAATCAATTGTCAAGTGTTATTGTGTAAACCATATCAAAATGTCCATGTCTAATGTAAATCACCAAATGTGTATATCAATGTCAAAATGTTTATGTTTGATGTAAATCATATAATGTGTATCCAAAAATATCATGTATGGCATGTGAAATATATCAACTAAACCATAGGTAAAATGCACAAAAACAGGGTATTGAATTAAACATAGTTTAAGTCAAAGTTATGTTTTGTGGAACAAATGCATGCTATACTGATACAAACATCTATGCGGTATTGTGAAATGTCACACCCCGACCACGTGGAACATACAAAACGTGGCGGAAACATCGGGGAGTGTTGTAACAGAATTAATGTTTCAAATCCATGGCAATTGAAATTTTGTTTTATTCAATAGAAGTGTTACAATGTCTTAACAAACAAGGAAATACAACATAATTAACTAGTCTTGCATCTTTTATTGTCACTAAAGCCCAAGTCAGCCTATGTGTATCTTGATCATCTTATGCTTCATTTCCTGAAAAACACATGTGAAAATATGGTACGTCAGCATAAAAATGCCGGTGAGATACATAGGTTTTGTGAAAATAGGTTTCATGACTTATGCTTGAGAAAATGTTTAGTCATGAACCTTGTTATTTGCTTTGTTTTGTAAATCATTTGAAAAACGATAAGATCAGATGATATGTATAAATAAATGTCAGGTTAAATGAATAACCATGTAAAATGAGTTTGTATAAGATAAGTTGTTTGTAAAACAATGTCTTGTGAAAAGTATGTTGTTTGTATAAAATGTTATATATCTCAAATTGAAATGATTCAAATAACGCTACGATATGTAATACCATACAAACACTTATATATAGGAAGTACCAGCGGCGTATCCACCATGCTTGTATCACATTACACACGCATCATTACTTAATCACTTAATCAAACCAAACCAATCAATGTAAAATGTCTATGTTTAATCCAATGGTCAATGTATTGAATAATATGTCAAAATGCATGATCAATGTAAATCATGTAATGTGTAACCTAAATGATATGTATGGCTAGTGAAAACGCATCAACTAAACCATAGGTGAAATGCACAAAAACAAAGTATTGAAGTAAAACTTGGTTTAAATCAACGTTATGTTTTGTGTAAATGCATGATCAATGTCAATCATGTTAAAATGTCTATGTCGAAATGTCTATGTCAAATGTCTATGTCAAAATGTCTATGTCAAAATGTCATGTATGGTTAGTGAAATGTCTCAACTAAACCATATGCACAAAAGCAAAGTATTGAAGTAAAAATGTGTTTAAATCAATATTATGTCTTGTGTAAATGCATGATCAAGGTCAATCATGTAATGTGTAAATGCATGATCAAGGTCAATCATGTAATGTGTAAATGCATGATCAATGTCAATCATGTAATGTGTAAATGCATGATCAAGGTCAATCATGTAATGTGTAAATGCATGCTATACTGAATATGAACATTTATGCGGTGTTGTTATAATGCATACATCCAAGCCTTGCGACTGTGGTGATAAACCCTTAAACAAATTAAAGGTCTATCTGTGTAAATATCATCGAATTCGGTCATTCCTTTCTGTCCCCTTTCCCTGGGATGTCCGGAACGGGAGTTGTCAATTCCTATGGTACCACTACCTACTAACGAACGGCGTAGCTAATGTTAATGAATGTATTGTCCCATGTAAACAAACCAAATGTCATACCAAAATGTAGGCATGTGATGAAATGAATCTGTACTAAGTATGCAACAAATGAACATACATAGCATGTGATGTGATGTGATGTAAAACAATGTACTAAGTAATGCACACTATGGGCACACCTAGCATAAAATGTCATGTAAAACAATGTACTAAGTAATGCACACAATGGGCACACCTAGCATGAAATGTAATGTAAAACGATGTACCAAGTAATGCACACAGTGGGCACACCTAGCATGAAATGAAATGTAAAACGATGTACCAAGTAATGCACACAATGGGCACACCTAGCATAAAATGTAATGAAATCATGTACTATAATGTACTAACGAACATAGCATGTATATGATGTGAAAACAGGAAAGCATGAAAGTAACAAGTAGGCACATGTGTTCCACCCCAAAACAGTTTGGAAAACAGTAAAAGAGGGGTCTATGTACTCACTTGAGATTGCTCAGTTGTCTAAAGATAACCACCAAACAGTGCTAGAGATCTCGGAATCAAACGGCACCTAATATAGGTAACTATGTTAATTAACCGGACCTAGATCGGAAGATCGGGTAGCATTAGGGTTGGTAAACCAAACGAGTGTAGAGACTCGTGTCATTTGGTTTAACAAAGCCTACATGCTAAATGAAACTTAACCTAACTGCTTACGACCCATTACGACCCGTTTAGGTAGCTTATGCTACTTTAACGCGTCGTTCGCGTGGAACGCGTTCGGACCGCCTAACTAGTCCTATGACAAGTGTTATATGCCTAAACATGTTACATAATCAGTTATGTGACAAAAGTTTAGGTTACATATGCTTAATTACCAATTATACATGAAAAGGGTATTCTGGTAATTTACCTAAGGCATATAAACTACCTATCATACAACTACTTAAACGATGTGACCATAGGGTATAACCTCGGAAGGTTATTCCCTACCTACTATGGTCACCTAATGTGTTTGGTCGGATCCTAATGATCGACCAAACTGGGTCGGGTTCGAAGGTATAAGCGATTTATTAGATCGCTTACCCTACGACCCTAAACAACGTGGTAATCAGTAGGCATAGTCCCAAGGGACTATAACCAACGTGATTACACTCACGTTGCGAAGTTTAAACGAACTTCGCATTGACCATTACTGGTCAACGCTGAAAGTCAAACAAAGTTTGACTTTCTGACTCGAAAAGCAGTAAAAATAAGGAAAAGAACGAAAGAATACTTACGAAGGGTCCCCGAATGCTAATCCCGATCCAAGAACTCAGGTATGAAACAATGGTTTCAACTTAGAGCTCTCAAATCAGAATTCTTGTGCAAAAATGAGGTTGTGTGGGTTGGGTATTTATAGGAATACCCGAACCGTTAGGATCGTTTCATGGAAAACGTGCCATGATCCAACCCGTACACTTGTCGGAACCTTATGGAAGCTACATATGAGTCTTATCTTAGTGACTAAGCAACTTAAAACATGTGGTTAAGGATCAATCAGCTGCAACTTGTATTTAGAACATGGAATCTGGTCCAGAATAGGCAGTCGCGTAGCGCGACTGCATAGGCCCTTAGGGCTCGCGCTACGCCACTGCCTCCCAGTTCCAGAAATGTTTCAAAAGTGACAGGTTTAGTCCCTGCAGCCCGTTTAAGCGATTTTCGATGCGTTTGAACCCCGTTAACCTCATTTCAAGGCTCTAAAATGAAGTTAAAGTATAGGGAACTCAAAACATGCTCAAAAATATGCCGGAGGTTGGTTCGTTTGGCCGTACGAACGCGATGTTCGCTTAATTACGACGGAATGCGCATAAGCGCGAAAAACGATCCAAATGACGCGACGAATGGATTTTTCTTATGGAGAACACTAAAATATAATGTAGTCATGCTTACATAAATTTTTGGATGTCCAGATGTATTCAGAACGTAAGTTATGCGCGAAAATGCAAACTTGTGCACTTTTTGACACTTTTAGTCCCTGAATGACCCAAAAGTTTATTTTAGCATACCGAACCCCTCAAAGCCTATTTCTAAGCTATGTAAAGGCTATTTATGGTATGTTTAACTTATGGTCATGTTCCGGAATGTCTGTTACAGTTCAAATTGGCATACTTTCGCAGTTTGTCAACTTTAGTCCCTGTAAGCGATTTAACTTTGATTTCACCACACCAAACCTTCCAAAACTTATATCTAAGTTATGTATAGGTTATTTAAGGTATGTAAAGCCTATTTCACTATTCCGGAGTGTTCGTTGCATTAAACTGGTTATATTTACGCATTAGTGCGCGTATAACCTTCCAGAAAGCGATTTAGAGCTTGAAATCGGACATGAGTCGATATGTGCAAAAGATACACATATTTATACAAGTCCAAAGTATGAAATACATTATTTCATTGGTTTGGCATTTGTTTGATGGCCGTGGAGGCACAGGTGTTACATGAAAATGCATACATCCAAGCCTTGTGACTGTGGTGATAGACCTTTAAACAAATTAAAGGTTTATCTGTGTTATGTTTATCGAATTCGGTCATTCCTTCCATCCAAACATACCTAGGATGTTAGGAACGGGAGTTGTCAATTCCTATGGTACCACTACCTACTAACGAATGGCGTAGCTAATGTTAATGAATGTATTTTTGTCCTATTTAAACAAACCAAATGTCATACCAAAAATGTAAGCATGTGAAAACAATGCACTAAGTATGTAATCAAATGAACATACATAGCGTGAAATGTAATGTAAAACAATGTACTAAGTATGCACATAATGGACATACGTAGCATGAAATGTAATGTAAAACGATGTACTAAGTATGCACACAATGGACATGCATAGCATAAAATGTAATGAAATCATGTACTATAATGTACTAATGAACATAACAAGCATATGATATGAAAGCATGGAAAGCATGAAAGTAACAAGTAGGCACATGTGTTCCACCCTAAAACAGTTTGGAAAACAGTAAAAGAGGGGTCTATGTACTCACTTGAGATTGCCTAGAAGTCCTTGAGTAACAACCACACAATGCTAGAGATCACGTAAATCAAACGACACCTAATATAGGTAACTATGTTAATAAACCGGACCTAAATAGGAGGATCGGATAGAATGAGGGTTCGTAAACCAAACGAGTATGGAGACTCGTGTAATATGGTTTAACAAAGCCTACATACTAAAATGAAACCTAACCAAAGTGCTTACGACCCATTACGACCCGTTTAGGTAGCTTATGCTACTTTAACGCGTCGTTCGCGTGAAACGCGTTCGGAATGCCTAACTAGTCCTATGATAAGTAAAATATGCCTTAACATGTCTAATATTGTTACCAAATCAGTTTAGATACCAAAAGTTATGTTACATATGCTTAAAATGAATTTTGGCGTGAAAAGGGCATTTTGGTAATTTACCTAAGGCATATATACTACCTATCACACAACTACTCAAACGATGTGACCATAAGGTATAACCTCGGAAGGTTATTCCCTATATACTATGGTCACCTAATGTATTTGGTCGGATCCTAATGATCGACCAAACGGGTCGGGTTCGAAAGTATAAGCGATTGTTTAGATCGCTTACCTTACGACCCTATATAAGCACAAAACTAAAAGTGACGAGCTAAGCATGTTAAAACATGCTTAACTAAGTTTTAGAAAACAGGTTTGGTATCAAAACAAACGGTTTTGATACCTAAGAGTAGTTTGGTTACAAAATACGCAATAATACGCATTTTGGCCGAAACTACGACTCGTCACTGAGCCTAGATAACGTGGTAATCAGTAGGTATAGTCACTAGGGACTATAACCATCATGATTATGCTCACGTTATGAAGTTCAAACGAACTTCGCATTGACCATAAACTGGTCAACGCAGAAAGTCAAACAAAGTTTGACTTTAACGCTAAAAGAATAAAAGAACGAAGGAACACTTACAAAGGGTCCCCGAAAGCGTGATTTCCAAATATTTCTCAGGTATGAAATGATAAAACACCCCAACTTAGAGAAAAAATCAGAATTCAAGTGGGTTTTGAGTTGTGATGTTGGTGGGTATTTATAGATGTGGTAGAACCGTTAGGATCGTTTATCGAATAACGTGCTTTGATCTCAACCCTACATTTGTTGAAATTTCCATGGAACACCACAATTGGCCCCTCATTATACTGAAGAGGCAAGTGAAAAAGGTGGAAAGGCCAGATTCAATGTTTCTGCATTCTGCTATTCTGGAGACCCCTTACGGACCGTAAGGTGATGGCTTACGGTCCGTAAGCCATCAACTATGCAGAATTGTCAGTTTTGGTCCCTGTTATGCAATAAAGCCATTTCCGACACGTTTAAGGCCCGTTAACCCCATTTCAAAGCTCTAAAATGAAGTTAAAGTATAGGGAACTTAAAATGTGCTCAAAAATATCTCGGAGGTCGGTTCGTTTGGCCGTGAAATCGCGATGTTCGCTTAATTACGACGGAATGCGCATAAGCGCGAAAAACGATTCAAATTGCGCGACGAATGGATTTTTCTTATGCCAAACACTAAAATAAAATATTTTAGTGCTTACATAAATTTTTGGATGTCCGGATGTATTCAGAACATAAGTTATGCGCGAAAGAGCAAACTTGTGCACTCTTTGACGCTTTTAGTCCCTGAATGGCCCAAAAGTTTATTTTAGCACACCGAACACCTCAAAGCCTATTTCTAAGCTATTTAAAGGATATTTATAGTATGTTTAACTTATGGTCATGTTCCGGAATGTCTGTTACAGTTCAAATTGGCATACTTTCACAGTTTGTCAAATTTAGTCCCTGTAGGCAAATTAACTTGTTTTTGCCATACCAAAGCCTTCAAAACTTATTTCTAAGTTATGTAAAGGTTATTTACGGTATGTTAAGTATATGTTGATGTTCCGGAGCATTTTTCGCATTAAACTGATTACGTTTACGCACCATTTTGCGTATAACTCTCCAGAAAGCGATGTAAAGTTTGAAATTGAACAAAAGTCAAAACATGAAAAATGTAAAACATAACCAAACAAACATTGGGATCAAATAACATTGTTTTATTGATAATTGAACTGTTCACAATGATTACAAGCACAGATGTTACATTCTGGGAATACTTCCGGGTATTCTGATACTACTGGAATTTCCTTAAGTTCCTTACCTTTAGTGCTAATGATTACCGAAGTCATATACACTATTCCTTGTTTTCTTGAATAATTGACCATTTTCATTACTGAAACGAATTTCATTGGCTTACGTGGCTTATCTCCTGTAATCACCACTATTTCTCCTGTAGGTGTATGAATTTCTATGGAATTCTTATCACAGAGGATTCGAGCATGGTTGGCTACTAACCAATCCATTCCTAACACCACATCGAATCCGGCTAAATTCATAGGTAACAGGTTTGCAGAAAGTTTATGGCCTAACAGTTCTATCTTTCCTTCTTGCAAAACCTTATCTATGTTGTCATAATTACCATCTGCGGTTTCTACCGTAAAAATTTGTCTAAGATTGGTTAAGAGTAGGTTAATGTAACGCCCAGCTCTTTTGTACTTTCCATTTATAGAAAGTTTTGTTCGTATTTCTATTTTTGGAAACTTTGTATTCTTGTAATCGTTCCTTCTTTGTAATCGTTGTAAAACCGAGGCTTGGATCATTAATGAAACTCGTATTTTGTTGCAAATATGTTATACACACGTTATATGTGCTCGTATGTTCGAAACGGTGAATCAATTGGTGTTTAATCATTATTCTTGGAAACTATGTGCCAAACTTGTAATTAATCTAAACTTATGCATAAAACGTGTTTTGAACGTGAACGACACTTGATTATGATACTCATACGCTTAATTATACTTGGTTTATACTCCTCATACTTGGATTTATCTTAAACTATGTTTTTGTGGCATTTATAGTCCTTAAAAGACCTAAAAACATCAAAATAACAAGTCTGGGGGCCAAATTGTAACATTTGAAACTTATGTCCGGTTAAGTAAGTCCGGGCGGCCCGCCTAAACTTACCTTGATCTCTCACGCGGGCCGCTTGAGGGTGGCTAGATCAGAAAATGAACCCAGCTGCTGTTCTACGCGAATTTGGCACAAAATCCCAACATCTAACCTCACCCAATCACCTTTAATCCACCTCTAAACACCTCCAATCACCTCTAAGCTCTTCCACTATAAATACAACCCTTCTCCAAGCACTTGGACACTTTCAACACTCTCAAATCTCTCCTAAACACTCTCAAGTTCTAGCAAGAATCTGCATTTTCGGACAGATTCATACTCTTGCACTAAAGTAAGCATAACTTGCTCATTTCTTAATGAAATCACTTGATTCTTCTTCCTACTTGCTTGGATAATCATGGGGTTTGATTCCTTGACTTCTCCTTGGAGAAATCAGACCTGGAATTGCCCTGAAATGGTCCAAGAACTTTCTGTTTTATTACATACTCTTTCAAACTTGTTTAAACTTCATCCAACTTGTGTCTAACACATCTCACACCAATGTCCTAATGCTTACAACCTCTCTTATGGTTGGTTAAGCTTAAAAACATGGTTGAGACACTTGAAATCAGAGGATTAAACCTCATAGTTTTCTGTTTGTTTAGGGTGTTTTGACCCACAAGTCATGTTCAAGCTAGTTCTTGATGTAGAGTGATTATGGAACAACTTAGGTTGTTCCAAACATACAATCCTCACATGATTTGATGATTTCTCTTAGTTAGATTGTTTATATTATACTAATCCTAGTTCGTGACCCTCCTTGGTTGTTTTTACATCAAGAGAAGTGGTGAACATTCAAGGGGTTCCTAAACGGAAGCCTATTCTTCCTACCCCATACATGACATCCATGAATAACTCGAGGTGCCTAAATGAAGATCTTAATCTTCTACCTCCTACTTGAATTATTGAACTTAATAATATGTAATACTTAACCTAAATATATATATATACACTCATTCGAACCTTTAATATTAAGCTTGTGTTTATATGTTAAAGTAGTAGAATACCATCTAAGACTTAACACTCCAAGTATGATTCTAATGGGCATATTACCCATGAAATACAATATAACCCTAGTGGTTACGTAGTGTCATATAAGAGTATAAGTTAAAGATGATTATTTTGATATCATACTTTATGTTATGTTAAACTCCAAATTATAATCTTCCGTTGAACGCCAAACTCACACACCTACGTTTCCTCGTGTAGAAGGACTAGGTGCTCCAACTTAATCTACTCCAACAACTCGCTCGCGGGAATTCCAAGTAGGAAAGCTTGCAACCACCGTGAGTATACTCGATCCCTTTTTCCCCTTTACACTTTGGGATGCAACATGTATAACTATGCAAACAACTTTTGAACTAAACATACTCAATCTTTGAACGAAGCATGAAACTAATGTGACTTACTTGCTATTCTTGTATGCTCTATGAACGATTTGGAACGTTATATGCTCATTGACTTTGTTCGCCCACCTTAACAATTATAGCGCTATAGGATTAACGCCCCGCCTGCTATTCTATTTGGGTATTGTTAAGTTACCACCCCGCTGAACGATTGGGATTAGGCTATTTTTATGCGTTGTGTTCTAGGGTTTGATCATATTGTACGCCAAAATTGCATACTAGTAAGCACATATTATGGATCATGTTGGATTTGAGTTTTTATTCTATTATGCTATGTAAACAAACTTGTATACTCGCTCATGCTTTTGCATTGAAACTCTATTTTAATACATGTTGCAGGTTGATTATTGAAGTATGGATGAATGATGAAACAAGTTTAGGGTGGACTAGATACACACCCTTAATCTATTTATCTTTTGTTGATTTGAATTTGAACAATGTTGTATTTCCATTTTACATGTTGTATGACAATTTAGTTCTTGCAATGAAATTTGAATTTAATTAAATATTGTCACATAGTGTTATGATGTTTTGAGCAATTTGTTCGTCTCATCCCGATGTTTCCGCCATCGGTTGGGGTGTGACAGTTAAGAGCTTGGCAGAATGAAGTATTTATAAAACTTTGGTTTGCACCAGAGTCAAATAATACTTTTGCATAAACGTCGTGAACTAGGAATGTACCAGCTATTACATCTGAGATTAGTTCTGCTTCCTGGGTAGTCAACTGGAAGGCTCTTGCGTTTTTCTTGGTAGTTCCTTCTGTAGGTTTGGCTTTGTTGTCAGCTGATTTGACCAGTTTAGGGCAGTCTGGTCTAAAATGTCCAGCTTCTCCACAGTTAAAGCAAATTGTGGATTTCTTCCTTCTGCAGTCTTCTTCTTGATGCCTTGGAATTTTGCAGAAATTGCAATACCCTTTGCATATTCCAAAATGCTTTCTTTTACAGGTACTGCAAAATGGAGCAGTGGAAGATTGCCCGGTTCCCTTTTTCTTGAAATTGCTACTATTACCCACACGAAATCCTTGGGTAATCTTTTGGGCCACTTCCTTCTTTCTATTTTCTTCTTGCGTACGCACCAGCCCGTCTGTCAAAGTGTTGTGTGCGAGGTCTCGCAGCTTTAACGATATCACGGATTTCGCCAATCAAACCCCAAATATAGCGAGAAATAAGTACCGGTTCTGGCGAAGCCAGGGTTGGCACAACTCTAGCATACTCGAAGAATGTCGAAGTATACCCTCGACAGTCTACATCCACCATTCGGTGGTTCAGGAACTTATTTGTTATTTGTTCCTTTTCATATTCGGGACATAATTTCCTTTCCACTAGACTTTTAAATTCTTCCCAATTCATGGCATACGCTACATCACTTCCCTTGGCTTGTAGTACCGTATTCCACCATTCTAGGGCCCCTTCTTTAAAAAGATGCGACGCGTACATGACCTTGTCTTCCTCGGCACATTTACTTATTTTAATCACCATCTCGATTTTCTCCAACCAACGTAGTACAGCAGTTGCCCCTTCATTTCCTGCAAATTCAACTGGTTTACAGGCAAGAAATTCCTTTTAAGTGCAACCAGGCGTTGCAGCTTTCATTCTCTTAAGAAATGGGGCTTGCATCCCATCATTATCATTATTATTATTGTTGTTGTTGCCGCCTCCATTTACACTATTACTGAAATTGTTGTCGCGAGTACGTTTGCTGGGAATAATTGGTTGAGGTTCAACTGGATTTTGGGTAGCAGCAAGGATTGCTGGAATAGCATTGACTATTCCTTGAGCAACAATGTTTTCTATATCTTGTCTATTAAGAAAGTGATCCTCATTGTTTTGCTCGGATTGATTAACTTCATTAACTGGCTCATTGACGGCGTGTTCCATCTGATAATTTCCAATATATATAAATGTATAAATTATTGGCACAAAATAAATAATAACCAAACATACTAAAGCAATTACACATAAGCACGTATAGCCAAAATTGTCGACCTTGCGACGTTCATATTTTATATTTTAGTATGCATCCATACAAACCAGTTATGTTACAAAAGTTTTATTTTAAGTTATTTTACATGATTATATTTTTATTAATAGTTATTATTATTTTATTATTATTAAACACGTAACCACATACAATCCCTGTCAACTGGCACTTCAGAAACGACGTTCCCTCTCGTCGTATTTCCAGGATATCCTCTCCCCCACTTCCCGGATTCTATTTCATGCGTCCACCAGCTCCTCGCTATAGTGGCGGAGTTCAGCCAAGTTCTCGGTGCTCATCGGTGGGATTGGTGCAGGCTCTGGGTCAAACTGGGGGAAAAGGTATTAGGGTTATTCAAGAGGTTCTGAAATTGCCAATCACTTGTCCACCATTCCTCCAGCTCTCCGGGTAGAAGTTGGTGGCTGACAATGGGATCTGGGATAGCTGGTTCCAAATTAACTGGAAGTTGTGATTCAATTGGGTAATTGAAGAGGTTTTTATTGGCAGGTCCAATGAGGTCAAAATTTGCCAGTTTGCGATCAAGCTCTTCCCAGGGTGGCATTTCCTGGGCTCACCTTGAACTTTCCCCGATCTCTTTTCCTTTGCCTTTATCATTTGGGTCCACAGTCTTTTTAACCCTTTGTGCGGCTGGCTTCTTCCTCCGTGCGCGTCTCCAGCCTACGATTATCCTTCTTTTCTTCGTCTTGGGTTTCTCCTGGGCTTGAGCCTGGAACTCCATAGGTTCTTCAGTATCAGCCAGATAATCGGAAAAGTCTCTGGAAACTTCTATGTCAGCAGGATAGATAGTGAGATTCTGAAGAGCTTCATACAACTCATTCATGCTGTTTAGCAGATATAGAGGAAACACAAAATTCTAATTAGAAAGTTATATTTTGCAAATTAAATTTCATAGAATCACAGAGTGGCAATTTGAGGAATTAGGTATTTCTAAATACTTAATTGGCTTAAATCAGTGGCTCTGATACCACCTTTTTCTGTCACGGCCCCCGTCCCGGTGTGACCCGGTCCAGGAGCCGCGGGACAGAAACCCGTGGTATTTATTATTATTGAGTTGACAGCGTAAGTTTAACAGGATCTTTTAAGACTTGAAAATGCCCAATTATTTTATTTTATAATTTGGGACAAAACCCCGTCATTTACAATAGAGAAATTTCACGAGGAAATTCCCTGTTTTACAAAACATGTTTATTTATTTAACTGAGCCACCACTTCAAGCTTTATTAGTGCTCCGTAGCACTTTTCCTTGATTTACAGTAGGTCACCTGAAACATGTTTTGAAAAATATTTTATCAGCGGGGAAATACTGGCGAGTCAATCAGGTTAATAAAACGACACTTTAGTTATAAATTACAGCATAAGAGCGATTACAATGGCTACTATCTTATTTTTATCTAGCGCCGTGTCACACCCTGGTGACGATGGTCATACCACTATTGGGTCCTTTCACCCAAGTAGTGATGATTATAATCATCACTGTTAGGTTGATGAACCTAACCGTGAGAGATTAGTAATGTGCACAATACCCCACTTGCTAGGGATTCAAGATAACCAAGACTTAATCCCTGTAATTATAACTTTTGAAAATAAATGGAGTATTGTAAAACATTATTGATAAAAAGAGAATGACTCACATTGCAAGTTTAGACGGGCAGAGTTTAGCCTACTGATTTAGCCTTGTAACCTAATTTAAACAGCAATGCATACGAAACTAGGTCAGTAACTTAATACAACATTTACGATAAACTTCACGAGATCAAAACCCTCACGACGAATGACAAAGTATAGCCCTGATTTGGGCAGCACTTAAACATCCATCAGATCGGTTTCAATCAATCGGACATTACATCGTAGCAGTGATCGAGTTAATACCCTGTATTCGTAGCAGCGCCTCGATACCGTAATACTCGTTTTCAGCAGAATTGGGACGTTTTTGTAACACCCCGAAAACGGGTTTGGTAATTAAACCACGTTAATAATAATGAACGGGTAAAATAGCGTTAGTGGTAAAATTTACCCGGTAAATATTAGGACTTAGACAAATAATCCTAATATTAGTTATAAAATTTAATAAATGCTTGAGAAAACAAAGTTATAAGAAGCCCGAGTTAACGGGACTTAAAATAAAACGGGTTATGATATCCCGAACCCATTAAGTTAACTAGGGATAATTAACCTAGTTAATAAGAGGGAATTTTACTAGAAATAAGTGGGTAGTAGCCTACTTAATAACAAACCAAAACGTGAGGGACCGAAGTTGGATAACTTGAAAAAGGGTTTTATAAACAAAAAAAAAAATAACATAACACACACCTAAGGTGTGTGTGTGCGTGTGTGAGGTCGACCAGGAGGGTGCTCCCAAGAGCTCAAACCCTAGAACTCAACAAATCATCAAATTGAAGCCTGATTCAAGGTCAAAATCGATGCATGAATACATAGAAACGATCACCTAGTCGTGGGGATCGTAAGGTATGTCAAATTTTTGATGTTTATGAAGTTGAGATTTTTGATGAACTTGTGAAAATCGAAATTCAAGCTTGAATGATTGATGTTTGGGTGAAACTAAGATGAATTCATGCTTAGAAACAAACCCTAGTTGAAAACTTGATGAATTAGTACTAAAACTAGGAATTTGATAATCACCCGATTATGTGCTAAGTGGGTTTTGATTGTGTAGTGAAGATGATAATATGTTTATGCTAGAAATCATCATAGTTGATAGTTGATGCAAGATACTTTAACAATTTCCAAGTTTGAGTGTTGACCATACATGACTTGAAAAATGGGTTTTTGGATGATTTAATGAAATTGATGTTGTATTGGTGTTTATAAACACCATACTAACTTGTATGAATGAACTACTTGAACAAAATAGGGAATTGTTAAGAGTTCATACTTGATTTGAAGTGGGCCTTGACACAAGAATTAAACTCATGATTTATGATTTAGTTCAATAAGAAAAGTAGTCAAAGATTCATAAGGTGTGAAAGTCATGATTTAGAATGACTAATCTAACAACCTTGTGAATGATGAATGATAGTTGGCGCTTAACAAGCTAGGTGAAGCTTGGGGAGGAAACGGGTCGAACGAGTCAAGCATAAAGGAAAAGCGTATTCGGGATGCAAGGTAAGTGAAACTTACACAATTATGTAGAATACTTGTTTACTCTATACAATATAAATGTGATAACGATAATATAGAAAATATGAACTTCCGACGCGATCAATACGAGTCGGAACATATAAAGATGATAAAAACCTTGGTTTATGGAAAAAAAGGCAAAACGGTAAATAAATCATGTAATGATTTAAGAAATTATGAATTCCCGTTAAGATTACCTTATGGTGTAATCTAATAATGATAAAAAGGATAAAATGGAAATTGGTCAAGTGTTGACTAATGTAAATCGAAGTTAAAAGAATACCCATGGCGTAAGCCGAAATGGGTTGAATTTGTAAGAAATGAGTTTAAAAGAAAAGGGGCATGATAATAAAATCCGGGATGGGATGGATGTATAAATTGGAAATCAAAAACGATGTTTTTGATTAAATAGATAATGTTGGGCATATAGTCCAAACGGGTCGAATGGTGATGATAACACCATTTGACAATATCGACAAATGTGGTTATCAAGTCGTATGTTAACAGGACCGATTAGCCAATCGGATAATTGTGTCACCATTGATGGTGTGATAATGAAGACGAGGTATAAATCGGGTCTACTTGTTGATCCGGGCCAGATACGCATAATTATGTTGTAGTTAAAAGTGTTATTTTGGTTGAATAATTTGAGAGAGAGTCCTTCGTCATAAAAGGACTAAAATCGACCAAAACGCCCTTGTAGGCTAAATGGAACAAACGACCCTTAAAGGTTGTTTGGAAACGAGTTTTATGACTAGGTAAATACTTAGAATAAGTATAGAAGCTGAAAGAGGTATTGTATTAGCTAAATGGCACTATTTGAGTTTTTGCCGTAAAATAATGATTCGAGAGGTAAAATTTGGTTTATATTGATCACCACATTAAACCTACCTTAAATACAGTTGGGGTGGGAGATTTTAGGATAAGAAATGTGGTGATGGAATGTTAGAAGCAATCGAAAGCGATTTTAGGCTCGAAAGTGCTTAAATACCCTTAACGGGTCAAAATAAGCATACGAGCGAAAACGGGTTTAAATGGTGTAATAAACCTATGATTAGAACCTAATATAGTAGGTAACATTAATTTGAAGAGTGTATGAGATATAGGAATCAAATAAATACGTTGTTTGATAAAATGCATAAACAGGTTAAAATTCGGTAAAAAGGTAACGAGTCGAAGGCTTAGAAGCCTCAAAATTTCTCATGTTGGATGTAGGATTTTAACTCCATAAGATGGAGGATTAAATTACGGACGCGTAGGAAAAAGAATCGGGTAAAACGGATCAATAACGAAGAAGTTATGGCCGTTTCCGTAAAAACAGGCATAGCTGAAAATGCAGGACCCAGCTCCAGACCTGCTGGAAACTGGTTTCCCCCGCTACACGCGAAGGAACAACATGGTTCCTCCGTGACACGCGACGGAACCCCGTTTTGACGAAAATTTTTTATTTTAATCAGTTTCGCTTCCCAGACTCGTTTAAATACGTTCTAAGTTACATATGACTAATCCAACTCATGTTTTATGAGTTTCAGGTATGATTTTAGCACCGGTGGACGATCAAGCATAATGAAGAACCGAACACGATTAAGAAATAAGCTTCCGCACTATGTATCGTTGTTATGTTAAATGACGAACTCACACACGTTATGTTGCTTAGTTTTAATTCTGTAAAAGGTTTAATAAACCCGTAATTTCCAATGCATATGTAATCTTAATTACATGACTGTTTTTCGTAAATGATACGTTAAACCTTAATTTATAAGAACGGGTGTTACAAGTTGGTATCAGAGCCTTGGTTTAAGAGATTCAAGTATGGTGGGAAAACTATGCTTGGACTTAAACCTTATGCTCTTAATAAAGATTGGTGTTCGGTTCGAGGCTTGATCGCAAATCCGGTAAGTACAAGTATGTTAATAGTTTAGCATGCTAAAGTGTTGTAAACAACACATAGGGCTATCGTGTGATACACGTTACCCCAATTGAAATGATTGATATAGTTGACGAAAATACGCGCGTTGACGCGTATAGTAGAAAAAGCCTTGTATTATAATACGGGCGATTATTGAAGTTGATGTTACTAACCTTTGTGAATGTTTTAATTGAAGGACACTCGCATCTGAAGATGACGAGAGTTGGACAAATTATGGATATGAGGATGAAACGGTCCGATGTATGACAAGTAAAGCATACTCATCAAGGATCTAAATCGCGTAGGATCACGAACAAGGTTAACAGAAAAAGGAGAGCCTGATAGAGCAAGCATTATCAGGTGCACGTTTTAAATTATTGCATAAATAAGTAATATGCAACAAATATATAGAAATTGAAAGATTGCATAAGTAGATTGAAAACTTGGAAAAAACTGAATAGAAAACCTATCCGGGATATTGTTTCCAGGAAAAACAAATAGAGGCATTACTTACATGGGGTGTAATGTGAAAATTATAAAAAGGTCATGTATACCAGGTGTTGATCGCTTACTCTGGCCAAGTAAGTAGTGAACACGTGGTACCATGAACTTCTTATGATGGACACATTTATGTCCGATGTAGTAAGGGTAGGGGTGAATGGGACTAACTTAAAAAGTACCCAAATAAATCAAATGAGCAAAATGTTTGATAATAATGTAAACGCACAGCCAGGTGACGGAAGCGTATTACATTAAGATGATGAGCCCGAGTGAAGGGACAAAGATTAATGTAAAACAATTAAGGTATGCAACTGGGAGGGGTGTGCTTACACTCGAACCCGAAGAATGCAAATATGACTCTTAACGGGCCGATTTTGTAAAACACCAAATTTGAGAACAAAGTGGGAATATAAAAGTGAAACGAAGTCATAATGCATACCGTAAGGGTTGCAATAATAACGACTTCGGTAAAACACCCGGTTGGTGGGTAAGGATTTAAACGCATGCGTAGACTGAGAAACATGAACGTGAAATAGAAAGTCAAAAGACTCGGAATATGAGTCATGACTAAAAGATGACAAGAATTTTCGCAAACATAAATTTTGATAAAAAAATTACGTTCGACTAGTTAAAAGTCGAACGGGTCGAACAAAGAATGAAATTTGACGTTCACCAGTGATGAAATTTCACACGAACAAGTCAAACGAATTAAATAAATGATGACGCTTGCTAATGTAAGTGGGCGTGGACTGAATAAATAAAAGTGTGAGATGTTAACAAACCTATGTAAAGGGTTGTCAAGAGGTATAAGAATGAACCGGGAAACGGTAGGCGTAGAACGAACTGACGTGTAATTAACGTTAGAAGTCATAAAGTCGGGGGATTAGTCCGAAAGTAAACAAATGAAGTCTTAGACTACGGTCAAGGTCAACTAAAGTTTAAAAAGCAAAAAAATAAATGATTTCCAATATAACAAGGGATGCCTTGAAGCTATACATGTATATATATATACATTTGAATACAGACACGAATAAAAGATGATCTATGGGATCATCATAACCTACGGGATTCATAGAAATGTCAAGGTCTACGGGACCGAGAAGACCCTTGGGTCATAAATGAAAGAAACGAACTGTTGAGATCCCGCCTTAAAAGGGTGAAAAATTTAAAAGAAATAGTCTATGAGGCTAAGTGAAAGAACCTACGGGTCGACAGTATAAAGCAAAGGAACGGATTACAATTTTTCGTGTAAACGAGAACGAAAAGGATAAATTATAGGTGTCAATTTCCTCGATGAGAGTAATTGACATAGTTAAAGAGAAGGACGTTAAACTAAAATTTAGTTTTAGTAAGAAACAACGTTCTAACAAATATGAATACTATAAGACGAATTCGGAAATAACAAATATCAAAGAGTATGGGTCTCAACATCGATAGGTGCGAGACGATGCATTCGAAAAGAAAAAGTATTATGAAGAAACGTTGAATAAAACTTAAACGTGACGTGACACGCTCACGGACGAGAAAAGAAACATAGAAAATGATCACGTTGTAACATGAGTTACGGGGTATGAAGTGACGGCGACTAATTAGTTTAGCCGGTAAAACTATTCAAAGATAAGAAATCGTCATAACAAATATAAGCGCTTGTTAATATAACACAAGCGCGAGATAGACCTGTTAAAAGACTAACGAGACCAAGTGGTCAAGTGACAACTCAGTCAATAAAGATAAAGGGTTAAAAGCTGTAAGTAACGGCCCGCGAGGCCTTACACATGAAAGACGTACGCGTCAGTATACACGAAAACTTTTGACCAAAGGAAATGGGAGCCTTAAAAACGAAACTAGGTTCGTTTAATTAAACCAATGAACTACGTAAATAAGGTTTCGGGGACGAAACCTCTTTAAGGGGGGTAGACTTGTAACACCCCGAAAACGGGTTTGGTAATTAAACCACATTAATAATAATGAACGGGTAAAATAACGTTAGTGGTAAAATTTACCCGGTAAATATTAGGACTTAGACAAATAATCCTAATATTAGTTATAAAATTTAATAAATGCTTGAAAAAACAAAGTTATAAGAAGCCCGAGTTAACGGGACTTAAAATAAAACGGGTTATGATTTTCCGAACCCATTAAGTTAACTAGGGATAATTAACCTAGTTAATAAGAGGGAATTTTACTAGAAATAAGTGGGTAGTAGCCTACTTAATAACAAACCAAAACGTGAGGGACCGAAGTTGGATAACTTGAAAAAGGGTTTTATAAACAAAAAAAAATAACATAACACACACCTAAGGTGTGTGTGTGCGTGTGTGAGGTCGACCAGGAGGGTGCTCCCAAGAGCTCAAACCCTAGAACTCAACAAATCATCAAATTGAAGCCTGATTCAAGGTCAAAATCGATGCATGAATACATAGAAACGATCACCTAGTCGTGGGGATCGTAAGGTATGTCAAATTTTTGATGTTTATGAAGTTGAGATTTTTGATGAACTTGTGAAAATCGAAATTCAAGCTTGAATGATTGATGTTTGGGTGAAACTAAGATGAATTCATGCTTAGAAACAAACCCTAGTTGAAAACTTGATGAATTAGTACTAAAACTAGGAATTTGATAATCACCCTATTATGTGCTAAGTGGGTTTTGATTGTGTAGGGAAGATGATGATATGTTTATGCTAGAAATCATCATAGTTGATAGTTGATGCAAGATACTTGAACAATTTCCAAGTTTGAGTGTTGACCATACATGACTTGAAAAATGGGTTTTTGGATGATTTAATGAAATTGATGTTGTATTGGTGTTTATAAACACCATACTAACTTGTATGAATGAACTACTTGAACAAAATGGGGAATTGTTAAGAGTTCATACTTGATTTGAAGTGGGCCTTGACACAAGAATTAAACTCATGATTTATGATTTAGTTCAATAAGAAAAGTAGTCAAAGATTCATAAGGTGTGAAAGTCATGATTTAGAATGACTAATCTAACAACCTTGTGAATGATGAATGATAGTTGGCGCTTAACAAGCTAGGTGAAGCTTGGGGAGGAAGCGGGTCGAACGAGTCAAGCATAAAGGAAAAGCGTATTCGGGATGCAAGGTAAGTGAAACTTACACAATTATGTAGAATACTTGTTTATTCTATACAATATAAATGCGATAACGATAATATAGAAAATATGAACTTCTGACGCGATCAATACGAGTCGGAATATATAAAGATGATAAAAACCTTGGTTTATGGAAAAAAAGGCAAAACAGTAAATAAATCATGTAATGATTTAAGAAATTATGAATTCCCGTTAAGATTACCTTATATTGTAATCTAATAATGATAAAAAGGATAAAATGGAAATTGGTCAAGTGTTGACTAATGTAAATCGAAGTTAAAAGAATACCCATGGCGTAAGCCAAAATGGGTTGAATTTGTAAGAAATGAGTTTAAAAGAAAAGGGGTATGATAATAAAATCCGGGATGGGATGGATGTATGAATTGGAAATCAAAAACGATGTTTTTGATTAAATAGATAATGTTGGGCATATAGTCCAAACGGGTCGAATGGTGATGATAACACCATTTGATAATATTGACTAATGTGGTTGTCAAGTCTTATGTTAACAGGACCGATTAGCCAATCGGATAATTGCGTCACCATTGATGGTGTGATAATGAAAACGAGGTATAAATCGGGTCTACTTGTTGATCCGGGCCAGGTACGCATAATTATGTTGTAGTTAAAAGTGTTATTTTGGTTGAATAATTTGAGAGAGAGTCCTTCGTCATAAAAGGACTAAAATCGACCAAAACGCCCTTGTAGGCTAAATGGAACAAACGACCCTTAAAGGTTGTTTGGAAACGAGTTTTATGACTAGGTAAATACTTAGAATAAGTATAGAAGCTGAAAGAGGTATTGTATTAGCTAAATGACACTATTTGAGTTTTTGCCGTAAAATAATGATTCGAGAGGTAAAATTTGGTTTATATTGATCACCACATTAAACCTACCTTAAATACAGTTGGGGTGGGAGATTTTAGGATAAGAAATGTGGTGATGGAATGTTAGAAGCAATCGAAAGCGATTTTAGGCTCGAAAGTGCTTAAATACCCTTAACGGGTCAAAATAAGCATACGAGCGAAAACGGGTTTAAATGGTGTAATAAACCTATGATTAGAACCTAATATAGTAGGTAACATTAATTTGAAGAGTGTATGAGATATAGGAATCAAATAAATACGTTGTTTGATAAAATGCATAAACGGGTTAAAATTCGGTAAAAAGGTAACGAGTCGAAGACTTAGAAGCCTCAAAATTTCTCATGTTGGATGTAGGATTTTAACTCCATAAGATGGATGATTAAATTACGGACGCGTAGGAAAAAGAATCGGGTAAAACGGATCAATAACGAAGAAGTTATGATCGTTTCCGTAAAAACAGGCATAGCTGAAAATGCAGGACCCAGCTCCAGACCTGCTGGAAACTGGTTTCCCCCGCGACACGCGAAGGAACAACATGGTTCCTCCGCGACACGCGACGGAACCACGTTTTGGCGAAAAAATTTTATTTTAATCAGTTTCGCTTCCCAGACTCGTTTAAATACGTTCTAAGTTACATATGACTAATCCAACTCATGTTTTATGAGTTTCAGGTATGATTTTAGCACCGGTGGACGATCAAGCATAATGAAGAACCGAACACGATTAAGAAATAAGCTTCCGCACTATGTATCGTTGTTATGTTAAATGACGAACTCACACACGTTATGTTGTTTAGTTTTAATTCTGTAAAAGGTTTAATAAACCCGTAATTTCCAATGCATATGTAATCTTAATTACATGACTGTTTTTCGTAAATGATACGTTAAACCTTAATTTATGAGAACGGGTGTTACAGTTTTGAAACTGAAATTTCGAATGCAGAAACAAGTCCCATGCACAGGCTACTTATAACAACATTTCAAGTTTTACGCGGCCCGCGAGAGCCCCTAGTCTACGTGTAGGGCTGGTGTGTCACGAGTAGGGTTGCCACGCGTGTGACACGTGGCTTAAACGCTTATCCGGATGATTTTTAAGTTGTCGCATAACCTTACCTTAAGGATTACGCGGCCCGCGTGAAAACCAAAATCTGATTTTCTTGATTTTTGTTATGGATTAGGGTTTCAGGGGTCCGGGTTTTCACTTATGGGTCATTTTGGGACATTTTTGCAGGTCCTTACATGTTTAATGGTTGAGATCATCTTGGTGGCATTTTGGTAATATGTGTTTCTTAAAAATAGGATTATTTAATTAATCAGGGGTAGATATGTCATTTAGCTTGTTTTAAATATGGAAATAATTGTTATTCCATAACCACCCCACATTTCTTGCGATTTTTTCTCTCCCTCTCTCTCCCTTTCTCTCTTCTCTTTCTCTCTTACTTCTATCCTTCATGATGCAGAAACACATCAAGAAAACACATAGTATTAATCTGCTTGCTGTTAAAACACAGTGTCAAGAAATCCTCCAGAATTACCAACATGAATGCTAAAACACAACTGTATTAATCTGCTTGCTGTTAAAACACAATGTCAAGAAATCCTCCGACATTACCTGCATGGATGGTAAAACACAGCGTCAAGAAATCCTCCAGCATTACCAACATGAATGCTAAAACACAACTGTATTAATATGCTTGCTGTTAAAACACAAAGTCAAGAAATCCTCCAGGATTACCAGCATGGATGGTAAAACACAGCGTCAAGAAATCCTTCAGCATTACCAGCATGAATGTTAAAACGCAATGTCAAGAAATCCTCCATCATTACCAGCATGAATGGTAAAACACAGCGTCAAGAAAACCTCCATCATCACCCTTCCGTCGCCATCTCCGATTCTCTTCGACACCCTCCGTCTTCAACCCCCACCTTCATCATCGTCTCCGGCTGTCACCCATCATAATCACCATCTTCATCTCCGTTCAACCATCTCCGGCTGTTAACTTACGACGACAACCACCGTCACCGTGAACTGAAATTAGGGTTTTCAGTTTGTGATGTAGAAGAAGACGGACAAGATTCGTTTTTTGCTTGATGTTCACATCTTACTATGTTTCGAAAACCACCATTGAGAAAATCATGGAGAAACAATTTCCATAATCTTATGCATTGTTAGTTAATGAGAGATAAAATTCCAAAAATAAAATAAAATGTCAAATTACACAACTGCCATTTTAGTTAAAATCCCTCCATGACATGTGTCACATTCTTATTGATTCTTAGACTTTCTAGGAAAAACCCACTTTCTACCCAACTCCTCTTCCCCCCTCTCTCTCTCTGTCCTGGCTAACTCCTTAACACGTGAAGCTTTTAATGGCCTTAACAACCCCAAGAATGGTACGACGGGCACTAACAGATGCCAACTAGAATTAACGCCTATGAGCGTTAGAGTATACCAGACGACCTAACAATAAAACTATTGTGAGTGGGTGATCCCCACTCATTCCAAACCACACTCGTTCACGGACCACCTCCCACCAGACCTCCTCCTCCAATAAGGAGGTTTGTTTGAAGCTTGGTTTGTTGAGCGGACCTTTGCAACGTACCATCCGTTAGAGATGCTTTTACCAACGGAAATCGGTTATATAAGTTAGATTTATTTTTATTTAAAATTTTGTATTTGTATTTGGAGTATAAAAATGATATGGAAGTCGAAATTCATTAGAAAAGTGGTGCTATACCTCAGTCTACAAAAGTAAAGTAATAATTTCACAACACATAAGAAAAGGCAGAAGCAGCGTTAGGGTGTCCGGAGTAGGCGGTAAAGGGGTGCGGCAAACTCGGTTTGCCGAGCGGCAACACCGCCGCCGTCCCCTTTACCGATCGGTGAGGTGAAGGGTGCGGTGAATGGTTGCCGACGCGGGGAAGAAGTGTGTGTGTATAAGGAGTGGGGTCCATTCCAATCTCAACCAATCACACCTTTTTCCTTTTTAAAAAAAAAATTGTTTACCACTTCACCAAGTGTCTAAACCATTGCCAACACTTTTCACCAAAGTTTAAACACTTTTGACTGATTGACATGGCGCACTCTGATTGGTCGGTTTTTTGGTTTGCCACTCCAAAGTGTTTAACCACTCCTTAGAGCATTCACATCCTAACCATCAAATTATGTGAGGAGGGGTTTTTATATTATAAAGGGTATAAAAAGTGGTTGTGAGTAGAGGAGAGAGAAAATGTTACTGTTTATCTGTATATTTGGGGGGACACTGTTCACCCGTTATAATTTTTTAATATATTTTGAAAGTGGTTGTGAGTGGAAGTGAGAGAAAAATGTAATGATAATATTATTTAATTGAAAGGAGAGAGAAAAAATATTTATTTTTAGTGAAAATATATTGATATAAGAATTGTTTTTTAGTGGAATGTATGTATAATTTGATGGATTGGATGTGAATGCTCTTACACCCTTAATTTAAAATGGCAACTGCAACTTGCTGAAACGAATCATATTCTTATTGATATGACATGATTATCATATCGGAACATCCTAGAACCACAATTCTTTTGTCCACATATGCCACAGTGCCACTTCTAGAATCTTTCAGATATTATACCGACGCCAGTTTAAAATTTTCAACTTGCGTCCAAAACACTTGATACATACCTAACTTTTGAAAAAAAAATTACCTTATACCCTAACTTTTTTTTAAAAATTACCTTTTTTTCTACAAAATTGCAACAATTAGGTTTTTGAACCCCTTTCAACCGATTACAATTTTTTTTTTAAATTCTTTAACACTCTCTAGGTGTTTGAATCATTGCCGGTAATTGAGTGCAAAATAGGGAGTGAAATAGATACTTGACATGGTATAATATTATTCGCTGGACAATGACTCAAACACCCTAAAGTGTTTGAATCATACCATCCACTCTTACAACTATGACTTAGTAGAGATATATTACTTGGCCAATTCAACTGTCTCAGTAGAGATATACCACTATATCCCTAAAGGGTCTGGTTGTAAAATAGAGTATATTGATTGTAGGTTCAAACTAGTTTTTGCCCCGCCCGCGTTGCGGGGCAATAAACCGAATATTTCTCTCTCATAACATGTATGTCTGTATAGAGGACAAAATCGTAATTATATTTTGAGCAGGAGGCGAAATCATGATTTTAAATTGAGAGCAAAATCATAATTTTGAACTTTGGGGGGGGGGGGGGGGATCATAATTTTATTTTGAACTGTGGGCGAAAACGTAATTTTGAGCTGATGGCAGAATCGTAATTTTCAAGTATAGGGAAAACCAAAATTTTATTTTGAACTGGGGGCAAAACCGTAATTTTAAACGAAGGGCGAAACCGTAATTTTAAAGTGAGAACAAAATTAAAAATGAGTTTTTGAACCGAAGGCAAAAGCGTAATTTTGAGCTAGAGCCAAAATTATAATTTTATTTTGAGCTGGGGGCAAAAACGTATTTTTAAACGAAGGACGAAAGCGTAATTTTAAACTGGAAATAAAATTAAATTAAAAACAAAAGTAAGTTGGGGGAATAGTGCCAGGCAGCTGCCTGGCACTATTGCCTGGCACTATTCCCCCAACTTACTTTTGTATATGTAGTATAAAGCTGCCTGGCACTATTGCCTGGCACTATTCCCCCAACTTACTTTTGTATATGTAGTATAATGTTGATTTTAGTGGTTCAAATATATGATATAAATCACACCCTTATTTCTATAGAAACACGTATTTTCTTGCATCTTATATATATAGGTAAAGGATCAAATAAAAATAATATTAACGTACGAAACGTACGCATTGAGGGAAAAAGCAAAAAGTGGCGGTGTCATTTTGGTAATTATCAGCAACTTCTAAATTACTGGGGAAAAAGCAAAAAGTGTCTTGTACAGTAATTTTGAGCATCTGTAGAGTAATTTTGGGAAATGTAGGGTAATTATCAAATTACTCTAGTAGAGTAATTTTGGAAAATGTCTTGTAGAGTAATTTTGTTAGCATTTAGTTATGGGGTTTAGCTTTATGGTTTAGTTTTTAGCTTTTAGTTGTGGGGGGGGGGGGGGGGGGGGGGGGTTAGGTTTTCGGGGGGGGGGGGGGGGGGGGGGGTTAGTGTAATTTTGATAATTACCCTACAATTTTGATAATTACCATACACGACCAAAATTACTCTACATGAACATTTACAATGGTTTAGGTTTTGGGGGGGGGGGGGGGGGTTTAGGTTTTTGTGGGGTGGGGGGTTAGTGTAATTTTGATAATTACCCTACACGGCCAAAATTACTCTACATGAACATTTACAAAATTACTCTACAGAAGCTCAAAATTACTCTACTAGAGTAATTTTGAAGTTGCTGATAATTACCAAAATGACACCGCCACTTTTTTTACTTTTCTTTCAACTCGTACGTTTCGTACGTTTATTTTATTTTTACGTGAACTTAACTCCTTATATATAACCTGGTAACAATTAGATTAATAGTTTTTTGAAGTGGAAAGAAAAAGAAATTAATTTAAACCTAAAAAGGAAAGAAAAATAATTTGAATGAGAATTATTGAGGTGTGGGGGCAGGCACGGAGAAATCATGGTCTGTCTGGGCTTCTTTACAGTCATATTCATTTCATATGTAGATTTGCTGTGATATCAGACAACAACATGCAACACACAGTATGCATGTATATATGTTCTTCCAACATTTAACATACACATACATACACACACATACATGGACAGTATCTACTGCAGTCTGCATGCATGGTACATATGACCTCCACTACTATTACTTTTTTTTTTTGAACGGCGACATTTCACAACAAACGGCTCATGCCGCAATACCACCCGAAGTGGTACCCACTCACTACTCACGCAACCAGGCTACGTTGTCTTAACCGGGCCCGTGCTGGTGCATTGGAGTAGCTGGCGCTCCCCGAGAAAATTTCCCACCCTCCACCACTTGATGGAAGTTGCACCTCCACCTAGAGCGGACACTCTAGGCAAGTATGCGCGGTAATAGAAAACTCGGGCGGTCGTCCGACTCGAACCCACGACCTCTCGGTCATGTTTCCGAATCATCATTCTTCCTGGCCAACTGGGCTGGGCCAGTTGGTTTCCACTACTATTACTTTTACTTAACTTTTGAAATTTACTCTTACTTTCTTCCACTGAAACAAACAAACACACGCACAGTACAAATTCATCACCACTCCAACCATTTATAATCAGATATCCAAATATAAAGTAGAGAAAAGTTCGAATACAAAAAAAATAAAAAATACAAAGGAGTATCAACTAAAAAGCCTAAAAAAGATCATGCGTAATTTCCTCTCCTCCTTGTGTATTTTTGATGCGTTGTTTTGATTTTGTTCATGCGTAATTTGGAGTCCTTCATGCGTAGTTACCCTTTTTACACTTTGCACGTTAATTCGACTTTGTACATTAACCTACCCCATACAAAGTAATAACCAGTACTAGAAAAATTCAATTTGTGACTGTCAAAACCTTCGTAAATGCTCTTAGTGACTGGTTTAAGCGGTCGCTTAAACCTTGGTGGCATGACTTTTAGTTTTAATTAAAGCCAATACTTTGGGACCGAAGCATTTGTGATTAGGATTTCCATAAAGTTAGCGACTAAATTTGCGACCATATAGTTTTGCGACTGAATATTTCCATCACCGAGATTACAACCGGATATTTTTGTGAGGGACCTATGTTGCTACCAATTTTTTTGCACGATTGGATTGTTTTGTGACCAAAATTATAACACCCATATATATCGAACATTTTTGCGACCCGAATTGTTTTTTCGACCAAAATTGCAACCCAGATTTTTCAATTTGTGACTGATGTAGTGCGGCTGAATTTTGGTCTCGAATCGGGTGCATCTTTACTACCCATGAGGATTTAAAAAAAGCCCCCTTTTTTTTTTGAATATTCAGTAATTTCCATTAAAAATTTGTCTTGAGATATATACAAGGGAAAAGATCAAATAGAAAGTTAATTTTGGCTAGGAAGGATAGGAAGCCATAGGATTATGACATGTGGCAAATTTTAAAATAAAGAGAAATGGTATTTTAGTCAATCTCATCATTTCTTCTTCCTTCTTCTCCCCAATTACTTCAAAACCCACCATCTCCAACCTTTTCTTCACTTACTATCTCAATAATCACTACATTATAGTGTGATTTTCGTCATCAATCAATGATTCAACCACCCGATCAACGTGTTCTTCAGCTTTTTTCGATGAAAACCCAGTTTAATTTCATTCAAAATCTCGTTTTTCTGGTGATTTTGAAGATAATCACTGGATTTGTTCGATTCAATCGCTGATAAGTGTTTCTATCATTTCAAATTTCGTCAATTGATGAAGAAACCGGCTTCGATCCATGTAAGAAATTATTTAATTTCATTTTCACGATCTGGGTTTTTATTTAGTAATTGCGTTTTACGATCTTGGCGGGGGTCCGGGGGCGGCAGCCCCTGGTAGCGGGGTCCCAGGGGCGGCAGCCCCTGGCGGGGGTCCAAGGGGCAGAGCCCCTGGCTGTACTAAAAACGCATCAGAAAAATTAATTTTCCAGAAATTGGCTCATTTCGAAGACAGTAATTCGTAGACAATTCAGACAGTTCACAGACAATTCACAAACAGTTCACAAACAGTTTTATGTGTCCATTGCGTTTTAGAAATAAGAGAGTTTTATGTGTTTTCTGGCTATTGCGTTTTAGAAAAAACACATTTTTAAGTATCTTTAGTCATTGCGTTTTAGGTAAAACACATTTTTGAAGTGTTTTTAGTCATTGCGTTTTAGGTAAAACACATTTTTAGGTGTTTTCAGTCCATTGCGTTTTACAGAGAACACTTTCTTTTGTTTTTTAGGTCATTGCGTTTTAGAAATGAGACATTTTTAAGTGTTTTCTGGCCATTGCGTTTTACAAATAAAACATTTCTTTGTGTTTTCTGGCCATTGCGTTTTACAAATAAGACATTTCTTTGTGTTTTTTGTGCATTGCGTTTTAGGTAAAACACTTTTTTATGTGTTTTCAGTCCATTGCGTTTTAGAAATAAGACATTTCTTTGTGTTTTCTGGCCATTGCGTTTTACAAATAAGTCATTTCTTTGTGTTTTTGGTGCATTGCGTTTTAGAAAAATGTCATTTTAGGTTTTTTTTCATTGCGTTTTACGTAACTGGTGGTTTTTCTATTGCGCTTTACACAACTGGGTTTAAATTTTTTTTTTTTAAATATAGCAATAGTATACTCGTTTTAAAGATAAAAAAAACGCTCATTTTTTTGGTGCAATTTTTATAAAAAAATAATGTCGTATGAAAGAGTTATTAACGTTTAAAAAATGGGGGGGGGGGATTGGAGGAGAGAGAAACTATTGGCTTGGATTGACTAGAATGTCATTGAACAAACTCACGCGCCTTTTTTCTTCCTTTCAATTTCCCTGATTTAATCTTAGCCCTTGATTAACTTAATGGATGGTCAAGATCACTTCCTAGCCAAATAAACTTCCTATTGTATCTCCACCCATATATACAAATACATAATGAGAATTGGCATGTAATAATCCCAATTAGAGGTCTTTGACCATTGACAGTCAAACCTTTAAATATTCTCTCCATCAGTCCCACGTTTCACCTATTTTTCCTACACCGGTCCCTGTTAAAAAAACTTACCGGGGTTATATTTTTTTTTTCCAAATTACAAACATTTTTTTACGGATTTTGATTAGAACAACAATACGAGTCCATTGATGGAAAACTTACCTCGAAACTGTGTTCCAAATGATGAAAACGGCTTCAATTCGGGTGTTTAAGTTTCCAATTAACAAAAAGCAAGTCATTTGGAGCACAATTTCGAGGTAAATTTTACAGCAATGGACTTGTATCGTTGTTATGATCAAAACCCTAAAAATATGTTTGTAATTTGAAAAAAAGCTTAACTCCGTTAAGTATTTTTTAATGGGGACCAGTGTAGGAAAAATAGGTGAAAGGTGGGACTGGTGAGGGGAATATTCAAAGATGAGACTATCAATAGCCAATTACCTTTAATTGAGATTATTACATACCAATTCCCCAGTACATAATCAAACCAAAAGTTATATAGATACTTAACATTATACAAGTTGTCCAAATAATGACAAAAAATTATCCAGATATTGGTGTCCCCAGCATGCAACCATTGTTTTTCTAGTTTTCATTCCACATAATAAAATCTATCCTAGAACCGTTCCAACGTTTCTGGAGGCCCTAAGCGAACTGCAAAGTCAGGGCCTTATTATTGGTATAAATGAGTTGAGATTGAGATTGAGATTTGAGACATTGAATAACCAGAGCGATGATTTTTCCTAGTATCGGCCCTAATTTCGCTCAATCCGCAATCAATTTCACATTGCTTACTCAAAAGACGCCAACGAGGGTTGATGTGTTGCGTGCGTGGATAGTGCGGACTCCTAGTGTAAAATCCTAAATATTGAGCCTAGAATCATTGTTTAAATGGCAAAAAAACAAGTCTAACATATGAAAAGAAATAAAATTGGAGGCCCTCGTTTTTTGGTGGCCCTAGGCCTTAGCCTAGGTTGATAAGCCTTACGGGCCGACTCTGCCACCACCGGCTACCATCCACCACCAACACCGCCTACCACAACCCCCACCGCCCGCCACCACTGTTACAACCGACCACCATCGTCGACCACCACCACCACCCTTCACCGCCAACCACCACCACGGTTACTATATATTTCTATGTTCAAAAAGATCAGCGCCGTTCCAACATTTTTGAAGACCCTAAGCGAACCAAGAAGTGGAGACCCTTTTGAAAAATTATCTTTTTCAACATATTTAGTCACAAAACCCCCCTCTTTTACCTGGGATTGGGACCGACAATTATAAACTACAAAGTTTATATTTGGCGAAGTTAAATTTTCTTTCTTGAAAGTTATATTTATTGTATAGATATAGTATATGTTTAAATAAAATTTATTTTTCTAGCTTTGGGATGGGGTAGAATGGTCGATGGTTGTTGCAGTTATGTCTATACTTTAATTTTGAATGTGGGCCTTTTTTCCTAAACAAATTTTATCTGGGCTCCTATAATAAAAAATGGTTTAGTTTTCTTTTTATTGGGCCTAATACATATACAATATATAAAACTTTCTAAAAATTGGAGGACTTTGATTTTTGGTGTAGATTGTAAAGCCTAACGTGCCGGCCCTGAAAAAGATATATTAATGGATTGAAAAAAAAAGTATATAACTTAGATGAGTGTATATCTGAAACAAGTTTATGAAGCAAAATGAAATGATTAACCTTTTGAGTATAATAAAATTTGCTATGGAAAAAAAAAATAACTTGATATAGAATGTACAAACAAAGTCATTTTTATATGAATGATGGTATAGGAAACCTGAAATTTAATAAGAAGTCAACCCGCTAAAGCATCCAACGGTTAAAACATGATCCATTAAATGTCCGCATTTAAGTCTCAAAGCAGTTAAGACAAAAAGAGAGAAATTTGTGATTCGATGATTTCTCGTATCGATCATTGTTATAAACCATGTCAGTTAGTCATTCAATATCCCACAACTAACTGCAAGATTCGTCTTTTATTTTTGTTATTTTCTTGATCCTCATTCCTTCTTTCTTTTGATCTCGATCCTCCCTACCTAAAGAAGTTGTTTTAACTGCATCATAATCATCCTTGTACCAACAAACTTGCTTGTTTTGTGTCAATATGGGTGGTGAATCATGTGTTTCTTTGACTGATTTCTTCGATAGTTACATGGAGGCAGACAAGAACTTAATTTCACCCCTAGGTGCTGAGGACATTTTCAGTACCCTTCAAGTTCTTGAGGATGAATTCACATCCATGGCCACCCCACAGTTTCATGCAAAAGAAGAAGTTGACAAGTCTAATCCCTCTTCTTCATGCATACAACAACAGCTTGTAGGGTCAGACATCAAGAGGAAGTGGCAGTCGGTGGAAGACGGTGGAGATGGACAGCAGAAGGTAGCACATATCTCTGTGGAACGGAACCGCAGGAAGCAGATGAACGAGCACCTAACTGTCCTCCGTTCCCTATTGCCTTGTTTCTATATCAAAAGGGTATATATATGCTGCTGTTTGAAAAAAATAATAATTTATAGTTGGATATGGATTCTTATAAATAACATGTTTTGTACGTGCAGGGTGATCAAGCATCAATAATAGGAGTAGTAGTCGACTATATCACTGAATTGCAACAAGTTGTTCAATCACTAGAGGCAAAGAAGCAAAGAAAAGTGTATGGAGATGTTTTGAGCCCAAGGCCTTCACCGCGCAGCCCCAGACCGCCCTTGCCAATTAGCCCAACAACCCCACAATCTGCAGTAAGCCCTTACAGACCCAGATTCCACCAACCTAATCCATCTTACTTGCAACCATCATCAGCTTCACCTTCTACTTCTTCATCAAATTCTGACATTGTTTCAAAATCATCCATTGCCGACGTTGAGGTGAAGTTTTCGGGCTCTAATCTTGTTCTAAAGACTGTCTCACCGTGCTTGCCAGGCCAAGCAACCAAAATAGTTTCGGTTCTTGAAGACCTCTCCTTTGAAATACTCCATGTTGGCATTAACATTGTTGATGAAACTATGGTCAATTCCTTCACCATTAAGGTCAGCCACCTTTTCCTTAAACCCTTGTTTGATCATCAAGAATTGCATGTCTATCTTGTTTGAATCTTGCCAAAAAGACAGCAAGTATACTTCCCACTGCATCTTTAATTTCCACAACATTATTATTATTATTTTTTTAACATTTTTTACATCTAATTATCGGAAAAATACCACCTAACCTTCCACTTGTAAGTATTTGAACCCACACCACTTTTGTAGAGGACAAACACCATACCACTAAATCATGGGTCACAACACAACATTTATTCACGGGATCATTTTAAAGTAAATTTTCCATCAATGAACACTTAAGTCTACTAAATTAAATAATCAAGTGTGTAATGTTTGCTTGGACCAATGACCTAGTGGTATGGTGCTTGGCTCCCACAAAAGTGACGTGGGTTTACATCCTTACAAGGTTAGATACAATTTTGGTGTATAAAATTGATGTTAAGAAAAGATTTGTTTGGACGTGCATTTAACCTAATTATTTTGATTTTTTTTTTTTTTTTTTGGATAAAGGGCAATTCCCGGCAAAAGAATATTAATCACAACACAAATACATCAATCAAAGGGGCATTCCCCCGTGTCATTGTCACCCAAAACAAGCTTTGGGGACAATTATTTTGATATTGAATTGCATATAAATCAGTTATTGTTGTATATGCATGATTCCTTTTTTTATTTAAAGTCCAGTTACTTAAACTATAGTTGTTATAAATTGATCTAATATATATACACACACTGACAATTTTTTTTTTGAATGGCTACTTTCTTTAATCCCATGTCGTCTGTGAGACTTGAACCCAAGACCTTCCCCTTCCCAACTTAGGTGTTTTTAAAGGTTTTGCCTTTGTCAATGGACCACCACCCCATTGTTACACACTGACAATTATTAATTGGCTTTGCTTTATATATCAATGGACCACCACCCCATTGTTACACACTGACAATTATTACTTGGCTTTGCTTTATGTGATAGATTGGAATTGAATGCCAGCTAAGTGTGGAAGACCTGGTTCAACATGTCCAACAGACATTCTGCTAGCTAATTGTTGAAAATGGAAGCCTCGATCATATGCTTCCTGACTTCCTGTATTGGGACAATATATATATATATTTGTTGTTTGGAGATCATACCCAATACACTGTATGTGTTTATTGCATTGGACATGATGTGAAAGCAGCGAAATATACCAGTTAAGAAACTAGTGAAAATAAAGGCAGTACTAGAGTCTAATGATTTATTATTACATGTTTATAAATCTAACTTCATTTCCTCTCTAATTAGCAGCTGTAATAATAAGGGGAGTAGTACTTGAGAGAATTTTAATTAACAGATGCATATATTCTAAGTTTAATGGAGTTGTTAATGTTGGTAATCGAACATGCGAATCACAGGTTAGAATATAAAGAATTGAGAATCAAAGAACAATAAACTTGCTTGTATTGAATGAAAAGTGATGATTACAATTGACATACATGAACCCTATATATACTATACGAATAGATGCGATTGTAGAGACGTATCTCTTCACGAACGGTTGCGATTCTTGAACTTGTGGTTGAGATTGATCTTGAAGAGGTGTGTCTCTTGATCCTGCCTTGATATTGTCGCATATGAAGGGTTGCGACTCCAGGAGATGTGTCGATCCCTTAAGGTGTAGGTTACAAACTTCCAAAGTGTCGCATCTAGTTCTCGTACTTTCTAAGTAATCTAATTACAACATAAACTAACTAACTACTAATTACAGAACGACCCCTATATCTATATTTAGTTTAAAAACATCAATACTCCCCCGTAAACTAAATATAGTTTAACAAAGGTCTTCAACTTGCTTGACTTGCAGTAGCATTGGTTTCTCTTCCAATGCGAGATTGGCTTCTTGTTGCGTGTCTTTCTCCTTTTCCTTCCACTTGGTGCAATCTCTTGCAAAATGACCAAGTTCTCCACAATCATAACATCTGAACTTGCTCTTGTCTTGGTTTCTTGGACCCATATCTTTTCCACGTCTTCCTCCTCCTTTGAAAGATCCTTGTCCTTGACTTCTACCATGGTTTTGAACACCACGACCCTTTCCATGATGCAAACTTTCAAACTGATTATTTGCACTTGCCATCATGAGTCCTACTTGATTATTATCTTCTTGCTTGTCTTGACTTTTGAGACGTTCTTCAAAAGCTATTATTCTTCCCACTGCTTTTTCAAATGGCATTTTGTCTATTTCCGAATATTGTTCGATATTTGCCACGATGGGTAGGAACTTCTTCGGAACGGAGATGAGTAATTTCCTTACGAGTTTCTTGTCTTTGATAGTGGTACCGAGAGTTTTAAATTTGGCTTTTATACCACTCAACATGCTTGCGAAACTACTTACTGTTTCGTTCTCATCCATCTTTAAAACTTCTAGTTCGCTCCTCAAGGTTTGTAGACGTGCTTTCTGAACCATATCTGCTCCAAGATAACGAACGTTGATTGCATCCCATACTTCCTTTGCTTTTTCGTATTGAGCAACTTGCATCAAAACATCTTCCGGTAGCGTTTGGAAGATAATTGCTTTCGTTGTGTGCGCCTTCTTTTCGTTTATCCCTTCCGTTGAAACAACTGTTTCCCAAAGACTATATGCCTTCAAGATTGTTTCCATCATAACTGCCCATTGGGTGTAATTCGCCTCTTTCAATTTTGGGCATTGAAGAGATACATTCCCTTGCTCGTGGAGTGACGTTGATGCACTTCCTTCTTTTTCTGTCATGCCTCCTTTCTTTCTCGCCTTGCTTTCCTTGCCTATCTTGCTTGTGATCGGATGATCCTTTTCTTGACCGTGTAGATCAAATTTCTTACTTAGTACTTGCGTCTGGCCAACTTGCTAACCAGGTTCTTGCATTTCTGACCGACTTGCTAATCAGATTTTTATGTACCCTGACCCACTTGCTAATCAGGTTCTGACCGACTTGCTGATCAGATTCTTGCTAACTTGCTGTTGCGAATTTGATCAAAAACTATCCAATCAACTTGCTAATTGGACTTAATTGATCGACCCGCTGTACTTGCTTTTTCTTGCTTTGACCAAGAATGGTCGTTTCTTGCTAGACTGAATCGTGATGATTCGATGTGCTACTTGCTATTTTGAACCCAACGGTCCGGAACTTGCTATTTGAACCAAGAATCGGTTTGACTTGCTAGAACCGATACGGGTTTGATTTCTTGTATGTATCATTTATGATTCGAAAATTGACTTGCTTTATTTTAAAAACATGCTAATGATCCCCTTTTCAACGTACAAAAAAAACTTGATTTCTTTTTTTCTTTTGAACACCAGTTCCACCCACAATTATTTTCTAGCCTTTTAATTTCCTTTTTCCTTTAAAAACATGTGCGTGTATCTAGTTTGAATTGATTTCAAACAAACAGTATTGTATTATTTATCCCCATGTTCTTTACTCTTCCCAAGGCAACAATTAAACAAATTCTTTTCTTATGGTTCGACTAAATCAAAAGAAAAAAACACACTTACGAAATCTGTAACACCTCGAAAATTCATGTCCAATATTATATCGACACGTGTCATGGGCTTAAAACGTGTAAAGGATTGATTAGAAGGACTAAAGTTGACAAACAAAGAAACTATGTGAAAAAAAGGGTTCAAAGTATCAACAATGGATAAATATACTTCTCAATAGCCCCACATAATGTTTATAACCTTAAACGAATAAATCATGGATCATACGAAGCTAATTGTGGAAGAAAGTGAGAGATTACAAACTACAGGGGTTAAATGTGTCAACATGTTTAAAGTATACCTCTGAGTGACCTTTTAGCAAACCCGAAGCTTTGTAATGATTAATTATGCTCACGAGAATAAGTGATAAAAATTTCACAAGGTTTCGTTAAAGTATGAGAAAATTATGACAATATTCGTATACGAGGGGTTAAAAGCGTCAACGTTGAAATTTAAGACTTTTCGGTGATCGTATGAATAACCGGGGACCTAGCAAAGTTGGTTTATGACTTGGAGTCCTTAAAAGTCAAGTTTGGGGGTTACAAGTGCAAGAAAGCATGTTAAAATCAAGTTTAGAAGGACCAGGGGCCAAAAGTGCAAATAACGAAACTTGTTTGGCCAGTTCTGAACACCCACACGGGGCGCGTAAGCCCAGGCAGGGCCTTACGTGGGCCGCCTGGCACCCCCAGATACAGAAAACACTTCCAGCTGCCTGTTCCAGCCGGTTACACCGCCTCAATTCACCATTTCTTGATTCTAGGGGCTTGTTTAATGTTTTAGAAGGGCCTAGGGACACTTGGAATGATCCCATAACATCCATAGACTTTGTTTGGCATGATCTTGTGGGATTAAAGTCCCTATATAAGAAGTTCTATGTTGCACCATTTGATCACATTCACTTGCAAGCTCACAACTTCACTTCTGGAGTATTTTGGAGCTCAAGACTCATTCCTAGTGATCATTAGTCGTGCTTAGGACCTTGGTAAGTATTCTTAACCTTCCTTAATTCAGTTTTGCTTAGTTTATTAGCTTAAAGTCAAACCGTCATAATTAAGGTTTGACTTTGTCATTAATCTTAATTTGTCCAGTCAAATTACAAATTGAAAGTACCTATGAGTTGGTAATTATGTGGGCAATAAACCCTTAAAAGGGCACCCTCTGATTCTTACGCTAAGTAGGTCAATTGTCGGGTCAAACTTGATCTTAAAAAGTCAACAGGAAGCAATTTTGCAAATAAACACATAATTAGCAATGTAGAAGCTATGCAACCTGATTTATCATTAACATAACTTGGTAATTAATGTAAGAACATGTCTACACATGTTCAACTCGATAATTTTCAGTTTAGGCTCGGTTCGGGACCGAAAGTCGCATAGTTTGACTTCTGCTTTGACTTTTAGTTCTGACCCGTTTAAGCATGTTTTAGAAATGCCTTAGAGCCTTATTAGGACCAGGTTTCATATAAGTATAACCCTCTGTGATTATACAACTTGGTTCATTAGTTACCCGATTCATATGCATATTTCCGTTAAATACCTAAATATTTACTATTATGCCCATTTGACCTTAAAACGAGAATTTTGGAAATGTGAGATGACAATAATCTTTGTTACTGATTTATAAACATGTCCCTAAAATTTCACATCAGTTTGAGGTCTAGATTAGGAGTCATGCTCAATAGCGTAATTAGAAAGCCTTTTATTAATTAAACGGCATAATTAGCGTAAAGCCTATCTAAACCCAATTTTTGACACCAAACCTCTTACCCAGTGATGTAATATAATATTTTGGGATTTTTGAAGATTTTTAATTATTTTTAAACTCATCATAACATAGGGTTATTACCTTGATTCGGTAATTGCCGATTATACCCTTTTCGTCTATAAAATGAGTTTTACTAATCATTTTGATACCAAACCTTTTTCTACTGATCTAATATGATAAATAAAATATTTTGAGCCTTCCGGAATAATAAAAATATCATCCTTCCTTTGAAAACCCAGAAATGGCTCCAAATCGCCTTTTTAAGCATCTTTAACGTATAGTATGTATCAAAACCATTTTATAAATATAAGACTTGATACCCTACTGTTATAACTTATTAAATTGAGTATGTTACTGATTACATCAGACCCAAAACTCATATTTATATTTAAACTCTTTCATAACCTTTAAAATGACCAAAATACCCCTACGGGGCGTAATTTGAATTTAAATCCGTTATGGGCATAATAGAAGATATCTCACTGATGTCACAACATATTTAAGGCATATTAACTTAAGAAACTTGCATATGACTCATTTGGTTACTCGTTACGCACTTTTCGCGTTCGGATCGGCTTATGTAACTAGTTTGCATATATTAGCCGAAACGGGTCAAACCATATCGTTTTCACCTCAAAATCCAGAATGTGTTCAAGTTACCCATATTAAACAAGCATACAAGCTTGTCGGGTCAAAACCACATTCTAAACCGGTCTTCGCTTTATCATGCGTTTGAACCGAGTCGTCCTTTTGAAAACTAACCGGTCTAAGTCTAAGCTTAATTAAAGACCCGTTAGGATTCTAATAGGTTATTAAAAACCTTCGTTCCAGATTAGGAGCCCAGTAAAAGCTACGTGCACTTGCTGTAATTGATTTATACTTTGCTCAGGTAAATACTCTTAACTTATTTTCCCTATACGGGCTTGGGATACGGTATTATAATAATACCGCTTGGTCGGGTATGTAGTCATTTAAATCGTATTGTGATTGATGTACTTACATAACCTGTTTAATATGTATTATTTGGTGTATGGCCTTTGGGGGTTAAATGACCATGTCCCAGATATCCTTTGCATCATTCAAAGAAATGGCCACGACCTAAGCACAGGGTGTAGGCGTACACCTGACAGATGCATTATGTAAAAACTGGTAATCCACTTAGAGGAAATAATCCTTGTGGGCATTATACCTGTGGCGTGTCAGTTAATCTAGTCCGGCCCTACAAACCGGCCCTGATGGACGACAAATAAGTAAAACTGTATACAAGATTATATACAAATAATTGTCCCAAGTTATAAAGATATATTTGCCGAAGCGCATTCAAATCAATTTTCAAACTCTTTTCAAAATGAGTCAGTTAAGTTGTATTTACCAGTGTAAACTGACGTATTTTCCAAAAAGGTTAAGTGCAGGTACTATACGTCATAGGCTGGCTACTCCAGGCATCAATAATCAAGTCTCGCAAGCTCTAGATGTCAAAGTCTGCTGAACAGTTTTCCTTTTTATTTGATCCGCCTGTGGATCTGTTTCAACTATTTTGTGATACTTGATATTACAGTTTATTCAGTTGAAATGAATCTATCTTTTGCTTCCACTGTGCATTTATATATTGTGTTGTTTGACTATGATGATATCAACTACGTCACGTTACTCCCCACCGGGCCCACCGGTAATACGTGGAAATATCGGGGTGTGACAAAATCGAACACCGTCGCCCGGTTCTTGATAGATGATTCTCTGATTCAATCGGCAAACCCTGATTTTCGTTTCTTGCTCGTAATCTTGCACTGAGATTTTTCTTTCTTGCTTCCTGGATCGATTAACGTGGTGCTCTGATACCACCGTTGGTAATCGAACATGCGAATCACAGGTTAGAATATAAAGAATTGAGAATCAAAGAACAATAAACTAAGTGATGATTACAATTGACATACATGAACCCTATATATACTATACGAATAGATGCGATTGTAGAGACGTATCTCTTCACGAACGGTTGCGATTCTTGAACTTGTGGTTGAGATTGATCTTGAAGAGGTGTGTCCCTTGATCCTGCCTTGATACTGTCACATATGAAGGGTTGCGACTCCAGGAGATGTGTCGATCCCTTAAGGTGTAGGTTACAAACTTCCAAAGTGTCGCATCTAGTCCTCGTACTTTCTAACTAATCTAATTACAATATAAACTAACTAACTACTAATTACAGAACGACCCCCTATACCTATATTTAGTTTAAAAACATCAATAGTTAATTGTATATCAGACTTGATTAGTTTAACTCTTGTATCTGTCATAATTTGTCTTTATGCTCTATTCGTTATATTCTAAGTTTAATGGAGTTGTTAATTGTATATCAGACTTGAGAATGGTTGCACTTGCACTTGCATTTGTTGTTGTTGTTGTTGTCGCATTTGTTGCATTTCTTCCAATTGTTGTTGATGTCGGGGAGGGGGGATGAGCTCGATATTTCGTGGGTGACATTTTTAACAACACAATCAACACCGCGTACGTGCCCATTCCTATGACCCAAGGCACTTTTGAGTACCCCGAGTTCATCAACTGGTGATGTATCATCCACATCTCTCGACGCTCTAGCCAACTCGTCTTGAATTTTACCCTACATTAAAAGATATGTTAGATTTTTTTTACTAAAATTCGACAACATAACTGCATTAAAATCGATAAAACTAACTTGTTCCATCATTAATAATAAAGAATAACAACTCATTTAGTAGAAGTTAAGGGGCATCGGCGATTCTGGAGTTTATTTAACCAATATATGATGTTTTGGATTAAGGGAGGCATGAATCCTGTGTCAAAATTAACACCAGGGTTGTTCTATTATATGTATATTCAAAATTGTTGTGCCGTTATCAAAAACTGAGTTATTTGGAGTTGATCGGGTATAAAAGGACGTATTTTTTATGTTCGGTTGCAGCAGAAACAAACTTCATAAGAAGTTTGGACCTCTGAAATATGTGATTTGTGGGAAGAATCACTTCCATTCGGGTAACAAATGCCACAAGAAAATTTTTATGATTTAAAAAGCCACTTGAAGCATTTGAACTTTCAAGCATTATGGGAAGACTTTTATGTGCTTGCTGATTTAATCTTTAGGTTAGATTAATGATGATTTTTTATTGCAAGATCTTTTATTTCTACTGTGTGTGTGCGAGGTGCGGAGGTGCTGGTTGGAGCCCGTTGAAGGTGCGGAGGTGTTTTTTGAACATGGTGGTGGTTGATTTAGGGCAAAATTCTGGGAGGTGCTCACTATGATAGTGAGAGTGGGAGAAATGAAATTGGGGGCAAATGGTGTTTGGTGCACGGTTTAATTATTTATGGCAAAAATTTTAAACCCTATAGGGACGACATTTAGTCTTCACTGGTTAAGAATTCTACAAGGACAATATATCGTCTCTATAGGTTAAATTATTTATTTTTTATATTTTTTTTTACAATCTAAAGTTAAGAATATATTATTTAAAGTTATATATATTTCGCTTAAAGAATATATTGTCCCTACAAGTGTTTTTTCTTGTAGTGTTTATCTGCATGGGAATATCTCCAAATATTATTATATTTATGTTGTATTTGTTATATATTTGACCGACCCAAAATGACCAAACCGTATCATTCCTCTACACTGGCATGATCTATGTTTTGGGTGATTTTTTTGTTTCACTCCGTTTCCGAATTCTTTTCGGTCAAAAATCTAGACTTTGAATTTTTTTTTACCTCAGACTAATTAACCTGAATAAGCTATTTGTTAAAAGAAAAAAAATATAAATTTCTAACATAAAGTTTAAAAATCCAAGATTTTCATAATTCTGTAAACTTTGTTTTTTTTTTTCTTTTTTAAGTGGCGTATAGTTAAAATATCGCTAACCAAATTAGTATTTTGTATCATCAAATTAGTATTAAAATCCCACTTCAAATAACCATGATTACATGAATAGATTTGCTGCTATTTATTAAAACATATATATGGTGGGATGATTTAAGCACGTAATTGGAATAGTTGGTGTAGTGCCACGAAAGACGCAAGTTACAAGTAGTTAAACCGACTTGTCATCCGCTAAAATATCTCTTGACCACTCAAAAATCGCCATGACAACCCAACCCTAACCTCTTGCCACGTCAAGTGTTGCTTGTGGCCACCATCATTTCATTTCCTCCTGTTGCTTGCTGCTTCAGTCAGTCAAGTCAGTATCTGGAAAATTCTACACGACGCGATCGTCCAATTTCGATCGATCGATCTCTGTCTGTGAGGTGAGGTGAGGTAGGTTTTCAAATCTTATGTTTGCTTTTGTAATTATCGACTCATGAATTATTATATAGGCAAGTTGAACTGGATTTACTCAACGAGATCATGTTTGCGGCCGGGTTTAACTAAAATTTTAACGTCCTTTGATCTTTGTTTTGTTTTGTTTATTATATAGACTATGAAGCTAATTAAACTGCAGGTTTTATCCTATCTCGGTTGGTTTAACTAAAGAAAGCCTTACTAATAAATAAATAACAAGATACCTCTTTCTTTGTTCACCACTTTCACTCAACTGGCTCTAGAACCATCAACTAGATTGTATTTGGTACAATTTCCCCATTGTGTCTAGGTTCAATTAGAGATATGAATCAAGTATCACAACAGCTTCTTCTTTTTTATCAGACAAGTGTGCAAACTGATCAAGGATACGAATAAGGGAGCCAAAACTCAAGAAATCATCTCCGTCCAGAGGAGTTAAATTCTTTGCCAATTGATCATTCACATACCTTACTTGACATACAAAAGGTGGGATTCAAACTCATTTTGAGGAGGTCCCAACCACTTGGACAATCCCAATTTCTTTAAACCAACCCTCTTCGCTTGTGTTCATTTCTCAAGTGATCAGCAACACCCAAACTGATTTTGTATATCTGTTTTCCAACTCTAACTAGACAAGTATTAATTTGTCACCAAGGGATTTGTCGTGTCCAGATAGACTCATATGATATGGAGTTGGATTTACTCCATTTTCTGTTTAATGGTTTCTCATATGAAGTCTCCTATTTGTTTTTTTTTTTTTTGCAGGAATAAAAGCTATTCCATTGCTCAAGTTTCTGGTTAGATACTTCTTGGCATGGGAGTTGTGTCCGTATCTAGCACTGCTGCAAGGACCCCATTTGGATCAAGTGCAAGATTTTCAACTCGTACGTCTCCAACTAAGAGAATAACAATATTCGCATTCAAAACCAACAACACAACCTTGGTTGAATCTGCAAACTTATCTGTTGTTGACTCATCAAAAGAAAACCCAAAGAGACTTCGACGGAGTAAACAGCCTTCAGAAAGAATTCATGCTTTATCAACTGCCGAAGCTCCTTATTGCTCATTAGATTTGGATTACCATGAAGCTGCAGCTGAACTGGATAGCTTATACAAGCTCAGTCCCGCTACTACTGAAAACCATGATAATCGACTTAAAAGGGGGAGGAAAAGGATTTCTGATGAAGTCAAAAAAGTTGATATTGTGAGGGGTCAACGTAAAAAGTTCTGCAGGTTGACCCTTGAAAACAGGATTCATCTGAAAAATAAGAAAGATGTCGCAGTTATTACTTCAAATCAGAAGAGAAAGCCTGTGAAGGATAACGAAGATGAAAAGATTAACAGCAGGCTGGTTAGAGACTACTCGACTTCTACAGATTTAGGAAGCTTAGATTGGAAAAAAATGAAGATCCCGCCAGTTCTTCCTTCTTCAGAACATACCCGGCTATTCAAGTTATTACAAACTATGAAGGTGAAAATTTCATGTGTTCCCCAAATTTGTTTCTTTTATATTCAAGTTCTCATTTCTTAATGGTTTTGTTTTTATATTACAGGCTACCCTTAAAGTAAAAGAGGATTTGTGGGAAGTTTTAGAAAGAGAACCAACAGATGGTGAGTTGGCAGAGGCAAGAAACATGAGCACATCACAATTAAGGAAACTAATTGCTCGTGGCCAAGCAGCCAGAAACAAATTGATTAAGGTGTGACAAGTTAGGTGTTTCTTTTCAATTTGCCGTTTATGAAAAACCAAAAAGTCGATTTTTTTTTCTTTTTCCTACTTTCAGATTGCTTCACACGTATAATATAGCTTTGCTGATCAGAATAGATAATAACCAGTAGTTTTTTCCCAAAAGAATATTGCAGCAGTAGTAGGCATTATGAGTCTAACCAAGAAACTATTATAATGATATGTATATGCAGCATAATCTTCGACTGGTGCTATTTGTCATGAACAAATACTTTCAGGAGTTTGCAAATGGGCGAAACTTCCAAGACTTATGCCAAGCTGGAGTAAAGGGTCTGATCACAGCCATTGATCGCTTTGAACCTGGAAGAAAGCTACAACTCTCAACATACGCTTTATTCTGGATTCGACATGCCATCATACGGTCCATGACCCTCTCAAGTTTCTTTAAAGTCCCATTTGGCCTTGAATCTGTATGTTTTCTTCCTAAAACTGTAGTTCACAACGTTATGGCATTAAACGAATGATGCCAAAACCATTGACACATGAATGCAGGTTAGAATAGAAATACAAAAGGCGAAAAAGAAGCTATGGTTTGAGAATATGAGACCTCCAACTGAAGAAGAGATAGCAAAGAAAGCTGGAATTTCCCTTGAGAGATACCGTGAAGTGACAAAGGCATCAAGACCCATTCTTTCTCTGAACAGAAAAAATCCAGTGACACAGGAAGAATTTATCAACACAATTGCAGATAATGATGATGATGGCAATGAGAGACGGCAACCTGCTCTTCTGAGGCTTGCACTCGATGATGTGGTATTTATTGATTGGTCTTTGGCTGTTTTTATACTTGAAGAAATTCAGCTGTTACATAATTAGGTATAAAATGAATGTGCATGCAGCTTGATTCATTGAAACCAAAGGAGAGCTTGGTGATGAGACAAAGATATGGACTGGATGGTAAAGGGAATAGAACACTGGGAGAGATTGCAGGGAATTTGAATATACCAAGAGAAATGGTTAGGAAGCATGAAGTGAAGGCTCTGATGAAGCTCAAACATCCAACTCGAGTTGAGTATCTCCGCCACTATCTCTTGTGAACCAATCAATCAATCAGCTACATTGGATATATAAAAATTGTGTGTATAGGCGCTACCTGTATCATAGCTATTCATGAGCTAAAACGAAACATAATCAACGGCCTACAATATTGTAGTTCCAGGTTGGTTACACAACATTGGTGTCGTGAATATGTTTCTTGTTGTTTATGGTTGGTAGATCTTCGATTATGCTTTCGACTCCTTTTAGTTTTACCTATAAAACTGATTTTGAAATATATATTACATGGGGTGTCTAATTCTTAACTGAATACATTTATCAAGAACTATCATTTATTATTTATTTATTTAATAACTAAAATGAAATAAAAGGTTAGTAGATATAGTTAGAAAAATAGTAGTAGTACTGTTACTGTTCTCTCGTAAAAAAATGTGCAAGAGCCACGTGTCAGAAGCATGGGTTGTTGGGAAATGTTCATGCAGGACGCCACGTAACCCTCCACTCTTGACTGTTTCACCATCTCGATCAGTGTCTGCTTGCTTCAGATGGATGATCTCTTCTGTTCTGTTGGTAAAAAACAACAATAATAATAATAATAATAATTCCAATCCAATGGTGAAGCTGGCGACGGCGCGAGAGAGCAGGGTGTACGGATCACGGCGGAGTAGGGAGAGGTGGGAGTATACCAACGCAGGAGTTTACGTCTTCTCCACGATTGTTTTCTTGTGTGGGTTTGTGGCGCAGTTGTCCAGGGAGGCCAAATCAGGACTGGTGGTGCTGTTGATAGGGTTAGGGTTGATACTAGTGGTGAACATACATGATCTGGTGGCCCATCTGGCCGCCATTAATTACCGCTTCCGTCTCATGGAGCTGGATTCTCAGCTTCTGTTTGTGGAGGTTGCCGTCCCCGCTCTTCAGGCATTGGGCGCTCTCTTATTTTTCATGGCACTTCTTCTTCTCGTCCTTCAGGTAGGTTGTTGGTTAATCAATCCTAATCCTATTATATTATTTATTTATCATCACAACCAATTATTTAATTCTTATTATATTAGGTAGACAGAGGGTTTGGTTATGACAAGATCGAGGCTCATGTTGTAAACTTGCTTATTGCCGGCACTTCATTATGGGTGGTGGGCTCCATCCACAATTCATGTCAAATCTACGAGCGGGCAGACGCCAGTCTTCAGATCTTGCAACATGCTGTCCAGATCCCCTTCTTAATGGCCAGTTTCTTGTTTTTGGCCGGAGCCATTGTTAATTTCCTAGAGCAACTCGGCCACACTCATCATGGTTTAAATTTGTTGGTACGTACGTACGTACCTCTTATAATTAATGTTTGTTTGTTTTAATTTTTGATATGCCATGTTATGTTATGTGCAGAGCTACAGATGGGTGTGGACAGGCATCATCGGCAGTTTGCTGTTAATCATTGGGGGGTTAGCAAATGTTGTTAAAGTGGTGAAGATGTTACAAATGGAAGGTGAAATAACGTTGGAAATATTCCGAGGTGGAGCACAAGACCAGCTCCTCCAGCAACAAGATGATTTCTTCTAGTCTAGAACAAGGACAAAGGAGAACAAGACCTATCTATAATTAGCAAACCATTCTTTGCCTTGTCCATCAACATTATCTCATTGCAAACTATATAACTCTCACTTTAAAAAAATAAAATACACACCTCTCATTCTTTCAAAATACCAAACAAAACATCCCTCACTCTTTACTAATACAAGACATGAAAGTTGCACAAACTAACATATATGTGTGTGTGCTAACATGTCATACTTAAGGGAAAATAGTAAACCATGAGTATTTTTAGGACAATGATTTAAGACATGAGCAACCAATGTGTAATCGTACACCTCAAAAACCAATTCCAAAGAAAACGATACAACATGCATGCATTCGGAGTTTACAATATTGGGACAAAAAGTATAATGTGACAAGATATCCAATTGGCTTAGGTGAAGAAAACCAAAACAAATAAAATGATAAACAGGGCGAGCAAAAACAAGATCATCATAAACTGACCCTTGGCACTCGCCTTCTTCATAACTACAGCCACTTTTTTCTGTACACGTTCAAATATCGGAATCCAACTGTTAAAAAAATGCGGCAATCTTAATGAAACCAATGTTTCTGAATAACAGAAAACTCACCTGAACAAAATCGAGGCGATTGGTTGTGCTATCCATCTCTGAACCTAATTCTTCTATAATTTTATCCTGCAATGTTACCATTTTTTTATTTTGACGGGTTGTGTAAATGAGTAATTCATTATGTAAATGCTTACAAAGATACAGATGTAAACCATCTCTATTACCTGTGCAATGAGTTCATCATGTATGGTAAGCCCCACAGATCCGATCCTTTCCACACTTGCACTTAGCTCATCAAGCTCTTCGTCTTGTTGCCTGAAGGTTGACAATTACAAAACAAATCAACCAACTTGTAGAAACAAGCAAATATAATAAAAAAAATGCCTGCCATTTGGGGAAGGGTTCAGGCTGTGCATGTTAGGTAACCAACCAACAGGTTTGGGTCAAGATGGGTACACTTTCAGGAGATGGTCAAATAGGTAAGGTCGTGTTGGGTTGACCCGTCCACTTTCTATTTTAGATTGCATAAATATTGAAGAACATTATAAAACCTGTTATCATATCAAGGGTTTTTTAACAAAAATGTATTCTCCTCTAATGGTGATTGGTGACACCACTGTACAACAGCCTTTGCTGCCACAAAAAGAAAAATGCTTTTATCTTCAAAAGCTGCTTACTTTTTGAAGGAAGAGTCTGATGATAACTTAGAAGAGGGCGATTATGATTAGAAATTGCAGGCTTCTAGTTAAAGAAGAGAGAATCTACAATTTTTAGTCTTTCTAAAAGACTTGTTTTTATTGCAATTGCCTTCTAGAAGTTTCTATCCCAACTAATCTTCACCAAACTGAGAGAAAAATTTTGGAAGGAAATTACTTAAAAATCGCCCCTCCCTTACCTTTCTCTGCTTGTGTAACGTCAAAAATATGAAACCATGGTGGTGTATGATAGAATGAAGACAAACATATACTTCTTTTTGAGAAGAATTAGGTAATTATCTTACATTTTTATTTAGAATATACAAAAGATGGGCTATGAACAACTAACATAACTAATAATGTAAAAAAAAACTCAGTTTAACTAGCAACTAAGATAGTGCTGGAGAATATTGTAATCCAAGTAAGCTTAACGATACCCTAAAGTCTATTGTTAGCAAAATCCTTGGATTATAATCAAACTTACATTGGGGGAATGACCCATTTAAACCACTGCTACTTACAAGTTTGTTAAAACATGAGTATGTTATGGGCAACTTAAAACCAAATGACCCATTTAAACCAATTCTATTTAGCAAACTTTTTACCGGCTATCGATAAAATACAACCAAGATAGATCAATTTTTCATACTAAATGAGTTGAATCGCCCCCACTACTGCCTTTCATATGTGTATTGTGTATATGCAAACAGTCTATTCAGGGCTGACAAATAAGACATTATCTGGAATGGTTTCTTTGGATTTTGTTCAAAAGGATCTATACTAAGAACAGGGAAACAGAATGTTACTTGATGAGAAGCATCTGCCTATCTGATTCAGAAGATATGAAATCATCATTATCTATAGCAACATATGGTGCACTCCTATCCTGCTGATGACTCTTTGGCATTCGCATTAGTTCTTGACGCATCCCACCAAAGTTTGAAGTGCTCACTGTCCTCTTAATATTAGCCACCTAATTATATGGTATTATATCAATTGAATAATAAAACGCATGCATTTATCAAAGAAAGAAAGCATAGAAAAAAAGTGTCTTACTTGAACCCGCGCAGTGCTGGTCCACTTTCTTCGCTTTTCAAGCTCAAGTTCATTAATGCCGTATAAAGAAGGGTCTCTAGCTGCTACAGATATAGCCTTTTCCAGCTCATCCACCTTCCCTATCACAAAACCGATTTTCAGAACCGACCAAAAAAAATATCCACCCGACATGATTTTAATTATAGATAAAAATACAAATATACATACTTTCAAGAGTATATTTTTCTACCAAGATGCTCAGTTCAATATTCAAAAACAATAATCAAAATCAAATCAAGCATGCCAACTATCCACCACTATTCTCCTATATACATAGCTAACTGTTTATAGTTTTTGCTATTTATTTTGTGGGAAGATTACCATATAGATTTTAAAAAATGTAAATGCTAAAGTTTCACTGTCAACTAATTAACCTAAAGGTCAAAAGGCACCCGCATAACAACTTAACAGAATTGGTCAGTTGATTTCCCAACAGCTAGTGTGCAAAAGAGATGAAAAGGGAACATTATAACTTCGAAAAAACAACAGAGCTTTCATGCAATCGAGATACTGAGAAACCTCGATTGATTTTCAGAAAACAACAAACATGATTTGTTATAGCATTTCAGATACATACCTGCCATTCAATACTCTCACAGTTGGAAAGAAGTTCTTTTGTGAGTCGGGACTGCTCCCCACTGGCCACAGGGATGTGTTCCCATTGATGAAAGGTAGCCTGCAGCTTATCAATCTAACAAAAGGTAGATAATCAGATCGCCAATAAACTTGATAGTAGTCCATCCCACAAAGACGAAAGTCAACAGATTCTAGAACAAGATATTGAGACTATAGAATTAACAATTTAACATAAAATAAATATTTATTAGCAGTGCTAGAAAGAATTAAGGAACCACTCTTTCTTTAATCCTAAAATTGCATGCAAGTTCAGTTTCAACCTATATTAATATGCTCACCAAACTGCATAAAGAGAAAACAAACATGTAGCAGGGGGAACAATTTGATTATATACATATACACTACTACTAATTTAGCATAACTTCCTCCAGCTATAAATGGCAAAGAGTCATGTGTGAGAAAAAGACAGATTGGTGTTGCCATGCAAATCACAAAATAGGGATCCATTATCAGGAATTGTCACACAAAAATGTAAAAAAAGTAAGAATAAAACTCAATTTCATACATCTGTAAAGCAAGCTACATTCAGATCATCCTTACAATGTAAAAGGTAACTTACAGAATCTTGAATCTCGTCCTTTACAATGTAAAATGGATCTTGGGCTGAAGACATCTTTAAAGCAAGCTACAGTGATATCATCAATTTTGTTGTTCGGTTGTAGATATGATCATACCATAGATCTGAAACACAGTTTCAAATTTTAATACAGCTCAAACTTATAATAGAAATACATGACTTACAAATCGGCAATTTCAAAAAGATTAAATCCTTCCACGGGCCCTAGCTTTACCGAAATTAAGTATATACAAATTGCATATCATATTGAATGTCCCAGAAACACATCAAATTAATCATTTTCTTCATTACTTTAATACTGGACCATTGATTATCATTTGAAACCGTTGTGTTTCGTAAATCTGCTCAGAGACTAGTGCACATTTTAGAGCTAATGAATAGTGAATACAATCTGGCTTGCTGTTAAACTTATGTACCTCTTCGTTACATCAAGCTTAAACCAGATAGGCGGGTACATACATAATTCTAAAGGGCGAGTGGGTAACATAGACACTTCGTTATGTGTAGCCATCAACATAGTATATCAATGTGTACCCTGCCCTGGGGACTTTCTATGTGTGAGTTGTGTTTCACTGATAGGAATGTAATCAAAACACAGAACATTTTACCATATGATTGGTTGGTGACAAAATGAAAAGAGCATTTCAATGCGCTGACAAGTAAAGTAATGAAGTCCACAATATACCTGGCAATCATATGAGTTGTTGGCATATGCCTTTGCTGCTTATGTCCCCAATTAATAGCCGTGCAGACTGATCAATGTGACTGTAACAGTTTCGTGTGCATACAAACAATTAGACAGCTCATCTATGGTGAAACTCAACAATAGCTGTATATGATGTTTAATAGGTTGTATGCGTATATGTAAATCTCTGATGCACTTCATACACAATATTAAGAGAGGGGGGGGGGGGGGGGGGGGGGGGGGGGGAAGGGGTTACTTTCGAGTAGGTGAGCACATAAATGACATGAATTTGAAGATATCATAACAAAGTAATCACCATTTCTCATCTAATTCTTAATGTCTCCGGACTGTTTTAAATAAATTTCAGGATCTACATCATTTACAAAATTGTGTTTTTTGTAGAGTGTTTGAAAGTACTGGAGGGAGGGAGAATTTGCATCCATCCATGTCTATGACAGTCGGATCTAACTGACAATTGTATATGATCTTACAGGTTGAAGCAAGCAACATGATGTTTCTAGAACTTGTTGTTGTATATGCGATCTAAAAGAGGATTGATGAAAGACTGGTTTCTTTAGCAATTGATAAACTGGAGATTGAAATAATTACAAAAACCTAATTATTATTAAACAGCAAAGAAAGGAATGAAGAAGAATTGGGATCTATACCGATCTATTTTGATTTATGAAGCCTCCGATCCGATCTACTTCTTTCTGACCTGTTTACCGACGAACAATAATACCCAATCGATCACCGGACCCTCATCCTTACGCTTTTTAGTGATGACATTACAAACAGGCCCTAAGATTTTGGGCCTTAGATCCAGTAACAACGTATGTGGACCTAGCTGGAGTACGTTAATAACTTTGTACTAGTCACTAGCCCCTCTTTGTGTTCCGACGACAACGTTGCGTTTGTGACTTTGTTACACTTGTAAAGATGATGACATTAACATGGAGTGTGCGCACGTGACATTACATATTTTTTATTTTGTTACACACGTTATATTCATGACATTAACATCATTAGACAAATTAAAAAAAGATTATGTCTCGGACGTTGCAGTGTAAAGTCGTAAAAGTAATTTATACATTAATGTAGTTAGGCGTTGATAAGAAAGTATAATAATTTGTTGCATGTTGTGGTGTAAAGTCATAAAAGTAATTTAAATAAAAAGATGTGTCAAGTTATTAAAGTAGAAAATGTTAGAGTGTCAAAGCTGTCAAATACTAAAAATTAGAAGTGAATGTATAAATTACTTAAATACGAGGGTTAATAGTGTCTCATGTCAAAAGTTAAAGGGGGTAAAGTAAAACAACTTGAAAGTGTAGGGTGTTTTTGGTCGGTGGCATAAGCCACCGACCTTTGCTTTTAAGGTATTATAAATAATGGATTCCCCGGTGCATATAAAACCCAGACCCGGAACCAGCCCAGAGTATCTAACCCGAAACCGGTTCCCACCTAAACAAGAAACCAGTTCCATCTCTACCCCATCAAAACCTGGACCCGAGCTAGCTGAAGCCCGAAAAAACTGTCAAACTATCAAAGACCGATAAAAACACCGATCATACTCGGAACAGGTTCCTACCCGGAACCGGTTGTTAACTTTGTTGACCAAAACCAAACCTAGTTCCTACCCGGTTCTAGTTCTTAAGAAACCCGTTTTGTGCACCTCTACCCCACGCTACCCCGTAAATAATTTGGTAAGCATCGGTTTGGTTCATTACGTTACTTGTACCCGCTTTAGCAAACCGTAAGAGAAAACCAAAAACTAAAGTCGCAATACACCCAAAAGAATATTTACATGTATTTCCATTGATGTGTTCAAAATGCAACATATAAATTTCATCAATTGTGGCATAAAACTAACCCTTTTTTAGTACTAATGTTGGAAAAAGTGTGCTTTTGTCTTCCTTTTGTATTTTCAGGATTAAATGAGCTCAAATTAACAAAAGAAGCAAAAAGACATCAAAATCTAACATAAATACAAGAAAGGGAACAAAACGTGACATGCCCGACCCCACGACAGCATCTTCCCAAGCAAAACAAGACATCAGAAGACTGAACACGCCCCGTGCTCAGCCAGCACGGGGGCGTGCCCAAGTGTCAGCAGAAAAGACAAAGTGGTAGAAGCTTCTATTGCCCACCACGGGGCCGTGATCAGCGGACACGGGGTCGTGGTCAACTATAAGATTCGCACAATCCAGGCAAATCTTCATAGTACAAAGATTCTTCTGCACACGGGGTCGTGCTCAGCGGACACGGGGGCGTGGTCAACTAATAAGACAAAGCTGCATTAAATGAAGAAAGAGAGGATGTGGACACGGGGCCGTGCCCACTGGACACGGGGCCGTGCCCGAGCTTCTATTCAGCCTATAAATAGGAGTGCTTGGCTCAAGCTCAAACCATCCCTTGGCACACCACCTCTCTCACACTTCACCCACCACCCACCACCACCATAACACCATCATCCACCACCATCATCCATTGTCCATCATAGAGTGTGTGAGTCGTCTCGGGATCCAAGATTGATCGTAAGAGTTCTTGACAATCAAGGCCATGTTTGCCTAAGTCTCTTACATCACTTGGTGAAGACAAAGTGTCTAGTGTAATACTTTTTATTTCTAATCTTTTCGCACTTTTTATTTGGTTTCGTATTAATGACTTTAATAACTAGTTGCTTATGTTGAAGGTGATCTTTCTTTATCGTTTGTCCGTGGTGTCTTGGCATTATTTTACTGTCTATATAAAATAAAAGATTTTCACCATTCATATCTCCACGGTCTATATGGAGGTATGTTGGCTACCTGGTCGGGGGTTAAGGGAACGGTTTGGTAAAGGTCTTGCCATTGTTCAGCGTTTAGAGGTCCTGCAATGGACCTGGGTCAAATTTAGTAGGACCTCCTTCAATACTTAACGGTATTGGATGGCGGGGGTCCAAACTCTTTGATCCCCTCATAAGTTAACTACTATTAATACTATAACCCAGCTATTTAGGACTGTATCCCTGCTGACTCAGACTACTTAGTCGAGGGTAACGTCACCTCCAAAAGAGGGGCCTACCATAATTTGCATTAATAACTTAATTAATTATCTTCCAATAATCCACCCTTTTAGAATTGTATCCTTGCTGACTCAAACTACTGGGGTGAGGGTAACGTCACCTTCAAAAGAGGGGCCTCCTACAATAACTAAGATAATCTCTTAAAATAGTGCAAAAGTGCGGAAATAATCAAAGGTTACACTAGATACGAGTCGGAACCAAGTGATTCATCTTGTTTATCTGTTTTTTTTCTTTTTATTTTTATTTTCAGCATTTTAGTTAGTTTTTATTTTTCTTAGTTTAAAATATTTTTCTAAAACTTCTTTTTGTTTTGATTAGACGTTGAGGATAAACCGGTACTAAAAGCTCTTGTGTCCTTGGACGACCTCGGTATCTTACCAACACTATACTACGCTCACGATGGGTGCACTTGCCCATATGTGTGTCTAGTGTTAGTAAATATCGTGTTTTATAAATTTAAAACTTGACTAAAAAGTGTTAAAGGGGCTTAAAATATACACCTAATATATATAACACTCGACAACGCATCAAGTTTTTGGCGCCGCTGCCGGGGACACAAGGATTTTAAGAAAGTTAGGAATCAACGGCCTAATCGTTTTTCTTATTTTTCATTTTTTTTTAGGATTTTTTCTTAATTTTTCAGCTTCTGCAGAACTCAGCACGGGCGGTGCCCGCTGAACACGCCCCGTGCCCAATCATTGGAACTGACAATCCTGTTTTAAGTCAGACAGTAGGCTGAACACGGGGCCGTGCCCACTCAACACGCCCCCGTGCCCAAGTTTCAGTTACTGAAAACAGAACCGTAAGATCCCGACGGTTGGTAACTTCTGACACAAACATGAGTGATACTGATACTTTTTACTTTCGGCACTCTTATGGTACTGTGTGGTGTCAATTATGTGGTGGTAACCATGAAGAATTAGAATGTTTTTTTCTAAATTATAAACCCCACTATATAGACCCATCATTTCCTGGTATCCTTAAGAGGGGCGAAAGTAAAAATAATCCTTATCTCTCCCTCGAATGCGCCCAACCGGATATTTTAGGAGAAATGCTTCTCGATGAATTATTTCAACTAGAAGATCTAATTATTAATTGGTTGAGAGAACTTAGGAAAGATTACAATAATCTTTTCCAAGACGATAGCCAAGAAGAAGGGTGGGAACCGCATTCAAACAACTTCATTGTTTCCAATGATACTTCTAACTCTGGTGAGGACTTGAGCGATAGTCGTCCCTGTGTCGATTGTGCCGTGAAGGACTCCCCATCAACTTCGTTTGATGCATACATAGACCTGAGCGATTCGACATACACCTTCTTTAACGAGAGCCCAGGAAAGGGTTGGACTTGTCCACCTACATATAGCATAGGAATCACCGTCACCGATAACCTCTTGCGTTCTCGTCTTAATCTAGAACAATTAAGGTATCTTAGGCACTTTGGGGTTGTTCCATCCAGTAAGGAACCACCCGATCCGGAAAAGTTCCTTAAGAATAGACGCACTTCATAAAACAGTCTTCCGACACGGGGCCGTGTCCAGGTCAACACGCCCCCGTGTCCACCAAAAGATTCCCTTCTGACTTTTGTCATAATACGGACAAAACGTGTCAGGATCTTGCCTGCACACGGGGCCGTGTCCAGCCGACACGGGGCCGTGTCCAGCACGCTGTCGTTTTCTATAAATGCAGCCAAGAACCCTGCACATTTGGACCATCCAGGGACAGAGATTTGAAAGGATTTTCTGACTTACCATCCTAGGTATGTTCTAAAAGAAGGTTCTTACAAGCATCTTGTCCTTTCCTCTTTTATCTATTGCCTTCTTCTTCATCTTTCTTGCACCAAGAACTCCATTAAAGCTTGATTTCAAGCTTTGTAGTGATGTTTATTGAATTTTTGTTCAAGGAATCTTGTTAAAAATAAGTTACACAACATTGTTTTAAGTTATTTCTGCTCAAAAAGCTTCATAAGTCAAGAAAATAATTTGAAACCCCAAGATTCCTTGTTCTAAAAAATCTGCAGAAAGTTGAACACGGGGCCGTGCTCATTGAGCACGGGGCCGTGCCCGTGGCACTGTTTCATTAAAACGAACTGTTTTTGGTTTGTTTTCGTAGAATGTCTAGCCAAAACAGCGGAACCTCTTCTGCACACTCAAGGAACAGTCGACGAGAAAGGAGGCCATCGATTGAAGCAACTCTTGTAAGATACGTAATGGCGCTACGTGAAGCACTTGACGAGATGACTTCAGTGGAGGAGGTCCTCATTGACCGTATAAACTATCTCTCGGTGGGGTTGGAAAAACAGTTTCCAGGAAATAAACCTCTTGCACCAGAGGTTAAACATTCTGGTAACACCTCCTGTGGAACCAATCCTCCCTCAAGAGGATTGGAACCTCGCACTTGGAATCCAAAATCCTACCGGTTGGGACGACATTCCGGCGGAGCCTCCTCTTGAAGAACTCCAAGAAATTCCGGTGGAAGTTACACCTCCTCAACCCAATGCTCATGAGCCCGCTTTTCTTCTCCCTAGGGAGATCGAAGAGTGGCTCGCCGATATATGAGGAGCCCATACCCGGAGGAAGAAGTTGTCAAGCCACTTTTAACCGAGAGATCTATCTTTTTGGAAATTTTGCTAGTAGAATAAATAGTAGGCTAGAAACTTCTTGGATTGGATTTCTTGTGTTTCTTTGACCTAACTAGCTAATATTTTAATTTTTATGACTATTATGTAATTCTCTCTATGATTAATGAATGATGGTTTTAGTTAATTTGGTGTTTTGAATGGTGTTGAAATGAATAAAACACACTTGAGATGGCAAAGGATGCAAGGGAAACTTGAACCAGCACTCCATGCAGGAAAACAGAACCGTCCGACAAATTTCTTCGTTTACAGTAAGCTCGGCACGGGCCGTGTCCACCCAACACGGCCCCGTGCTGCACAGTCTGCAGAAAAAAACCCAGTTCAGGTAACTGGACACGGGCCGTGTTCACCCAACACGCCCCCGTGTCCAGGCTTCTGTTTCTCTTGTTTTAATTTTGTTACTGGCACTTGAACACGGGGCCGTGCCCGGATAACACGGGGCCGTGTTCAGCGCCCAGTAACATAAAAATTTTTGCTTTTTCACACCTTTCACACATTCAATCAACCTAAAAAACTTATTTTTAGGACACATTGAGGACAATGTGTAATTTAAGTGTGGGGGGATGCTAAAACCTTGAATCTTGCAAGTCCTAAATACAAGCCTTACACAAAACTCTATTGGAACCGCTAGTCACCCCAATTTTTTTTCAAAAATTTTCATTTTTTTTACTTGTCTAGGTTTAACTCGGGAAATTCAAGTTCTCAAAAAGGTTATATTTTTACGAATTTACAACCGATAGCGTCGTGATAAAAAAGAACCAACATAAGAAAATTATGAAAAGGCATGACAAGCTTAGTTAAAATTTGATTATATATACTTGATCACATAAAAACCCATTCCCACAAAAGTGAGTTTTGAGCCTTTATTGAGCATACAATTACATATCATTAGAACTAAATGCTCATTTTCGTTTCTTGTGTGAATAGCCGCTTGGTTCTTACGACTCTAGAACTTGCCATGACGATACATTCCCGGTCCTTACCAACTTAAACCCGAGTAAGTAAATGATGGAGGCATTAGGACTAACCCCTTTTTTTATTCTACACCATTATTTTTTTTTTTTACCACATACCCAAAATCCCCCTAGTTAGCCCATTTGAGCCTAAACCTTTTCATTTCATAACCCAAACCAAACACCCTTTTAACCACCAAAACCTTTTTATTTTTTTTAACCCTTTGTTTTAGTAACAAGTTCAGTTCTTCGTATGACTATTAAAAAATAAATAAATAAATAAATAAATAAATATTCTTGTGTTGATGATGAAGCAAAAGAAAATAAACAAACAAGTTCAAAAATAACTTTGTTTGAATAATAGTTTCATCAAAATAAAAGTTACAAAAATAGAAAGTCTTACGAAAACCGACACTTGTTACGCTTTTTAACCCTTTTTCTACTAACCACTAACCACCAACCCAACCACCTACCTTTAACCCAAGCCTAACCCTTCGCCCAAAAAGTCCTCTTGATATTTACAAAGGTATATAAGTTAAAAAGGAGGATGATTGATTGCTTGGCAAGCCTATGGTAGGAGTAAGTTCCATGCCGCTCTCGAGTGATCCACAAAAATACATTTTCGGCCGAGTGTTGAGTGATCCCCGTGAGGTATGTGAACTTGTATATAAATAGAATTTTACAAAGGCATGTTATGCCCTAATAAGTAATTTATCTTATGAAAAGTTTTAAATAAATCATGACGAATAGGATTGTAAATAAATAAAAATAAAACTAAATAAAGAATCTTGGAAATCCCGACACTCTATGACAAGCCCAAAACCTTCTTTTCTACCCATTCCATTTGGGAGTGTAATAGCCACATATTAAAGAGTTTTGCTTGAGGACAAGCAAAGATTCAAGTGTGGGGGTATTTGATGTGTTCAAAATGCAACATATAAATTTCATCAATTGTGGCATAAAACTAACCCTTTTTTAGTACTAATGTTGGAAAAAGTGTGCTTTTGTCTTCCTTTTGTATTTTCTGGATTAAATGAGCTCAAATTAACAAAAGAAGCAAAAAGACATCAAAATCTAACATAAATACAAGAAAAGGAACAAGACGTGACATGCCCGACCCCACGACAGCATCTTCCTAAGCAAAACAAGACATCAGAAGACTGAACACGCCCCGTGCTCAGCCAGCACGGGGGCGTGCCCAAGTGTCAGCAGAAAAGACAAAGTGGTAGAAGCTTCTATTGCCCACCACGGGGCCGTGCTCAGCGGACACGGGGCCGTGGTCAACTATAAGATTCGCACAATCCAGGCAAATCTTCATAGTACAAAGATTCTTCAGCACACGGGGTCGTGCTCAGCGGACACGGGGGCGTGGTCAACTAATAAGACAAAGCTGCATTAAATGAAGAAAGAGAGGATGTGGACACGGGGCCGTGCCCACTGGACACGGGGCCGTGCCCGAGCTTCTGTTCAGCCTATAAATAGGAGTGCTTGGCTCAAGCTCAAACCATCCCTTGGCACACCACCTCTCTCACACTTCACCCACCACCCACCACCACCATAACACCATCATCCACCACCATCATCCATTGTCCATCATAGAGTGTGTGAGTCGTCTCGGGATCCAAGATTGATCGTAAGAGTTCTTGACAATCAAGGCCATGTTTGCCTAAGTCTCTTACATCACTTGGTGAAGACAAAGTGTCTAGTGTAATACTTTTTATTTCTAATCTTTTCGCACTTTTTATTTGGTTTCGTATTAATGACTTTAATAACTAGTTGCTTATGTTGAAGGTGATCTTTCTTTATCGTTTGTCCGTGGTGTCTTGGCATTATTTTACTGTCTATATAAAATAAAAGATTTTCACCATTCATATCTCCACGGTCTATATGGAGGTATGTTGGCTACCTGGTCGGGGGTTAAGGGAACGGTTTGGTAAAGGTCTTGCCATTGTTCAGCGTTTAGAGGTCCTGCAATGGACCTGGGTCAAATTTAGTAGGACCTCCTTCAATACTTAACGGTATTGGATGGCGGGGGTCCAAACTCTTTGATCTCCTCATAAGTTAACTACTATTAATACTATAACCCGGCTATTTAGGACTGTATCCCTGCTGACTCAGACTACTTAGTCGAGGGTAACGTCACCTCCAAAAGAGGGGCCTACCATAATTCGCATTAATAACTTAATTATTTATCTTCCAATAATCCACCCTTTTAGAATTGTATCCTTGCTGACTCAAACTACTGGGGTGAGGGTAACGTCACCTTCAAAAGATGGGCCTGCTACAATAACTAAGATAATCTCTTAAAATAGTGCAAAAGTGCGGAAATAATCAAAGGTTACACTAGATACGAGTCGGAACCAAGTGATTCATCTTGTCTATCTGTTTTTTTTTCTTTTTATTTTCAGCATTTTAGTTAGTTTTTATTTTTCTTAGTTTAAAATATTTTTCTAAAACTTCTTTTTGTTTTGATTAGACGTTGAGGATAAACCGGTACTAAAAGCTCTTGTGTCCTTGGACGACCTCGGTATCTTACCAACACTATACTACGCTCACGATGGGTGCACTTGCCCATATGTGTGTCTAGTGTTAGTAAATATCGTGTTTTATAAATTTAAAGCTTGACTAAAAAGTGTTAAAGGGGCTTAAAATATACACCTAATATATATAACACTCGACAACGCATCACCATCAATTGAATACTATAAAAAGGAATAGCGATTCTAATAATATCGATACTCATACCGATGTTCTTCAGTCGAAATCAGTTCCATTCATCATGGTATCAATAAGGCACTAATACTAGTATAACTTACGATACTAAAAAAATATTTTCGTTTGAATATAACCCCAACTATATAATTCTAAAAAAATTAATTTACTATTTATCATGGTTTGTTTTTTAATATATAAAAAATACTCATAACTATTATTTTTAATAAAACATTAAAATGTAGTTTAGATTACTTTTAAAACCAATGTTTTGTTATATTTAGTTATGTTATTATACAACTGAAGCTACTTGTTTCAATTTTTTTTTCACATGTTGGTAAAATCATTCTACAATTACAAAGATCACAAATGAAACATTTACCTTGAAAAAAAAAAGGATAAATTACACTTTTCGTCCTTTATGTTTGTAGCGGGTTGCAATGGATAGCCTTAAACTTTAATAATTACAGTCACAGTCCTTTATTTGCAAAATTCGTTACACCTTTCGTCCTTTAGCACTAACCAAGTTAAAATTTTTAGTTATATCTATCCACTTAAGGGTATTCTAGTCATTTCATATTTTTATTTAAAATGTTAATTAATAAATAAAAAAAGATTAATATATATATAACATCAGGTATCCCAAATTCAGTCATCTTCCCCCAGTTCCCCCTTCCCAAACCCTAGAAGTCTAGAACACCATAAAGGTCCACCCTCTCTACATAATCATCCACCTCCTGCAATACATTTCTCTGCGTAGAAAACCGTTGCCGAACAACTGGATTTTCACTGGATTCCCTCACGTTCACCGTTGTCGGAACTCTCGTTCAACCACCGATCTCGATTCAATTTTGCTAATCATGTACTTTCATTCGAATCTACATTAATGCTAGTTTAAAGTGAAGAAGACCTTAGCAGCACGAGTGAGACGATCACCGCTTTCTCCGACAGAAATGACGATCATCGCAACTCCGGCGACCCACCTAGGGTTCCGATGAAGTTCTGACGGGATTCCGGCAACCTTGTTTTGACCTGCGATGTTCCATTTTCGTGTGGATCGGCTTCTTTAGGTACGATTTATGCATAATCTGAGTGTACACAACACCAGATTTGATCGCCACCACTAAAGTCATCGCCATAGTGGTGGGGTGTTTAATGGTTACTCGCAGATTTGATCTGGAACCTTAGCTGAACACATACCAGATCTGATTGGATGTGGTTTGGTGGGGCTTGATTTTTTTTTCTTTTTTCTTTCTTGGTTTTTGATTTATTATTTTTAAACAGGGATTTGTGTATCAAGAACTCTAATTTGGTGAGATATGTATGTACTTCTGTAAATATTAGAAGTGGGAGTTGATGTAATTTGGTTCATGTAGGCTGGTGACCATTGTTGGTTATTAGTAAATGAGAAAATCATATCTGATAGGTCTTGTGTGGTGGTGGCAATGGTGGCGGGACAAGTGGAGAAGATGGACCGAAAAGAATAGGGTTTTATTTATAAGTAAATTTTTAAATAAAAGGGTAGCGTAAAATTACCAACTTACCCTCATGTGCAAGGCACATGTCTGACTTAACTAAAAATTTTAACTTGGTTACTGCTAAAGGACGAAAGGTGTAACGAATTTTGCAAATAAAGGACTGTGACTGTAATTATTAAAGTTAAAGGCTATCCATTGCAATCCGCTACAAACATAAAGGACGAAAAGTGTAATTTACCCAAAAAAAAAAAAAAAAAAAGAGAAAGAGGTTCTGAAAGAAAGAAGGCTTGGAAAAACATTTAGACAAGAAAGACAGATAAAGAAATCATACCAACAACACGAAAGAGAGGTAAAATCATTGGACCAAGCTTAAACTAGTAATTTTATTAGGGCCTTATTGTACCATGACGAACTGAACCGATTTTGACACAAGAATATCAGGGCCAACCCAAGGGCGTAATATGAGTTATTTAACTGTAAAATTGTGTTTCATACCCAACCTAATACATTTATTTAAAATGCTCAATTCCTCGTTGAATTTTCAAGTACATTTATTTTTCTTAACATTCTAATTTTGATATAACCTCGTATTTTTGACGACTACAACAAATTAAACGGCAATAAATTACATGCATACTATCTCCTTTGTAGAACGTTTAAAATACCTTAAATATGTAAATTTATGATAGGGTAAATTATTTTTTGAGTCCCTGTGTTTTAGGGGTTTTAACCACTTGAGTCAAAAATCAAAATGTTTAACGCCCTGAGTCTCTATAACCGCTTTTCTTAACCATTTGAGTCCAAATTTTTAACACTGTTAGAATTTTTTGGTTAAGTATTGTTAAATGACCAAAATACCCAAATTATATACCCAAAAAATTATATTCAAATTATTTTAAACCTTTAAAATACCTTAAATATTTTAAACGTTCTACAATATTTAAGGTATTTTAAACGTTCTACAAAGGAGATGGTATGTATGTAGAACGTTTTACAAAAAGGAGATGGTATTTTTGTAGAACGTTTAAAATACCTTAAAATATCTCACTGTTAGAATTTTTTGTAGAATGTTTAAAATACCTTAAATATTTTAAACGTTCTACAAAGGAGATGGTATGTATGTAATTTATACTCTTATTCTAGATATAATTATTTGGGTATATAATTTGAATAAACAAGTATTTGGTTGGGTAATCACCTTTTTTTCATCTAGACATCTAGTACTCTTATCTATACAATATAATAAAAGAAACCATTTTGAGAACATTTGTCATCATATTAGGCCATGTTTTATAGATAAATGTTATTTTAGTTTAATCTTTTCTAATTAATTATAGATAATCCTCCTACTAAATCTTATTTAGTTTAATTTCTTATGGATAATTATTATTTAGTTTAATCTCCTTCTCGTTTATAATATTATTTATTTAACTAATAGAGTAAATTACGATTTTGGCTCCTGTGGTTATATCACTTTTACTTTTTAGCCCAAAAAGAATTTTTAACATCTGAGCCCCCAACGTTTTTTTTTTTCGAATCTTTTTGGCCCCTAACGTCTTTTTTCTAACCCTTTTGGCCTCTAACATTTAATGGATGGGGGTTAGTGTTAGGGGCCAAAATGGTTAGAAAAAAAGACGTTGGGGGCTCAGATGTTAAAAAATTCTTTTTTGGGTTAAAAGGGTAAAAGTGATATAACCACATGGCCAAAATCGTAATTTACTCTAACTAATATTATTTATCATTTATACATTTAAGGAGTTTTAAATAATGTGTTAAATTTATTGAGACTTCGTTAACAAATTTTGCTACAACAAAATAATTTATTTATATCAATCTAAATTTTTATCTATACTATACTATATAATAAAACATTAATGTGTGACACATGTCGTTCATTCTAGGTATTTATTTTATTATTTTCTCGCCTCACTTCCAAACTTATCTTATATTAATTAAACTAGGTTAGTTCCCCGTGTGTTACACGGGTTGAACAATTTAAACTATATAATAAATCCTATGTATTCTAATACATGAATTAAATATATGTAAAATTACTTTTATAATTTATAACCTGATTAGATGGTTATAAATTAATATTGATCATAATTTTATCACAATTGAGAATTAATATATGATAATAGAAGACTTGAATGAACAGTTATCAAGGGTATTTTCGGGATTTTACCCTTAGACCCTTTACACGTGCTTGACTCCTCGTCCTCCACCGCTCCCACTTAAAAAAATAAAAGCAGATTACAGAGATATGGATAGTGAGAGAGAGGCACGACAGAGACAGAGAGAGGAGCGGCAGAGATGGAGGAACCGGCCATCGTCTCCCGTCGGCCACCCTCTTGGCCTTCGGTAAGACCGGTGGTGGGTTGTCGTGCTCATTTCGTTCTATAACCAGTTTAAAGGGCAGGCAAGAGAGAGAAAGAACACCGTCAAAGCGCCCGTTAGAGAGAGAAAGATGTGAGAGAGAGAGCGCAGAGAGAGAGAGAGAGAGAGGCCGATGACGACGGTCCGATGGTGTTACAACCTGCTCGCCGGCGTCAACAACACTCAAAGATGACGTTCTGATCATTGTGGTGGCGGTAGTCTCTGGTGTGCAGAGTAGGGTTTGTGACGGTATGATTGTCGTGGCCTTTGGTGGCGGCAAACATGGCTTGGGACAGAGAGCGATCAGGTATGATTGTTGAAGCTCTGACAATGACGACGGTCAAGCGGTTAGGGTTTCGCTCAACTTCCGGTAAGCCCTTTTCTATTGCATGTTTGCTATTTGTTATTTAGTTAGATCGGTTGTCCCTGAACCATAATCCGATGACTAATGTAGATCTGATGAGTAGGTAACGTCCGGTGAGGCTCCGACGAAGATTCCGGTGAATGGGTAAGCTCACAACACTCCCAAACCATTAGAACCCCTACAATTTAATCTAACTTGGGTTTTATTCATGAATTAAGATGCATCAGATTGTAATTTCTTGTAAATAATTATCACACAGTTAACTTCGTTTGTCACAAAGATTGTATCTCAAGCAGCATGTGTGCTGAAAGCTTTTAATGTTGATTCTACTTCATGCAATTAAAATTATTGATATGGTAAAAGGCATTGGCACAACTTTAACACCGGCAAGGTTTGTGTCTGCTTAAGTGCCTCATTTACAGGGTAAGATTTAAATGCTTATGTTTGTTTTTAAGGTCGCACGCCAAGTGTTTGTGACATTGCTTAAATGAAGAGATCCGAACATTGGTTAATTAGTCGTATGTGTATTTTGTACAGATGATCGAGCATTGGCCTATCGCACGCCAAGTGTTTGTGACATTGCTTAAATGAAGAGATCCGAACATTGGTTAATTAGTCGTATGTGTATTTTGTACAGATGATCGAGCATTGGCCTATGACCCTATTTGAGGAATTCCCGACCGTGTTTCTGAATATACGCATCTTATTGGCCGGTTCCCATCAGGAATCATGTTAGTTCTTACTTTAATATTGTTTTGTGCATTGACAAGCTTCTTGGCAGGTAATTAACAGAAGGCTATGAAGTTAGCATTGATGTTATTTAGTTGATATATAAGTGGATATTCTAAGTTGTGACCCTTCATGATACTAAATACCAGTGGTGGTTGGATCGGGATTTTTCTCAAGTAAGTGACAATCTTTATAGTTTATATAATCTTTTTCTTTATTAAGTAATGTTAATGGTGAACTTGAAGCTTGATAGAAAATTGGTAATTATGAGTTGGAATCTTGACAAGTCTTGATTAAAACTTGAAATTTAGTGATTTTAGCTACTAATTTTAGTTATTGTTGAAACTTGAATACTAGGTATTATAGATTTTTTTAAAGAGTCATTTAACTTCGCTTTGTCATCTCTTCAAATAGTATTCCTGAGAAAATTAAATCGGATATATATAAAAGCTGAGAGTTGCATTTGACTTGAGCAGGTCACCATCTTTCACAAGCGATTTTTGAATTTGTTTTTGCAGCTGATTCAGCTCTCAGTTGTGATCCTGATTTTGTAATACCGATTAGGTGATTTGCTTTAAACTGAATTGATAGTTGTTATTTAGTGATTTACTGTTTTGTTCACAATGAGTCTTCCTAACATGTATATGGATATTGTTAGCAAAACTTGACTTATGTGGTGAGCAAGTGAATGATGAAAAAATTACATATTTTATTGAGTGGCTATGATTTTTAATGAGAATAACTAAATAAAGAACGATTCTTAGATTAGCTAACATCAGATTTATAATTATAGTTTTAATCTTCAGATGTTAATCTCATAGTAATTGAAATAAGAAATTCGATATGTGGGTTTGCTTCATGCGAGTTTTGAACTCAATTAATGACGAGGTTCATTCCAGTATAAATATTTGATACAAGCTTCTTTTTTATATGTATTTTGGGTTAGAATTATACATTGTAACCAGATGATGAAGACTGGCGTTTGAACTTCATGTTCAGAAGCCTTTTTTCTCAGCTCGATGGCCCTGGCTTAAAGTTTTTGTTATGTTTTATTCTATCCTATCAAATATGGCAGAAGACAATGGCGGATCCAGAATTTTTTTTCAGTGGGTTCGTTTTGATATACTCTCACTAATTTTTTTTCAAATCATACAAGGCTTTCACTAATTTTTTTTCCATTTTTTCTAAACCGAGTGGGTTCATATGAACCCACAAAATAGGGCTGGATCCGCCACTGGCAGAAGACGTATTTCTTATGCATTTAGTATTTTTATTTTAACTGATGCTTTTTTTCTTTTTAAGTTTATAGATAGAAAAAGTGACCAAGTGGACAAGTCCAAATTGTAGACTGTTTGCAATATGGGTAACTTAAAGAATCCTATTAAATCAAAGTTGTCACACTTACACATACCTTCAGTTCCTTTTCATTAGAATTTGGTTTTAGACATAGTAACATGGTCTGCAGGCCACTTCGTTCTTGCTATTGCATTGAATATATTTGGCATTCTAACTAACCATTCTATTTTGGATGCATAAACATGAGCTATGATGTATATGGCTAAAAAGGGAAGAGATGGTCCACAAGGTTACAATGGTGTAAGGACCAAAAACTATGGAGCCCACAATGTAAGCTTCTTGATTTTAACAAGTAGCTAGCATGAGGTATTTTGTGTGATTTGACTCATTCAGCCTTTTCTTTTAATAGCCAAGTTTTTATTTACTCATTTGACCCGTTGCGTCAAAAGTAAAACGCAAGCTGAACCATTTGAATTTGATGAATTTTTAAAACATATACAGGCTTTGTACCGAAGCGAAAAAACCCGAGAAACAAGAAACAACACCTCCAGACAACATTCTCGAGGATGACATGCTGGAGCTTTTACTCAAACAATTCTTAGGTTTCAAGGACGTCAGAATGATCCATGCAAAACTTGGTATCGCTTTTGTCGAGTTTGATGAAAAAAACGACTTTCTATTGCAATGCAATCCCCGCAAGGCTCAAGTTGTACCGTGTAGTGATAAAGATGCATAATGGTGTTTGTGTGAATGTGTGGTTTAATTTAAAAAGAGAAGATGAAGTGTGGTATTTTGTTTGCTCTGGGCGTTACAACTTACAAGTGCCACCTAGGATAGGTAAAGCCTCATTACAGTCTTATATTGACTTGCAATTCGTAGGTTCTTTGGGCCATTTCAAAACTAGATCTTATTTCATGGTTTCATGAAATATAATTATTAGAAATGAGTGGGAGTAGACCTCTGTTGACATACTCTGCTTTAACATCGGCTTCCTTTTCAAAAAGGGAATGCCTAGATAAGGCAAACCTTTAGGGTTACCTAATGGCAAAAGGCGACCTTATACCCCCGCGATTGTAGACCACTGTTAGCCCAAGCCTGCCATTATTAGCATCGATGAAAACCTGTTGTTCGAAGGCCCATTACGGTAAAATCCGATTGAAACCTGATTCGAACTTCAGACCCGTAGCCTTCAACTCTGAAACTTCACTTCCCCCAATGTCACTCATTGAAACGTCCATGTTATCAAACCAAGAACGATTTAGTCTAGCGCGCCGCAACGCGCGCACGATACAAACCTAGTTCATATATGATAATATTACAAGTGAATGAACAGTAAATTACTATATATTATAATATCATATTAATACATTACAATTATATTAATAATGATTAGCAAATGGTATCGAGTACCGATATCGGTATCAAATTTACCAAATCAGGCGTATGTTCGGTACCTGTTCGACACCAGGATTCACCGGTTTTTACCCTCAATTACCGGTGCCGTACCAGTACCGACCGTTACCAAACCGTACCGTCCCGTACCAGGTATATTTGATACCGGTACCCACTTTTGGGCCTATATATTAAAAATAGAATTAAATCAATAGTAACATCACTAAGTGATGAGCAAATGGTATCGGGTAACGGTACCGGTATCAAATTTAGCAAACCGATTGTATTTTCGGTACCTGTTCGGCACCGGTATTCACCGGTTTTTACCCTCAATTATCGGTGCCGTACCAGTATCGACCGTTACCAAACCGTACCGTACCAGGTATATTTAATACCGGTACCCACTTTTGGGCCTATATGACAGTAAATTACTATATATTATAATAACATATTAATACATTACTATATATTAATAATGATTAGCAAATGGTATCGAGTACCGATATCGGTATCAAATTTACCAAATCAGGTGTATGTTCGGTACCTGTTCGACACCTGTATTCACCGGTTTTTACCCTCAATTACCGGTGTCGTACCAGTACCGACCGTTACCAAACCGTACCGTACCGTACCAGGTATATTTGATACCGGTACCCACTTTTGGGCCTATATATTAAAAATAGAATTAAATCAATAGTAACATCACTAAGTGATGAGCAAATGGTATCGGGTACCGGTACCGGTATCAAATTTAGCAAACCGGTTGTATTTTCGGTACCTGTTCGGCACCGGTATTCACCGGTTTTTACCCTCAATTACCGGTGCCGTACCAGTATTGACCGTTACCAAACCGTACCGTAGCAGGTATATTTGATACTGGTACCCACTTTTGGGCCTATATATTAAAAATATAATTAAATCAATAGTAACATCACTAAGTGATGAGCAAATGGTATCGGGTACCGTTACCGGTATCAAATTTAGCAAACCGATTGTATTTTCGGTACCGGTTCGGCACCGGTATTCACCGGTTTTTACCCTCAAATACCGGTGTCGTACCAGTATCAGTATCAAACGGAATTTAAATTTGAAATTTCCATTAAGATGTGGATTTCACCCCTAACTTAATGGTGAATTTCGTGCAAAAATAGAATCAAACGGAATGAAAGTCGTTTACCAAATTGTGGGTTTCACGCCTATTTTGGTAAACTCGTCTCGTTTGTATAATATGAGTGTTTTCGTGTTTGACAAAAATCGAGTATAATGCCTTGGAAAAAGGCGTATGTTAAAGGAGATAACGAACAAGTATAAGCACATAAAAGGCATGTCGAGAATAGCACACAAAGGATAGATCAATAGATCAAGTATCGACACATAATAAGACAAGTATTGTCACATAAGAATAGCACGTCATGTATTAACACACAAGCGACATATATGTTTAAAACGTCAAAGCGAATAAATAAAAGCAAATAGAGTAGCATGCAAGTAGTTTCAAGCAAGAAGTAAGAATAAATCTCTAAAACTATAGACTAGGTTAAAGCATTCCTACTTTTCCTAATTCCCTATAGTTATGGCTCTGATACCAATCTGTCACACCCCAACCAATGGCGGAAACATCGGGATGAGACGAAGTGTGAAGATTGCTAGAGACATCATAACGCTATTTGTGACAATATTTAAATAATTCCCATTTCATTTCATAACTTCAAATTGTCAACATTACATAAACTCAAATAACAACAAGTTCAAAAGAAATACGTAACAACATAATCAAAATTGATACAACAGATTAAACCTAAACGTCTATATGTGTATCTAGGCATCAACGCTACTTCATTTCATAGCATCGTCATCTTCAACCTGTAACATGTTTAAAATACAATTCAATGCAAAAGCAAAGACGAGTATACAAGTTTGATACGTACATAACAAAAGATAAGTTTTAAACAATTCCTCATAGCAAGCATGTGATTCAAGATAAACAATAAATATGGCATGTGTCTAACATATCAAACCAAGGAAACGCAACAGGCTCATGACATTACCTCAAGTTTACGGGCGGGTCGTTAATCCTATAGCGCTACATATGTCACGGTTTGGCTCGTACGAAGTTAATGATAAGTTCAACACATAAGAATCACCCAAGTTTAAAGTATCAAGCCATCACGTATACAAGCATGTTAATAGGAATGTTCATGTGTTTAAGCAAAATGTTCATGTGTAAGTTGTTGATAAGTAAACATGTTACACCCCAAAAGTGGTAAAAGTAAAAGGGGGAAATACGAGTATACTCACATAATTGCTAAGTCTTCCGATTATCCAAGTGTTGATGAGTGTATGAGATTAGGAGGATGGAACACCGAAGTCACCCTATATGGGCAAACGATGGCGTATGAGTAAACGGGAGTCCAAGAGAACGGACGAGAGTGCGCATCCTAGATGTTTAAAATAACGCGAACTCGCTATTATTTATTGGGTTAAAAATAAATAATCTTAATATTTATGTTTTGCGAAATTTGGAATTCGTATATTATATTGTTTTAATATAAAAGAAACTATTGTTATAAAAAGAATTTATTCATTTATGTTATTAATTTAGAGTTTTGGTTATAAAAGAAACGAATCAAAATAAAAATCGTTTTGAAATTAAACACGTATTGTTTCGCGGATTTTTACGAAAAACGGGCAGAGTTTCCTCTGATTTTGGACGATCCCGACAACTCTACGTGTCGATATAATTTTCGAAATTCAATAATCAATGAAACGTTGTATATTTAAACGAGTTGTATAACGAGAATATGTATATTAATACAAGATTCAAAGGCATGATTTGTGATCTAGTTCGAGAACGAATAATAATAAAGGTAGTAACTATATATAAACATAAATAATAAAAAGTTGTGTCGTTTAAGATTATACCAAGTCTTCGTGTTGAAGTTGACCCGAGCTTGACCGTTTGAGTCGACAGTTGACTGTTTGACCGATGTTGACTGTTTGACCGAAACACCAAACTGAAACTGAAATGAATGAACCTAGCTATCCCATGTCGTGAACCCGAACGAACTGAAATAATAAAACAACCGGTGTTGAATCGGGATTTAAACAAAATACAATTCGAATCCAAAACTGACCTGAAGCAAAATCGATTCTAGACGAACCCGAACCGGAATGAACCAAACTGAAACTTGAACCAACTGATGTCGAGGCCCAAGCCATGAATCTGAACAGAACCAGTCCCGTTACCAACCCGAGCTAACACCACCATTGTACCGGGTCTGAAATGAAAACAAATTGAACAAATATGACTGAATCAAGACGGACCGGAAGTTGAATCGAATAAAATCCAAACAAAACCTGAACGGAAATGGGACTGAACCGACTGACCTGAGATGAAAACAACTCGGAGCTGAACCCACTCTACCGTCGCCGCCGCTACAGTGGTCGCGCCACCGTCACCGCTGCCGTGGCGTCTGTCACAGTCGTCTGCCCTCTCTCTCTCTCTTCCTCTCGCCGCCTCCCTTTCTCACCTGTTTCCGTCTCTCTCTCTCTCTCCGTCACCTCCCACCGCCGTGCGTCGGCGGTGCTTGCCGTCGGAGATGGTGGCCGACGCCACACCACCCCACCTCATATTTCCATCTCGTCTCTTCTGATCTTGTCGCCAGAAATGTGAGAGAACGAGAGTGTCTTGGGTGTGAAGGAGGGTTGCCGGAGTAATGGTTGGCACTGGTTGGCTTCTCGCCGGCAATATCATCGAAGAGGAAAAGGGGAATCGAGGGGGTGTACAGGGGTGTTTTGGAACAGCTGTAGTTAAAATATGTTTAGGGTTTGTGGGTGTCTGCACATATAAAGGAAGGAGGTAAAAGGGTTGTGTTTTAGTTTTAGGAATCACCAATATTGCCCCCTTAACTTTAAAAGGTTTAATTAACTAGTTGAATTAACTAGGCTTAGGTTAAAATACATAGTTGACTAAACTAACTAGGTTATAAGCATATAAACCTTTAAATCAAATAGGTTAATTAAATAAATTAAGCAAGTAATTAAATAGTAAATGGCTAAATCGATACGGGAATAAATTATAGAATAATTCCTTCGACGGTTATTTATTTCACCAAAGATTCCGAGGTTTCAAAGTTAGGATCCGAATTTCAAAACGGGTAGAATTATGGATATCCGTTTTTTACGGATGTTACAGTCTCCCCTCCTTTAGGAAATTTTGTCCCGAAATTTGTTCAGAAGGTAGACTCGAAAGGGTTTTTGCAACCCAATGAGGATTGTTTAAAATTGAGGCCTTGGAGTTTGAGACAACGGAGAATAATCGAGTTATAAGGGTGAACGATTGATCAAATAAACGATTATGAGTATAAGAATAGTATAAGTATCGGATCGACGTAAGTGGTGTGTTAAGAATGAGGTATCGTCATGGATAATCGGATGTAATGCGTTCGTGAGTTGTTTAAAGTTTGTATTAGGTCTACAAGGTCTGTAAAACACCGAATTTCTCATGGCACGTTTTACGAAAGTTTGGTAACATGATGAAAACACTTATATATAGGAAGTACCAGCGGCGTATCCACCATGTTTTGACCACATTACGTCCGTTCCGTATTCGGTGTAATGTTACATTTCGTGTCTTACCATACACAGTAGTACACTCTATGGTTCTCATACGCCCATCACTATAATCCCGTGTGCACCCGCGATTATATTGATCGTCGCATGATCCGCATAGCTTGTACTAGTTGTGTATGAAATAAGGTATGCATAGATTATAAAAATAAGACTGCGTGTGAAAGAAATGTAGCATATAAGCATGTTTGTGTTCCAAATAGCATAAGATCAACGTAAGCGAATCCCTCAGGTTTCGCTCGCGTATGGGTGCGAAAGTATAAATCTTGTGTATAAATAAAGCATAAGCATAGCATAAGTTTAAATATGAATACACACGTGAGCATAAACACAACACGCATGGCATGAGTATGAAAGAAAAAATAAAAAAAAAATAAAAAAAAATAATAATAATAATAAATAAAAGGATAAGCATAACGCGTATGAAAAATAAGTATAAGTGTGAACATAAGACGTATGTGCATAGATATGATCGTGAATATAGGTGTAAAACATGAAGGTTTAAGTATAAATAAAATATATGTTGTACGTATATAAGTGTAAACAAGGTTGTATATGCGTAAATGAGAACATAAAATGTATGTACGTGAATATGAATGTAATACACGGGGTTATAACCTAGTATATCATTTAAATACTACAAAATAATATATTAGTACGTTAATGATAATAAAACAATGATATTACGGACATGCTATTAATGATAATGATAATAGAATATTTAATTATTTATTTATGAAATATCAAATAGTATATTTTATAGGTTATATCATATATTGATGGGATTTTAATTTTTGTAATTTATAAAAATTAGAGATAACTAATATTAATTATCAGTAATATCGAATAGTTAAAGAATATTGATATGGTTGAAGAGATTAAACTAAATAATATTTCATAGGAGATTATCTATAATTAATTAGAAGATATTAAACTAAATGATAATTATCCATAGAGTACATGGTCTAATATTGTGACAAGTGTCCCAAACATGGTTTCTTTTATTATATAGTATAGATAAATAAATGAATAATGAGCTAATATTAAATTTTATCCTACTTTAAATTTCGAATACCATTCTTCTATTTTTCTAATAAAATATTATCCGAAATTGTAAATTGTTAATTTAAAACATTTGAAATAAAACAAATTATTTATCACGAAAACCAAACTTTGTATTAGTATATTAAATATTTTTATTTTCACTATACAAAATTACATTTATTAACTTTTTTTATTATTTGGTATATAAAATCACATTTATTTAACGCGTGTAATAAATGAGGTTTTTTAAAGATGTATTATTTTATTATTTGCTAAACAATATTACATTTATTTAATCTGTGTAATACATGTGGTTTTAAAGATATAATTTTTTATTTGGTATATAAAATTACATTAATTCAACCCGTACAATATGGTTCTTATATATATAACTTTTTATCTATCTATTATACTAAAGCAAAATAGTGGTTGACTTTTTGACCTTGATGTCACTATTCTCTTTGGCCAGATAATTGTGAATTTGGGCGCCATTCTCCTTCTTCCTACCTACGCTTCTTCAATTTGGTAACCTAATCAATTATCTCAATCAATTAAAGCAAATTGATTACTCTTTAAATCTCAAAACCTAATCAAATTGATTTCTACAGGCTATCATCTTTCACCCACATTCAATTTTACAAACCCCAAAATCTCATATACGGCTTCATCTGTAGCGATTGTACCTGGCCATACCCACTTCAGAAATCCCTAAAACTCAATCATTCGAACTCTCATCTAGGTATGTTTTCTTTGATTTTTATGATGTAATCCGATTAGAGCATCGGCCGATTCTCATTTTCATTCGAAATCATCAATTGCATATTTTCTGATTAGTTCAGTTCAGATGGCTTCTTTGTCCGATTCTGTTTTTTTTTTGTAGCATCTGTTGCAAAAGGTATGTCTATCATCAACAATTATCAGCATACTGATCGTTACATCCGTTGATTCCAATACAAATACATTATCACTGACAGTCTTCAAGGTAAGTTGAAAATCAGAAGCATTAAACTGAAAATTCAATTCTATTTTGGGGTAAAACGATTGTTTGAGGATTTGTTATATATCGATTGATTTATTTTACCATAGTTGATCTTGATTTTTTTCTTATTGCAGCTTACCTTTGATGCATTTTGATTAAACCAAAACGATTTCATGAATTTCGATCTTCATATGCATATACAAAATTGAACAAGATCCTATCCTCTTCCATAGACTATCACCATTGTTACAATGGTGGTTTTCTTGATTATTCTTTTTCAACTGGATTATCTGATTTTATTTGTAACGATTACTTTCTAGGGTTTGAATTGACGAATCTGAATTTGGATATCCGATTAGTTAGTGTTTAAATACTCTGTATAAGGTTTCAATGATTTTTATTCCATTATTGATTCTTTCTTTTTTATGGATATTCATAACTTATGAATCATAAGTAGTTTTTTTGTGGCTGGCTAGATTCTTCAATTGTTGATGTTGATGCAACTCTAATTGAAGGTGTGAGCGATTTGTTATTTTTTATTATTATACTATTCGAGCATAATGTTGATGTTTTTTGGTGCTTTGAGATGTTTCTAGGAAGAATTGTATTGTTGTGCAATGCTTTGTGGTCTATGGCTTCCCTTGGAAGTTGTGCAGAAAAAATAAGTAGAATCAGTTAGAAAGAGAGGACAGAGGACAAGGAAGATTATGGTAGCACACATCCGGTGGTGGTGGGCGTGCAAGAAGAACAGAGGCGCCGACTGCCGGTAAGTCTAGCACCTCCGATTTGGTTATGAAATTAGTAAATTGATGTTATGCAACTGCATTTTCGGCTATATATGGTGTTAACGACGATGTTTGTTCAGGTTCTTGCCAGATTAGGGTTCCAATTGATATCCGGTCAAGCTCTTTCGTCTTGCAGGTCTGATCTTAGAGGTGATGCTGGCTACTGATGAAAGTGGTCAACCTGACCCAACTTTACATGGTACCCAACCTGCTCATTTTGGTTTTGTGGACATGCAGCCTTGTGCGTCAACCTGACCCAACTTCACATGGTACCAACTTTTTTATTTCATGAGTAAATTTAAAATTTAATGTGGGATTTGGTTTGAGTTTCTCTAAGAGTACTGACAATTCATCTACTGATGTTTTTGTTCTTAGGCTTGGCTGATGCTTCTAGGGCACTTCCTCTTTAATTTGAGTTTTGGTGTTATAAATGTATGAAGATATTAATTATAAGTACTAGCAATGAACACAATTATTGAATTTTGTTAATCTAGATAAGTAAATATGTGTATGCAGTTTCTGTTAGGGGAGGATTTTCTAACAATTAGTGATCCTTACTTGTTATCCTAATTAATGATCCTTACTTCTGTGACAGATAGTGATCCTCAGAAGAGCTTCAGGATCAGGATCATGGATCACCTTAAGGATCCTCATACTAACGATTGTTTGTTTGTGTTTCGTATTATTTCGCAGGAGTAACAAGCTTGACTTGGTCTTGGCAACGTTACTATGGAATATTCCACGGGTATTTCGCACACGTTTGACTGGAAATGGATGTTGTGGAGAACGTGGGAGCTTGGCACAAAAGTCGGATAGTTTGTTATTATAGTTAACTTCTATTTTTAAAGGGGTGGCGAGCTAGAATTAGAACACTTAGCCATTTTCAGCTACACACACTCTCATACAATCGCACTCTTGAAGCTCTCGACGAACACTTATTAGTTTTCACTCACTTTTACACATTTCACCATAGTGATCCTTGTACCTAGCTCGTTACTATCCGAAGTTGTAAACATTTATTGATTTATTTGAGCTTGGTGATCGGTAGTTTCCATCACCCGGGGTTTTTTGTGCCGGAGATCAACTCTTGATCAAGGGCTTTTTCCCCGTATAAATCCTTGTGTCGTTTGTGCAATTTACATTGAAGTGATCCTTATCATTGTTACACATTTAAAGCATCATTCCCCGTAACAAAGAGTTTGGTTGCATTATCCTCATTATATTTTTTGACCAAAACAGTTTGGCGCCCACCGTGGGGCCATTGGTGCTTCATTCCTAAGAAGTTTTTCTGTTGGTGATCATTCCGGTTCATTGCATACAAATACATGGCTTCATCATTGAAGAATACCTCTACTGCAATGTCTGCGGTCAATTCATCTCAGGGCATTCCACCTTTGCCTCCACCACCTTCTGGACCTCAGAAAAATGCCGAGAAGAAACCAACTCCCATTTTCTCCAAACCTCCAACTTCTTCTGCTTCTTACACTCCCACTACTAGTGACATGTTTACTTTGATTTTGCAGATGAAGGATCATATACAACAACAGGACAAGACCAATGAAAGGATTCTCAAAGAAATCGGAGATCTCAAGAAACAAAAAAAAACGACAGAGGATCATTCCCCACTGGTGCCCAAATCTTTGAATTTTGATACTCCGGTGATTACTTCTCAGCCATCAGTGGTTCCAGATGTTCAATATGTGGGTGGACCGAAAGGAGTGCACTACGGAACAACAACAGTGACCCAGGCATCAGGTTCATATTTCCAGCCAGCAGGATCCTATCCTCAGCATATGGGATCCTTCATGACTTCAGGAGGATACCCAGGAGCGCAGCAGATTCAAGGATCCTCCTTTGTTCCAGGATCATCCCTGGTTCAAGGATCCTCCTTTGTTCCAGGATCATCCCAGGTTCAAGGATCCTCCTTTGTTCCAGGATCATCCCAGGTTCAAGGATCCTCCTTTGTTCCAGGATCATCCCAGGTTCAAGGATCCTCCTTTGTTCCAGGATCATCCCAGGTTCAAGGATCCTCCTTTGTTCCAGGATCGTCCCAGTTTCAGGGATCCTTCCAGATGCCGGGATCCTTGAGGAGTTTGCAAACAGGAAGTTCAGATGTCCATCAGGGAGATTTTATTCCGATGCAAACCATTGCTTCTACTGGTCCTTCGATCATTCCAGAGGCCCAACAATATGGATTAACATCCATTCTACCTAATTTGAATCCAATGGGAGGTAACACTTTTAATAATTCTTATACTACTAACCATGGCCTTATGCAGGATCCAGGTATCAACCACGCCATGGCCAGAGAGTTGCAAAAGTTGAAGGATATGATATCAAGTGTTCCAGGAGTGGTCAAACCTATCCCAGAGATTGCAGATGGGAGCCACAAGATATCTCGTTTTGCACCACCAATCTGTGATGCTGAGATACCCAAGAGGTTCCATGTGCCAACCATGAAGCTGTATGATGGTTCGACGGATCCTGAAGAACACATAGCACAATACAGGGAGAGGATGGAGATCAATCCAATCCCAGAAAGGTTAAAGGAAGCATGCCTGTGCAAGGGATTCGGATCCACTCTTACTGGATCAGCTCTCAAATGGCTGCTAAGTCTTCCCCGTACTCTATTACCTCATTTGCTAATCTAGTTAACCTATTTAATAATCAGTTTTCTTGTAGTAGAAAATTTGAACGATTAACTAGTGATCTATATAGGATAACCCAGGGTCATAATGAATCATTAAGGGATTACATTACCAAATTCAGTAAAGAATCCTTAGACATTCCCAACTTGGATATAGCCACGGCTGTTGAGGCCTTTAAAATGGGATTGCTTAGGGATTCATTGTTCTATGATGATCTTGTTATGACACCATGCAGGAACCTAGATGAGGTAAGAACCCGGGCACTTAGGTTCATCCGGCTAGAGGATGACAAGAGGATCCATGAGAGGTTAGCAGGATCCTCAAAACAAGATAAGCAAGGATCCTCATTCAGGAACAACAAGTTCAGATCCTATAACAGATCTGATAACCAGAATGTGCATGCTGTTGATCAGGAAGAGGATGATGAGGATTATCCTCCAATTTCTGAATATTGTTTTTCTGTTGATAACAATGAACTAATCCTTGCGATGCAGAATCTAGGTGATAAAGCCAGATGGCCAAGAAAAAATGACAGACCAGCTGCAACCAAAGATAAATCAAAGTGGTGTGCATACCATGAAGATTTTGGGCATCTTACAGAAGAATGCATTGCACTAAGAAAGGAAATTGGATACTTGTTGAGCAAGGGACATCTAAAAGAATTGTTGGGTAGAAAAAAGTCAAGGACTCAGGATCCTGAAAGGATCCCTGAGAAGGCTCCAGCCCCTCCAGCAGATGCACAAGTAATAAACTTTATTTCTGGAGGATCAGACATTTGTGGCACATCCTTCTCAGCAGCTAAAAGGCATGCAAAGGAAACTAAAATGGATAATGGAGAAAGACCCGTTCGAACATCAAGTGTCTCCGAAGGAAAAGTCATAACCTTTGATGAGGATGATCGTGTTGATATCCAGGATCCTCATCACGATGGTTTAGTTATTACTCTTTTCATTTCTAACCATTTTGTCCGCAGGATCCTTATAGACGGAGGAAGCTCAGTAAACATTATCCAGCTTGATGTTCTGAAGAAGATGGGTATCCCTGAATCAGATATCATACCAAGATCCTCCGTACTCGTGGGATTTAGTGGCGAAACTAAGAATACCCTGGGGGACATTAAGCTCCCAATATACATCGAAGGCCTATACTCTTATCAAAAATTTTGTGTTATTGACTGTTTATCTTGTTGTAATGTTATCCTTGGCAGGCCCTGGATACACGATATGAAGGCAGTCCCATCTACTTACCATCAATGTGTGAAGCTCCCTAGTCCTTGGGGAATAGTCAAGATTGATAGTGATCAGCAGGAGGCTAAGAATTGCTATACTTCATCGATGAAACCAGCCTCGAAGTCAAGGGAGCAATAGCAATCAAAGTATCCTCCAAGGGATGTCTTGGAGGCAAGAGAGCAGGATGTGGTAGAAATCCTCATGGATCTTCATGATCCTGAATCCAAAATCTATATCGGATCAGGGATCCTTGGCAAAATGAAAGAAGACCTCGTATCCTTCCTCAAAAGGAGAAAGACTACCTTTGCATGGAAACATGAAGATATGACAGGTATATCTAAAGATGTAATCACTCACAAACTTGGCATTGATAGGTCCTTCAAACCAATCCATCAAAGGAGAAGGAAATTTGCACCAGAAAGAAATGCCATTATCCAGGAAGAGGTAGAGAAATTGCTCCGGGCAGGTATGATTAGAGAGGTCAAGTATCCAAGATGGTTGGCCAATGTGGTTGTTGTTCAAAAGAAAAATGGAAAGTGGAGGGTATGTGTCGATTTCACAGATTTAAATAAGGCATGTCCCAAGGATCCTTTCCCATTACCCCACATTGACTCCATGGTGGATGCAACTGCGGGTCATGAACTGTTAACTTTTATGGATGCTTCATCTGGATTTCAACAAATCCAAATGGAACCATCCGATCAAGAGGATACAACCTTCATGACTCCAACTGGTATATACTGCTATATTGCTATGCCGTTCGGACTAAGAAATGCAGGTGCAACTTATCAAAGGCTAGTGAATATGATGTTCAAGGATCAGATTGGACAAACTATGGAGGTTTACATAGACGATATGGTGGTAAAATCAATAAAGGCTGAGGATCACCTAAGAGACTTGGAGGAAGCATTCGATATCCTTGATAAATATAATATGAAGCTTAATCCTTCAAAATGTCACTTTGGTGTTAAAGCAGGTAAATTCTTAGGATATATGGTGACAAAGAGAGGCATTGAAGCTAGCCCGGAACAAATCAAAGCAATAGTGAACATCAAATCTCCGGCCAATGCTAAGGATGTTCAAAGGCTAACAGGCAGGATAGCAGCTTTGAACAGATTTATATCCAAATCCTCAGAGAAGTGCAAAGAATTCTATGATATCCTAAGGAAGAACAAGAAATTTGAGTGGACTGAGAAGCATGAAAATGCCTTAAGAGCTCTCAAAGATTACCTATCCTCAGCCCCGGCCTTGATGAAACCAGAAAAAGGTGATGTGCTATCCTTGTATCTTGCAGTATCCTCAAAAGCAGTAAGTGCGGTCCTTGTTAAGGATCATGAAGGTACACAACATCCTGTCTATTATGTAAGTAAAAGTTTACTTGATGCTGAATCCAGGTATTCACACCTTGAAAAGCTTATTCTTGCATTAATTATGGCATCCACTAAGTTGAGACATTATTTTGAAACTCATGTTATTGTTGTTAAAACTAATTTCCCAATTAAGAATGTCCTCAGGAAACCAGAGATGTTAGGAAGGATGGCTAAGTGGGCAGTGAAGCTAAGTGCATATGATATAAAATATGAGCCTAGGACAGCCATCAAATCCCAAGCATTAGCTGACTTTGTGGCTGATTTCAGTAGTGATTTACAAAAAGAAGCTGAGTTAGAAGTCCAGCAGCTAGAGGAAACCAAGGATCCTTGGATACTCTATACTGATGGATCCTCAAATGTCAAAGGCACAGGGCTTGGAATACTACTAAAATCGCCACAGGGGGACATAATACCCCACTCTATAGCTTGTGAGTTCCAAACCACTAACAATGAGGCTGAATATGAAGCCTTAATTGCTGGTTTGCAAATTGCTAAGCATATGGGGATCAGGTATCTTGAGGTACATGTAGATTCATTGTTAATTACAAACCACTTTAATGGATCCTATGCTGTTAAAGGTGAAAAGCTAACCAAATACTTAGAGATAGTCAAAGAATTGGCACTCTCTTTTGTTTCCTTTAGTTTGACACAGGTGCCAAGGGAAGAAAATACAGAAGCTGATGCATTGGCTAACTTAGGATCATCTTTGAAGATCCCGGAGGATATCAAGATCCCTATTATCCATATCCTGACCCCGGCTATCGAGGATCATGCGGCCATGGAGATAGGGCAAGATTCTGCAATTATCCCCAGTGAGGATACTCAAACTCATTCAGGATCATGGATCTCACCAATCATGAGATACTTACAACATGGAGAGATTCCTACAGGAGAAAACCCTAGGGCTTTCAAAATTAAGGTATCTCAATTCACAATTTTAAATAATATGTTGTATAGACGATCTCTTGCAGGACCATACTTGAGATGCATTGAGGATCCTGAAATCCAAGAAGTTTTAAAAGACTTCCATGAAGGAGATTGTGGAAACCACACTGGGGGCAGAGCATTATTCTCAAGGATCCTGAGGACAGGATACTATTGGCCAACCATGAAGAGAGATGTTGTGGAGTATGCTAAGAGATGTGATCCTTGTCAGAGACACAGCAATATTCTTCATCAACCAGCTGAATTTTTGCATCCTATATCCTCCTCTTGGCCATTTATGAGATGGGGTATGGATATAGTTGGTAAGCTCCCTAAGGCACCTGGTGGAAAAGTATTCATGCTTGCTATGACTGATTACTTCTCCAAGTGGATAGAGGCTGAAGCTTTTGCCCAAGTCAGAGAAAAGGAAGTTATATCCTTCATTAAAAGAAATATTATAACTAGATTTGGAATTCCTTCTGAAATTATATGTGATAATGGTTCCCAATTTATTGGGGGCGGAACCACTAACTTTTGTGACAGCTGGGGGATTAAGATGATAACATCAACACCAGTCCACCCACAAGCTAATGGTCAAGCAGAATCATCCAACAAGATCATCATCAACAATTTGAAGAAGAAGCTTGGATCCAAGAAAGGGAAATGGGCAGAAGAACTACCTTATGTGCTTTGGGCTGATAGGACAACCCCTAAGAATGCTACTGGTCAAACGCCATTCTCTTTGGTATTTGGGGCAGAATCAGTGATCCCAACAGAAATGGTGGTTCCAACTGCTAGAACAAGTACTCGTGATCCTGAAGAAAATGATGAGAACTTGGCTCAAGACCTGGATACTATTGAAGAAATCAGGGATCTGGCTAGGATAAGGATGGCCAGTTATCAACAAAGAATGGCTGGTGCTTACAACAAAAATGTCAGGATCAGGAAGTTTCAAGTTGGAGATATGGTATTAAGGAAAGCATTTCAGAATACCACCAATCCTGCTGATGGAAAATTGGCTCCAAAATGGGAAGGCCCTTATTTGATTGAAGCTGAAGCAGGAAAGGGGGCATATAGATTGCTAACCATGGAAGGTGATTTGCTTCCAAGAGCTTGGAATGATGTCCACTTGAAGAAATATTTCATGTGAGTAGGATCCTCATGGCACAGATGATCCTTACGTTAGGGGTATCCTTGAAGGATCCTTAAAGTATCGGTGATCCTTACTTTGGTAATGTCCTAATCTTGAACTATTTCATTTCCTTATTTTCTCATATAAGGATAAGGATCATGTGTCCTTTATCCATCTCTCACGTGATTTTAAGTTTTGAGAGTTCAGGAATCCTTAGCAAAGTATTGGTTATCTGCAGAAGCAATCCGTCCTTTGGGTTTAACCCCAGTTATTTGGGCTTGACCCCAGTTCCGCCTGTAGCGCATGATGATCCTGGTATAGTTCAAGGCAGTGGGACCAGTACTCGCTTTAGGGGCTGATAATTCCATTGCACTGGCTATACCTAGGATCCTACGTATAATGGTAGACGTACCATACATCCGTTCCTAAGGTTTCTAACGTTTTCACGTTAGCTAAGGTTTTGACATTTTCATGTCACTAAGTTTGGATAGTCGCCAGTTAGGGCCATACTCCAGTTTACATACGATCCTTGGGCTTGTCCCCAATTATCCTTGGGTTTGTCCCCAGTTATCCTTGGGCTTGTCCCCAGTTGCTAACTCTTATCTTATATTGGCTTAGTCCCAAGTTATGCTCTATTTCAGGTCCCTGAAGATAAGCAACTAGGGATCCTTGATCCTTACTTCTCTCTAAGGTTTATCTTATAGTTATCCTGATTATGATTAGGATCCTAACTTGGATCCTCAGGTATGATCCTTAATTATTTTTAATTCTATTTATTGTTTATTTGAATAACCCTTAAAATTTGACAACTAAACTTGTGATCCTTAAAATATATTACTTTTTGGGATTCTTTAACTATAGGATATTTGATCATGGATCATGTCCTAAGTATTTTCAATCTGACTTAATCAAAATTGCTTATGCAATAAGTGTACATCAAAACAATTGAGAATTAAAGAGACAAAAAGGATAACAATACAAGATAAGCGACAAAAGATTAAGGTTTTATTTATTAACAAAAGATTAACCCTTAAAAGGTTGTCAAAATCACCTACCCCGGGCATCTACCAGCAAAACGTGGCCCGTCCGCTGGGGTAGGTAAAGGGTGTCCATGATAATAGGTTCAAAAGTAGTGCAGGAATATAAAGGCGGCAGGATCACAATGGCTTCATCCCCCAAACAGAGGATCCCTCCACCATTTGCAATCCTACCTATTGTCCAAAGGATCATACATGATCCTTAATCCTAAAAACTATTGTTCAGTACAAACCATCAAATTGTTCAACAAAACAACCATCAAACTAAAAAATTGGGCTCCGGCTATGTCTAGAAATTTCCATCATCGCCCAATCATGCAACCTAAACCTTCGCTGCATTACCACCTCCAGCTCCACTTGCTTCACCACCTTCACCCTTGCCTCCAGCCTCGATCGTCAGGATCTCTTCAACCTCCTCAGCCTCTTCATCGTCCAGTTCAGCCAGCCTTGCCTTCCAGCCTTCCACATCCCAGGTGCTCTTGTCAAAAGCAGGATCCTGAGCTTCCAAGGCCATTTGCAGCTTGGTCTTGTACATTGCTATGGCGGCAGAGACTTTGGCGTCTTCGGTGATCTCATGCTTCTCATAGTCAACATTAACCAGCACCTTGGTCGTCTCCTGTTTGGCATCCCAGACTTCCTTCTGAAGATCAGCAATTTTGAGGTCCTTTAGCAATGCAACCTGCTGGAGGTCGGCAATCTTCCTATCTTGATCCTCAACGTGGCCAACATAATCCTCAATCTCAGAGAATTTCTGCAAAGGGGATAAAAGATAAGGTCAGGACCAAGTGATCCTCAAATCAGCAGGATATGTCAACAGGATATACGAGCAAACACAGTGATCCTTACATCGTTGAAGTACTCGAGGAATTGGTGGCGGATCAGAGGCAGACCCTGCTGATCCTCAGCTTCAGAGGCCTTTCTCTTCTTGATTCCCTTTCCTTTGAGGGGTGCCTTGGGGACTGAAGCTGTCGGACTGGTAGGAGCCTTTCTTTTGGAGGATCTGACGGTGGTGAGATCGATGACATTAAACTTTGAAGCAGACTTGGTGGATTTTCCAGCACCTACACAACCAAAACAAGATAAGTATCTTTACTCCACTTATATTTCACTATTTATTTAAATTTTTAAACAAAGATACTTACTTGACATCGTGACAGAGCCTGAGGATACCTCCTGAGAATCCTGGGTGGTTGTCTTGAAAGATCTTGTTTCAGGATCAAGTTTCTTGAAAGCGATGAGTCTCTCTTTGGCAGCAGGAGACATTTTGAGGTGTGAGACGGAGATAGCTGCATAACAAGAAAGCAAAAATATATAAGTGATCCTTACATCAAAAGAAAGTTTTCTGGTGATCCTTCTCAGGATCCTCCACCCTACCATGGGTAGCCCATTTCTTGGGTAGATCCTTTCCGTCATCAATAGAATCTCTCTTGACGAAAAAGAAACGCCGCTTCCAATTAGCATCATTCTTGGTATCTTTGAAGATCGGGTGTTCCTCACCAGGTTTACGTTTAAACAAATAACGATGAGAACCAAAGGTAGTAAGATCATACAGCTCTCCCAGCTCTGACATTCCTAGGTCTATCCCTTCCTGCTCGATGATCCTTTCAAGGGTGTACAAAACCCTCCATATCATAGGCATGGCTTGGATATAAGAGATGCCGGTTAGGGAAAAGAAAGATTGGGTAAAGGCTGGGAAAGGATATGTATAGCCTATGGTGAACGGAGTGACAGGAAAAGCAACCCAGTTGTCAGAAATATGATCACTCAGGGCATTGGGATCAAAAGACTTAAACACGGTGTTCGCCGGGAAGCAGTGGCGGATCCTATCAATCTGTGCATCGTTGAAACAGCAGCGTTCTTTTATGGAATCTTCGATGATCCCCTGGCTTTTCAGTGGGCTGTTTTTCGGGTGATCCTTAGCTGGGGAGTTCCGGAGCAACATCTTTGATAGAATGATGGGAAGAGACAGAAAACAGAGCAAAAGAAGGAAGAAGATGAAGAGAGAATACCTGTTTATCTTCGGATGCAGTTATAAAGGGAGTATCTCTGAAATTTAAATGCAAACGATCATATCTCTATCTCTTATTTATAATCATGATTGTGCAGGGTTGTCACTTCTGTGACGTCATAGTTGCAACGGATAGTTCTACAACAACGGCTATATTTACGATAGTTAGTTGCGGATAAGATCAAGAAAATATAATTCGCTCATTTTACATATCACTCCTTATATTTTGGGGGTAATTGTTAGGGGAGGATTTTCTAACAATTAGTGATCCTTACTTGTTATCCTAATTAATGATCCTTACTTCTGTGACAGATAGTGATCCTCAGAAGAGCTTCAGGATCAGGATCATGGATCACCTTAAGGATCCTCATACTAACGATTGTTTGTTTGTGTTTCGTATTATTTCGCAGGAGTAACAAGCTTGACTTGGTCTTGGCAACGTTACTATGGAATATTCCACGGGTATTTCGCACACGTTTGACTGGAAATGGACGTTGTGGAGAACGTGGGAGCTTGGCACAAAAGTCGGATAGTTTGTTATTATAGTTAACTTCTATTTTTAAAGGGGTGGTGAGCTAGAATTAGAACACTGAGCCATTTTCAGCTACACACACTCTCATACAATCGCACTCTTGAAGCTCTCGACGAACACTTATTAGTTTTCACTCACTTTTACACATTTCACCATAGTGATCCTTGTACCTAGCTCGTTACTATCCGAAGTTGTAAACATTTATTGATTTATTTGAGCTTGGTGATCGGTAGTTTCCATCACCCGGGGTTTTTTGTGCCGGAGATCAACTCTTGATCAAGGGCTTTTTCCCCGTATAAATCCTTGTGTCGTTTGTGCAATTTACATTGAAGTGATCCTTATCATTGTTACACATTTAAAGTATCATTCCCCGTAACAAAGAGTTTGGTTGCATTATCCTCATCAGATTTTTTGACCAAAACAGTTTCATGACAATTATATAAGCTTCATCTATTTGTAGGTACTTGCTCGAACTAGCGTTGCACTTTCGCATTTGACAAGATGTTTTCAGCCTATTTTAAATATCCGGTGGCTCAACAATTTCAATTTTTTTGAAAAACTTAGTCAACCTGACCCAACTTTACACGGTACCCCGATCATTTTGGTTTTGTGGACATGCAACCTTGTGAGTCAACCTGAGCCAACTTTACACGGTACCGAGTTTCTTATTTCATAAGTAAATTTAAAATTTAATGTGGGATTCAGTTTGAGTTTTTCTAAGAGTATTGACAATTCATCTACTGATGTTTTTTTGTACTTAGGCTTGGCTGATGCTTCTAGGGCACTTCCCCTTTAATTTGAGTTTTGGTATTATAAACGTATGAAGGTATTAATTATAAGTACTTGCAAAGAACACATTTATTGAATTTTGTTAATCTAGATAAGTAAATATGTGTATGCATTTTCATGACAATTATATAAGCTTCATCTATTTGTAGGTACTTGCTCGAAGTAGCTTTGCCCTTTTGTATTTGGAAAAGCCGAAACAACCCAGGTTTGTATTGTTGTGTAGTGGATTAAAGTGGGTTTGGTTGAAACAAGCCAGTGTAAGTAAATTTGTATTACAACAAATGGAAGGGGATAAATAGAAAAAAGTTAATTTGTTTTACAAGTAGATGCAGGTGAAGTCATTACAGTTTTGGAACCACACAAGGCACCGATCCAAGTAGTAAGGAGTTTACATACCAGTGAAGTCATTACAGGTTTAAATGCATCTTACTCATTAAATTACAATTTTGGATTTGTTTTTTGGTGTTTCATTAATCCTCCCTTTCTTTACCATCTATTTATGTTTTCTATTGTTTGTCGTCTTTCCATTATCCCAATCGTTCGCATTTAGGTCCCAATTTATTGTCTTTTATCGCTTCTTTATTCAAAATAATATGTACACGGGACCATGTTTGTGAATGGAAGTTTATATGAACAAGCTAGCTACACTTATGAATGGAGTTGTTTGATATAATTGTCATCCAGGTTCAAGCGACAACACAATAAACTTTGAAGGGAAGCACGTGTACGCAAACTTTTTTCTGTTCATACAGGTATGCCCTTGCCTCTTTCTACTTCTTACAACACGAGCATAATTCAGAAAACATTAGTGCATATGCTTTTAAAAGTTGAGAAGTTCTGTAATCAAATTTCAGATGCTTTATGAAATGCATGGTTGATATTTTTTTATTAAGGGTTTCTTTTGTTTTTTTTTTGTGTGATATTATCATACTTGATATGTACGTGCATTTTTATTTTTGAAAATGAATTTGTTTAATTTGATTGTGGTTCTTTCTGGGAACTCTGCAGATACAGTGATAGGTTTTGTTATAATGACTAATTTGGGCATATATTCTTGGTGAAAAGAAAAAAAAAATAATTAACTAGATGTCAAGCTTGCTTATGAGCTATAATTATTTCATCTACAATATTAAGGCACCCTAAGGCGACTATGGTACAATCAACAGGGCATGCATTTTTGTTGTTTCAATGGAAGTCAAAGCATAATTATAACATTGTAATGTCAAACTGATTTTGAATTAGAAATAAAAATTGGATTTGAGACTTTGAGTTTGAAAGCTTAAATTCATGTTGATTAAAAAAACCTAGATTATGATATATATTAAATAAAAAATTACTATATATAATATTATAAGAAAATATGTATATACTCTCAAAAGTGCTTTCCATATATAGGCCTTAAAACTCTTTTGGTTAGAAAAATTTCGTTCCTGTAATTACTCATACATGTATATCAAATTCTTAAGTGTTTAATTTGTTGCTATGCTCTTAATTGTCTGGATTAATGGGCAGTCGTTGTTATGTCTCTGGGAAATCCAAACACTCCCACTAAAGGTAGCAAATTTGATCCTCCTCCGTTATGTAGGGGTTCTGTATGGTTTAATACGTTATATATATAACAATTGCTCAACTTTACTTTGTCAATTTTCTTTCATCTGTTGTTGACCGTATTTAATTAATATGGTTGATGCTAAATTGGAATGATATATGGCTAAGCTTTTGTATGATTCAACTGCATCAAAACCCTTATCCACTTAGTGTTAGATCTTAAGAAACTCTGTAGTTTATACTCGAATTATTTTCCATGCGTTTGGTTGTTTATCTTATAAAATCTGATCATAATATATGCTATGTTAGGGCATACCGGAGTCGGATGATCTTCTTTCCGCAGCTGGGGCTCTGGCGTGACCCCAGTTTTAGCCCACACAACCAAAAACAACAGCTCCACCAACGGGGCTAAATTCAAACCTTTGAATCTTTTTACTCGGGTATGGGAGCCAGTTGTTCATTAATTGTATTTTCATTTTTATTTGAAATTTTAGAATATCTTAAATGATAAAATTTTTAACTTTGGGGTGGGGTCTACCTGACATGGGTGGGAATGCACCTACATATGTTGCTGGCAACCTGGATTTCCTGTGCAACAGCCAACACTTTCAAGCTTTTTGTGGTCTAAAAAGATTTGGATAAAATGGGATTTTGAATGACTAGACCCTAAGGTTTTGGTATTTTGACTATATTCCTTTTTTTGTTGTTTTTTTAGTCATCTTAGCACCAGGAAAAAGTACAATAATCTTGATGTGTGTGAGTTTTTTTAGCCGGTCTCGTGGTCTGCCAGGGGGGTTTGTTTGAATTTTAACGTATGTTGTTTGGGAGGCTGATTAATGGTTTCGTGTCAATGAGGTATCTATGAAAATTTGGTATATTTGATATTTTAACTATTTTGTAAGGGCATACATGATATTTTTAGTTTTGGTTGGGTATATATGAAAATTTTCAAGTTTGTAAGAGTATATGTGAAATTAATCCGATAACAAATCCTTATTTTGGTTAACTAATAACCCTGTCTCTAAACAGAATATCTGGATATGTTTGATGCAAGTCCAGCTCGCAATGAATCAAAAATCGAAACACAAAAACTGTTTTCAAAGCCAGTTAGAGTTGTTGAGAAGTATCCAGCTCAGTGGCGGACCCAGAAATTATTTGTTAGGGGTGCGGATGAGGTGTTTAACCATATTTTCAAGGGGTGCGGTCGGGTTTTTTGTCCAAAAAATACACTAAATTTCTTTTTTCAAGGGGTGCGGTCGCCCACCTTGGCCAAAGGGTGGGCCCGCCCCTGATCCAGCTGCTGCTGAAGGTGGTGATTTGAAGAAAAACCACATGGTCTGCCTTAACTGGTTGCTTTCCGATGAGCCTTTGGATACCGAAACCGAACTTGCACTCGGATTTCTTGATCATCTATTGTTAGGATCCTCACCGTGTAACGATTGAAATGCAGGTACTCAGATTCATAAAGTTCAAATTGTTTCCGAGTTTCTCTCAATCATTGTACTCATTAATTTCAGTTTTCTTAAATTCACTAGGTAAGTTGGGAAAAGAAAAATCTGGCGATGAGCTTTCGCATTGCCATGGACAAGTTGTTCCTTGCTCCCCCACGCAACTCCAAACCCCATGAGCAGTCCCCTTCATCGTGTAGGTATAAAGAAGTTTCTTTTAAACTGTATTTTCCCCAAATGTATGTTAATTCAGCAGGTGAAATGAATGATGCTTTGGTTTTATCAAGTACAAACATATTTTTAGGAGGTATCAACGTACTTCATGAAAGGCTGCATACATTGCATTTTATAATAGTTTTAATTGAACAGTTTAACAGTTTCAACAGTTTACCAGTGTACTGTTCACCGGAACGTGCTGATGGAATACTGGGTTTGGGCTGTGGTGAATTAAGTCATGGTTGCGGCGACGGTAGAGGGCGTGGTGGATAGTCGAAAATTTGTCATGAAAGCTTTAAAATCATATGTTAAAGATTAGGGTTCGATGGCGATTCCGTTCTTTCTTGCTCAACTATCTGAGACTAAAGAAACCAGTATACACAATCTCGCTTTATGAAGTTTTTGCTTTGGTTCATGGCCCTAAGACCGTTCCTCAATCGATAACATCATGTCGACCATTATCAAGACCTTGACATCCACTCTCTTTGTAAACCGCTTCCGGATTCTCTTTAATCTATCCTAGAGAATTTATCATCCGGTGTTGCCCTTTGCTTGAAAGCTTTTGTGGAATCGGATAACTGACCGTTTTCTTCGAGTCAAATGGTCAACGAAGTCTATCAAAGGATAATTGCAGCTTTAAAAGCCTATGAAGGAGAATTTTCAGATTGGTTTATTCATGCTTTAACTAAACATAACGGGTCAGACGAAGTTTATACAAGATTGTTGATTCGGGCTGTTACGATGCATCAGCGAGTTGGGATCTTTTGCAGCTGTTTGAGAAGTGTTTCAGGGCTGAGAACTCTGTACAAACAACCATGGTAAGGGCTGCAAAAACAAATCAAGAACGAGAAGACAAAAAATGAGTGTTTCGGGGCTGAATTGAGGTGTATGAACTGTGGGTACGTAAGTGAAGCTTAAGTGTTCTATCAAATTTAATAGCTGGTAAAAACTTTGTGAACAAAAAGTTGTAGCCAGAATTATTTAGCATTGGTGTATCCTAGCCCAAAAGTAGCAGCTAGAGTGTGACACTAATTAATTATTCAAATAACTTTGTCTAAACTTTCAATCAAATTTCTTATATTTCCTCAACTTCAGTTCTGAATATAAAGTAATTTTGAACCAATATTGAGTACGAAAATGATAATAGTTGAACAATATGCAGCATTTGAACAACTATGTTCTCAGTTTAGTGAATCATATGTTTTGGTTGTGCCATTAAAAATAAAAATTCCATGTAAGAATCGGCATTATTAGATCGAGTTGGAAAAACTCTGAGATTGTACATGGTTTTTGTCAGAAGAGGAGTTCTCAGGTTGTGATGAAGCTTCTACTTAAAGTAGTCATAGTAATTTATGAAAGATACATGAGTACCAATTTTATGTAGTAAATATTGTAATGCTATTAGTTATTCTTTTGTATATTTGCAAGCCGCAAGTGATTTTGAAGGATGAGTTTTTAGGCCTAAAGGCTTATTAGAAAGATAAGTGCTAAACATCCAGTAGTTGATTCTATCATTCCTAACGTACAGCAGTATCCAAACACTTTGATGATTTGAAACATGGTATAAAAACGTAATCATAGACGGAAACTATAACCCGTGAAGCTCACGGGTATAAAAACGTAATTCGATTGCATGAATTACTTGATAAGTTAGTTGGGCAACCCCCTTTATGCATCAATTATTGATAAACAAAGTCAAAATTGAATTTACATAACTATCAGTTCATTATAATTTAATATTTACATAAATAACGAAACATTTTTTTTCATTTTAAAATTTATATTTATAATTATTCTTTTTCATCACACTTATTTATAATTACATTTGATTAGTTATCGTTTTGAATCGTTTAAATGTCAACTTTTTTTCTTTTGTTGCGGCCGTCTATGAACGTTGTGTTGTAATTCGGGTCGTGATCAAACCGTGCGTACATGTTTGGTCTACTTTGTACACATATTGTATATAACACACGTACAATGGGGTTATGGGTTCCGAGCCAGGGTGGTTGTGATCTATAGACACCGATCAAGGGTTAAAATACGAGATGGAGTCAAGCTACTAATACTTGACAACGATGGCAAACCTACGAATAAAACAACTAATGTTTATAAAGAGATATTCAACGAGTTGTGATTTTTTGTTGTATTAGTGTATTTCAATTATTTTGTATACTGTCTATCATTTCTATTAATATTTCAACATATATATAACTAAAATATTTGTCAACAATGTTAAAGTAGTTATTATTCTTATTAGCCACCCGTGTATCACACGGGGACTTAGACTAGTTATTTAATATATAAAATTATATTTATTCAACCCGTGCAATAAATGAAGTTTTTAAATATATAATGTTTTATTATTTAGTATATAAATTTATTTACTCAACCCGTGTAATACACGGGGTAGTACTCTTATATTAATATATACCAGTCCCAAAACTTGTTTTTTCCTTTTATCATATGACCAAAATTTCATGGTATGGGAGGAGGAGACTTGTAAAGAAGAGGCAGCAGGGCACGTATTCGATTCCAATTAATGAATCAATCGAAAAATACATACAAAAAAGGAAGGAAGGAGAAAAAAGAGGATAAAAACAGAAGAAAGAAAGCGCCAAACTTGAATCGTCGTCAGGGTCAGGGAGGAGATCAGATAGATAAGGTTTGCTTTCTGTTCCTTCACTTGGTGTTGTGTGTGTGTGGCTGGCTCCCCTCCCTCCCTCCCTCCCTCCCTCCCTCCAACACCGATTCATAAACCCTAACTAATTCAATGTCTGCTCTCCAAGCTTTTCTCCTCTCTAAACCCCCGATAACTCCCCCTCTCCCACGACGCCTACAAATTCGCCCTTTCAATCTACCTCTTTCTTGCTCAACAAGTCATCGCACAAAGTACCTTCCTTTCTTCGCATTGAGCCAAGATAATGTTGATTCGCAATCGTCTTTCTCTTCATCCAGTAATAATAATAATCCACTTCCAGAACCGGAGGAGGCTGACTTTCCAAATCAACAGCCTTTGAATGCTGCTGCAACCGAGGGGAAATTTCCCTTATTTGTATTTTTGATGGGATTATTTGCAAGGTTCAAGGCGAAAATGCTCTTGTCAGATGGTTTTACTTGGTGGCCTTTTTGGCGCCAAGAGAAGAGGTTAGAGCTCCTCATTTCTGAAGCTGACTTGAATCCAATGGATGCTGCCAAGCAGACTGCTTTGCTGCTTGAGCTTAATAAACACAGGTAGGTAATTCTTCAATATCTGCTCCTGAGTTACTTGCTGTTTTTTGGGTCTGCTATATACTTGTTTTTTTGTGTCTACTGTTTGAAAGTGATTATTGCTAATTACAACTGGTTGATTACTGTCAGGGACAATCAGGTAATTTGCATTTTACTTCACAGTTAGTTTTCAAATAATCACAACTATACTCATTTTTACGGGCCTAGGATTTAGTAGTGGGGAATACGTAGTTTTCATATAGAAATTTTTGGGTATATACGTTTTTGACCCCCTGGTTTTATAGAAATATTTTGGTATATACGTTTTCGACCTCCCAGTCGGAAATCTCAAGCTTCGCCACTTTTACCCAAACACCTCCATATTAATACTTTAAACAAGGTTGGTGACTTGGAACCTAGTGATTTTCTCAGACATGGATACCCTTGAATTTTAAGAAATATCTTACATATATATCAACTTACAAGGAGATCCCTAGCATTTGAAGATTTTATGTGATGTTCGGGTTTTACGCGTACACTGTTTTTTACTGTTGGTGACACCTTTTAAGTGCTTTCATTTGCATCCCTAAATATATAGTCGTGGAACAAGGTATACGGAGCAATGTAACCTTTTCTTTTATTTTTGGTGACACCTTTTGAGTGCTTTCATCTGTGTCTCTAAATGAAAGAAGCTATACGAAGCAATGTGACCTTTTCTTTTATTGTTGGTGACACCTTTTGATTGCTTTCATTCACATCCCTAGATATATAGTCATGTACTGATTTTTGATGTTTGTTATTGTTACCACCATCATCATTGTTATTTTCAGCCCGGAGGCTGTCATAAGGCGTTTTGAGCAAAGGCAGTACGCAGTAGACAGTAGAGGAGTTGCAGAATACATCCGAGCTCTGGTAGCCACGAACGCCATTGCTGAATATCTTCCTGATGAGCAATCTGGAAAGCCTTCCAGTCTTCCTGCTCTTGTAAGGAATTATTTTTGTATAGCATTCCATTGTCATGATATTATGATGTTGTAAGTGGTATCCAATAATATGTGCTTTACAATCTACTTTCAGTTACAAGAACTTAAGCAACGGGCATCGGGAAAGTTAGATGAGTCCTTTTTAAATCCTGGCATATCTGAGAGGCAGCCATTGCATGTTATGATGGTGAGAGTTCATCTAAAAATGAATTTAGACCTTTTTTTTTCTGTAGGACAATCATGTCTGCATATCTTTGGTTGCGGACCAGTATCCTTGTATATCTTTGCAAAAAAGGGGGGCTGTTGTTTGACTTTAGGGTTTCTTGTTGTAGGTTGATCCAAAAGTGTCAAATAGATCATCACGTTTTGCACAGGAGCTCATCTCAACAATCTTATTCACTGTTGCGATTGGCTTAATGTGGTATGAATTTCTCAACAATTCTTTATGCCTTGTATATTGGTTTGCCTAAAGTTATAAAGTTTTAAGAGAATGAATAAAATGCCAGAAGAGGTTAGAGACTCATGCTACTTCTCTCCAAGTAATGTCACACCTCTCGTTATTGGCGGCAATTTTAACCCATTTATATGAAAATGGATCTATTTAGATTGTACTTTATTAATTGCTGGTCAAACATGTGGATTTTGAAAAATGAGCTAAAAACAAAACTGTCATGTTGAAACGTTTTTTTTTAACAAAAGTCTACTCAGATTTTTACAATTTCTTGACTTTCCTTGAAGAATGATGGATCATTAAACTTTTATGTATCCATAGTTACTATATTATTTATATTATCAATTCCTGTTTTCATTTTCCATTTCCTTTTAAATTAACAATCTAATCATCGAAATAGAACACAAAAAAGGTCAAAAAAGTGTTGTCGGGTCAACCTCTTTTGTTTTGACTAGTCTTTAATATATACCTATTTTGGCCTGCACCTGTTTGATCCATTACCAAACCTGCTCATTTTGCCACCTATACTCTTAAGACACTAGACAGCATGTTGCATCTTAGTTTTTTCCATTTTCTGTTGAAGTAAAATTGTTTTTTTTTTTCCTTCGTCAGGGTAATGGGTGCTGCTGCACTTCAAAAGTATATTGGTGGTTTAGGTGGTATAGGAGCTTCTGGTGTTGGTTCGAGTTCTTCTTACTCCCCAAAAGAATCACATAAAGAAATAGCACCCGAGAAGGTAAACCTACATCTTCACTTCTCTTAGGCCAGTGGGGGTGGTCCGTGATGATTGCCCCATCACACGTGGAAGCTTATCAAATTCCATCGCCACCATGTTCTTCAACGAGTGATGGGATTGAGTCTGAATTTTTTCACGAGTGAAAAATGGATGGATGTGAGGGGGTGTGAGGGTTTATTGTTGGGTGTTGTGAGTGATGACCATTGCCACTAAAAAAGGTTGTGAGTGATGGAAAAATGGTTGATGACATGGCGGAACTTGATTGGGTGTTGTGAGTGATGAGTGAGTGATGAGTGATGAGTGATGACCACCCCCACCCCCCTTATGCTTCATGTTTTCTTTCTTACATCCCCCTCATGCCTCTTTTTTGTTACCTGCTGCTGTGAATGTTTGACCTTTTTGTCAGTGAACTAAGAATAGGTGTTCCTTGCATATGTATCTATTAAGCTAACAGGTGTATTATGTAATGTTTTTGTGCAGAATGTAAAAACATTTAAGGATGTCAAAGGTTGTGATGATGCCAAACAAGAGCTTGAGGAAGTTGTGGAGTACCTAAAAAATCCTGGGAAGTTTACTCGACTTGGGGGAAAGTTACCAAAGGTTTGTACTTCATATGATGTAAACTTGATATTTATGTTAAAAAGTACGTTTTTTTTTGGTAAAATGTGTCTTTTGTTGATGTATTTTTAGTGATAAGAAGCCTACTGGATCATTTTGCAGGGGATACTTTTGACTGGTGCACCTGGAACAGGAAAAACTCTACTTGCCAAGGTCAGTTCTGACACAATGTTCATTTTGCAGCACTCCATGAGTGTTTGAATTTTCTTTAATCATTTGGTAATTTCACTACATGCAACCGTGTTTGTAAATTGTGTTCTCTCTTTGGAATTGGACTTCTAGAATTTAATGTACTCGTTTGATACAATCGCATCATTCTCCATATACTTCCAATAGTTACTCATGTTGTCATTAGATTGGCTTCTTTTTTTTCAAGGAGTTTTGCTTTACCAAAAATTGTATGTTCTGATTGTAACAATATTTTTGAAGGCAATTGCTGGAGAAGCTGGAGTTCCTTTTTTCTACAGAGCAGGTTCTGAGTTTGAGGAAATGTAAGTATTACTTTGCTTTTGTAATTTTTGGCACGATTTGTATATTCTTGAGAATTTAGAATATGATGTCTAGCAACACAAGTTTGATGAGCACTTGTATCAAAATCATAAACAGTAAATTTCTTTTACAAATGGTGAAAGGCTATTTGCTAAATACTGTATATATTCATGTTTCTTTACTTGTGCTAGGTTTGTTGGAGTAGGTGCTCGGAGAGTGAGATCCTTGTTTCAAGCAGCAAAGAAAAAGGTTAGTGTTTTTTGAATCTATTATTCTACTTCAGGATGATTGCTTTAAAGGTTCTAATTATCACTGGATAATGTTTTGCCGACACTTTCAGGCTCCATGCATAATTTTTATTGATGAAATAGATGCCGTCGGATCGACTCGGAAGCAGTGGGAAGGCCACACAAAGAAAACCCTGCATCAACTGCTTGTGGAAATGGACGGGTTTGAACAAAATGAGGTGCATACAACAACCTTAATAGGTTCTTTATATGCTTTAGCCTATTCGTCTATGTTACAAAAACTTGTTTCTATTCAGGGCATAATTCTGATGGCTGCAACAAATTTGCCTGATATTCTTGATCCTGCTTTAACAAGACCTGGTAGATTTGATAGGCATGTAAGTTTGCTAACAGTCTATAATAAAAGCTTTTGTTTATTTTTCTTGTAATTTATGTACTTTTTCTTTATCTGATTTGATGGATGATAATTTTTCAGATTGTTGTTCAAAATCCAGATGTGAGGGGTCGTCAAGAGATTCTTGATTTGTATTTACAGGACAAACCACTTGCTGAGGATGTTGATGTGAAGGCAATTGCACGTGGTACACCAGGGTTCAATGGGGCAGGTACGTTTTTTACATAATAAATAACTGAATCACAATGCCGCACACTATCAAACTTTTCATGCTTGCTTTTTTCCGAGCTTGGTTAGCTAGTGCTTAATTGAACATCTTAATTGTAACTGTTTTTTCCCTGCGATAGACTTGGCAAATTTGGTGAATGTTGCTGCCATAAAAGCTGCTGTTGAAGGCGCTGAGAAATTAAATGCAGCACAGTTGGAGTTTGCAAAGGATAGAATAATTATGGGTACAGAACGCAAAACTATGTTCATATCCGAAGATTCAAAAAAGGTACCTCCTTTTTTTTCTTTTAACTTTGGTTCCAGTGTACTTATTATGAGGTACATGTGTGTATATGTGCTACAGCTGACTGCTTATCACGAGAGTGGTCATGCAATAGTTGCGTTGAATACGGATGGTGCACATCCGATTCATAAGGCAACAATCATGCCCCGTGGGTCCGCGCTGGGAATGGTGACTCAGCTCCCTTCAAATGATGAAACATCCATAAGCAAAAAACAATTATTGGCACGTCTTGATGTTTGCATGGGTGGGCGGGTTGCAGAAGAGCTTATCTTTGGCCGTGACCATATTACTACTGGTGCTAGTAGTGATCTTCAGTCTGCTACAGAACTTGCTCAATATATGGTATTTCACTCATCTCATGTGATCCCAGTTTTTTTTCTTCGTGTTATGCTAATTATGTATATATATCGTACTGTCTGAAAGGTATCGTCTTGTGGTATGAGTGATGTTATTGGTCCAGTTCATATAAAAGAGAGACCAGGGTCTGAGATGCAGTCACGTATCGATGCAGAAGTATGTTTCTAAAGCTTTTAATTTGCACAGTTAAGGATCATTACTCAAGTTTTCATGTTTTGTAGGTCGTCAAACTTCTAAAAGATGCTTATGAACGCGTGAAATCGTTACTTAAAAAGGTTTGTGTATCAAGTTTCCATCAGTTTACATAGATAAATTAGTTTTAGCCCAACAATCTGGTTTTGTTTTACAGCATGAGAAGTCATTGCACACTTTGGCAAAAGCACTGCTGGAATACGAGACGCTAAATGCAGAAGAAATAAAGCGGATTCTTGAACAAGGGCAAGGAGGAACGATATCTGATGAAGTAGTGCAACAAGATGGAGAACTTGTATTGGCATAATAGAAATTTGTGATTTTTAATCAATGGGGACTATGTACAGTGTTTGTATACGAAAGCCAATTATTTATTCATAGATGCTGCAATTCTTTCCATGTGGCGGGTTGAAATGAGAAGAAATTTTTTATAAGAATAAAAAAGAAGAAATTTCAACCAATAAGAAATTTTTTTCTTCTCAAATGAACCCCCTCTTCTTTCCATATCACCATTCACCGCACTGGAGGTTGGTTATTGTAGAATAGGAGTTTCCAAGACCATCTTCTTTTAATCCAATTCTAAATTTTTATACATGTATATCATGTGTAATCGTAAGTAAATGTAATAATTGAAGGAATTGTATATTGCTTGCTTTGCATTGATACAAGACAACTGAATATATAATTACAAAAACCATATCTCCTATTCTTTGGAGATATCTATTTCTATAATATAATATTTACAATTATACTATGTCGGCTATTACACCCCCGCAGTCGAAGCGAGAGGAGGTCGAATGCTGAGACTGGATCTGAAGTCATCAAAAAGCACTTTTGGGAGCCCCTTTGTGAAGATGTCGGCAACTTGGCAGCGAGTTGGAATATGAAGTACACGAACAGCCCCGCGTTTAACAAGCTCTCGCACAAAATGAATATCGAGTTCAATATGCTTGGTTCGCTGATGTTGCACTGGATTCCCGGATAAGTATATGGCACTGATGTTATCACAGTATACTAAACTGGCAGTTGTAACTGGTCGTTGTAATTCTAACAGCAAATTTCTAATCCAGCATAGTTCGGCAACCACGTTTGCGACCCCACGGTATTCCGCCTCGGCACTAGAACGCGAGACGACCGCTTGGCGTTTAGAAGACCAAGATAGTAGGTTTGGACCGTAGTAAACACAATAACCTGATGTCGATCGACGAGTGTCTGGACATCCGGCCTAGTCTGCGTCAGTGTAGGCCCGAAGCGTTTTGTCATTGGACGTTGTGAGAGTAAGACCATAAGAACAGGTACCTTGCATGTAACGGATAATACGTTTTAAAGCGTTCCAATGATCAACCCGTGGAGCGTGCATATGCATGCATACCTGTTGAACAGCATAACTAATGTCTGGTCTGGTGAAGGTGAGGTACTGTAAAGCACCAGCCAGGCTGCGATATAGGGTAGGATCTTCAAATTCTAAACTCACGGTGGCACTAAGCTTTGGTTTAGACTCAACCGGAGTAGCGACATGCTTACACGAAGACATCCCAGCCCGTTCAATAATGTCTTTGGCATAGGTCTGTTGAGAAAGAAACATAGTGGAACCATTTCGAGCTACATGTAACCCCAAAAAGTGACTTAGCGGCCCCAGATCTTTCATGTCAAATTCTTTTGCCAAACGTGACATGAGATGAACACGAAGTTCGTCTGTAGAGGTGGTAAGAATAATATCATCGACATAAATTAGTAAGTAAGCTGTCAAATGATCTTTGTGAAATATGAAGAGCGAGTTGTCACATTTACTTTGATAGAAACCAAGAGTCATAACAAAATCTGTGAACCTTTGATACCACGCCCGAGGAGCTTGCTTCAACCCATATAATGATTTCTTGAGGCGGCAGACGTGATTTGGAAGGTGACGATGTCGAAAGCCCATTGGCTGATACATGTATACCGTTTCAGATAGATTACCGTGTAGAAAAGCATTGGTAACATCAAGTTGATGAATCGGCCAGGCTTGAGATATTGCAAGAGTGAGGACGGTGCGAATCGTAGTGGGTTTGACCACTGGACTGAAAGTCTCACCACAATCAATGCCAATCTGCTGTGTGCTACCATCACATACTAACCGAGCTTTGTATCGTTCCAAAGTTCCATCCGATTTAAATTTGTGCCGAAAAATCCACATACTACGAATGACATTCATGTTCGACTCCCGTGGAACTAACTCCCAAGTCTTGTTTTTAATAAGGGCATTAAATTCTGTGGTCATGGCGTCACGCCATTCCGTTATGGACAAGGTATCCTTTGGGGTTTTAGGTATAGGAACAATGGTAGATGAAGAAAGATTAAGAATTCGTTTAGGTTTCGAAATACCATCCATTGCTCGTGTACGAATGGTACGAGTAGGAGGGGGCGGTGGAGTGGGAATGGGTGATGAAGTGGGAGATGGAGTAGTCTGTGTTGGCGGGTTAGGTTGTTGGGCTTGAGTAGTGGTGATGTTGGGCCTAGGTCTGCGTGAGTAAGTGTGTAAGATAGGAGAGGAATGGACAACAGGTTGGGTAGACTGTGGAGTAGGAGGTGGAGGTGTTGTCCGATGTGGGCTTGTAGGGGAGTCGGTTGGGCCGCCGGTAGAGGGAGTGGGAGGAGAGGGCATAGCGGCCCATGGTATGTTGTTTATGGGCTGAGTAAGAAAGTCATAGGAGTGGAGGGATGGTGTTGGATTATTTGCGAATGGAAACACGGTTTCATCAAATATCACATGTCGATTTATGATGATTTTGTGGGTAGCTAGGTCGAGACACTTGTAACCCCTATGGTTAGGGGGGTAACCGAGAAAGACACACGGCATGGAACGATAAGCTAATTTATGTATTGTGGTGGAGGGTAGTAAAGGATAGCAAAGGCATCCAAAAACACAGAGATGTGTGTAAGATGGGGTACGTTGGTATAATCGTTGGGTGGGAAAGTGGTTGTTTAGAAGTTTACTAGGTAAGATGTTGAGAAGATATGTGGCCACTTCGAGGGCATGATGCCAATAATTGTTAGGTAATGACGAATGGGCAAGAAGTGTCCGAATAATATTATTGATAGTTCGGATTTTACGTTCGGCCTTGCCGTTTTGAGAGGAAGTGTGTGGGCACGAAAAACGAAATTGCATGCCGTTTTGTTTACAAAATTGTTGAAACATAGAATTAGCATATTCTCTTCCATTGTCACATTGGAATTGTTTAATGTGACGTTCAAATTGAGTTTTAATAAGATTATAGAAAGTAGTGAAGGTAGAGAAAACATCAGATTTGTTACTTAACGGATATGTCCACAGAAAATTACTAAAATCATCAAGAAATAAGATATAATAACGATGACCGCCCATGCTTAAAACAGGGGAGGTCCAAAGATCACTATGGATGATATCAAAAGGCAAGGAAGTAAAATTCATAGAATCAACAAATGGAAGTCTGATATGTTTCCCAAAAACACAAGATTGGCAAACTTTATTTTTCAATGTTTCATACTTAATAAATTCAGAATTTTTAAGAGAATGCAATAAATTAAATCCCGGGTGACCGAGACGTTGGTGCCATGTGTCTTGTGTGGTAGCGGTGAGGGCGGTAGGTGAGGTGATCTTGAGAACTTGTGTCGGATCGAATGTGTATAGATCCCCGGAGCTATTGCATCGTAGGATAGGGGTCTTGGTCTTGAGATCCTTCACCAAAAAACCATACGGATCAAATTCAATAGATAGTTTATTGTCAGTAGTGAAACGACGAACAGATAATAAATTTTTAATCAAGGAGAGGGCATATAGGACTTGGTTTAGTTTAAAAGGAGGTAGGGGAGGTGGTAGGGTAAGGTTGCCTTGTCCATAAACGGGAATGGTGTTACCGTTGCCCACAATTATATTTTTATTAATGCCAGTATTAAAAGTAGACGAAAGAGTAGAGTTAGGAGTCATGTGACCTGTAGCACCAGTGTCCATAGTCCATGATGGATCGGCTAAGTTGAGCGACATGGCATGGAGAGCTTGATCAATGTCCGTTGGAGCGTAACTTGGTGCATAACTGGCAGCATATGACTGGGCTGGACGTGGGCCTAAAATACCCTGGCCTGAAGCAGACGAGTTGGGCCTTGGTGTAGTTGGTGCAGTTGGATACGGACAAGGAGGTAGCGGGCCCCAAGGAGCCCACTGTTGGGCCTGGTTGCTATTCGGGTAGGAGTTGGGCCAGGCAGCAAAAGAGTTGGGCTGCCATGGCATGTAATTTTGAGACTGGTGTGGTGAAAAATTTGATCCGCGTCCTTGTCCAGACCCGCGTCCCCTGCCGCGTCCTCGTCCGCGGCCTCTTCCCCTGCCCCGCTCCGTAGTATCCGTCGTCCGATCAGTTCATTGAGAAGATTCAACGGTGTTAAGAGCGGTACCTGCTGCCTGTGCAGCGTGTTTTGCCTGACTGATTTTTCGGGTTTCGGCCATGCACAAACGGGACCTGGTTTCATAGAAATCCGGTAGGGGTTTGGTTTGTTGAATGAGGAGGCCGATTCCTTCATATTGTTCTGTCAACCCAGTGAGAATCTGTAAAACAAGTTGCTCGTCGGATATCGGAGATCCAACGTTCGTTAATTGGTCGAAGATGACCTTCATGGCCTGGCAATAGGCTGACATTGAAGAGAACTGGTCAAGGCGGGTATTAGCAAACTTGTTGTTTAGATCAATAATACGGGTAGCTTTATTATCTTGAAAAAGATTGGCGAGTGCCGTCCAAGCATCATAAGCCGTAGTGTTAGGTTTGAGAATGGTGTGAAGCAAATCAGTAGAAATCGTACCATATATCCACTGCAGAACTATAGAATCGAGCCGCTCCCAAGACTCGGTTTGGGCCGCGTCTTTGTCTTTGTCAGATCCTTTGTCTGTTGAAGAAGATGTTGCGGGTTTCGGTTGAAGGTGATCGAAGACTTGATAAGCCTTGCACTGTATTTTGAAAAGCTCCGACCATGTTGTGTAGTGGCCGGTTTCGATGTCAAGAGTGACAGGAAACAGTTGTTTGAAGTTCGAGACTGTGACTGCAGGGTGTAGGTTAGAAGCCATTGAAGAAGAGTGAAGGAGAAGGTGAGTTGTAAACGGAAGAGAGGTGGGAGGGTGCTTAGGATCGGCGGCAGTAGGGTGGTCTCGATACCATGAAGTAATTGTATATTGCTTGCTTTGCATTGATACAAGACAACTGAATATATAATTACAAAAACCATATCTCCTATTCTTTGGAGAGATATCTATTTCTATAATATAATATTTACAATTATACTATGTCGGCTATTAATAATATATGAACCGATAACATAGATAGTCTAATGGTTTAAGTAGTTGTCGACAATCTCATACGTTAAAAGAAACATATATTAGTTAATGTGACGGCCAAAATAATTTATGTGTATATTAAACACAAGCAAATTCCAAATTATTTGTTTAAAATTCTCTGTTTAGCAAAATCGCTCAAAGACTGGGAGAAAATTTTGATTTGTCATCCCGCCAGAAGGCGGTGTGGGAGTGCCTGAAGGGTCCCTATGCCCAAGATTTTTTGACCGTTATCCCAATTGAGGGGCTGGGACAATGTATGTCAGCAGTAGAATACAGAGCAATCCTTAAATACCAGCTGATGATCCCTATGTACCCAGAAGATGAAACGTGCCCGATATGTCGTAAAGCTTGTATGGATAAATACAGAGAGCACGCAGTGCATTGTAAAGAGCTCCCTGGGTTCAAATATCGGCATGACTGGGTGCGAGATGTTTTGTGAGACATCCTGAGAAGAGCTGGGATTTCGGCTAAGAAAGAGGCTCCTGTGAATTTCCTTACGGACCCTATGGAAGGGAGATCTACTCTGCGACCAGCGGATCTGCTCGTCTTTGGTTGGGCTAGGGGGAAACATGCTTGTGTTGACCTCACGGGGGTTTCCCCTTTGGTTGGTTTAAGGGAAAACGGGTTTGTAGCTGGACAAGCAGCAAGAAAGGCAGAATCGAAGAAAGTTGATAAGCACGCTAAAGCTTGTGCAGAGAACCAGCATGTTTTTGTCCCTTTTGCCTTTGTCACATTTGGCTCCCTAGCGCCAGAAGCTATCCAATTCCTGACCAGGGTCCAACGGGTCATCCACAACAATTGCTCAGCATCAGGGGGACGAGGTTTTGTCTTTGGCAGATTAGGGTTTGCAATTCAGAAAGGGGTGGCGGCGCAGCTTGTTGCCCGTCTACCTTTTGTTTTGATGTAACTTGGCAAGTATGAATGAAATTTCGTTTTTGGAAAAAAAAAATTTGTTAGGCTAAAGCCTAGAATCAGATTCAATAATACCACCTAAAGTGTAGGCCCTGTAGGGGTTGGGGAGACAAAGCCGGTGGAAACTCCACCGACTTTATCTTTTAAGATAGATTGAAATAATACCACCTAAAGTATTTAAAGATCCACTATTGTGCATCTTTCTTAGGCCTGATTTGTCTAGTGCCACAATTAGGTTTAACCCACTGACAAATCATCTTTTTTTGGGTGCTCGGCAACTGAAAGAAACGTTATCTTGATATTAAATTACTAAGTGATTTTATTTGCAACTAGTTTATCTTTTTTTTTTGACAAAATGACAGTGCACGTCCTTTAGGTTTAACTAAAAGTACAGTGCACGTCCTTAACGTTTAAAAGTTGCACTGCAAATCCTTTAACTTTATTTTCGTTGCATTGCAAGTCCTTTATGGTAAACGGTGTTAATTTTAACGGTTAAATCCCCCATGTGCCTCCCACGTGAGGGGTAGATCTGTCATTTCCCTTCATTTTCCTCCTTTAAAACCCCAGTTACCAAAAACATTCAACATTTCTCTTCATCCCTTTCCTCTGTAATAACCATAACCCCAATACGTATTTCCCCTTCAACAAAAATTGGAACCCTAGCTCAGATAAATCTGACCCGCACTTAAATCTGACCGAGTTGCACCAAACCCGAACTCGAATCATGACCGAACCCGTAACGAACTCAATCTGCTGTCGACTAATTTTTAACCCGCACCGGAGACCAAAATAACCACCACCTCAGCTGCTGTCGCAGGCGTGGCTCCGGCCGTCGAAGCCACCGTCAACATCATCATCATCAATTATCATCATCAGTCATCGGAAAAGAAAGAAAAGAAAAGAATAAAAGCAAGAAATGCAATATTAAAGAGCTCACCAGAAAAAGCTAATCCGAACGACACCGGAGAAGTCTCTCTCCCTCATCTCGTTCTCTCTCTCTCTCTCTGCCTCTCTGATTTCGCCGCTGCGCCGCCACCAGTTTGTGGTGGCCGGCCGTTTTACTTGAAGGATAAGGTGGTTGTGAGGTGAGGGGGTGAGAGGGTATACAAAGAGAAGAGGGGTGTTTGTCGGACCAAAACGGCGTCGGAGGTCACCGATCTGGTGGCCGGATCTGGAAGACTAGAGGGAGAGTTGAAGGGGGTGCGGCTGGGTGGTGTTTAGGTGCCGGAAAAACGAGGGAGGAGTTAGGGGTGTTGTGGGTGTTCGTCGCCGGCAAAACGAGACACCGAAGCTCGCCGGAGTGCAGCTCCGGTGGCCGGACACGGGAGAGATGACAGAGGGTGAGCGTGTGTGTGCGGGTGTCTGTGTTTGTGAAAAGTGAAGGAGATTAGGGTTTGTTTCTCCTTTGATAACTGGGGTAGGGAAAGGACATATCTACCCCTCACGTGGGAGGCACATGGGGGATTTAACGGTTAAAATTAACACCGTTTACCATAAAGGACTTGCAATGCAACGAAAATAAAGTTAAAGGATTTGCAGTGCAACTTTTAAACGTTAAGGACGTGCACTGTACTTTTAGTTAAACCTAAAGGACGTGCACTGTCATTTTGTCTTTTTTTTGAAGAGCAATTGTTTTGAACGACAATAAAAAAATACATTAGAATGTAGTTATTAATAACGTCCAACTAGATTGTTTTTCCGCACGTTGCGGCGGTACGTGATCGTGGGCATTCGATCAGTATCGGGTAGGTTTGTTATAGTACTGGTATAGTGGTATGATACATGCAATCGATATAGAAATCAACACATGTTTTACATGGAGAGAAACGAAAAAACAAACACCATTATCGACATGATGTTGTCCGAACGGTATCAATCAGTTCAGATCGTCGTGGTACTGGTAATGAAAGAAAACAAAAACCATAAAAAAGAATACATGTACGTGTACCAATGTTATTCGGTAGGGTACATCAGTTTTTTAAAAGCAAAAGTAATAAAAATAAGTAGCGGTACTGATACCAATGTTTTTCGGTCGGTTTCGGTTTGGTTAACTAAGATAGCATCACAAAATTCATTACCCAACATAAACCATACAAATGAGTACATGTACATGTAGCGATGTTGTTCGACACGATATAATAGCGATACGAAGTCAGTTTATTGAAAACAAAAATAATATAAATAAATAACGGTTTATAAAAACAAAAACAATATAAATAAATATTGGTACCGATACATATATTATTAGGTCGGTTTCGGTTCTTTTTTGGTATGATGGCAGGACAATATTTGTTTTCAATAAAATTTATACTGCAATGTTGAAAAAGAAAAAACAATCGGTTTCAGTTCGGTTTAGTACGATGGTAGCACATTATCCGTTTTCAATAAATTTATATCGCAATGTCGAAAAAATAAACATAGAACGCAAGTTATTAGAAAAATAATTAAAACATATGATAAATAAAATATAATTAAAAAATTAAAGACTTTGTTTTAATTATATATATATATATATATATATATATATATATATATAGAAAATTAAATATTATTAAAAAAATAAAACAATTATTTAAAAATCAAAAACACTATTCATGATAAATTTGTTTTAATATGTATAACTAGTAGAATTCTCCCGCGCCACGCGGTGGGAATTTGATCGGTATCGGTTCCGCGCGTTACAGTATCGGCACTCGCTATAGCAATCGAAAAAGAAAAAATATAATAAAAAGTAAAGTCGTGACATGTCCAAAAAGATTTTGAAATATGTTTTACATCGATCGAAAACAACGAAAAAGAATAGCGATATTGATGTTGTTCGGTCGGAATCAGTTTAGTTCGTTACGCCATTGAAATGTCACCGATTAAAAATATGAATTACCATTCGTCGTCATTTTTGGTTCGGTTTGGTACGACAGCAACACAATATCCATTTTCAATCAAATTTATATTGTAATTATGAAAATAATAAGCACAGTCGTGGATTTAGATTTTTTTTATTATGTTAACGTACGCAAGTTAAAACAGTTTATTACGGCATTAATATGTCACCAGCTAAAACTAATAAATTACCATTCGTCATTGGTTTCTGTTCGGTATTATCATTCATTATCGGTTTCGGTTCGGTTTAATACGAAATACCAGTGTTGCAAAAATCGTGATTGCTCGGCGATTAATCGCCGACTAGTCGCTAGTCGGCTTCCTACTGAGTAATTTTTCACTAATCAGTTAAAAAATGGCTAGTCGGTCAAAGCCGGTCCAAGCCGCCCTAGTCGGGTCAAGCCGCCCTAGTCGGGTCAAGCCGCCCTAGTCGGGTCAAGTCGCCCTAGTCGGCCCATTTGAAATCCTTACAAAACAGGCCCAAGATTACAACTTTAGCCCATTTTCCTTATCCCTTACCCTAATATGACGAAGAATTTGAGTCGAAGAAAGAGGATGAAGTAGACGAGAAGATTGAATACGAGCCGGATGGTGTCGAAATCATTGAACACTACGTGGATGACGATTACATTTGAGCTATTTGTTAATGTTTGAATTTTAAGTACTGAGACTTGTTATGTTATGACTTATATGTAAATTTAGTTTGTATTTTGAACTATTTTTACCTTTCTAAGTATTATATTGATATGGATGTGTGAGTATATATATACATATTTATAAAAATAATGAAATTTACATATAAAATTTCTGATCCGATTAATCCCGAGTAATCCCTAGTAATTCCAAGTAGTCGATAGTCGCCACCTCACCGGCCGACTAGCGACTAGCGAGTTCTCCAACCTTGCGAAATACGATAGAAGCACAACATCCATTTTCGTTCCGTACGCAAGTTAAAACAATTCAATATTACATCAATATGTCACCAGTAAAAAATTAATAAGTTACCATCATCATCGGTTTCGGTTCAGTTTGATTCGAAAGCGGCACAAAAACTTTATATCGTAATATTAAAAAAATACACACAGTTGTGGAGTTAGAAACTTTTTAGAAAAAAAGTTGTCGTTCGAACGTTAAAACAAATACCTAAAAATTAGAATCACTACTAAAATCAAATAATAAATAATCTATTATCAAAAAACTAAAACAAATACATAAAACATTGTTATCCTAAAAAATTGTAATGAGCGTTCAAATTAAATATAAGAGTAAACTGCCATTTTGGTCCCTGTGGTTTGGCCAGTTTTGCCACTTTAGTCCAAATCTCAAACTTATTACATCTGGGTCCCTGTGGTTTGCATTTTGTTGCCATTTTAGTCCAAAACTCAAAATGTCTGATTTTTGACTGATTTACTGACCCTTTTTTGTCATGTTGTGGAGGGGTAGTTTGGGCATTAAATTTTCATTAATGTATTTCATTAATTAAAAAAACCACATAATAATAAAAAACCCCTTATTATCTTATTATTTCAGAAAATACATCATCATCTTCAACCCCTATTCTCAGTTCAATCTTCTCAAACCCAAAACTAAACTCCGGCGATCTACATTCTTGCCAAGACGATTCCGATGGACGACGATGGGGATGATTTTAGCTGCTGTGTTCGAAAAGAAGGCGTCCATTTTGATCCAGAAGTAAAATACGGTACGTATTTGAAGTTGATAAACTGGATTTGAAAACCCCTGTTTCTGATTGAAAGTTTTTTTCTTATTCCACAGCAAATCATCCCGATTTATTCACCCTGAAAGTGCACCATGGTGGTGATTTCACTGACGAGGATGATTTTGAATATGCCGGGGGTAAGGTAGACTACATTGATAATGTGAATTCCGATATGTTTTCATTGATAGTGATGAATGATATGTTGTTAGCATTTGGTTATTCAGAAGAGGATGTTGTGGTTTACCATTTTAGGGTTCCAGGGGAAGATTTAGTGTTAGGTTTAAGGCCTCTAGGCACAGATAGTGATGTACTGAGAATGATTAGTTATGTTGAAAAAAACAAGGTGCTAGAGGTGTATATTCAACATGTTAGCAGGTTTTCAAAAACGGATGTTCAAAAGGAACCTGAATATGTAGACCTTAGTGATGAGCAGGATGAAGACAGTGAGGATAGTGATCAGCAGGATGAAGATAGTGAAAGTGAGAGTGTTGATGGTAGTTATGAAGGATCATGTGAAGGTAGTGCAGGTGAGGGTGAAAAGTCAGAAGGTGTAGATACCACCCCTAGCAAACATGTAAAGTCATTTCATAGGAAAAGCGTAAAGGCTAAGAATAGGAAAGATAGAACTGATAAGGAGGTTCAGGATGAGGAAGATGATGATCCAGATTACATCATTGATAAAGATAATGTTGTGGAAGATTATAGTGTTGATATGAAAGAGTATTATGCTGAAGTAGATGCTGACATTAGTGAACAAAATGAACAACAAGTTGATGTAGATGAGGATGATGATCCGGTTGATTTAGATGGCTTTGAAAGTTTAACTGATTCAGATGGTGACACAGCTCTTTAAAGAGCTTGTAGGAGTGTTAGGAAAGACAAAAGAAGGTCTAAAACATCTGGTGAATGTCCCTTTTATATTGGCCAGTCATTTCCTGATAAGGATAGTATTAAAATGTTGGTCAAGAATCATGCAATTGACACTAGGAGACAACTCCATATTACAAGGAATGACAACACCAGATTCCGTGTCATATGTATGGGTAGGATTCCAAAACTGAGTAGTTGTGAAATAAATGATGGAGGTGGGCCCTCACAAATGGGAACAACAAATGAAGATGGGCCTGGGCCTAACCCTAAAAAGAATACACCACCCACTTGCCCTTGGATGCTTTATGTTTCTAAAGTTAAAAAGGCAGGCTCTTGGGTTGTTAAAACCCCAAACAAAGAACATGTATGTCTGAACACCAGAGATGTTAGAATGTGCACAGTTGCCTGGTTATCCAAAAAAATTCAACACACTGTGAAAAACAATCCTGGGATACCACTTAAAGCTCTACAGGAAGATCTTCAAAGGAAATATCAAGTTGAAGTGACTTTGCACCAAGTTTTTAGGGCTAAGATGAAGGCAACAGAAAAAGTGCAGGGTCACTATAGGGCTCAGTATGAAAATCTCAGGAATTATTGTGAGGAGCTTCTCAGATCTAATCTTGGAAGCACAGTTAAGATAGATGTTGAACCTTGTGGCAATCCTAGAAGTCCAACAAGGCAATTCACAGTTAAGATAGATGTTGAACATATTCCAGGCAGGGCTAGGTGTGATATTTTGCTGAATAACATCTGTGAGGTATTCAATAGGCAATTGATTCAAGGTAGGGACAAGCCTATAATAACCTGCCTTGAGTATATCAGAGAGTACCTTATGAAGAAGATTGTTGTGGTGAATAACAAGATTGGCAAGTGCAAATGCCCATTAACACCAGCTGCTACTGCTGTGCTTCAAACTGCAAAGACTGAGGCTGTAGAATACACTGTAATCTGGAGTGGAGGAACAAAGTTTCAGGTTAGCATACACTTCAATGACCACCAAGACCAGAGAGTTGTGGTATTAGATGAAAGAACATGCTCTTGTAGGAGATGGGATCTAACAGGCATCCCATGTAGACATGCAGTGGCATGTATCTGGAACATGGGATTGCATGGTAAAGGTGATGGAGTTCCTGAAAAATGGGTACATCCAGTGTATTGGGTTGAGTCTTGGGTTGAGGTTTACAAGCATAATGTAGAACCAGTTAATGGCAGTGATTTGTGGCCTAAATCTGCATGCCCAACCACTTTGATCCCTCCAAAGTATCATGTCCAAATTGGGAGACCAAAAAAAGAAATGAAAGAAGTCTGCACAGGAGATTGCAGAGGCTAAAGTTGCAGCATCAAAGGAAAAAAAGAAGGCTAAAGTTGCAGAATCTGTGGTCAATGTCAGCAACATCATCCCTGCAACTGGTAAGTTGCCAAGGAAGGGAGGCTCAGTGACATGTAAAATCTGCAAGTGTGTGGGCCATAACAAAAGAACTTGTAGAATGAAAGGGGCACAAGGTCAGGGGGGCCCACAAGCTTAGATGGACTACAGTTGGCTACAGTTGACATTTTTGCAGTTTGTTTCAAACTGTGATGTTTACAGTTTGCAATAAACTGTTTTGGTTGTATATTTGGTATTAGATCATGTCAAACTGCTTAACTTTTAGTGTTAATGGTTGTATGTTTGGTATGTTAGATTATGAAACTGTTTATGTATGTTTGGTATGTTAGATCATGAAACTGTTTATGTAATGTTAAAGACTGCACTTTGCAGATCTGTTTTGGTATGTTAAATGATGCATATTTGGTATTTGGGTGCACATTTCTTAGGTTAAATGCTGCATATTTGCAGATCTGTTTGGCTGCACATTTGGTGCAGATTGGCTGCACATTTGGTAAACTGCTGAAACTGCACATTTGGTGCACATATGGTAAACTGCACATTTGGTAAACTGCACAACAAATTAGATGCACAACAAATTAGATGCATATGTCGGCACATTTCGGCACTTTTCGGCACATTGTCATAAGAAATTAGATGCACAACAAATTAGATGCACATGTCGGCACATTGACATAACAGATTAGATGCACAACACATTACAAGATTCATTACAAAAAGGCCCAAACTTTCCATTACAAAATCCATACAAAAAGCCCCAACCATATTAGCAGGTCGATTACAAAATCCAAACACAAGTCAAACCCTAACCAGACTTAACATAGTAAAACATGAACAACAACAAACTGAAACCTAACATAACTTTAAGCATCTTCTTCTCCTGTGCCAATTTTTTAGCTTCTTCTTCAAGCTTCATGTTCCGAGCAAACATCTGTCTTGCATTCTCTTCATGCCGCTTGATGGTGTCCAACAGTGCAGGAATCATCACAGCCGGATTCTCAATCTTCGGTGGCTCAGCCCAAGCAACGAATCCACAGCTTGATGGTTTGTTGCACCGGTGAAAACGACGACCTGGGTTTGTGTTGTCCATGACGTCCTCAGTGACGTTGAGGCTCCACAAGTGCAAATCACCATTGTCGATCTTCGATCTCCTGTGGGTTAGGGTTTTTTTGGGTTTTGATAACTGGTTAGGGTTTGTAGGAAGGTTGAAGATGATGATGTATTGTCTGGTAATATAAGGGGTTTTTTATTATTATGTGGTTTTTTTAATTAATGAAATACATTAATGAAAATTTAATGCCCAAACTACCCCTCCACAACAGGACAAAAAAGGGTCAGTAAATTAGTCAAAAATCAGACATTTTGAGTTTTGGACTAAAATGGCAACAAAATGCAAACCACAGGGACCCAGATGTAATAAGTTTGAGATTTGGACTAAAGTGGCAAAACTGGCCAAACCACAGGGACCAAAATGGCAGTTTACTCTAAATATAAACAATGAATAATATTTTAGAGTAAACTGCCATTTTGGTCCCTGTGGTTTAGGCACTTTTGCCATTTTAGTCCAAATCTCAAACTTTTTAAATCTGGGTCATTGTGGTTTCAATTTTGTTGCCATTTTGGTCCAAATCTCAAATCAGATCAGATTTCTAAAAAAAACCTGATTTTTGTCCATTTCCCCAGGGGCATTTTGGTCATTATACTTTTATTATAACTAATTATTAATTATTAATTAAAAATAAAATATATATATATATGTATGCATACCCTCTTCCTGCACATACACACACTCTCTCTCAGCTCACCCTCTTCCCTACACACACACACACACACACACACACACTCTCTACATCCCGAAAATCAACTGCTGAGAAGGAGGTGATTGGAGAACATGAATAGAGGGTGCGCCCATCTTTTCTGGTGGTGGTGATCGGAGATTTGGTTGAAGACATCGGAGGTTACAGGGGTTTGAGATTGATATGGGTGGTGTGGGTGTACGGTGGTGGAGGGGAGACGGTGGTGTGAGTGTACGGTGGTGGAGGGGAGACAGTGGTGGTGGGTGTATGGTGGTGGAGATCCCATGGCGCCAGCGATCGACTTCTGTTTCTCTCTCTAGTTGTTCACCGGAGCCTCCGGCAATGTCAACGACGGTGCCGCCGCACCGCCGCTAACACCGTCGTTGCTGTTGCCGAAGTCTCTAACTGTTTCTCTCTCTAATTATTTCTCTCTCTAACTGTTCACTCGAGCCTCTGTTTCTCTCTTTCAATGGATTGCATATCAAATAAAGTTGCAGGTAAAAAGCTTGATTCTATCAGTTAGAGTTTTAGAAGGTTGTTAATTTGTGTTAAGTGTTAACCCTAATTAGGTTTGGATTAGGGTTTTCTGGTGAAATTGGGTGAAATGAGGAAGACAAGGGTGGTGGTGGTGCAGTGGTGGTCCGGTGGGGGTAGTGGTGGAGCAGTGGTGATGTTAATGGAGGGGGAGGAGGTGGCGGTGGTGAGAAGGGGGATAGAGAGAGAAGAGAGAGAAAGGGGGTGTGGTATTTTACCGGCGCTGATGGTGGTTGTGGGGTTTTATCGGCGTCTCTGGCACCGTCGTACCAGCACCAGTGGGATGGTGGTGGTGGGGGTGGTGGTGTGGTGGTAGTTCAGAGAGAGAGAGAGAGAGAGCAGAGTCTGATGTGTGTGTGTATATATATATATTAATTTTTTTAGGGTATTATATATAGATAATTGAGTTACAATAATTTCAAAATGACTAAAATACCCTGAGGTTAAAGACAAAATATCAGGTTTTAAGTTGGGAAATCTGGCCATATTTCACTTTTGGACCAAAATGGCAACAAAATTGAAACCACAGGGACCCAGATTTAAAAAAATTGAGATTTGGACTAAAATGACAAAAGTGCCTAAACCACAGGGACCAAAATGGCAGTTTACTCAATATTTTATTAAAAACCTAAATCAAATACCTAAAAAAATATGCTCACTTTTCATCAGGAGTTTGAAATGATATGTATAACTAGGTTGTTTGCCTGCGCGTTGTGGCGATACGTTACCACGAGCATTCAATCGGTATTGCTTCTGTTTGTTAAGGTAGGGGTCCGATACATGCACTCGACATAGAAATCAATACGCGTTTAACATCGATCGGAAAACAATAAAAACAATTCATCGAAACTGTAAATAATAAAAATGAATATATAGTTGTATAAAAGAAAATTCATCGAAACTGTAAATAATAAAAATGAATATATAGATACCAATACCGATGTTGTTCGGTATGGTATGATAGCGATATGGTGTAAGTTTATCCAAAGATATAAACAACTAAATACCGGTGCCGATTTCGATGTTGTTCGGTCAGTTCCGGGTCGGTTCACTATGGTAGCGATACGTTATCGGTTATCAAACAGAAAACCATAAAAGTGAATATAGGTACATGTACTGATGTTGTTCGATATGGTATGGTAGCAATCTTGTGTTAGTTTATCGAAAGCAAAGACAATAAAAATAAATATCGACACCGTTACGAATGTTGTTTGGCCGTTTTTAGTTTGGTTTGAAACAATAGAAACACAATATCCATTTTCAATAAAATTTACATCTTAATTCGGTTTGGTACAATAGTAGCACAATACCCGTTTTCAATAAAATTTACATCACAATGTTGCAAAAAAAAAAAAAAAAAAAAAAACCCACAGAATGCAAGAAACTAAATTAAATGAAAGAATAAATATTACTAAAAAGTAAATAAATACTTAAAAATAATAAATTACAATTCATCGGTTCCGGTTTGGTTTAGTACGATAACGGCATGGTATTCATATGTAATGTTGAAAAAACATAGTTACGGAGTTAGATTTTTAATATTAACGTACAAATTATTCGGAAAAAACGTAAACTAAATGATAAAGTATTGTAAAAAACTTAACAAATAAATGTTATCGTACATTTTTTTAAAATCAAAATAGATCAAATATTTAAAATCAAAATAGATAAACCATTAGAACGGTTTAGAAAGCTAAACCATTAGAACGGTTTAGTTTATCATCATACTGTTTTACGATACCAAATAAATACTTTATTATAAGTACAATTTCGTTTTTAACAAAACTTATAACGGAATGTCCGGGAAAAAATCAATCATAGCTGCGTACTTAAGTTTTAAGAAAAAGTTATAAACGTATAATATTAAAGAAGTGTCAAATTAATCGATGATATATGTTCTAAAAAAAGAAAAGAGAATTATTAAAAAAACGGTGTAGGAAATACATGGTTTAAAAAAGAAAAAATAATTAAAAATATGTTATAAAAAATAATAAAAAAAACTATATATTATTTTAAAATTAAAATTACTATTCATCATCCTTGAGTAACAATATATATATAATAATATATAAAATACAATAAAATAATTAATAAAGTTCACACCAAAAGTACAATAGAATAATTAATAAAGTTAACACCAAATTCCTCTTCTCTTTCTACCACTTTGTTTCTCTATGTAATGTGTATGTCCACCAAGATGTGAAGGGGTAAGGTTGCTCTCCTCGTTTTAGATGCCTAACACATGATTGCAAAAGTCGTTAGGCGACTACGGAGTTGAGAGTAGTCGGCCTAGGCGGAGAGTACTCGGCGTGTACTCGGACATGTTAGTTTTCAGAAATTAAATATATGTCAAATAACATAAATTTACAGATATTTAAAACAAGATACGTGAAAATGATATTTATTCTTTGATATAATACACATAGAAATTATGTTTTATTTTTTTTAAGTCAAACTCGGCCCGAGTTAACCTACTAGTTCCGATTCTGGCTGAGGTTGACCGCGTTTGATCGATTTCGAGTAATTAGGCGGAGTTGAAAAAAGTCGCATCGACAGCCTACCTTATAGCGATTACTCGGGGAGTACTCGACTTTGGAGACGTTGTTTTACAACCATGACATTACATTTCAAACATGGTAAGGCTATGTACATTGGTGACTTTTTGGAAGGATCGGTCGTCCAAAAAATAAAAAAAATATATATATGAAAATCCATTTGCATTCCTCAACCTGGTCGTTGCTGCAACCTAGGTTGCAACCAATATACATGCCACGTGTCACTTAACAAGTGGTTCCTAATTTATTTTATTTTTTTCTACTTTCTCTTTCTCCCAATAATTTTATTACTTAAATAATGTGTATATTTAAGAGAAAGATAAATAAATAAATATATGGGTATTTCTTAGTTTTATTAACATTCCAATATAAATTTTGTCGGTCGTCCAAAATATATATATATATATATATATGAAAAATTCATTTGCATTCCTCAACCTGGTTGTGCCTACAACCTAGGTTGCAACCAATTTAACTGCCACGTATCACTCAGTAAGGTGGTTCCAATTTTATTTTATTTTTTTCTTCTTCCTCTTTCTTCCAATAATTTTATTACTTAAATAATTTGTATATTTAAACAAAGATAAATAAATAAATATAGGCCCCCCTTATTCCCACATACCCTATATCTTATTTTCACACCCTCTATTGTATACGAGCCGTATACAGTTATACGGCCCGTATAAAATGTTTTTGAATAGGAAAATGCGCAGATAATTTTTTTGATTTACTATATACGGCCCGTATATAGTTATATGTAACATATCAATTTTTTTATATATAAGAATTATAGATTGTTTAAATTTATTAACCACTAGTAACTAGTTTTATTTTTAATATAATTATTCGACCCAAATAGTTTTAAAACTATTTTATATATAGTTGGTTGGAATGTTATACTAATTAATTGGCTTGAATATGTGTGCCATTTCTATTTACTATATTAAAATAAAGTATATAAAAACTTATATTATTAAACGGGTAGACTACGGGTAAGTTGACTGTTAGAAATATGAAGTACCTAGACAGACCTAGGAACCGTTTAATAATTAAATTATAAAAATACATTATATTTGAACCTACTCCGATTTTAATGAAACTAGGTTCAAAATGTAGATACAAATATTCTCGTTCTAAAGACATATTAATTGTTTTATAAAACGTTATATTTTAGAAGTTATAAGCGCCAAATAAGTGAAGCAGTTGAATTAATTATAATATATATATATAGTAAAATAATAATTAAATCAACTTTTACACATTTCATATGAAAGTGTACGTGTACACTTTTGAAATCAAAAATCAAACTTTACATTTAATATACATACATACATACGTGTCCCATTTTAATCAATACTACAATAAAGGAATATGAGGATACGTGTAGGATTATGGAGGATTGAATTATTCCCCAAGTAAAAATTTGAAGCTATAAATACAAGCACAATGGAAGTTCAAAAATTGTTCAGAACACTTTTCCTTTTTGGATGTCGCTTCCTCTCTTTACTTTTCTATAATTATAAATTTTTATTTCACCCATAATAATAATAATAAAGCCCTGTCCCATTTTAAGTATTTTAACTCCCGATCACTGATCCCCTTTCCGATTGATCTGGAGCCCCATAACGCATGTCAAGGCTCTGCCCGACTAAGTTCGTTGGGGTTCTGTCTCGTGACGTAGGGATAAGGTTGAATTAGGGTTACTATACTAACACGAGTGCATATATATATATATATTTTAAAATACCTCAGAAGTTATACCCAAGATTCTACCAGGAGGCTTTCTAGTTGAACCCTAAAGTTACAAAGTGAGTCCATTCTCTTTTCTCACAGTTTTATCACCTTTTTGTGATACAATTATATTTAAAAATGCTTTCCAAAATCCTAAATGTTTACCAGTTATACTTACAGTGATTAAATTTTTATATTCTATAATAACTGTCGGTATGGGAGGTTTTATACATTCCTTGACCCTCGTTACTATTGGCCAAAAAGTTAGCCAATAGTAGCATGACCACAATCACAGGGGGAATTGTGCTCCAGTAGCCATAGCCTATAACTAATATTATTTTTACATCACTATATTAAACTATTAAACAATTCATAATGTTGTATATTTAATCATTATTCGAATATTATATAACTGTTATAATATTATATCTAATAAATTATCTTGTAATATGTGTTAAAAAATCGGAACTATATACTTCTATTATGATATGATATTAATGTGAAATTTACGTGGAATTTTACCATATCTCATTTTGAAAGATTGTTGAATATTAGGTTTTTAATTCATGTAGTTATGTGATACCACCGTTACATCGGAATATATTTAATAACCCTAAATTACTATTTACATTATAAAATAATGTTTAGTCCATAAATGTATACCATAATAAAATAGTCAAATATAATATATTCTACTATACTAAGATTATATTTTTAATCTTAGTCACGTTAATATATTAAATAATAATATTACAATTTTTTTATTTAATATATTATATTTGATAAGTTATAGTAGTTTGACAGAAAATGATATATTTCATTTTTCTGGGCTAAGTAATTTTGTGCCATAGAAAATATATTTGACAAAGTAATGTCACGGGACACTACTAAGTCCAGAGTCACTAGTTGAGAGAATGATCAACAGTGATATAACCACAATTACTAGTTGAGAGAATGATCAACAGTAATATGACCTGAGTCACTAGTTGAAATAATGATCAACAGTGATATGACCACCATTACTAGTTGAGAGAATGATCAACAGTAATATTACCCGAGTCACTAGTTGAAAGAATGATCAACAGTGATATGACCACCATTACTAGTTGAGAGAATGATCAACAGTAATATGACCCGAGTCACTAGTTGAAAGAATGATCAACCGTGATTTGACCACCGTCACAGGAATCGCCTAGTGACCAATATAATAGTAAGATATATTATATATCTATTACTTGATAAATTCACTATTGGACGAAAGTGAGCCAATGAGTGATATGACCACTGTCACATCGGAACTGCCACCATGTGACAAATAATGATTGAGTTTTGGGTAAATATAAACATATAAAAACCCTTAATGCTGTAAAGTATAACAATATATTTTAAAATGGAATGAACTCGCCAGTATTTATTACTGATAAAATGTTTTCAAAACGTGTTTCAGGTAACTTGATGTAAAGATAGTAGAAGCCAACTATGGAGCACTGAAGGCTTAAATAAAGTGGCTATAAATACCTGAATAAAAGAAGAAATTATGTTGTATTTAATTGGGTTTATCCCCATAAAAACATTTGAATGAAATACGGGTTTTAGCCCATTTGTTTTATATTAAAAGTTTGGTGTTTTAAAACTTTGAAATCATTTCCTAACTACGATCCTGATGAAAAAATTTTCCGCTGCGTAATTAATAAACACCGATACCATCTGGCTGGTTCACGGCTCTCGCTCCTAGGGTGGGGTCGGGGGCTGTGACATTATACGAGCCGTATACATGTGTATACGATTTGTAAGACGTATACGTCTCAATGAATTTATTTTGTGAGGTTTTTGATGTTACCAAATGTATACGGGCCGTATAACTGTATACGGGCCGTATATAAGGATGTTTTTTCAAGTATCACGTTTTTTCCAGTAAAAACACAATCATTCTAGGGTTTCTAAACTCTTCATCACCGTTAACAATGTCGATAAATGTTGATCGGAACACGCCGCTTAAATCGGAGCACAAGTAGAGTAACGTTACCGATCAGTCCGTTGATCAAAACCTTAGCGATCGCAGAGATCTTCATGTTGGTTATTTATCGATTCTGCTAGTTATCGGCAGGGATGGGTACGGAAACCACCAAGGGTGATTATGGATTGGTTACAGAAACCACTAGCAGAAGAGCCCGACACGTCTTCTATGATGATCTAAAACATTCCGAATAACTAGCAGAAGAACCCGACATAAACAAGTTCTCCACAATTTGTTATTCATATCTCTATTCGGTCATCTTTCCAAACTCCAACACACGATAACTTTAAACTTTATATTGTGTGATTTGACCAGGAAATGATTAGAGGTGATCGCTACTTTTAATAAGCAGTCATAGTTGTCAAATTCGTTGTGTGCATTCATATTGTTTAGACAATAACAGATAATAAATGGATTGTTGGACTTCTTGTTCCAAATGCACGCCTCAATTGATCTTTTTTACTCTTTTCTTCGATTTCAACAAATCTTTTCCTTTTCCTTCAATTTCGAGAACATTCTTCGTAACATGAAGACGTGTCGGGTTCTTCTACTAGTGGTATTTTAATGAAGTATTGAAGATTGAATGTGCAAACCGCAACCTTGTTTTACTACGGAAACGGTGGCTATGCGAAATACAAAACGCAATCGTTTGTGACTATGGGAAACACAAGTTTTCTTTTTGAGCTTGATGGATGTTTGTTATCTCAGTTGAGGCGTGCGTTGTTTAAATCTGAATCAGTTGGTATGTGTTCATGTCAGCGTTGTTTATCACCTGTCACACCCCGATATTTTTACGTATTACCGGTGGGCCCGGTGGGGAATATCGTGACGTAGTTGATATCATCATAGTCAATAATCACAGTTTAATTGCACAACGGAAGTCTAAAAGTAATTTATACAAACCGAGTTTAAAGTAACATAAAATATTACAAAACGGATTGTAAGATGGATCCACAGGCGGATCAAAATAAAAGAGGAAATGTTCAACAGTCTTAAAGTGATAAAAGCTTGCAAGACTCTTTATTTAATCACTCAGGAGTTCCAGTTCATTTCCCTTAGTACCTGCACTTAACCTTTTTGAAAACACATCAGTTTACACTTGTAAATACAATTAACTGACTCTTTTGAAAACATTTAAGAAAATTGATTTAAAATGCACAAGGCACAAATAATCTTTTATAACTTGGGACAATTATTTAAAATAATATTGTATACAGTTTTACATGTTTGTCGTCCATTCAGGACTCGGTTAGAAGAGTCGGATTAGATTAATTGACACGCCACAAGTATATGCCCATAAAAGATGTGAGATACCTTTTATACATACGCAACTATCAGGTGTATGCCTACACCCCGTGCTTAAGCCGTGGCCATTTCTAATAAATGAGCCGAGGATATCCAGGACATGGTCATTAACCCCCCAAAGGCATTGCATCAAACAAAACAGATTAAAACGGGTTATGTAAATGTATTAATCACAATCCGATTTAAATAACTACATGCCCGACCAAGCGGTATTATTATAATACCGTATCCCAAGCCCGTATAACGGAAATTAAGTTAAAAGTATTTACCTGAGCAAAATATAAATTTAATCTCAGCCGTATAAATTTCAGCAAGTGCAAATAGCTTTTACTGGACTCCTAGATCTGAAACGAAGGTTTTAATAACTTATTAGATTCCTAACGGGTCTTAAGTTTAAACTTAGACCGGTTAGTTTTAATGAAAGGTTTAAGGTTCAAAAAGCACGATTAAGCGAAGACCGGATTAGAATGTGATTTAGACCCGACAAGTATGAAGACTTGCTTAATATGGGTAAACTAAACACATTCTGGATTTGAAGTAAAAATGATAAGGTTTGACCCGTTTCGGTTAATTTATGCAAACTAGTTACATAAACCGTACCGAACGCGAACTATGCATAACGGGTAACCAAATAAGTCATATACAGGTTCCACAAGTTAGTATGCTTAAAATATGTTATGATATCAGCAGGATACCTTCCATTATGCCCAAAACGAATTAAAAACCAAATTAAGCCCTGTAAGGGTATTTTGGTCATTTTAAAGCTTATAAAAGAGGTTAAATAGTAATCTAAGTTTCTGGTCTAAAATAATCAGTAAAAATATTTATTTTAATGGGTTATATCAGTAAGATATCATACATTTGTGAAATTTATCTTTTATGGCCAAACTATGCACCGTAGGGGCATTTTGGTCATTTCACATATGCTATAAGGGTTAAATTTGGAGATCTGAGTTCAAAACTTTTACTTGCTGTTTAAGTATAAAAATTTACTCATAGCATCAGTAGGTAATAAGACTTAGGTGTTAAATATGGTTTTAAACCATACTATGCGCCTAAATCGCATAAAAGTCGGTATTTGACGATATTCGGGTTAATTAAGAAAATCTGAAATTTTGATCAGCCTCTACTGTTTAAAATAATTTATTTGATGTATAAAATCAGTAGCAAAAGGTTTGATATGTAAAGGATGTGTAAAACTCTTTTTATTAACAAAAATGGCATAACCGTCAATTACAGAGCCTATGCAAGAACCCCATGTTATGATCAGTTTAAAATTTAAAAAAAATTTCCAAAAATCCCTAAATATTATATCTTAACAGTAGGTGGTAGGTTTGGTGTCAAAGTTTGGGTTTAAATGGGTTTTATGCCAAAAATGCCAATTAATTAATAAAAGCTTTTATTTTACGATATCACGCATAACTCCTATTTTAGACCATAATCTGATGTCAAACTTTTAGGACATACTTAAATATCAGTAATAAAGGTTTTTGTCATCTCACATTTTCAAAAATCTCGTTTTAATATCAAAAGGGCATAATGGTCAACTTTTAAGCATTTAATGGAAACATGCAATGAACTAGGATTTCTATGGAACCAAGTTGTATAAACTCAGAGGGTTATACTAACCTATAATATGGTCCTAAAGGAACCCTAAGGCATATGTATCTTAAACAAACTAAATCGGGTCAGAACTGAAAGTCAAAGCAAAAGTCTACTTTTGCGACTTTCGGTTCCGAACTGAGCCTAAACTCAGAATTGTAGGGTTGAACATGCCTAGACATGTTCTTATATTATTTACCAAGTTATTTTAATGTTAAAACATGTTCCATAACCTCTGCATTGTTAGTTATGAATTTATTTGCAAAAATTGATTCTGTTGACTTTTTATTAATAAGTTTGACCCGACAATTGACCAAGTAAAAGTGATAATCAATAGGTGCCCTTTTAGGGGTTTATTACCTACATAATTACCAACTCATAGCCACTTTTAATTCGAATAATGGCTGGACCGTTAGTGATTAAACACAAAGTCAAAGCAGAATTACGCTAACTTTGTCTTTCGGTCATTAAACTAATAAAACCTTAATTACAGAAGCTAAGTACACTTACAAAGGTCCTTAGCATGAAAATTTGAACTAATAGAGCCTCCTTAAAGACCAGGTTGCTCATGAGAACTTGCTTTCAGAGTTTGCCTTGAGAAATTCTTGAAGTGTGAATGAACAAGTGAAGAAATGAGGCCTTTATATAGTATTTTCAAATGTTCTAGGATCAAGGAAAGTGTCCCCCAGGTGAAATCTGATGCATACATGTGTTTAGTGATTTTTAGAAACCCGTGGCATGCTGCTGTTTACGTTTACAGGTTGTAGAAAATCCAGAACAGATTTCAGGTTGCAGAGCTGGGCAGCTGCCAGTTCAGGCTGGAAACCAGCCTTCGTCGCGCCACGCGCCAAACCAGGTTAAACTTGGCGCGCCACGCGAGGGGGAGGGGTTTTCAAATTGTTTTGTTTTGTTGCATGTTCAGTCCCTGTACTCTTGTTACTCGATAATCTGACATTTTCAGCATGCATGGTCAGTGAAAACAGGTTAAAGGTGTTCTAGGGAGTGTAGCCATGCAATTGTAAGTCTTGGACATATTGAAAAAAAGTCTCCCGAGACTAGAATTGTGATAATTACACTTTTATCCCTTATTCTTGGAAACTTCAAACTACATCAAAATTTTGAACCGGATCTTTATGAAACTTTTATTAGATGAACTTGAGGGTATGATAATGTATTACAAAGATTTGGGAATGTTAAAAGGTCACTCAGAGGTATAAATTTAAATGTTGACACTTTTAACCCCTGTGCTTTGCAACTTTTGATTTTCAAGCGCAAACGACTTCTACGGACCGACAATTTATTCAATTACGAATATGAATATTATACAGAGTCATTCAGAGGCACAAGTTGGCATGATGACGCTTTTGATCTTCCTAATATATCTTCCCATTGTTTGACAATTTTAGTCCCTCCAGATCAATCCATTACACGTTTAAAGTCCATGACACGTGTCTTTATTTTATTGGTCGTGATTTTATGAGGTGTTACATTACCCTGTGTGAGCATTGGAACAAGAAGTCCAACAATCCGTGCAGTCATATTTGTTGAGACAACAACATATAATAAATGGATTGTTGGAGTTCTTGTTCAAAATGCAGCTGTAGTACCGGGACCACTGGACGAGACACATGTCACATAGTTTGTCATGACAAAAGATATAGATGTAGGAATATAACTAGATGTTATGTGTGCCAGGATCTTTATGTATCATGTCATCGACCAACTGCTCGAAATCTCTTTCGTTTCTCATGTTAGGGAGAATGTTCTCGAAATTGAAGGAAAAGGAAAAATGGTTGCTGATGTTTGAGAATTAAACGCATGTACGTGACAAAACAAGGATCGTTCTAATAGATTAAAGATATTAAACAGTTTTCAAATTCGTTGCGGGTTGGTTTTGGGAAGAAAAGAAGGGGTTTACGGTGTTTTGGTAGGTTGAAAGAGGTGAATGGTCTTGAAAGATTTGTTGAAATCGAAGAAAAGAGTAACTAGCAGAAGACATGTCGGGTTCTTCTGCTAGTTATTCGGAATGTTTCGAATCATCACAGAAGACGTGTCGGGTTTGTATTTCCCATAGCCACCGTTTCCGTAAACAAAACGGATGCGGTTTGCATATTCAATCTTCATTGCTTCATTAAAATTAACAACCTGATTCGGATCATCTTTAGTAGTGTTTGTTTGAGAACCTGATTTAGATTTAAACAATGCACGCCTGATTCAGATCTCTATTCGGTCATCTTTCCAAACTACAACACACGATACGTTTACACTTTATAGTGTGTGATTTGACCGGTTGTTAAATTCGTTGCGTGCATTCATATTGTTTAGACAACAACAAATCATGAACGGGTTGTTGGACATCTTGTTCCAAATGCAGCTGTAGGATCCGTACTTAAAGGTCTCTCTAAAATATGCAACCAAGACCGCCTTGTTAATTTTAATGAAGCAATGAAGATTGAATGTGCAAATGGAAACCGTCTTTGACTATGGAAACGGTGGCTATGAATGCTTGGAAAATTTCATCAACTCCCATATATCAATATACTCTTCTCCAGACGCTTAGTTGTTATGAATGACAACTTGAGGGGTCTAGTTAACTTTCAGATTCAGATTCAGGAAGCAGATGATTTGTCAAAAGACATGGCAGACTGACAGGTGCATGCATTTAATTCTTTAATCTATTAGAACGATCCTTGTTTTGTCACGTACATGCATTTAATTCCCAAACATCATTACAGATTCCACGTTTAATTCCCGAATGCATCTACTTCTCGCAGTTATAACACATAGTCAATGTAGTAAAATGTGAGCTTCTACACCAACCATATCGATATTCTAGTTCTCCTTTTCCTTCAATGATTAATTTGTAATATATGAATAAGATACCTTCGAGATACTTTGTGTTAGTTTGATTTGAATTTTGAAAGTCGGAAGATGTATCTTGATGTGCGTGAAGTGTGTTATGGTTTTAATGTCTATTTTAAGCCCTTTTACACTTTCTTTAGCCAAGTTTTAAATTTATAAAACACGATATTTACTAACACTAAACACACATATGGGCAAGTGCACCCATCGTGAGCGTAGTATAGTGTTGGTAAGATACCGAGGTCGTCCAAGGACACAAGAGCTTTTAGTACCGGTTTATCCTCAACGTCTAATCTAATCAAAAGTTTAGAAATAGGTTTTAAACTAAGAAAAATAAAAACTAACTAAAATGCTGAAAATAAAAATAAAGTAAAAAAACAGATAGACAAGATGAATCACTTGGCTCCGACTCGTGTTTAGTGTAACCTTTGATTATTTCCGCACTTTTGCACTATTTAAGAGATTATCTTAGTTATTGTAGTAGGCCCCTCTTTTGGAGGTGACGTTACCCTCAACCCAGTAGTTTGAGTCAGCAAGGATACAATCCTAAATGGTCGGATTATTGAAAGATAATTAATTAAGTTATTAATGCATATTATGGTAGGCCCCTCTTTTGAAGGTGACGTTACCCTCGGCTAAGTAGTCTGAGTCAGCAGGGATACAGTCCTAAGTAGCTGGGTTAAAATATTAATAGTAGTTTAACTTATGAGGGGATCAAAGAGTTTGGACCCCCGACATCAAATACCGTTAAGTATTGAAGGAGGTCCTACTAAATTTGACCCAGGTCCTTTGCAGGATCTATACACTGAACAATGGCAAGACTCTTACCAAACCGTTCCCTTAACCCCCGAACAGGTAGCCAACATACCTCCATATAGACCGTGGAGATATGAATGGTGAAAATCTTTTATTTTATATAGACAGTAAAATAACGCCAAGACACCACGGACAAACGATAAGGAAGAAACACCTTCAACATAAGAAACTAGTTATTAAAGTCATTAATACATAACCAATTAAAAAGTGCGAAAAGATTAAAAATAAAAAGTATTACACTAGACACTTTGTCTTCACCAAGTGATGTAAGAGACTTAGGAAAACATGGCCTTGATTGTCAAGAACTCTTACGATCAATCTTGGATCCCGAGACGACTCACACACTCTATGATGGACAATGGATGATGGTGTTATGGTGGTGGTGGGTGGTGGGTGAAGTGTGAGAGAGGTGGTGTGCCAAGGGATGGTTTGAGCTTGAGCCAAGCACTCCTATTTATAGGCTAAACAGAAGCTCGGGCACGGCCCCGTGTCCAGTGGGCACAGCCCCGTGTCCACATCCTTCTCTGTCATCATTAATTGCTCTTGTCTGTATTAGTTGACCACGGCCCCGTGTCCGCTGGGCACGACCCCGTGTGCAGAAGCATATCTGTACTATCAAGATTTGCCTGGATTATGCGAATCTTATAGTTGACCACGGCCCCGTGTCCGCTCAGCACGGCCCCGTGGTGGGCGATGGAAGCTTCTACAACTTTGTCTTTTATGCTGACACTTGGGCACGCCCCCGTGCTCATTGAGCACGGGGCGTGTTCAGCCTTCTGTTCTCTTGTTTTGCTTGGGAAGATGCTTTCGGGGAGGTCGGGCATGCCACGTTTGTTCCTTTTCTTGGATTTATGTTAGATTTAGCTGCCTTTTTGCTTCTTTTGTTAATTTGAGTTCATTTAATACTGAAAATACAAAAGGAAGACAAAAACACACTTTTTCCAACATTAGTACTAAAAAAGGGTTAGTTTTATGCCACAATTGATGTAATTTATATGTTGCATTTTGCACACATCAAATACCCCCACACTTGAATCTTTGCTTGTCCTCAAGCAAAACTCTTTATAATGTGGCTTCACACTCCCAAATGGAATGGGTAGAAGAGAAGGTTTTTGGGCTTGTCATAGAGTGTCGGGATTTCCAAGATTCTTTATTAAGTTTTATTTTTATTTATTTACAATCCTATTCGTCATGATTTATTTAAAACTTTTCATAAGATAAATTACTTATTAGGCCATAACATGCCTCTTTAAAATTCTATTTATATACAAGTTCACATATCTCATGGGGGATCACTCAACACTCGGCCGAATATGTATTTTAGTGAATCACTCGAGAGCGGCATGGAACTTACTCCTACCATAGGCTTGCCAGGCAATCAATCCTCCTCTTTTTTAACTATATACCTTTGTAAATATCAGGAGGACTTTTGGGTGAAGGGTTAGGCTTGGGTTAAAGGTAGGTGGTTGGGTTAGTGGTTAGTAGAAAGGGCGAAAAGCGTAAAAAGCATCGGTTTTCGTAAGACTTTTTTATTTTTGCAGTTTTTATTTTGATGAAGCCATAATTCAAACAAAGTTATTTTTGATGAACTTGCTTGTTTTTATTTCTTTTACTTGATCATCAACATTTTTTTTTTGAAAGTCATACGAAAAACCGAGCTTGTTACTAAAACAAAGGGTTAAAAATAACAAGGTTTTGGTGGGTGAAAGGGTGTTTGGTTTGGGTTAAGAAATGAAAAGGTTTAGGCTCAAAGGGGTTAACTAGGGGGATTTTGGGTAGGTGGTAAAAAAAAAAAAAATAATGGTGTAGAAATAAAAATGGTTAGTCCTAATGCCTCCATCATTTACTTACTCGGGTTTGAGTTGGTAAGGACCGGGAATGTATCGTCGTGGCAAGTTCTAGAGTTGTAAGAACCAAGCGGCTATTCACAAAAGAAATGAAAAATGAGCATTTAATTTAAAGATATGTATTTGTATGCTCAATAACGGCTCAAAACTCACTTTTGTGGGAATGGGTTTTTATGTGATCAAGTATATATAATTAAATTTTAACTAAGCTTGTCATGCCTTTTCATAATTTTCTTATGTTGGTTCTTTTTATCACGACGCTATCGGTTGTAAATTTGTAAAAATATAACCTTTTTAGAATTTTGAAATTCCCAAATTAAACCTAGACAAGTAAAAAAAATGAAAATTTTTGAAAAAAAAAATTTGGGGTGATTAGCGGTTCCAATAGAGTTTTGTGTAAGACTTGTTATTAGGACTTGCAAGATTCAAGGTTTTAGCATCCCCCCACACTTAAATTACACATTGTCCTCAATGTGTCCCAAAAATAAGTTTTTAGGTTGATTGAATGTGTAAAAGGTGTGAAAAAGCAAAAATTTGTGTTACTGGGCGCCTGGACACTACCCCGTGTTGTCCGGGCACGGCCCCGTGTTCAGGTGCCAGTAACAAAAAGTTGAATAAAAGAAACAGAAGCCTGGACACGGGGGCGTGTTGGGTGAACACGGCCCGTGTCCAGTTTACCTGAACTGGGTCTTTTCTGCAGACTGTGCAGCACGGGGCCGTGTTGGGCGGACACGGCCCGTGCTGAACTTGCTGTAATGAAGAAAGCTTGTCGGATGGCCCTGTTTTCCTGCATGGGGTGCTGGTTCAAGTTTCCCTTGCATCCTTTGCCATTCTGAGTGTGTTTTACTCATTACAACATCATCCAAACACCAAATTATCTAAAACCATCATTCATTAAGTCATAGAGAGAATTACATAATAGTCCTAAAAATTAAAAACAAAGCAGAAAATAAAATTAAAGGGTCCTAAATTAGATAGGTCAAGTGATAAGTAAAATCATCTTATGGAGTTCTACGAATACAATAAGAACCAAAAATTCCGGAAATAGTCTTCCGGTTTCTAAAAGTCTTGTAGAACTCCGAGCCGAGGGGCGTTTAAGCCATTCTTCTATCTCTCTTGGGAGGAAGAAGGCAACGTCATTCTCTTCAACATCTTGTGGAGGAGGAGCGATACCAACCGGAACCCCTTGTAGCACTTCCCGAGGGGGCTCCGGATGCATGGCGTACCACTCGGCCGGTATGATGACTTCAGGAACCACATTCCATGCCCTTTGGGTAATGATTGGTACCAAAGGAGGAGAAGCGAGAATGTTCAACCTTTGGTGCAAAAGGTTGACCTCTCGAAGACATCCTTCTAGTCCCACCGTCAAATGATTAATACGGTCAACCAATGCCTCTTCCACCCCTGTCATTTCATCAAGGGCCTCTCTTAAGGCGTAAACATAGTTTACAAGAGAATCTTCAACCGTTGATGACCTTCTCCCTTGTCGGTTGTTTCTGGAGTGTGATGAAGATGTTCCGCTAGTTCTGCTCGCCATTCTGAGAAAACAAACCGAGAAGAGTTCAACTTTATGAAATCAGTACTTCGGACACGGCCCCGTGTTCAACGGACACGACCCGTGTTCAAATGTGTGCAGATTTTTAGGACTAGGGATCTTGGAGTTTTAATTTGTTTTTATGATGTTTAAAACGTTTTTAAGCAGAAACAACTTAAAACATTGTTGTAGAACTTATTTTTAACAAGATCCCATGAATAAAAATCTAACAAACATCTCACTAAAGCTTGAAATTATGGAGATTTCAAGTTTTAATGGAAGCATGAAGGAAAAATGAAGAAGATGGAAGTAGATAAAAGAGGAAAGGACAAGAAGGGTGTTGAGAAACCTCTTTTAGAAAATACCTAGGATGGTATGTGAGAATATTCCCCAAATCTCTGTCCCTTGAATGTTTCAAATGTGCAGGATTCTTGGCTGCATTTATAGAAAACGACAGTACGCTGCACATGGCCCCGTGTCGGCTGGACACGGCCCCGTGTTCAGGGGGAATCCTGACACATTTTGTCCGTATTCTGACACGAAATCAGACGGGAATCTTTGAGTGGACATGGGGGCGTGTTGACCTGGACACGGCCCCGTGTCTAGAAGCTGTCTTATGGAGTTTGCCTATTTTTTAAGGATCTTATTCGGATCGGGTGGTTCCTTACTGGATGGAACAACCCCAAAGTGCCTAAGATACCTTAATTGTTCTAGATTGAGATGAGAACGCAAGAGGTTGTCGGTGAGGGTGATTCCTATGCTATATGTAGGTGGACAAGTCCAACCCTTTTCCGGGCTCTCGTTAAAGAAGGTGTATGCCGAATCGCTCAGGTCTATGTATGCATCGAACGGAATCGATGGGGAGTCCTTCACGGCACAATCGGCACAGGGACGACTATCGCTCAAGTCCTCACTAGAGTTAGAAGTATCGTCGGGAACAACGAAGTTGTTTGAATGCGATTCCAACACTTCTTCTTGGTTATCATCTTGAGATAAATTACTGAAATATATCCTAAGTTCTTTTAACCAATTAAGAATTAGATCTTCTAATTGAAATAGTTCATCAAGAAGCATTTCTCCTAGGAAATCTGGTTGGGAGCATTCAAGGGAGAGATAGGGATTATTTTTACTTTCGCCCCTCTTAAGGATACAAGAAAACGATGGGTCTATATAGTGGGGCTTATAATTTAGAAAATAGCATTCTAATTCCTTATGGGAACCACCACATATTTGACACCACGTACCATAAGAGTGCCGAAAGTAAAAAATATCAGTATCACTCATGTTTGTGTCAGAAATTACCAACTGTCGGGATCTCACGGTTCTGTTTTCAGTAACTGAATCTTGGGCACGGGGCGTGTTGAGTGGGCACGGCCCCGTGTTCAGCTTACTGTCTGACTTAAAACAGGATTGCCAGTTCCAATGATTGGGCACGGGGCGTGTTCAGCGGGCACGGCCCCGTGCTGAGCTCTGCAGAAGCTGAAAAAACTAAGAAAAATCCTAAAAAATAGAAAAATAAAAAAAATGATTAGGCCGTTGATTCCTAACTTTCTTAAAATCCTTGTGTCCCCGGCAACGGCGCCAAAAACTTGATGTGCGTGAAGTGTGTTATGGTTTTAATGTTTATTTTAAGCCCTTTTACACTTTCTTTAGCCAAGTTTTAAATTTATAAAAAACACGATATTTACTAACACTAAACACACATATGGGCAAGTGCACCCATCGTGAGCGTAGTATAGTGTTGGTAAGATACCGAGGTCGTCCAAGGACACAAGAGCTTTTAGTACCGGTTTATCCTCAACGTCTAATCAAATCAAAAGTTTAGAAAAAGGTTTTAAACTAAGAAAAATAAAAACTAACTAAAATGCTGAAAATAAAAATAAAGTAAAAAACAGATAGCAAGATGAATCACTTGGCTCCGACTCGTGTTTAGTGTAACCTTTGATTATTTCCACACTTTTGCACTATTTAAGAGATTATCTTAGTTATTGTAGTAGGCCCCTCTTTTGGAGGTGACGTTACCCTCAACCCAGTAGTTTGAGTCAGCAAGGATACAATCCTAAAGGGTCGGATTATTGAAAGATAATTAATTAAGTTATTAATGCATATTATGGTAGGCCCCTCTTTTGAAGGTGACGTTACCCTCGGCTAAGTAGTCTGAGTTAGCAGGGATACAGTCCTAAGTAGCCGGGTTAAAGTATTAATAGTAGTTTAACTTATGAGGGGATCAAAGAGTTTGGACCCCCGCCATCCAATACCGTTAAGTATTGAAGGAGGTCCTACTAAATTTGACCCAGGTCCTTTGCAGGATCTATACACTGAACAATGGCAAGACTCTTACCAAACCGTTCCCTTAACCCCCCGACCAGGTAGCCAACATACCTCCATATAGACCGTGGAGATATGAATGGTGAAAATCTTTTATTTTATATAGACAGTAAAATAATGCCAAGACACCACGGACAAACGATAAGGAAGAATCACCTTCAACATAAGAAACTAGTTATTAAAGTCATTAATACATAACCAATTAAAAAGTGCGAAAAGATTAAAAATAAAAAGTATTACACTAGACACTTTGTCTTCACCAAGTGATGTAAGAGACTTAGGCAAACATGGCCTTGATTGTCAAGAACTCTTACGATCAATCTTGGATCCCGAGACGACTCACACACTCTATGATGGACAATGGATGATGGTGGTGGATGATGGTGTTATGGTGGTGGTGGGTGGTGGGTGAAGTGTGAGAGAGGTGGTGTGCCAAGGGATGGTTTGATCTTGAGCCAAACACTCCTATTTAGAGGCTGAACAGAAGCTCGGGCACGGCCCCGTGTCCAGTGGGCACGGCCCCGTGTCCACATCCTTCTCTGTCTTCATTAATTGCTCTTGTCTGTATTAGTTGACCACGGCCCCGTGTCCGCTGGGCACGACCCCGTGTGCAGAATCATATCTGTACTATCAAGATTTTCCTGGATTCTGCGAATCTTATAGTTGACCACGGCCCCGTGTCCGCTGAGCACGGCCTTGTGGTGGGCGATGGAAGCTTCTACAACTTTGTCTTTTATGCTGACACTTGGGCACGCCCCCGTGCTCATTGAGCACGGGGCGTGTTCAGCCTTCTGTTCACTTGTTTTGCTTGGGAAGATGCTTTCGGGGAGGTCGGGCATGCCACGTTTGTTCCTTTTCTTGTATTTATGTTAGATTTAGCTGCCTTTTTGTTTCTTTTGTTAATTTGAGCTCATTTAATCCTGAAAATACAAAAGGAAGACAAAAACACACTTTTTCCAACATTAGTACTAAAAAAGGGTTAGTTTTATGCCACAATTGATGTAATTTATATGTTGCATTTTGCACACATCATATCTGGTGGGGGTGATGTCTGCAAAAGGTGTAAGTGAATGGCGAGTAATCAATTGTATTTTTTTCAGTTTTGTTTCTTATTGGCCATTATTCGACCGAGTAATCAGTTGTATTTTTTCAGACAAAACAAGGATCGTTCTAATAGATTAAAGAGAATAAACCATGTCCTAAATATAATATTTTTTTACCATTTGTTGATATATATAACAGAGTAACCCTCACTCTCAGTCATATCTATAGAGAGAGTTGGGTTTTCAACAAATCTTTGTGTAGCTATTCGAAATGTTTCGGATCATCATAGATGTATCTGGTGGGGGTGATATAGTAATTTTTAATAATGTAGGAAGGATTGTAGTTACAGAAACCACTAGCAGAAGAACCCGACAAACCAACAAAATCCGAATACTAAAAACATTCTAAACCCTAACTGTGTATGTGCTTATGCTGTAGAAACCAGTGATGAATTTGTGTACACAACTGAACATTCAGTGCAATTTTCCAACTCATCTTTAGTGGTTTCTGTAAGGATGCATTTCACGGTAAACGATGCAGCTGATGAAACCGAAGCTGTTATTTCGGTTGTTCAGTACTTCCGAGACGATTCAAGTGAGTCCTATGAAGCAAGTGTCTGTCTATTCAATTGAGAGGAATCATTGCATTACATCCCCATTGTGTATTTGCTTACTGATCTGGAATTGGAGAACCGTTGTGTATCTGAATCAGGTACTCAAACAAACACTACTAAAGATGAGTTGGTATTGAGCCAACAAAATCCGAATACAGAAAAACCGACATTCCTTCAAACATTCTAAACCCTACCTGGAAACAAGTGGTTGTAATGACGGGACCCTTGATTCGAAACGCAATCGTTTGTGACTATGGGAAACACAAGTTTTCTTTTTGAGCTTGATGGATGTCCGTTATCTCAACGCTTCTCCTTACATTACTGATCTGGAATTGGAGAACCATTGTGTATTTGCTTACTGATATGGAATTGGAGAACCGTTGTGTATCTGAATCAGGTTCTCAAACAAACACTACTAAAGATGAGTTGGTATTGAACAAAAAACTTCGAATACTGAAAAACCGACATTCCTTCAAACATTCTAAACCCTACCTGGAAACAAACCAACAAAAGTCTGCTGGCAAGAATCTTTTTTCACATGGTATTGAACCAAGAATATGAAGATCAATAAAGATGAATTGGTATTAAACCAAGAATATGAAGATCAATAAATATGAGTTGGTATCTAACTAAACCCATCGTATTTAAATACCAACGGGTTGGTTTTGGGAAGAAAAGAAGGGGTTTAATGTGTTTTGGTAGGTTGAAAGAGGTGAATGATGTTCAAAGATTTGGTGATATATATAACAGAGTAACCCTCACTCTCAGTCATATCTATAGAGAGAGTTGGGAAACAAATATACCTTCAACCATTCTAAACCCTAGCTGGAAACAAACCAACAAAATCCGAATACTGAAAAATATCAGCAACCATTTTTCCTTTTCCTTCAATTTCGAGAACATTCTCCCTGTGTATGTGCTTGTGCTGTAGAAACCGGTGGTGAATTTGCGTACATAACTGAAGGTTCTGTGCACGAAAAGTTTCTTACGAAATGTACGTGACAAAACAAGGATGTTTGGGAATTAAACGCATGTACGTGACAAAATAAGGAGCGTTCTAATAGATTAAAGATATTAAACCACGTACAAATCATCTGCTTCCTGAATCTGAATCTGAAAGTTAACTTTGACTCATAAACCCTTGAATCCCAATGCTTCTCTAAAAAAATTGTTTCTTTCCTTTTCATGAGGTAAAACCGGTTTCAACATCAAGGGTTGTTTTTCACCCTGTGTGAGCATTGGAAGCCCGATAAACAGTCTTGCAATTACATCTTCAATTGAGACCGCATTGTTAATTTTAATGATGATTCGAAACATTCCGAATAACTAGCAGAAGAACCCGACACGTCTTCTATAATGATTCGAAACATTCACGAACCTCAATGGACTTAGACTCATACTACTCACCCTCACCTGAGGAAAAGTTTTCCCGACGACTCAAGATAAAGCAGTTGGTTTGTGTTCATATCAGCGTTGTTTATCACCCTGTGTGAGCATTGGAAGCCTGACCACTAGCAGAAGAACCCGACACGTCTTCTATGATGATTCGAAACATTCACGGACCACAATGGATTCAGACTCAACCATCCGGAGAAGAGTATGTTGATATAGGAGAGTTGATGCAATTTTCCAACTCATCTTTAGTGGTTTCTGTAAGGATGCATTTCACGGTAAACGATGCAGCTGATGAAACCGAAGCTGTTATTTCGGTTGTTCAGTACTTCCGAGATGATTCAAGTGAGTCTTATGAAGCAAGTGTCTGTCTATTCAATTGAGAGGAATCATTGCATTACATCCCCGTTGAAAACAAGTGGTTGTAATGACGAGACCCTTGATTTGAAACGAAATCGTTTGTGACTATGGGAAACACAAGTTTTATTTTTGTTCTTCAATCTTTGTTACTTGTTAATGTTTTATTTTTTTCTACTTTTAGAAAGGTTTGACCACCTCACGACTGTAAAATGTCTCGTGTGATTGGCACCTTAAACCCCTTATATACATTGAGAAAAATCCAATTTTCCCGAGACGATTCAAGTGAGTCCTATGAAGCAAGTGTCTGTCTATTCAATTGAGATGAATCATTGCATTACATCTCCATTGAAAACAAGTGGTTGTAATGACGGGACCCTTGATTTGAAAAGAAATCGTTTGTGACTATGGGAAACACAAGTTTTATTTTTGTTCTTCAATCTTTGTTACTTGTTAATGTTTTATTTTTTCTACTTTTAGAAATGTTTGACCACCTCACGACAATAAAATGTCTCGTGTGATTGGCACCTTAAACCCCTTATATACATTGAGAAAAATCCAATTTTTGAATAATACGGGTCGTGTAACATTATACGGCCCGTATACAATGTTCGTATACGACCAGGTAACTTATTTTCACATGGTGTATACGGGCCGTATAATGTTATACGGCCCGTATAGAATTAAAAAAACTGACAAAGTCTGCTGGCATAGACTTTGTTAGTTTTTTAAATTCTATACGGGCCGTATAACATTATACGGCCCGTATACACCATGTGAAAATAAGTTTTTTCCATGTGTTAATATTATGACCCTGAATATATTAGTTTTATTAACATCCTAATATAAATTTTGTTCAAAACAGAGTTCGTTCGAAAAACTGTATTCTTTAATATAAATTAATATTAATCATTTGAAGAATGTTATTTTTTCTTTATTCTTAATTTTTTGTATTTAAAGTAAACAACGGGCTGTTTCGAAATATAAAAAATATTTTAATAATTTTAATGAAATTAAAAGTATTCATAAGTTATATTTTCTATAATAAAGTTGGTTTGGGTTGGGTTGTTAATGATTGTGAAAGGTTAGGTTGAGTAGGGTTGGGATGGGTAATTTGTTTAAGAGTAAATTACTTTTTGAGTCCTTGTATTTTAGTGGTTTAAACCATTTGAGTCCAAAATCAAAATGTTTAACGCCCTGAATCCCTAGACGCTTTTTCTATAACCGACCGTTATAAAATAAACAAAATTGGATTCAAAACATTATAAATAAATGGCTAGTGACTCAGGGCGTTAATTTTTATGATTTTGAACTCAAGTGGTTAAAATCACTAAGACACAGTGACTCAGAAAGTAGTTGGTTTGTGTTGGGTTGGCTTGCTAATGAGTGTGAAAGGTTGAGTTGGGTTGTGTAAATGAGAGAAAGAGAAATTAGTGGTTTTTTTTTTTTTTTTAGGTTGGGTTTGGTTTGGTTTGGTTTGTGAATGAAGATAGTTTAAGGTCTATCTTTCTTTTTGTTTATTCAATTTTTTATGTTCTATAATTTTTGTCCCGCTTTTTTAGTTATTCATTCGTGTTCTTTAGTCAATTAGATATCGTTTCATCTACCCTCAACAACTTTGTTTCACAAGTAAAATACTCATATATGAAACAAATCTAGTTAGCATTACATATATATATGTACACATATATACATATAGGGAAGGGCATAATGAAAACCTATATTAGTTAAGAAAACTAAAAAACCCAAATGAATGGACCTCATTTTGTCACGTGTTACACCTTTTTGCAGGCTTTGTTACGTGTAACAACCAGGGACTGCCACGTGTTACATGTAACAGTTTTTGCTAACTTTCAGTTTTTTCTGAAAAAGTAAAAGCTGTTACGTGACACGTGGCAAAATGAGGTCAATTCATTTGGGTTTCTTAGTTTTCTTAACTAATATGTGATTTCTTCCTATAATTACCTGATATATATATATATATATATATATATATATATATATATATAGGGTCAGGATTTAGGGAAAACGGTGAAAAGTGTGAGAACAGTGAGAATGCTTATGGATCGTCAGATCAAAACAATCTATGGACTAGATTGACACGGTGACGTTTTCGTAAATAACATCAATTTTATTACATGGACGCGCTTCATTAAGGGTAAAAAGGTCTTTTACTGCGCAAATTCAAAACGCCATACTAAAATGAGCAACATGCCATTCAAAACGAATAAAACACCATTAATACAAAACGCCAAAGCTTAATGATAAAACGCGTTGCAGACTTAGCAGGAAGAAGAAACAAAACAGTAACTGTAAGTCAATTATTAACATTTATTAGAAGAAATTCCCTCCTAAACTACGCGCCAAAAACATCATTATATAAACGACGTTACCATCGCTTCCATAATCACTTCCATTAATCATACTAAAAACGCCATCTTTAACCAAAACGCCAAGTTTAACCAAAACGCCAAAATGGCAACCATAGTTTCATGGAGATACACCCTCAGAATCAGAAGATTCGTAATACGTTTTGACAACAGAAGAAGAGTGTTTGTTAAAACAATCAAAGCAATTTTGAAAATGGAAGAAGAGGTACAGAGGGGTATCCTATCGCTTGGCATCTATCTTGATAACGAATGTGATGAAACACATAAGGTTATGAGAAGATTAACCAGAAAATGTGCACCAAGCAAAGCAAATGCAAAAGTGGACCCAATCATCACATCATGGTGTTTTGATGAAGATACAGACATGGTCACCGTTATATGTGACAACGGAGAGCAGCAAGACTACATGCTTGAAGACATCATGACCAAGCAGGGGGTTAGGTTCATGGATGAGTGGTGTGCGTGCGGTGTGATATATATTTAAGTATATTTTTAGCCATTTTTTACACGTTAGTCAAGTTTTAAATTTATAAAACACGATATTTTACTAACACCAAACACACATATGGGCAAGTGCACCCATCATGAGCGTAGTATAGTGTTGGCAAGATACCGAGGTCATCAAAGGACACAAGAGCTTTTAATACCGGTTTATCCTCAACGTCTAATCAAATCAAAAGTTTAGAAAAATGTTTTAAACTAGAAAATAAAAACTAAAAATGCTGAAAATAAAAATAAAAGTAAAAACAGATAGACAAGATGAATCACTTGGACCCGACTCGTGTTTAGTGTAACCTTTGATTATTTTCACACTTTTGCACTTTTTAAGAGATTATCTTAGTTATTGTAGTAGGCCCCTCTTTTGAAGGTGACATTACCCTCAACTCAGTAGTTTGAGTCAACAAGGATACAATCCTAAAGGGTTGGATTATTGAAAGATAATTAATTAAGTTATTAATGCATAATGTGGTAGTCCCCTCTTTTGAAGGTGACGTTACCCTCGGCTAAGTAGTCTGAGTCAGCAGGGATACAGTCCTAAGTAGCCGGGTTAAAGTTTTAATAGTAGCTTACATATGAGGGGATCAAAGAGTTTGGACCCCCGCCATCCAATACCGGTGGGTATTGAAGGAGGTCCTACTAAATTTGACCCAGGTCCTTGTAGGATCTATACACTGAACAAGGCAAGACTCTTACCAAACCATTCCCTTAACCCCCGACCAGGTAGCCAACATATCTCCATATAGACCGTGGAGATATGAATGGTGAAAATCTTTTATTTTATATAGACAGTAAAATAATGCCAAGACACCACGGACAAATGATAAGGAAGAATCACCTTCAACATAAGAAACTAGTTATTAAAGTCATTAATACATAACCAAATAAAAAGTGTGAAAAGATTAAAAATAAAAAGTATTACACTAGACACTTGTCTTCACCAAGTGATGTAAGAGACTTAGGCAAACATGGCCTTTGATTGTCAAGAACTCTTACGATCAATCTTGGATCCCGAGACTACTCACACACTCTATGATGGATGATGGTGGTGGATGATGGTGTTGTGATGGTGGTGGGTGAAGTGTGAGAGAGGGGGTTCGCCAAGGGATGGTTCGATGGGCACGCCCCCGTGGTGGGTGATAGAAGCTTCTACAACTTTCTCTTTTCTGCAGACACTTGGGCACGCCCCCATGCTCACTGAGCACGGGGCGTGTTCAGCCTTCTGTCTTCTTGTTTTTGCTTAGGAAGATGCTGTCGGGGGGTCGGGCATGCCACATTTATTCCTTTTCTTGTATTTATGTTAGATTTACCTGTCTTGTTGCTTCTTTTGTTCATTTGAGCTCATTTAATCCTGAAAATACAAAAGGAAGACAAAAAACACACTTTTTTTTTTCCAACATTAGTACTAAAAAAAGGCTAGTTGTATGCCACATTTGATGTAATTTATATGTTGCATTTTGCACACATCAAATACCCCCACACTTGAATCTTTGCTTGTCCTCAAGCAAAACTCTTTATAATGTGGCTTTTCACTCCCAAATGGAATGGGTAGAAGAGAAGGTTTTTGGGCTTGTCATAGAGTGTCAGGATTTCCAAGATTCTTTATTTAGGTTTTATTTTTATTTATTTACAATCCTATTCGTCATGATTTATTTAAAACATTACATAAAATAAATTACTTATTAGGGCATAACATGTTTTTTTTTTAAATTCTATTTATATACAAGTTCACATATCTCACGGGGGATCACTCAACACTCGGCCGAAGATGTATTTTAGTGAATCACTCGAGAGCGGCATGGAACTTACTCCTACCATAAACTTGCCAAGCAATCAGTCCTCCTCCTTTTTAACTATGCACCTTTGTAAATATCAAGAGGACTTTTGGGTGAAGGGTTAGGCTTGGGTTAAAGGTAGGTGGTTGGGTTAGTGGTTAGTGAAAGGGCGAAAGGCGTAAAAAGTGTCGGTTTTCGTAAGACTTTTTATTTTTGTATTTTTTTTTATTTTGATGAAGCCATTATTCAAACAAAGTTATTTTTTGATAAACTTGTTTGTTTATTTCTTTTTGCTTCATCATCATATTTGTTTTAAGTCATATGAAAAACCGAGCTTTGTTACTAAAATAAAAGGAGTTTAAAATGAAAAAGGGTTTTGGTGGGTAAAAAGGGTGTTATTTTTGGGTTAAGAAATGAAAAGGTTTAGGCTCAAAGGGGTTAACTAGGGGGATTTTGGGTAGGTGGTTAAAAAAAAAAGAAAAATAATGGTGTAGAAACAAAAAGGGTTAGTCCTAATGCCTGCATCATTTACTTACTCGGGTTTAAGTTGGGAAGGACCGGGAATGTATCGTTGTGGCAAGTTCTAGAGTCGTAAGAACCAAGCGGCTATTCACACAAGAAACGAAAAATGAGCATTTAGTTTAAAGATATGTATTTGTATGCTCAATAAAGGCTCAAAACTCACTTTTTTGTGGGAATGAGTTTTTATGTGATCAAGTATATATAATCAAATTTTAATTAAACTTGTCATGCCGTTTCATAATTTTCTTATGTTGGTTCTTTTTATCACGACGCTATCGGTTGTAAATTTGTAAAAATATAACCTTTTTAGAACTTGAAATTCCCAAGTTAAACTTAGACAGGTAAAAAAAATGAATTTTTTTTTTGAAAAAATTTGTGGTGATTAGCGGTTCCAATAGAGTTTTGTGTAAGGCTTGTAATTAGAACTTGCAAGATTCAAGGTTTTAGCATCCCCCCCCCCCACACTTAAATTACACATTGTCCTCAATGTGTCCCAAAAATAAGTTTTTAGGTTGATTGAATGTGTAAAAAGGTGTGAAAAAACAAAAATTTATGTTACTGGGCGTCTGGACACGGCCCCGTGTTGGATGAACACGACCCCGTGGTTAGAGTGCCAGTAATGATAACTTACAGAAGGTGGACACGGGGGCGTGTCGGCTGAGCACGACCTCGTGTCTGGCAAAAATCTGCAGAATTTTTACAAACAGCAGGTCTGGGGCAATGGGCACGGGGGCGTGTTGGCTGGACACGACCCCGTGTAGCCAATCTGCAAAGCCGAAAAACAGGTTTCTGGCTTCGGTTTTCCTGCTCCGGCTTTAGTAGCACTAATGTTTAGTGCTCTAAGCCTCGTATGTACCTGTTTTATCAATAAACACTACACCAAACCATAACAAGCATCCTAAATTACCATAGTTCAAACATCCATACCACAAAGTTAAAAAGAAAAATAAATGCGGAAAGTAAAAAGAGTTAAAGGAAGTAAATTGTTCAACACACGGCACGCAGGCCGAAAATTATTCATAAGAAAAGAGGGTTAACCTGTGGGACCACCAACCTGCTGCTCCTACCTCTACTCCTCCCGCCTAGTCCATGTCCTCATCTTCATTATCATCTCCTCCTCCGTGCCCCGCCATGTACTCCCGGATGTTCCCAATGTCATCCTGTATGTCGGAGATGTTTCTCTCAATTTCTCCGACCCGGGTGTACGTGTTGCTTGCCAAGTTATAGGTGTTCATGGTGCACATAAGGTTTTCCTGTAATAAATCATGTAAACTTTGGAAGTTAGGAAAACCGCCTCCTTGAGAGGAGGATTGGCCCGGATCACCATGGGGCTGGTACTGGTACTGAGGAGGTGGTTGAAAGTGTGGAGCGTGAAGGACGAGTTCCTCTTGCGGGTTCCATGCATGCCCCTGGACTCTTTGGAAGCTAACCGTTCCGTCCTCGGCTTCATAAATCAAGTTCATGGAGCGACAGATGTGTATGTCCACTCTTCCCGACCATGGGCTCTTTTGGAAAGACCTGGGCATGTTCGTGAAATGTTTGAAGAGACGGTATATCCATCCCCCGAAGAAGATAGGTGTTGGGGGAGTAGCGAGCCGGTTCCAATGCATGTTTCGAAGCAGGAGGTACGGAACATCGAGGTGGGTGCGGGTATGAATGCAATGAAGGACCACCAGATCTCTCAACCCTACAACGCCACTGCTGTCATGCCTTTGGCTAAGAGAGTAAGTGAGGACCCTATGGATGTAACGGTAAAGAGGGACCCTCAACTTAGTGCTCTTAGTGCTGCTTGGGTTGTAGTGCCCTTCTCCTATTTGAGCCCAAGCGGCTTGGCGCTCGTTTTCTGATAATTCGCGTAACCCTCCGGTGTTTTCTTCATTACCCGCATCTTTCTCCGGATACAACCCAACTATCGACCCAAACCGTGCCATCGAGATTATACTCGTGGACTAAGCGAAGTCGAGTGGTTAGGGCGGTTCTTAGTGGGCCGGTGACTAGGTTGTTAAACCGGTCAAGTTGGTTCACTGTTACTAAAAGATCCATGCACACTTGTCGTGGGTATTCTTTCGGTCTGGTTCGAAGCACATAGTATCTTGCTTTAGCATCCAACTCATTTGCATTGAACCTTGTGAATTTCTTGAACATCTGACAGAATACACCAAACAATTAGCACGAAACAGTGAAATTTTCGGAGAAAACTGAAAACAGTCGGCTGAACACGGCCCAGTGTTCAGCGGACACCCCCCATGTTGGTCAGAAAATGGCTGGACACGCCCCCGTGCTCAACGAGCAGGACCCCGTGTCCAGACGTCTGTTTCCCAAAAATCCCATTTTTCGACCCGGTCCCGAAAACTTGAAAATTTTTGGTCCAGAAGGGGCGGTTTTCCCCGAAAATGAAACCCCAAGTGCCGTTTTTCCCAAACCGTTTACCCCTTCGATTTTATCTTTTTCGGTTCAAAAACAAGGGTTTGGGGTTTTTGTGAGAAATCGGGTAAATCTATGAACAATACAAGTGAATTTACTTCCTATAACATGAATCTAAACTAATGCTAATAGATTTATGCAAAAATTTGAGGTTCGATCCGGATGAAGTTCAAGAACCCTAGATTTTCCCCAAATTTTTGATGTTTTAACTACATGCAAATGCTTAATCTAACTACTAATGATGATAGAATCATACCTTGATGTTGTTAGAAGTAGAGGAGATGTCGAAATTTTGCAGAAAAATCGCCTGAACCAGAGAGTTTTCAGGGAAACGGGGCGTGTAGAAATGAAGAAACTGTTTGGGAAAGGGGTTTTATCCCGATAGTTGTGCGGACACGGCCCCGTGGGCGGGCAACTTTTTTTTTTGTGCTCGTGTGAGTGCCCTTGTTTCCCAAAAACTTGGTTAGAAGACTTACCGATTTAGATGTCAACCCGTTTGTTCGTAACTCACCAGGTATGATGTTGATGCTTTTATACTTCGACCGTTTGAAGTGAGATTTCTTCCTCCTCATCCTCAATGAATCCTTGATAGAGCTTCAGCCGTTGACCATTGACTTTGAATGGAATTCCATTCCGAGATTTAATTTCTACTGCACCGTGTGGAAAAATATGGGTGATGGAAAAAGGTCCTGACCACCTAGACTTTAATTTACCAGGAAACAATCGAAGTCGTGAATTAAACAATAGAACTTGATCTTCTACTCGAAATTCATTAGGTTTAATGTGTTTGTTATGCAAGTTTTTCATTCTTTCCTTATAAATTTCAGAGTTTGAGTATGCATAATTCCTTAATTTGTCTTTTTTTTTTTAAATGTGTAATTCACAACAGACGGTTAATACACACCCGCAAGTCGCAGGCCCGCCCCATTTCTGTCCCAAGGACTATGTTTTCTTAACGGGGCCCACGCCTCGGTAGAAATGGGACATAGCTTTCCCCGAGAAAATTTCCGACCCCCTGCCACTTGACAGGAGTTGCACCCTCCACACGAATCGATCGCCTATTGTGACAGAGCGACCCGCTGGAGTAAATGCACCGTAATAGAAAACTCGGGTTCCCTCAGGCTTGAACCGGAGTCCTTGCCATCCTTGGGTTGGGAATAACCCCAATGCCTCACCTTTTGATGGAGGTGGGGATCGAACCTGAGACCACTCACATGGCCCAAGTCTTTTCCACCACTCCACCAAAGGATCATTGGCATTCCTTTTTAATTTCCCAGTAGGCTTTGTGAGCTATTTCTACTGGCAAATGACAACTTTTTCCATAGACGAGCTTATATGGGGTTGTACCTATTGTTGTTTTATAAGCAGTTCGAAAAGCCCATAAAGCATCATCTAATTTATCGGCCCATTCCTTTTTATTTAACCCTACGGTTTTTTCGAGTATTCGTTTTAAACCTCTATTAGTCACTTCGGCTTGTCCGTTTGAGAGTGATATGCTGTTGAGACCTGGTGATAGACCCCATATCTTGTTAAAAAAATTTCAAGTTGATGGTTACAAAAATGGGTAGCTCTATCACTTATTAATGCTTTAGGTGTTCCAAAACGAGAGAATAATTTTTTCAGAAATCTTACCACGACTCTTCCATCATTTGTTGGAAGTGCCTTGGCCTCGGCCCATTTAGACAAGTAATCTACTGCCACAAGTATATATTTGTTTCCTTTTGACGGTGGGAAAGGTCCCATAAAGTCGAGTCCCCACACATAAAAAATTTCACAAACAAGAATGCCATTTTGTGGCATTTCGTTTTTGGAAGAAATATTACCTGTTCTTTGGCAAGCATCACATGTCTTGACAAGACTTTTGGGCGTCTTTGTAAATGGTAGGCCAATAAAATCCTGAATCAAATACCTTTCGTGCGGTTCTAGCGGCACCATAATGTCCTCCGTATGGACCTTCATGACAATGGCGGAGAATTCTTCTTGCTTCGCTACCATGTACGCACCGTCGGATGAGTTGGTCGGCACACATTTTGAAAAGATAAGGATCTTCCCAAAAATAATGCTTCACATCAGCAAAGAATTTCTTTCTTTGATGATGTGGCCAACCTTTTGCGACTATACCGCTAGCTAGGTAGTTAGCATAGTCGGCGTACCATGGTTCTTCTCTGTATTCCACCATTTCTAGGGACTCCGTTGGAAATTTTTCATTGCTTTGCTCGTCCCTGGTTGCCTCCAAAGCTGGGTCTTCTAAGCGCGAAAGATGATCCGCTGTAGTGTTTTCTGCTCCTCTTTTATCTTTGATTTCAATATCAAATTCTTGGAGGAGTAGAATCCACCGAATCAAACGTGGTTTAGCGTCCTGCTTTTTGAAGAGATATCGAATGGCTGCATGATCTGTATAGACTACTGTTTTAGAAAGAACAAGATAAGAACGAAATTTATCAAAAGCAAATACCACAGCTAGTAATTCTTTTTCAGTTGTTGTGTAATTTTCTTGTGCGTCGTTAAGTGTTTTACTAGCATAATAAATTGGGTGAAAATGTTTTTCCTTTCTTTGTCCCAAGACAGCTCCAACTGCAAAGTCACTTGCATCACACATGATTTCGAAAGGTAATGTCCAATCGGGCGCTATCATGATAGGTGCATTGACTAGCATTTCCTTTAGGGTTAGAAATGCTTGATTGCAATCCTTGTCAAAGTTGAAAGGGACATCTTTTTCAAGTAATTTTGTTAGAGGCCTTGAGATTTTAGAAAAGTCTTTGATAAACCGTCTATAAAATCCGACATGCCCTAGGAAACTTCTGATTGCTCTAACGGAGGATGGGGGTGGTAATCGAGAAATGGTGTCTATTTTGGCTCGATCAACCTCTATTCCTTCGCTTGAGATTTTGTGACCGAGTACTATTCCCTCCGTTACCATGAAATGGCATTTTCCCCAGTTAAGGGCGAGGTTAGTTTCCTCACATCAGGATAGCATTCGTTCAAGGTTATCGAGGAATTGGTCGTATGAATCCCCAAAGATAGAAAAGTCATCCATGAAGACTTCCATTGTCTTTTCTATCATGTCATGGAATATGGCCACCATGCAACGTTGGAAGGTTGCGGGGGCATTGCATTGACCAAATGGCATGCGTCGATAAGCAAAAGTTCCATAGGGACATGTGAATGTTGTCTTTTCTTGGTCTTCGGGTGCTATCGGGATTTGAAAGTAACCTGAAAAACCATCCAAGAAACAGTAAAATTTATGACCGGATAATCTTTCTAACATTTGATCAATGAAGGGTAAAGGAAAGTGATCTTTTCTTGTTGCTTCATTTAACGGTCTATAATCTATACATACCCTCCATCCTGTGACGGTTCTCGTTGGTATTAATTCATTCTTTTCGTTAGTTATTACCGTCATACCTCCTTTCTTTGGAACTACTTGAACGGGACTTACCCAAGGACTATCGGAGATAGGATAAATAAGTCCGACGTCAAGTAATTTGATGACTTCATTTTTAACCACTTCTTGTACATTTAGATTTACTCGACGTTGTGGTTGTATTACCTATTTGTAGTCATCGTTCATTAAAATTTTGTGCGTGCACATGGAATGACTTATGCCTTTAATATCTACAAGCTTCCAAGCGATCGCGTTTTTGTGTTTTTTCAAAAGTTTAATTAATTTTTCTTTTTCTAAACTACTTAATTTAGACGAAATAATTACAGGTGATTTACCATCTTTGTCTAGAAAAGCATATTCCAAACCTTTTGGAAGTTCTTTGAGCTCAAGAGGTGGGTCTTTAGGAGACTCCTTATTGGGTTGCTCATTTTGATCAAGAACTTTAAAAGTTTGTTCTGTGGCGACCTCTTCTTCAACAAAGTGGTCAATCTTTTCACTTGTATTGGGTGGTTCATCTTCATCTTCAATTAGGGGGTCATTATTGCCGAATGGATATTTCATTGATCGCTCAAGATCGACACTCTTTTTAAATGCCCCTAATTGAATAGATAGATTGTTGTACTTCCGGTTTTTCAAAGCTTCGTGGGTTTTTACAAAGGGTCGTCCCAACATTAGAGGAGCGTCATCGAGGATGACAAAGTCAGTTGGGATTACCATTTGATTTGTTTGAACCAAGACATCCTCAACTACACCGATTGATTTTATTATTTTCTGATTAGATAGAAAAATGGGTATTTGAAGTGGAGAAAAATCATTAATATTTAATTTTTCGAAAATGTAGTTGGGCATTATGTTAACACAAAGATCTTTATCAATTGTGACATTACTAATAAAGGAGTTTTGAAAAAAACATGGAACAGGTTTAATGTTGATTTCAAATGGGTCTTCTTTTATTAGCGAAGTTTGATCATTTGTTAACTTAATGCTTACCGTTTCGTCAATTTTAGTGTTAGTGTTTAACTCTTTTAAAAACTTAGCATGAGTGGGTACTAAACAATTATTTTCAAAAGAAGGTGACAAGAGATTAATTTCTTCAAAATTAGACTCTTCTTGAATTTTAACGTTGTCGGACTCACCTTTTTCATTGTTTAACTCATGTGTCGGTTTTTCACTTATTTGTTCTTCCATTTTACACTTTCAACTATCTCTTTTTTATTTAATTCTTCTCTTGCGCGGGACTCCTCTTCCCTTGCACGAGATTCTTTTATATAGCGCTTGATAGTTTTAAGGTGTTCTAGTATCCTATCTGTTACGTCAGTGATAGAATAAGGATCGGGATTTTCAAAGCTTGAATCCGGATGTTCGATCCTTTGTTCCTCATAGTACTCATATGAAGTAGATGGTTCATACCATTGTTCTTCATTGTAAGTATATGATGGATAAGGGTCGTAATTTTGTTCTTCATAATACTCATATGAGGTGGGCTGTTCACGCTATGGTTCCTCATAGTAAGCATATGAAGGTGGAGGCTCATATCTTGGTTCCTCAAAGTATGAGTATGGAGGCTCATACCTTGGTTCATCAAAATATGAGTATGAGGGAGAAGGTTCATACCTTTGGTCTTCATAGGATGTGTATGAAGTTGATGGCTCGTACCAGGGCTCCTCATAGTAGGTGTATGAAGTGGATGGTTGAAATAAGTCGCAATATTGTACCGAGTGCGGGTCACCACAATTGGTGCAATAGTCTTCCCTATAATCATCCTCCTCATAGGTGTAGTTGTAGCCTCCTGAGTATTGATCCATAAGAATCACTCAGCAGACCACAACAGAGTCTCGAGACCAGAAAACAAAAATAAAAACGGAAACAGAGGCTGGACACGGCCCCGTGTTCAGGATCTGTATCTGGGCGTTTGAATTAAAGTTACTGATTTCGTTGAGCACGGGGCGTGTTCAGTGAGCACGGCCCCGTGTTCAGGCTACTGTAAATGCTAAATCTAACTAAAATGCAGAAAAAAAATTTTTGCGCGCGTTTTAAAAAGGTTTTGAAAAACTGATTAGGCCATTGATTTTAAGCTTTCTTAAAATCCTTGTGTCCCCGGCAACGACGCCAAAAACTTGGTGTGTGTGCGGTGTGATATATATTTAAGTATATTTTTAGCCCTTTTTTACACGTTAGTCAAGTTTTAAATTTATTAAACACGATATTTTACTAACACCAAACAAACATATGGGCAAGTGCACCCATCGTGAGCGTAGTATAGTGTTGGCAAGATACCGAGGTCGTCCAAGGACACAAGAGCTTTTAATACCGGTTTATCCTCAACGTCTAATCAAATCAAAAGTTTAGAAAAATGTTTTAAACTAGAAAATAAAAACTAAAAATGCTGAAAATAAAAGTAAAAACAGATAGATAAGATGAATCACTTGGATCCGACTCGTGTTTAGTGTAACCTTTGATTATTTTCGCACTTTTGCACTTATTAAGAGATTATCTTAGTTATTGTAGTAGGTCCCTCTTTTGAAGGTGACGTTACCCTCAACCCAGTAGTTTGAGTCAGCAAGGATACAATCCTAAAGGGTTAGATTATTGAAAGATAATTAATTAAGTTATTAATGCATAATGTGGTAGGCCCCTCTTTTGAAGGTGACGTTACCCTCGGCTAAGTAGTCTGAGTCAGCAGGGATACAATCCTAAGTAGCCGGGTTAAAGTTTTAATAGTAGCTTACATATGAGGGGATCAAAGAGTTTGGACCCCCGCCATCCAATACTGGTGGGTATTGAAGGAGGTCCTACTAAATTTGACCCAGGTCCTTGCAGGATCTATACACTGAACAAGGCAAGACTCTTACCAAACCATTCCCTTAACCCCCGACCAGGTAGCCAACATATCTCCATATAGACCGTGGAGATATGAATGGTGAAAATCTTTTATTTTATATAGACAGTAAAATAATGCTAAAACACCACGGATAAATGATAAGGAAGAATCACCTTCAACATAAGAAACTAGTTATTAAAGTCATTAATACATAACCAAATAAAAAGTGCGAAAAGATTAAAAATAAAAAAGTATTACACTAGACACTTGTCTTCACCAAGTGATGTAAGAGACTTAGGCAAACATGGCCTTTGATTGTCAAGAACTCTTACGATCAATCTTGGATCCCGAGACTACTCACACACTCTATGATGGATAATGGATGATGGTGGTGGATGATGGTGTTATGATGGTGGTGGGTGGCGGGTGAAGTGTGAAGTGTGAGAGAGGTGGTTTGTCAAAGGATGGTTTGCAAATGAGCTAAGCACCCCTATTTATAGCCTGAACAGAAGCTCGGGCACGACCCCGTGTCCATTGGGCACTGCCCCGTGTCCACCCTACTTCTCTTTCTTCATTAATTGCAGTTTGTCTGCATTAGTTGACCACGCCCCCGTGTTCGCTGGGCACGACCCCGTGTGCAGATGCGTATCTGTACTATCGAGATTTCCCCAGATTCTGCGAATCTTAGAGTTGACCACGGCCCCGTGTCCGATGGGCACGCCCCCGTGGTGGGTGATAGAAGCTTCTACAACTTTCTCTTTTCTGCAGACACTTGGGCACGCCCCCGTGCTCACTGAGCACGGGGCGTGTTCAGCCTTCTGTCTTCTTGTTTTTGCTTAGGAAGATGCTGTCGGGGGGTCGGGCATGCCACATTTATTCGTTTTCTTGTATTTATGTTAGATTTAGCTGCCTTGTTGCTTCTTTTATTCATTTGAGCTCATTTAATCCTGAAAATACAAAAGGAAGACAAAAACACACTTTTTCCAACATTAGTACTAAAAAAGGGTTAGTTTTATGCCACATTTGATGTAATTTATATGTTGCATTTTGCACACATCAAATACCCCACACTTGAATCTTTGCTTGTCCTCAAGCAAAACTCTTTATAATGTGGCTTTTCACTCCCAAATGGAATGGGTATAAGAGAAGGTTTTTGGGCTTGTCATAGAGTGTCGAGATTTCCAAGATTCTTTATTTAGGTTTTATTTTTATTTATTTACAATCCTATTCGTCATGATTTATTTAAAACATTACATAAGATAAATTACTTATTAGGGCATAACATGCTTTTTTTTAAATTCTATTTATATACAAGTTCACATACCTCACGGGGGATCACTCAACACTCGGCCGAAGATGTATTTTAGTGAATCACTCGAGAGCGGCATGGAACTTACTCCTACCATAAGTTTGCCAAGCAATCAGTCCTCCTCCTTTTTAACTATGCCCCTTTGTAAATATCAAGAGGACTTTTGGGTGAAGGGTTAGGCTTGGGTTAAAGGTAGGTGGTTGGGTTAGTGGTTAGTAAAAGGGCGAAAGGCGTAAAAAGCGTCGGTTTTCGTAAGACTTTTTATTTTTGTAATTTTTATTTTTATTTTTATTTTGATGAAGCCATTATTCAAACAAAGTTATTTTTTGATAAACTTGTTTGTTTATTTCTTTTTGCTTCATCATCATCATTGTTTTTTAAGTCATAAGAAAAACCGAGCTTTGTTACTAAAATAAAAGGGGTTTAAAATGAAAAAGGGTTTTGGTGGGTAAAAAGGGTGTTTGTTTTGGGTTAAGAAATGAAAAGGTTTAGGCTCAAAGGGGTTAACTAGGGGGATCTTGGGTAGGTGGTTAAAAAAAAGAAAAATAATGGTGTAGAAATAAAAAAGGGTTAGTCCTAATGCCTCCATCATTTACTTACTCGGGTTTAAGTTGGTAAGGACCGGGAATGTATCGTCGTGGCAAGTTCTAGAGTCGTAAGAACCAAGCGGCTATTCACACAAGAAATGAAAAATGAGCATTTATGTTAGATTTAGCTGCCTTGTTGCTTCTTTTGTTCATTTGAGCTCATTTAATCCTGAAAATACAAAAGGAAGACAAAAACACACTTTTTCCAACATTAGTACTAAAAAAGGGTTAGTTTTATGCCACATTTGATGTAATTTATATGTTGTATTTTGCACACATCAAGGAGTTACACAACGCCACATGTTTGAAAACAGACATGATCATAAAAATGGCGTTGATGTAGGACATGTTCAAATGGAGGCTTTAAAATCTTCAAGAACAAGAAGCCAATGAAAGTGATGACTCCGAAGAAGAAGATAAAGGAAGTGATGGACACTTCTCAGACAAAGTCTCTTCTAACGAGGAGTTTTGATTTTTTTTTGTGTAATTTTTTTCACATAATAAAATATTATATTTCTCTCATTAGTTACAAAACGCCAAAAAATGTCACAAAGGCCATTGAATACAAAACTCTAAATAATAAAAACTATTTTTCCTGTGTAATTTTTTTGGTGTTAATGTATTTTATCATTTTGGTCTACAAAACGCCATTAAATATAAAAACGCCAAACTTGGAAGATGAGACGTCTTACAACCTTAACAGATAAAGCTGAACAAAACAGTAAATACAAACAGTAACTGAAAGGACGGTTACTTTATTACTAGCATTTATTATAATAAAATACCGCCTAAACTACGCGCCAAAAACATTCTATAAAGAGAAATGTCTCTACACAATCCATTGATCACACCCAAAAACAACGCCATGTTTCCTAAAAACCACTCACTTTATAACGCTAACAAATAGTTAAAAAAACCACAGATGGCAAACCTCGTTTCTTGGATATTCAGTATTGTTCTGCATGAAGTTTCACTGAAATAATTCTTACCTGAGGTGAGTATCTCTATAAGATTTTGCTGAATGAGATGGACAAATATTCAAGAAAAAGAGCCTGATAACAGTGATATGTCATTTTGTGTGCTTTGTTCTTGATGAATTTTGAATGGCATGAAGGGATCGATTGGACTCCATGATGATAATATCATCCACTCAGGCTTTGATCTACAACAACATGTCAACAAACAACAATAGATCACACCAAAATATAAGATGTCACTAATCAGCTTCGCCTGAAGGACGGGCGTTATGTAGGAAAATCGGCATCTAGTTAAGGTATTCAAAGGTTCAAGGCAGAAAACTTCAAGAAGAAGAGACTGATGACAGTGAAGATTTGGATGAGAAATTGGATTAGCATTTTTAATTTTTTTCATTTTCTATTTTTTTAATTTTTGGGGATCATTTTCTGTTGTTTGTTATCTAATTCTCCACTGATAAAATACATTATTTCTGTAAAAAAAGTGTTTATAAAACGCCAAAATGCTACAAACACCAAACACCTAATAGTATGAAAACTGTGAGAACGGATCCCGCCCAAGCACGTTGTTGCTATATAAAACGCCAAAAAATGCTGAATCTTATAATAAAATTACTTTAACCAGTTATTATTAAAAACTGCAAAAATTAACTAAACGCCATTAAAACAATGTATAAACGAATGTGCCATCTTTATCTAAATGCCAAACTCTGAAAAGATGGGACGTGTTACAGCCTTGACAGATGAAGCTGAACAAAACAGTAACTGAAAATGAAGGAAACTTTATTACTAACGTTTATAATATTAAAAGCCACCCCATCGTAATTGAATTTAGGAAAAATTACACGTTTTGTCCTTTATCTTTATAGTACTTTACAGGCGGTGTCCTTTTTTTCAAATGTTGACAGGCGGTGTCCTTTAGTAGGTATTTTGTTACACGTTTTGTCCTTTAACCCTAACCCAGTTAGATTTTTTTATTAAATCTGGTTACCCATGGGTATTTTAGTCTTTTTACCCCTTTTATTTAATATTATTAAAAAAATAAAACAAAACAAAACATTTTTAAAAATTATTATATATATATATATATATAGAGAAAGTATAATGTACAAAATGGCTTAACCTACATTAACATACGCGACAAAATTTATAACGTGCGTAATTATTTTTTTCACCATTATAACGTGCGTGATTATCACCTCCATGCGTGATTATCACCTCCAATGCGTGATTATCACCCAAAAACTGCTCCCATGCGTTATTAGGGCTCCCATGCGTGATTATTGCCCAGATCTGATGGTTGAGCGCGTCGCGTACGTGAAGTAGGATAAGGACTTTTGTATGTTAACCTTTCCCTATATATATATATATATATATATATATAAAGTCTCTTTCTCTCTCTTTACACACACTCTCTCTCTACCACACTCTCTCTCACACATCTTCAGATCCTACCACCCCCTCTCACCACCATTAACCACCGACCACCACCACCACCATCAACCCACCACCACCATAAAGAGGGGTGAACCGAAGTGGATCTGAACCGTACAGAGTGAAATCAGAGCTCGTGGAGTCAATCAAGCTCTCCATCCACTCATCAGTATCAAACTTGTCTACAGATCCAGACGCCGCTACAAAATCCGCAAACCTAAACCCTGGCCGGTGGTGGTGATGACTCTCTAAACTCGGAAACTGAAATCCAGCCGCCTTTTCACCTCCGGCAACATCCACCGCTCCTCCGTCAAACGGATCAGAAACTTGAAAAAGGGGGAAATTGAAACGGCGGCGGTGTGTTGTTACATCAGTGGGGGATAGTAACGAAGAGTGAGTATAATGGAGCAAAGGAAAGCAAAAGGAGAAGGTGAACAACATGGTTTTGTTTGATAAGGCCACCTATGATAAGCTTCGTTCTGAATCTCCAAAGTTCAAGCTCATTACTCCTTCCATTTTATCAGAGAGGTTGAGGGCTCATATATTCCTTTAGACTAAACTACCCTCATGTGACTTGCATGTGACCAGATTTAACAAGAAAATCTAACTGGGTTAGGGTTAAAGGACAAAACGTGTAACAAAATACCTACTAAAGGACACCGCCTGTCAACATTTGAAAAAAAGGACACCACCTGTAAAGTACTATAAAGATAAAGGACAACACTTGTAATTTTTCCTTGAATTTATTTATCTTTTTAAAACTCCATAATTACCTGTCACATTATAGGCCTGCATCCTACATGACACGACAAATGATACACAAAATACACATCAAAAAATTACTAATGTTTTTAAGGGCCAAAAACATATATCTATCTGGCGCCAAAAAAAAACTCAAGTAGAATAGGTAAACAAAGCTTAACACTCCACACATTCACTAAACACGTCACACATTGTCCAAAACGCCATACAACTTAAAAAATGGCTCAGGTTATTGCATGGAGGTTTGAGAGGCCAGAGAGACGTTTCGTGCTAAAGTTCTCTGACAGGAGAAGGGTGAAAGTCAAGACAATCAAAGCCATACTTAGTATGGATGAAGTTGTTCAGAGGGATATTCTGGCCCTTGGGATTCCAGTGGCCTACGATTATGAAAGGACTCGAACTGTAATAAGAAGATTAAAGAGAAAAATTCCAGCATATAATGATGATGTTGACGATAATGATCTATCAAAAGTTACCAGTTGGAGTTTGGATGAACAATAAAAAACGGTGAACGTGAGTTATCAACACGGGGTGGATTATTTATTGACAATGGACGAAATGCTGAACACATATAGACTACATCTTCTTGAACAGCTCTGTGATTTAGCACCTTCTAACGATGCAAGATCCGGCATTGTGATGATATTTAAGTATAGGATGCAACAAAGACGAGACGAGATTATGACGTTATACGCCAATGCACAAGATGATGATGATGAGTCTGATGAGAGTGATGAACAAAACGATGGTTACATCTCTGATGTAATACCATCCACAGAAGACTATTAGTTTTTGTTTGATTTCATCTTAGTGGTACTCTTTTGAATTACCAATGAATTATAATGAATTTAAAAACGACATGAACGCCAATAAATTTACTTTTATAACATATATGGGGTTTATTGACTGTTGAAATCTACAAAAACGCCTAATAAATTAGAGAACGCCATGGACGAAAAGAAGTTAGAATTACTAATTGATTATAATGAATTTGGGGACGCCATAAACGCCAAAATATTTACTATGTAATACAAAAACGATTAATTTATCGAGGCAGGTCTAAAAAAACAATAAAACGCCAGGTAGTTATTGAATCTAACTAAACGCCAAAAAAATCTTACACGCAAAAAAATGAAGCGGTGTTGTAAGACGGATTGAAAAAAAGAATGTAAAAGGACAAAAACGCCCATCCGCCCTTCATTATATCGCGTACCACGTGTAGAACCATGATCTATTCTTACCATTCTCACACTTTTAGGCGTTTTCTTCTGATCCCCTTTATATTACACACACACACACACACACACACATATATATATATATATAGGGCTCTGTTCAAATGAGAACCGCCATGAGTTGTGAGAATCGTGAGAACTTTTTCTTCCCGCACGAGTTAGGCCAATTTTTTTTCACAAACGTAGATGAAAATCTTATAAACACATCTGTAAAAAAAAGTAAAAAAATTTGTCGAGTCGGTAGTTTTGACTGATGCAAGTTTTTTTACACGCTGGTGTAAATTTTGTATGAAGATAAATATTTTTTTTACGCCTCATGTAAATGTGGGTATGCGACATTTTTTTTTATTTTTTATTTGCTGAAACAAGTGATTTTTCTATGACTTTTGAGAAAAAAATTTCGAAAAAACCTTTTGATTGACCTAGTTCTCACGGTTGTCACAACTCAATGTGGTTTTCATTTTAACCCACCCTCACACGCGCGCGCACACACACACACGCACATATATATATATATATCAAAGTGGAGTGTCTTTTTAAAGAGATTAAAATGCTCCACGTGGAATACTTTTTTGGGGGGGTTGGGGGAATCCGAACTTTTAATGCACGTGGAGTGCATTTTCGCATGAAACATATGGTCGACTTCACACCAGTTTTACACATGTGAAGTGGTTGAGGCGTCCATGTGGGGTACAATGGTGCACAAACTTTGATAACTCTAGAAAGCTGGTGTCACGGCCCCCGACCCGTACCCTGGTTCGGACGCCGCGAGGCAGACAACAGTGGTACCGGTGTTTATTAATCGGCAACGGAAATATCATCATGATCGAGTGTTAGGAAAAATTTATAAGAGTTTCAAAACACCGAATTATTTTATTTCATAACTGTGGGGTAAACCCCGTATTTACAGGAAGGGAATTTCACTGGGGAAATCCTTTAATTACAGAAAACACGTTTTATTTCCAATTTACTGAGCCACTTATGTAAGTTGTAGTGCTTCACGGCACTTTTCCTTTCTTCACAGTAAATCACCTGAAACGTGTTTTAAAAACATTTGATCAGCGAAAAATACTGGCGAGTGCATTCTATTTATACAAAAGACACATTGTCATAAGTTATAGCATTAAGAGTTTTTACATTTGTGTATATCTTATAAATTATCTGACCAAGTTGTCACTCGGCAAGACCTGTGACTGTGGTCATATCGCTATTGGGTCCATTCACTCAAAAGTGACGCTTGACAAGTAGTGTATACAAAACCCCATGTACTGGCAGTAATTTAAATATATACCTAATTAAATATATACAATGCAAACGAATTAGTGTATTAACTCAATACAACATTAATGATAATCACGAGATGGAAACCCCATAACGAATGACAAAGTATAGCCGGATATCAGCAGCACTTAAACATCCGTCGGATCGGTTTTAATCGATTGGATATAGTACCGTAGCAGTGATCGAGTTATTACCCTGATATCGCAGCAGAGTTTCGAGACTTGATTTGTAATTTCGAAAGAAACAGAAGAACGAGTGGTATAACAATCGAATTTTAATGCCAAAACCTGCAAACTGATCAAGTGCCAAACCAGTGGCTTTATAGCCAAAATTGTTGCATCCCGTGTGTCGCGCCAGCCCCCTTATCCTGTCGCGTGGCGCGGGGGAGGTCTATTTAGGCTAGGGTAGCCTTGTGTCGTTTATAGCCTGGAAATGTGTCAAAAACGAATTATACATGTTTAGATCTCCTGTCGCGAGTCGCGGAACAATTAGGGGATCCCCCCTTGAGTTTTAGGGCGCCCCTAGCGCTGGTTTCGTCCGTTTTTTCGTTTCGGGTCGCATCGTACTAGTTGGGGGTTCCAATTAGGGTTCCTTAGTGTGCATTTTAGGAATGGGTAACTGAAATTTTCAAGGTTGTCACAGCTGGCGCACAAATTTTACTAGTTAGAGTTAACTTTCGTTTTGCTCCCTGTGGTTTGGTCATTTTAACGGTTTTGCTCCAATAGTTTAAAAATAGCCATTTTCCTCCCTGATCTTTCAAGTTTGTCGCCAGTTTGCTCCCTGGCTCTAACTCAAATAAAACGTTTAATTAAAAGTAGGGGTATTTCGGTAGTTTACTCCTTGGCTCTAACTCAATTAAAACGTTTAGTTAAAAGTCGCGGTAGTCGTCGTCGGCAGGTGGTAGTTGTAGGTGGTGGTGGTGGCCGGTAGAAAGAGTGGTTAGAAAGATGGGGATCAGAAAAGAATTACTTATATACATGTAAATAAACAAGTTATAGGTTTATTTAGATGAAAAGACTTACATGCCCTTGCTTTTATCTATAAAATTACCAAAATACCCTTCTAGTTAATGGATTTTTTTGATGGAGTTAGAGGCGGGGAGCAAAATGACGATAAGTTAGAAAAATCAGGGAGAAATGGCTATTTTTAAACTATTGGGGCAAAACCGTTAAAATGAGCAAATCACAGGGAGCAAAATGGAAGTTAACTCTACTCGTTATTTTGTTCAGGAATATGAAAAGTCAAAGTTTATTTAGAGTAATTTTTTTTTATCATATATTCATTTTGGGAATTTCCATAAGGAAAATCCTATTCAGTGAAATCTTTTCAAGCTCCTTCTTATAATTAGAATTCATCTTTGAATAATACAAATGAAGATAAAAGCACTGCAATAACGTCACAAACACCAACAAGAAGTTATCAAGATAACTTGCATAATACCTAGATAACAAGCTCTCTAACACCAATGAAATTAAGTTATAGCCAGAAACGTGACTATAATAAACGTCCTTCTGGCTTATGACCTGTTTCTTTTCCACCTTGGTAACTATAATAATGATATTATATACACAAGTATATCATGATGAGCCAATTTCTAGCCTTGGTTGCTGTTAGAACCCCCCCATCTACCTAAGCGAATCAAGAAAGAGAGTACTTCAGATGGGTCGTGAAGCGAGTGGAAAGCCATTGTCTTGGTGGGTTTGGAAGAAACAACAATCGGGTATCCTTGGCCCCTTTCCCTTAAAACCTGACATGTGACATGACTAGTTAGTTAGTTATTAGAAACCTGCATAATATATATATCGGTGGTTTATAATGAAGATGCATGCATGTTACCCTAAAAGCATCCTCATCGGTTGTATCATCTCCAATATATATTGGTAGGAGGGTTTTGGAGTTATCAATGCCTAAGTTATTGATTAAATACTCAAGGGCGTGACCTTTGTTCCACTCGATGGAAGGTCGAATTTCCAACACCTTTTTGCCACTCGTCAAGTGAAATTTTGGATAATTTACTAACATCGACTTCACTTCCTGTTCTAGTCTCTCATAATCCTCGTCGTCTTTAACGTGTCGATAATGAACAGAAAGGCAGAACATGTTATCCTCAATCACCACTCCTCGTATGTTTTTGGTTCTCTCCATCATTTCAACCAACATCTGTCATGTCATGCATATATATCTCAGTCAGTCAGTCACTTCATTTGATTTAGTTACATGCATACATCATCGTAAATTAATTATGAAAGACATGTTTCATTTATTTGTAAATTCATCCTTTTCATGATGCTTTAAACTAACAACTAATTAAGAGGTTAGATCGATCAAAGGTACATTACTACATACCTTTTTAATTGCGGGTAGAAAGTCTTTAGCCGGTTGGAAGACGATAAATTCGTTTCCCTGCAGAGCCATCAAAAGTAGTTAATGACTGCGTGCATGCTCTTTAAAACGGACAAAAGCTAGGTTAATGACAATGATAATAATTAAATTACCTCTTCATCCACGGTTTTATAGTGATATTTGTCATCGTATGAATGATTTTTTTGGGCTGGTCCCATGGTGTCCATCCCATGACTCCCTGAATAGTAGACTTCATTTAATTTTACAAAGCTATAAACCTGAAGATAGAAATATAAATTTAATTTGATCATTGATTATTGTATAACATAAAACGATAACTTTCCAAATGTATAATTAAGTATGTATTAATAATATTACCTTTTCGCGACTCCTGCCGCTGATGATAGCCGTGGGAAAGTGCTTAGAAACCTCTTGAACAGCTGCACGCATCTGGTTGATAAGCCAACCATTATTAGATATTATTAAATAGATCAACTGAATACATACATGCATGTGTTTTTTTTAACAGAAGAGTTCGTTACCTGATCAGACATGAAGGCACGATCAGGATCACAGACGATGGGTGACAAGGTTCCATCATAATCCAAGAAAACAACAATCTGTTTTCCCTTTGATGCATTAATCATCTGTTGGAAGGAGCTTATAGCGGAAGGATGTTCTTTCTGTCAAATTCAATTCAAGACAATCATTTATTTATGGGCCGGGTACATCCATCTCTTAATTAATTATACATGGTAGAAGAATTGAAGGTAAATAATGACGTGCTTACGTACCAACCAAGATATATAGTTTTCATCTCCAACGGTTGGGCTAGTAGCATCGTGTCGAGCTTTGAACATGGGTTCGGAATCAGATTTCCTGGATATCCATCTTTGCATTCCCATTACCACCTCGTAGACCTTAGCCGCAATATTGCCTACAAGTACCATCAAACAAGTTAAAAGGACCATCGATGATCAGGTGGACATAATAAAAAGAAGACAGACTGCTAATAAGTATCATATATATATATATATGGATTACCTGACAATCTAATATGAGATTTGAAGTAAAGTGTAAATGGCAAACAACTCCAAGTCTAAATATATATAGGAGGGAGGGGGCCGGGCCCCGGATGGGAAGTTTAGGTAGGGGATTGATTAAACTAAAATTGATGTATGTATAACATATATGTTTACAAGTGTATGGATGTGATTAGCTTCAAAAGTCAGTCTGATCTAGCTAGATAGCTTATAACCCAAAACTAAAAGGCTAGCATCCGGACCCCACCCTCATGTTAGTTTTTTTTTTTGAACGGCAAAGTATCATACAGTTTTTGGGTGCGGGATACCTTACACCCCCCCATTCCGGGGTGGCCCGTTGCCCCACTCCGGCCAGACGTGAGTGTCTGAACAGTGCCCCAGCTGGCATCAGAGCGTTGCCGGCGTTCACCCGGAAACCCCACAGGTACCTTGCCCACACAAGAGGGCGTGACGAGTTGATAGCACACCAGCGAACCGGGAGTCGAACTCGGGTACCATGGGTAAAACCGGGGCTGTCTCACTTTTGGTGGGAACGGGGATCGAACCGGCACCACTTGCGTGGAAACCAACCTACCCACCGCTCCACCATAAGATATGTGATTGTGTAACAAAGATGGAGTTGGTCATGCATGTGCCGTTAGTCTCTTCATTATTATTATTATGTAGCTGCCGTCCATCATTTCGTTTGATCGTGATATTTGATATAAATAAATAATATCTATATATAATTCATTTAAAGCTACTGACGAGAAGAAATATATATACGTTTACATAACCAAAAGCTAGCATTGAAAATAAGTTGAAATGAATTGAGTCATTGTCATGGCTTGTGCAAATATTCTTCGAATATAATCTGTTGCTATATATTTTTAAATCAACAGGACAAAGTAATATTTAAACTGGATATAAATTAGATGGTTAATTATTATTTAAACTGATTTGATGTGAACAAATAAGGTGTTGAGTGGCAAATTGTAAAATACTCTTGTAATTATAATTACATGTCTCGCTGGAATATTTGTCCTATTTTGGTTGTATATTCACCAAACACGGACATGATAATATGTTTTTAGTTGTCAACATCAGTTTGACAACTTGAAATGGCTACCCACTCTACGTACGCTCAATATTCAATAATTGTGTGGTAGGGGGACCAAGTTACCCAATTAATTCATTTCTCAAAGCGTCACGTTATGACAATACAACTTCTAATCTATATACGCTTACGCTCCAAATACATAATTTAGGTATTGCTCCATATATAGATTAATTTCGTGAGACTCAAGCCATATATATGTATGTTTCGTGCAAATTCATCCTATTTAATTTCAACTAGCTAGTACATACATTAATTATTAAACATCATTTGCAGTTTTGAGTTAACTACAAACCTTAATTTGCAACATAAAAAGGTGAATAATATCATATAATATTTAATGATTTATTATTATGCTACAAACGGCGCCAAATACCATATGCAGACCATGGTTACATGCCACGTCCATTATTGGTGTCCAAATGAAACCAATAATAAAATAGATTACCTGACTTACATCGGTTATCCAACTCTATTTCTTCGATAGATTCCTTAACAATTTAATAGTTTTTTTTTTTTTTTTTATGGAATAAGCTTTTACTAAATTAAACCGTCATATAAGGGGACAGGGCGCCCCCTTGTAACCATTTCATCACGCGTCGAACTCGGTGGAACACCCCCGACGTTGGTCTTGATCACGCGTGGATAACTAAACGCATTGTCCTTGTAACGCGTGGTGATATTTGTGGTGGTGAGTTGTTTTTCAATGGTTAGATGTTTGTGTGGTGAATGAAGAACATTTCCACTAAAATCTACCACTAGTGATGGAATAAAGCTCGATAACGTGGCGGAACTTGATTGTATATTGTAAGTGATGAGTGATGGGCGCCCCCACACCCTAACAAATCATCAAGATAATCACATATCATATTAAAATTCTACTAAATTTTATCTAACGAGGTGTTTAAGATTTTGTATACAGTTAAAGAGAAAAAAATGTATCACTCGTTCATATGTTGTTCTAAAATCGCATTTTCTTATTTGCACGAAAACATAAGCAATCATTTTTTTTTAATTATTTGCCAAACATTAATTTCAAATTATATATTTTATATAAACATCATAATCAGCTAATATATAAAATTCAATCTCAAAAGTAATATTGTATGGGTATACCTATTGGCACACCAATGTGCCTATATGCACATCAAAAAAGTGGTTTTTTGTCTTATATGCACACCCTGCAGTGTCGAGATGTGGTCAAAGCGTGGCGTTTTGGTACGGTAAACCAGACAAAGACTGACAGGTGTCTGACGGATCTGTTGACCGGATCAAAACGCCGAGCTTTGTCCACGTTTTGGTCCTGTCAACCAGACACCCGGTCAGTCTTTTGTCTGGTTTACCGTACCAAAACGCGGCCAAAGCTCGGCGTTTTGGTCCGGTCAACAGACCCGTCAAACACCCGTCAGTCTTTGTCTGGTTAACCGGACCAAAACGCCACGCTTTGGCCACAGCTCGACACTGCAGGGTGCACATATAGGACAAAAAAACCCTTTTGAAGTGGCTATCTACACACCAAGTGTGTAGATAGTTTGAGCCTGTTGTATTGAGTGAATTGAAATATTGTAACAATAAAATATTATATTTCATTGATTAAATACTAAAAGCTGCCTTTTCAAAACTCAATAACTTAGCAAGAGGACACGTGCTAAGATATGAGTTGTAAAGTGAGAAAGATCCTAGGACTTTGTCTGTTTGATGGAAGAAGTACATCTGAACTCTGGTTTTATAATTCGAATGTGATGCTAAGACTAATGGGTATGGTTAGGATAGGCTTGGATGGGTTGAGCCGCCACGTAGGCGTCACGTAGGCGGCTCGTGGGGGATGAGCCTCCATCATATTTGAGGGGGATGAAGGCTCGTGGGGGATGGGGCCCCACCTTATTATTTTATAATTTTATAAGTTTTAATTTATTAACTTAATAAAAACTTTATAAAAATTAAAAAATACAACATAAAACAACATAAATAATTTCATTTCATAACATAAAAAAAAATTACATTTCCTAAAAAAAAAAAATTACATTTCCTAAAAAAAAAAATTACATTTCCTAAAAAAAAAAAAATTACATTTCCTAAAAAAAAAAAATTACCGAAAAATAAAAAATTAGATTTCCTAAAAATAAAAAAACAACCTACGACGACCATTTTTTCATCACTTCTACTTTCATCTTCTGATAAACCACTCGTTCCGCCTCCGGAACCGAGTCGAGATCCAACCTCATAATCAAGTCGTCCATTTTCTCCGATGCCTTCGAGCCGCCCCCTCCACTCGAGCCGGCCGCTTTGCGCTTTCCGGCCGCCTCTTTTTTTGCTTTGTCCCTCCCGGGGGGACGTTCCGCCTCGTGAATGGGCAACACGTCCTCGTCATCTTCCGGGTCGTCGTGAATGGGCAACACGTCCTCGTCATCTTCCGGACGTTCCCCTGTTTTCTCGAACCGCTTTTTGACGCGGTTTCGGGTACGTTTTCAACCTTCTTCCCTTTCCCCTTGTTTTTTTTTCGGTTGAGCTCTTGCGGTGGCGATTCGGGGACGACTTCATCATCATCATCATCAAGGTTAACCGGTTGGGAAGTTGGCGGTTGCGCTTGGAGTTGTTCAAACGAGTTGCGTTGCATCATTTGTTGTAGCGCTTGGTATTGTTGGAGTTGTTGAACTTGAGACATTTGTGAGAATGCGTTGGGTGTTTGTTGGAAACCCGAAAAAGGAAATTGCGGAGCACCCCACGAATTATCCATACTCGGATTGTAAGCGGGAGTCGAAAAAAAGTTAGGTTGGTTCGGGTTTTGATTATTCGGGTTGGGGTTGTTTGGGTTGGGGTTGTTTGGGTTGAAAGGATTCATGATTTAGAGAAAAAGGTATAAAAAATATGGAGTGTTTTTTTATAAAAGGGAAGATAATTGGAGAAGAATGGGAGTAGAAAGGATAGAAATGTATAAAAATGGTTGAGATATTGGGTATTTAAATAGAAAAATGATTTTTTTTTTTTTTTTTTTTTTTTAAAGAGCCGTTATGCAACGGATGGTTTTGGATGTGGGGCCTCGACTGAATCGGCGCATGTGGGACGTTTGGGCCGGGCCGGGGCTAAGGGGGGCGGTGTGGGGGCTCGGCGCCGGACCAAGCCGGGGCTAGCCGACCCCCATACCCATTAGTCTAAGGTCGGTGATCAAGATCTTTCACTATATTTTGTCAGTCTCCTATGTTTCATTTTTATATATAGGCTTCTTTAACTTACTTAATGACACGTTTCTAAATAACTAAATTACATTTCGAAGTATTATTGTAAAAGAATTAGTGTCTAACAGGTTTTTTTAGTGTGTGTGTGATAAAAAAAAGTCCATTAATATGGTACGACCTCATGATTACCATTTTTTTAATTGCATTTAACCTGTTTGTATATATATTTATGTTATTCAAATGATAATGAGCACCTCGACTTATTTACTTTCTTAGGTTTCAATAGATTTTTACATCATTTTTTATTTATAAAAGTTTATTAAAGATTTTTTTTCGTTTCAAATGTAGTAAAAAAATAAATAAAATTTGTTGTAATCGCAGAAATACTATAGAAAATATTGGAAATCAAGTAAAAAGTTGTTTTAAATTGATAAAACCTTATGAAATATACAGTAAAAAACAAAAAGAATAGTAGTAAGTTGAGTTAAAATACGGGTAAAATGAAAAGTTTTTGGTTTTGAGAAAAAAACAAGACTAAACAGATCATATTATGAGTTAATTTTTGGTAAAATTATCGGAGTTAATTAGTATATGCATATATATAGGATTAGGTTCAAGAGTGAACACTAGTGTAGCTTGCGAACTGAGTGAACTAATCCTAGCCATACACGTGTGTGGATCAATGGTTAGGATTTGATGTAGAAATACACTAGTGTATTTTACGATTTGATGATGAGATCCTAGCCATACATGTGTGTAGATCAATGGCAAGGATTTGTTCACTCAGTTCGCAAATACCTTAGTGTTCACTCTAGAACCCCACCCTATATATGTGTGTATGTGTGTGTGTGTATGTGAGATTTTAACAATTATACTAGTGGGTAACCCGTACGTTACGACGGGTCGTAAATTTTGTAAAAGTATGTGCCTTCGGTAATAAGAAAATCAAAGTTTCAACGTGCTCTATCAAATATAGGTCATATCCTTAACAAAAAGAATGGGGTCACTTGACCCCTTCGACTCATTCAATGGAAATTACCCATTTGACCCATGATATTATTTATATACACACACATGTGCACGACAATTTACCATGCAATAGTCGTTTTCAGTTAGTTTAGCAAATTATACGGACGCATTCAAATAAATTGAAAGTTGCACATGATTATTTTACAAAAGAAACTGAAGTTGCATGGAAGTCTACCGGCATGAATGTCGAGTTGAGCCCAAGTTATCACTTCGAGCAGCTCTTCAAGAGTAGAGGTGCACAAATCGGGTTTTTTTTTCAAATACCCCTTTCCGGGTATGATTGATATTAGAAAATCGGATATTGAGAGAAAGCGGATAGGGTTCAGGTACAAGTATTGAGGAGAAAAACTATACACTATGTACCCGGGTAGGGTATGATCGAATTCGGGTATAAACAGGTATTGGAACCGAGTATTAATACCATGTTTTTAAAAATTAAGTATATCTTTATTAGTTTTGGTTTGTAATTTGTAAAAAAATAATTAAAAAAATTACAAAAACATAAATTCACTCAAGTACAAATTATTTCTAATATAATATACATTTCTAGAAAACATAAATATAAAGTTGTGAAGTAAACATAAAAATATACTTTAAATATTAGGGTATTCTATGGGGTATTTAAAAAAACCGGTATGGGTAGAGGATTTAACTGGGTTCGGGAATAAGGTTCAACCGGTTCTAGGCATTTTAGGGTAGAAATTGGGTACTATTTCGGGCATAAAATACCTAGGTAAAAAAATAATTGGCTCGAGATATGGATTTTTTTTGCACCTCTATTCAAGAGTGCCATATACACGTTTAAGAAAATAATATTATCAAAACGGTTGATAATTTGGTTTGAAGCAAGGTAAATACATGGTAGACGAAGTATATAATTAACCCAACTAGGTTTTTTCACAATCACCGCGTTGCGGCGAACTTATTTTGTTATTTAGTCTGCGTTTACATGTCTTTTGAAATCACTACGAGGGCGTTGCGCACGAAACTGTTGACAAGAATAAAAAGAAGATATAGAAAAAAACACTAAAAGATAACCGAAATAAAATCAACAAATTTTTTTTTACGGTAATGATTTTGTTCGTATGAAACCCGTGGTCAGAGATAAGCAAATGGTATTGGGTACCGGTACTGAATTTCCCGAACCGAAAGATCTTAAGTACAAATTCGGTACCGACTTTTGGCGCCTACCGGTTTTTACCTTCATATACCGATACCGTAACCGGTATTTTCGGTATCGATATCGGTTGGCACCGAGCTCATCCCTACCCCTGAAACTGAAAAAAAAGAAATCATTAAAAGTTGAAGAGAATCAACAAAAAAGTTGCACGATACCGTTGTTGTTTGTACGATACTCATGATCAGAGATGAGCAAATGGTACCGGTTAGAAGTACCGAATTTCCCGAACTAAAATATTTTCGAAATCATTTCGGTACTGACTTTTGGGGTTTTCTGTACAAGGCTGGTGCCGGTTTTTACCTTCGTGTATCGATAACTGTACCAGCCTGGTGCCGTTTTTTTACCTTCATGTACCGATAACGAACCGGACCATACATGTATTTTCGATACAAGTACCGGTTGACACAAAGCTTATTCAACTTAAAAAGTAAGGAAATAATATATTACTTTAATATTAAAAAAATTTACTCTTCAAAACATTGGAAATTTAATACAACAAGGATAATTCCTTATGAAAGAAAAACCATATGGGCATCTTCTGAAATTGGGGCAACTTTGAATTATTTATTATGTAATGCAAATTCTCAACTCTTTTTACCAAGATTTAAAATTTAGAGTTAAATGCCAAAATAGTCCATGTGGTTTGGGCTGTTTTGCCAGTATAGTCCAAAGGTTTCATTTTTAACAGCTGGATCAAAAAAGGTTTAATCGTTGCCATTTTGGTCCAACTGACTTAACTCCATCCATGCTCCTCAGTTAGTCAAGGGGTATTTTTGTCATTTCATGTTTTGTGAATTATATTAAAGATTATAAAAGGAGAACAAAAACTGTTGTGAGGGAGGATCGAACCTGGGCCTCTGGCCAGTTCACTCACAAACGCACAAGCCACTAGACAGTGAGCCATGCTCACATTTGTGTAAGAAATGGATTTTTATTGATTTTATTCTTTGATTCGGTTCATCGCCTACACCTGCAAACAAACAGATGACCAAAAACCCCATTTTTAACCAGGGGTATTTTGGTATTTTGGATTTTCTAGGAATTTTTTGATTTTTTAGAATTTTTTGATTTTTTTTTATTTTTTTAGAATTTTTTTGATTTTTTTAGAATTTATTTTTTATTTCTAGGATTTTTTTTTATTTTTTAGATTTTTTTTATTTTTTAGAATTGGATCAAAATGGCAATTGAAAAGATTTAAAATGAAAATTCCCTGTTTAAAAATGGGGTTTTTGGATGGAGTTAGGGTATGTGATCAAAATGGCAACAAAAGCGAAAAGTCAGGGACCCAGGGGCGAAAAAAAAACTATTTAGACTAAAATGGCAAATTTGGACAAACCCTAGGAACTAAGTGCATGTTTGGCTTTCCTTTTGAAAATGACATTTCAACTTATTTGAGAAGTAATAAGTCAGGATTTCCTGACTTATTGACTTATTCACTCACACACAAAAGAATTCCAAACACTTTGAAAAGTCCTTTTTTGCCTCAAATAAGTCAATAAGTTGAAATAGAAGTAACCCCAAACACCCCTAAAATGGCAATTAACTCCATCCAAATATAAGTTTTCCCTACAAAGAGGCTAGACATCACAGTCGGCCATTTAGGTAAATGCATAAAGTAAACTACACCTGATTACTTTGTTTGGTCGGTAGTTTCAGAACAACATATGTGATTTTTTAACTACTTCGTTCATCTTTAAGGCATCATATGGAGACTAGAGAGTATTAATATCTGAATCGTAATCATCTAAGTTGATATTCATGCGATTGAACATATCATGATTATATTAATTTTGGTGAAAGGTGCAATTATATCTCTTATACAAAAAACAACCAATAAACGAAAAGGCGTGTCTATTCCAAACAAAATACTCTAACTTGAGACACAACCATAAAATTAATAGACGCACCTTTTCAAAACTAACCACTATCTCTTACACAAAACAAAAAGGCGTGTCTATCCAAACAAAATACTAACTTGAGACACAACCATAAAATTAATTGATGCACTTTTTCGAAATTAACAACTCTCTCTTAGACTGTGGGGTATGGGGCTTGGGTTGGGGCGTGGGTTGGCTGAAAACGCCCAAGCCACCACCCTGGGTGGGCTTGGGTTGGGGCGTGGCCCAAGGGGCGGGTCTAGCAAGGTGACATGGCGGGCTCTCAATGGCCAAACCAATTTCTATCAGGCACAAACACAACACGTCCTACGCATGAAAAATAGTGCTAGAAAATACCGTCATAACATTCAAAACAACAAAGCATAAATGCTCGCTTTATAATACCTCAACTACCCTCCTTTTACGTCATATACTCAATTTCTAAATATGGGTAAATACACTCATCTCGTTTCGTGGCTACCGCCACTCGTAAACCACATAATCGTATAAAATCCACATGGTCGTGCCCTTCATGGGTCGTACCAATGATCATGCTAAACACCATACCCAGGCTAGAAACGTCTACACATTCTCTACAGGTTACGTTAAAGTAACCATTCACATAACATCACTATAAACATCATACATGCGCAAGGCGCAACCAAGACCATAAGTACACAAAATCCGCAAACCATGTCTATACTGGTCTATTCACATAAATTGGTCGAGAATGACCATTATAGCACGTTAAAGATTATGCTAGGATAAAATTAATCTATTCAAGCAGTGCCACATGGGCACATATAACTACACATAATCCAACATAAACCACATTTACACATACCAATGTCTAAATCACAGAATGCACATAGCAAGACTCATAAATGACTCCATCATAAATTAATAGACGATAAAACAATGCATTCTCGTCTAAAGGAATAATACCATCATCAACCGTGGTTAACCGCTAACCCAAGGCAGGACATTCGCATGATTCATTCCAGGTCATTATTTAGAACATGGGTGTGACAATTGTGTTCTATAATCGATGTACGATGTAAAACAATGATGATTATTAATAAAACAATGTGCTTTGGTGTTATTATATGTGTTTTAGAAAACCATGGGCACACATGTAAGGTCCAGATCAAAGCTCAGTTTTCGAGGAACGATCTTAACGGTTCTAGAAATCCTATATATACCCCCATCCATTTCACTTCAAAACCCACAATTTGAAATCTAATTTATGCTCTCTAAGTGGAAGTATATGCTTCCTACCTGATAGAAAAATCGGAATCAAATCTTGCGGGGACCTTCTGTAAGTGTTCTTTCCTTCTTTTCATTCGTTTTAGCGTTAAAGTCAAACTGCGTTTGACTTTCTGCATTGACCAGTTTATGGTCAATGTGAAGTTCGTTTGAACTTCATAACGTGAGTGTAATCACGATGGTTATAGCCCCTAGTGACTATACCTACTGATTACCACGTTATCTAGGCTCAGTGACGAGTCGAAGTTTCGGCCAAAATGCGCATTTACGCATATTTTGTAACCAAACTACTTGTGGGTATCAAAACCGTTTGTTTTGATACCAAACCGGTTTTCAAACCTTGTTAAACATGTTCTAACATGTTTAGCTCGTCACTTTTAGTTTAGTGCTTGTGTAGAGTCGTAAGTCAAGCGGACTAAACACCCGCTTAGACTTTCGAACACGACCCGTTTGGACGATCTTTAGGATCCGACCAAACATATTAGGTGACCATAGTGTATAGGGAATAACCTTCCGAGGTTATACCTTATGGTCACGATGTTTAGTTAGTTGTATGATAAGTAGTTTATATGCCTTAGGTTTATTACCAAAATGCCCTTTTTACGCCAAATTTACTTTAAAGCATATGTAACATAATTTTTTATATCTAAACTGATTTGGCAACAATATTAGACATGTTAAGGCATATTTTACCTATCATAGGGCTAGTTAGGCGTTCCGAACGCGTTTTACGCGAACGACGCGTTAAAGTAGCATAAGCTACCTTAATGGGTCGCGATGGGTCGAAAGCACTTAGGTTAGGTTTCATTTAGGATGCAGGCCTTGTTAAACCATATCACATGAGTTCCAACACTCATTTGTTTTACAAGACCTCATTCTGTCCGATCTTCCGATTTAGGTGTCTATTGTTTGACTAGTGGTTCGATTACTAGGTGCTGCTTGATTTCTCTGGTTTACTCGAGTTTGTTGAAGTACTATTGACTGAGGATACCTTGCACTACAAGTGAGTACATAGTTCCCCTATTTTACTGTTTTCAAATGTTTTGGGGTGATTCATATGTACATAATGTTTTCAAGGTGTTAACGATAATTTCAAAAACGATTAAAACGATTTATACTAAACTAATAACGATTTCGACAATGTGAACGAACTTGTTGGTTGTAGTTACATAACGAATGACATTCATTAATTTTGGCCGAACCGGCCAGTATTAGGTTATGGTACCATAGGATCTGACAAATCCCGTTATTTCACTATACCCATGGTTATGTGTGGGTGTTGTGGGTAACGACTGAATCTGTAATTATTAACTTATCCTTTGGGGGTTTGTTAATACGAGAAGCGAGGAACGAGGTAGTCGAGTCACGAAGGTTTGAATGTTATTAACGAGACGACCATATATAAGTTTTCACAATTAAAACGAGGATGATTTAAACGATTTAAACGAGTAAACGATTTGGAGACGAGTTGGAAACGATTTGGAAACGATGTTAAACGATTTGGGTAAACGATTGGTTTTTGGCTAGTGTTTAGATAACGGGACGGGTGTAATGTGGTGAAAACATGGTAGATACGCCCCTGGTACTTCTTATATATAAGTGTTTTCAACATATTACATACCGTGGCGTTATTTAGTTCACTTGGGTAAACGATATTGAAACGATGTCACTCAACGATGTTTTCGAAACAATATACGAGTTTTATTAATGAGTTTATACGAGATGTTTTACAGGATGGTTTTCTAAAACAAAAAGCTTTTGGATTAAGAATCGTGGCTTCGAAATTTTATAAATTATAACCATCTTGATTTGAGTTGGTTAATCATGTTGCAATATTATACACTTTTTAAAAACAAGGTTTTCAAGGTATTGCAATATATGTAAACAAGCCATGATTCCGATACTCTTATAAAACCTATGTACTCGCCAGCATTTCTTTGCTGACTTTGTTTTTACATATGTTTCAGGTGTTGTTGCTTGATTGACGATCTAGGATGCATACGTCACATATGATCTGGACGAGGCCTTAGTGACATAATAACTATGATAGACGATATAAAACTTGTTTATTCTGTGTTAAAACAATGTAAATGTTTAATATTATCAATAAAACGAAACACTTTTTGTATCCATGGTTATGAAACGATAATTCTGTTACAACACCCCCCGACGTTTCCGCCACGCTTTGTTGTTTTACGTGGTCGGGGTGTGACAATGGGAAGTAACAATAGACAGCCAATAACGTTGATCAAGTGCTAACGGTTGTCCGTGTTACTGCAGACGTTCTAAGCATTTCCTGTCACGGTCATACGAGTGTTTTACCTTTCACACAATAAAACACACAACACAAAGAAATTTCAATTACTAAGCACAACATGTAACACATACCTCTTGGCTTGCGGATACTCGTGGTGGCATTCGTTACTTTGGTCCCATTACAGTTTAAGTTTAGGCATCAAAGAATGTCTATTTCTCTTAAACTACTACTCTGATACCAACTTGTAAAGCCCCCAAACCGGGTACCTTACCGTCGGGTCACATAACAGTATACTCTTTAAAAATAAGACTTTACTCGAAATACGCAGCGGAAAATTTTCAATTAAAAACAATACATAATTTATTTAAACTCAAAATTTTATTTAGCCGATAACAAACCGAATGCCTTCCACCCTAACACACGTAATTTCATCCGCTGGCCAAGAGCAACACTGACTTTAAGTTAAAGCTTTTAAAACACATTGTAAACGCTTTATTTGAAAACCAAAACACAGCCTTTGTAAAAACACCAGCGTTTATTAAATTACGTTAACATCATTTTTAAAGTTTAACGGGTCCAACCCGTAAACCAAAACTCTACCCATGTCTTAGGCCCAATCATCCTACAAGTAATCTTTCTGATTTGGATCAGATCACTTAAACATCAAAGAACGACCCGATATCCATCTTAATTCATAGAATGATTAACCAAACCGATCTGTATCTAGGACATAACAACTAAGTCCTAAAACTCAATTGTAACTTAACCTTATCCGTCGACTACATGGTTTAACATCACTCGACAAGTGTATAACAGAACATCATTCATTACATGCATCATTTGACATCATTCGTCAACTGCACAAATAATTATCACATACCCACCATTTAACTAGCGTGAAACACATAAACACATAAGGTGGGAACCTAACACATCATTTATTGCCCATAGGCTATCATCATTTGCCCTCGTCAGGGCACCCTCGTCAGGGTTTCGTCTCCTCCAATTTGACCCCGAAGAGTCCGTCACCCGCGTAATACCGCGAAGGGTTCGTTGCCACTAGGGCTAATCATCTAAACATCTCAGTGATGTTTCTCGTGACCTGACGCCACCCCGAAGGTAACGCCGCCATCACAAATAACCCGCATCTCGTAACCTGACGCCACCCCGAAGGTAACGCCGCCATCACTAGTAACCCACATCTCGTGACCTGACGCCTCCCCGAAGGTAACGCCGCCATCACTAGTAACCCACATCTCGTGACCTGACGCCACCCCGAAGGTAACGCCGCCATCACGAGTAACCGACATCAAGCACCTCAAGGATGCTAATTCACATAAAGCACAAAGATACACATACAATGTTAAAAGCACGTCAACTACTCGGCATCTACTACCTTCACGATCTCACTACCACTAAGGTTCGAAACCTATGAGAAAATTATCAAATAAAATTTATTACGACACAAGTTGTGCTTTTAATATCGACACCTACCACGCCCCATACCTATACGACCTCGACATAAGTAAATAAAATGGCACACGCCTATGCAGGACTCATATAGGCCGATTAATCACTACGTCGTATAAAAACGTTATTCTTGTGAAAAAAACGTTTATATATAAAACATTTTAATCGCAAAACTCATTAATCTATAAAGCTCGTAACATGTATGAAAACATGTGAAAAGCATGTTTGCTAGCCCCGAAAATATTTAAGAAAAAGAGGATTAGAACTCACTGGTTGCGAAGCTTCAAAAATTTCCTCACAGTCATATGTTACCCGTGCTCGAAACCTGAACCTGCCAAAAGATAATCAAGGATCAAAACCCGCTCGATCCTTATAATATAAAACGCATAAAATTTTTCCCTGACATGAGTCCACAACCACTCGCCACCCCAAGTCTCGCATATAATAAGAACCGAACCGCCCCAACTAGTTCGAAACCACAAAGCTGCACCGGGTACCCAAGCCATCACCACCACTTCTTCAATTCCATGCACAAATTCAATGGGCAAACTCACACGTTGCATTCCATGCACACATATATACACCTTCAGAGCATTCACATCCAAAGAACTAAATTTGGAGTGTGGGGTTTTTAAAATATAAAGAGTATAAAAAATGGTTGTGAGTGGAGGAGAGAGAAAATGTTACTGTTCATCTGTATATTTGGGGGGACACTGTTCACCCACTATAATTTTTTAATATATATTGAAAGTGGTTGTGAGTGAAGGAGAGAGAAAAATGTAATGATAAAGGTATAAAAATATTATTTAATTGAAAAGAAGAGAGAAAAAGTATTTGTTCTTAGTGAAAATATATTGATATAGGAGTTGTTTTTTAGTGGAATGTATGTATAATTTTAGGGGACTGGATGTGAATGCTCTCATATCCATAATCTATGTTTTTAATGCATTAACCATAATTTTCAAAGTCATCATTTTTTTTTCCAATCATTATCGTACGTCACTTTTAACATAAATTCCTTGCACCAAACATGCAAATATTTAGATGTGGATTATAAAATAATGACTTTATCATGCATAATTTACACCATCTTCAATATTGTCACACCCCTTTCTTAGGCGGAAGCACAAGGTGTGATCATGAAATGTTTTCATTGCATACGATTGGTAAACATACTACATGCTCGTAAAAAAATAACTTCAAATGCCAAACATTACATAACTGAAATGATAGTTTAAGTGTTTACATCACGAGACGACACATTGTCTGAAAAGTTTACAACTTTATTCAACGATAAACATAAACGACATCCAAGAGCATGAGTAAGACCGCGTGCACATCCACTTTAGTTACCTGAAATACATGTGAGTTTTTGGAAAAACGTCAACATAATGTTGGTGTGAATTCATGCAGTTCTTGTATTGAACGTTTGTATACTTTGTATGAAAAACATGGTATGTATCTTGTATAAGTCAAGTATTTCTGTATGTATCAAGTTGTTAATGGGTTGCAAGTCCATTAACATGTGACACGACATAGGAAGCATCCAAACCATAGACATTTTTCTAGTTGTCGATTCTCGACTAAGACACAAAAGCACTACTCGGTACTAGTTTTCACCAAGAGTGTGGCTGCCCGAAAACCCATTAGATCTAACCTTTTGTTCTGCGGTCTTAGTATGTACACGATTAATGGTGCTTATGGTACCCTATTCGTGACACGATTTCTCGTATCATTCCTTAATTCTTGTATCCATCATGTCATTTGTAAACATTGTAATGTTTGTAACATGTATTTCATACCCGAAGTTATAAAACTGAAAACAGTTAAAAGAAAAGGGGGAGCATGAACTCACAACTTTGCGTTCCTTGCGTCGTAAACTTCACCGGTTTTTGCTTATCTAGCGTCGTGACCTAAACGTGTTTTACTAACGTTAGTCACTAGACTTGTATCGCACAAGTACAAGTCACTATCTTTTATGTATTTGTTCTTGTGTTAAAAATAATTTATATTTTTAACTATGTGTCTTACTTATATTATTTTCTCAAAAATAAATATAAGTATCTTGTATTTTTCACCCGAATTATGTATTTTGTCCAAAAACTTCATTTCATGTTCGTAACTTTTCCAAGTTATTTATTCTATCAAGTAATATATTTTCATAAATACATTTTCTTGTATTTGTCTAAGCATATTGTATGTGTATTTTTGTATTTTCACTCCTTAGGAGTATTTAGTGTATTTTCAAGTGCTAATACACTATTACATGTAATACATACTACATACACTTAGCACAAAATTTGGTGATCAATAAATATATATATTTTTCTCAAAAATATACGTACTTAATATCAATTTTTTAGTCTTGAAGAAATCATCAATTCTTAACACAAAAGTTAGGGAAACCTTGGTAAATATTTTGAGATACACTTTTAGGGAATAAGTTTCTCAAAAACTTATATTTTCTAAGTGTCAAAATTTTATAGAAATTTTGACAGAGTTTCCCCTAAAAATGGAGGTTTCCCATGTTTTCAAAACATGTGTTTATTTTCTTTTAAATCATCATCAACATCAACAACACAATCAAGTCTTACCATAAGCCTAGATCATGTAAATCACACTACATCATGAACTTGAAGTTCTTGTAAAAACTTGTAGTAACTTACCATGTTATTTAGTAGGTTGAGTTACCCTTAAAAACATGGTTATTTGTTTGTAAATCTCCTTCTTGAAGGATTTAGTCTTTCACAACTTGTAAGATGATTTTTGTAAAAATATTCCTTTTGTATTTTTCTTGTTTCATAAGTGTTTATACACTTGTTTTTCTAATAAAAATAGTGTAGGTTTAAGTAAAAACCAAGATCTTCTAAAAATCACATTTTAAACTTGGTTCTTTTAGAAAAACCATTCATACATCTTAGATTTATAAGTTTACTAGCTTACTTTGTTTATTATTTTCCAAGAAATCATTTATTCATCAAGTTCATGTTTATACATGAGGATGATCTTCTTGTGTAAACACATAATCATCCTCTAACTTGCTAGTTCATGTGTTTAATCACAATCTAACAAGCTTCATGTATTGATCAACATCAATATTTCTAGTAATCAACAAGCAAACATTATACATCTACTAAACAACATCATTTCATCAAGATATCATCATATTTCACCTTATGTTTCAAGATTCATGTGTATGTCTTTTAGTGTTCTTATGATAATCAACATGTTATATCTTTTAACCACTAAAAATATGAAGTAAACAAGATCAAGAGAGCCTTACCACTAGCTTCAAGCTAGGGAAGAATACTAGAACTTGAAGATGACAAAATGGTTGGATAAAAGCAAACGAAGAAGGTCCTTGAAGATCCGAGAGTTCCACACTTTGTTAGCGACCTTCTTACACCTTATAGTGCACTTGGAATGCTTGTATGATGACCGAAAATGGAGGTGGTGTGGAGGGGGTTCACGGCCGAGCTTTGTGGGAGAGGGGAGAAGTAAGAAGTGGTGAAGTGAAGGTGAAGATGATCAAGTATATATTACCCACAAAACTCTATTATCCAAAGGTCAAGATGTTGTTGAAGTACATAGAAAAATCTCATCAAATCCAAGAGTGATTATGGAAGGATTTAGGAAGATTTAAGGAAATCTTGTTGTGGGGGGCATGCTTGAGCCGTAGACATCAAAAGGGGGGGGGGGGGGTTAAGTGTAATTTAGATGGTAAGTAGGTGATTTAATTGGAGGTTAAGTGTTAAGTCTTGTGTTTAATGTATTTCTTGCATTTTGTAGTATGTTTTAAGTGTTCGGGAACCATAACTAGTTCAGAAAAATAAAAACAATGCTTCTAGCAATATTTTGGTGTTCCGGGTAATGTCCGGTTGTTCGGTTAAACACCGATTCGTTAAAGTGCTAAATTCCACCGTTTAGTGTCCTTTATGTCCCCTTTTGTGATGCTTTCAATTCCCGACACTTAGGAAAGTATTCAGGACCAACTAGTCATATTTTTACGTGTCATTAACTCGTCACAATGCTGAATTTTGCTGAATTGTATGAAATTCAGTATTTAAAGTGTGTTTCGGGTGCTTTTTAGTGCGTATTTTAGCTTCCGGAAAGTCTATATGTTAACCCTTGTATGTACTCTTGGGTTTTAATATATTCTTGTCGCTGGACCTACACCTATGCTCCAATTCTATTGTCTAACTGCTTTCTGCAGAATTGTTGACACAATGTGTCTTACCGGTGAGTTTACTAGTATTTCTGACGCAACACTGTTCATTAATGCTTAAAGGAATTCTTGTAGTATAAAACGTGCATGAATTCACTTGTATAGTATGTAATCAGACATTGTTGTCATTTAAGCACATAATTGCAGTCATTAAATAATAATTAAAGTGTACGGAAATTACCGGTTTGGTGCCAGTTGTCACAGTCTCCCCCCGTTAAAAGAATTTCGTCCCGAAATTCAGGCTGAGTTGACTCTTGCAGGAGTCTTCTTGAACAGGTGGGTGTACTTTTCTTTAAACTGGTCTTCATGTTCCCACGTGTACTCGGGTCCGTGCTTAGAGTTCCAACGTACTTTGACAAGTTTCACACTGCTCCTCCTGGTCTTGTTGACTTTCTAGTCGGTAACCTCAACGGGTCGTTCTGTAAATCGGAGGGTGTCATCAATATGCACTTCATCCGCAGGGATGATCACGTTTTCTTGTGTTGGTCTCTTCTTGAGGTTGGATACATGGAACGTATCATGTACTCCATTAAGTTCTTCCGGTAATTCCAACTTGTATGCCACGGTACCAATTCTTTCCAAAATCTTGAATGGTCCGATGTATCGTGGATTTAGCTTTCCACGCTTTCCAAATCTTACTACGCCTTTCCATGGTGAGACCTTCAACAAAACTTTGTCTCCCACCTCGAATTTTAATGGTTTTTGTCTACGATCAGCGTAGCTCTTTTGTCGATCTCGAGCCGCCTTAATGCGCTCTCGGGTCTGCATAATCTTGTCGGTTGTCTCTTGTACAAGTTCAGGACCAACCATTCGTTTGTCTCCACTGTCTGCCCAACATAAGGGCGAGCGGCACTTGCGGCCATACAGAGCTTCGAACGGTGCGGATTTTATGCTTGTATGGTAACTGTTATTGTAGGAAAACTCAACTAAAGGTAGGTGAGTATCCCAGCTGCCGCCTAAGTCCATAACACATGCGCGAAGCATATCTTTTAGCGTTTGTATAGTTCGTTCGCTCTGGTCGTCTGTTTGTGGATGGAATGTCGTGCTTAGATCTAGCTGAGATCCAAAGGCTTCCTGAAAGGATTGCCAGATTCTTGAGACAAAGCATCCATCTCTGTCTGAAATAATTGAGATTGGCACTCCATGACGTGCCACGATTTCCTTTAAGTATATCTCAGCAAGCTTTCCAGTGCTATCCTTCTCTCGGATTGGTAGGAAATGCGCAGATTTCGTTAATCGATCAACTATCACCCATATCATGCCATGCCCTCTCGGGGTCCTGGGTAATTTTGTTATGAAATCCATCGAGATTTGCTCCCACTTCCACATGGGTATCACTGGTTGTTGCAGTAGGCTAGACGGTTTCTGATATTCAGCCTAAACCTTGGCACAGGTTAGGCATTTTCCAACATATATAGCAACATCGCTTTTAAGTCTCGGCCACCAATAGTACTCCTTCAAGTCTTGATACATTTTGTCCGATCCTGGATGGATCGAGTATCTCGACTTGTGAGCTTCATTAAGGATGACTTCTCGAATACCGCCATAGAGCGGAACCCATATACGCTTCTTAAAGTATAAGGTTCCCTCTTCATTTGGCACCATATATTTCAACATACCCCGGAGGTATTCGGCTTTACGGTTTTCCATCTTAAGGGCTTCTTGTTGTGCGTCACGAATACGTGTAGTGAGGTTCGTTCGAATCGTCATTTCCAATGCTCGAACCCTTAGGGTCTTAACCCTTTCTTTTCGACTTAGAGCGTCTGCTACAACGTTTGCCTTTCCAGGATGGGACTTAATCTCACAGTTATAATCGTTCAGCAGCTCGACCCATCGTCGCTGACGCATGTTTAATTCCTTCTGATCAAATATGTGTTGTAAGCTTTTGTGATCTGTGAAGATTGTACATTGAGTACCATATAAATAATGTCGCCAGATCTTCAAGGTGAATACCACCGCACCCAGTTCCAAGTCGTGCATGGTGTAATTCCTTTCATGTACCTTCAATTTTCTTGAAGCGTAAGCGATGACTTTTTGGCATTGCATGAGCATGCAACCTAAACCTTGATTCGAAGCGTCGCAGTATACTACGAAGTCTTCAGTGCCTTCGGGTAAGGATAGTATTGGTGCATCGCATAGCTTATTTTTAAGCAGTTGGAAGGCTTCTTCCTGCTTGTCACCCCAGTCGTACTTCTTGTCTTTCTGTGTAAGGGTACTTAGCGGTTGAGCTATCTTTGAGAAATTCTCAATAAACCGTCGGTAATAGCCCGCTAAGCCCAAAAATTGTCGAACTTCAGTTGGGGTTTTGGCGGCTTCCCAATTTTTATGGCTTCTATCTTGGATGGGTCTACATGAATGCCCTTTTCGTTCACAACGTGACCAAGAAACTGTACTTCACGAATCCAGAATTCGCATTTCGAGAACTTTGCATAAAGTTTATCTTTCTTTAGTAGTTCCAAAATGGTTTTGAGGTGTTGCTCGTGCTATTCTCTCGTCTGTGAGTAAATCAAGATATCATCGATAAATATAATCACGAATTTATCGAGATATGGTTTGCATACGCGGTTCATCAGATCCATAAATACCGCTGGTGCGTTCGTCAGTCCGAATGGCATCACAAGGAACTCGTAATGCCCATTGCGTGTTCTGAATGCAGTCTTTGGTACGCTTTCCTCTTGTATCCTTAACTGATGGTATCCAGATCGAAGATCGATCTTGGAATAGTAGCTTGATCCTTGCAATTGATCAAATAAGTCATCAATCCTCAGTAGCGGGTACCGATTCTTGATTGTGAGCTTATTTAGTTCTCTGTAAACGATACACATCCGCTGTGTTCCATCCTTCTTTTTTACGAACAATACTGGAGCTCCCCAAGGTGAGAAGCTTGGCCTTATGAATCCTTTATCCAACAACCCCTGGAGTTGTGTAGATAATTCTTGCATTTCGGATGGTGCAAGCCGATATGGTGCCTTGGCTACAGGAGCGGCTCCTGGAACCATGTCTATACGGAATTCGACTTGTCGTTGCGGAGGTAGTCCTGGCAGATCTTCGGGAAAAACATCAGGGAATTCCTTCACCACAGGAATGTCTTCGAGTTTTGGCTCCTCAGCCTTCTTATCTACAACGTGTGCTAGGAAAGCAACACATCATTTCCTTAAGCACTTCTGTGCCTTCATACAACTGTTGATTCGCAGAGGCGCGTCTCGCTTTTCTCCATGTACGATGAGAGTTTCATCATTCACCAGAGGGATGCGAATGATTTTCTCGTGACAAACAACTTCAGCTTTGTTCTTGGACAACCAGTCCATTCCGACCACTACATCGAAGCTACCCAATTGAATAGGTAAGAGGTCGATGCTATATCTTCGTTCACCAAGTTCTAATGTGCAACCTCTAACAACTTCGCCTGATTCAACAAGTTTACCATTGGCTAGTTCTATGGAATAAGGAATATCTAATCTACTAGACTCTATTCCAAGCATACGTTTAAATTCCACAGACATGAAGTTATAGTCGGCACCAGTGTCAAATAATATGGATGCAAAGTGATTGTTAACGAGAAACGTACCGGTGACCACGTTAGGGTCCTCGCGTGCGTTCCTTGCACCAATCACGAATGCTTGAGCCTGAGCATTGTTTCCTTTTGGGCAGTCTTTTATGAAATGATCATTGCTTCCACAACTGAAGCATCCTTGGTTCTGCCCAGCTCCATTACCATTCCGGTTACCATTGCCATTTCCATTTCCACCATTGTTTCCATTACCAGCACCGTTGCGGTTTTCATTTTCGTTTCTATTCCCTTTTCCCAAACAATCCTCAGTATGGTGACCCAGTTTTCCACACTTGTCGCATTTTGGAATGCGACAAACTCCTTCGTGATGACGCTTACACTGGTTGTAAATGGGCAGAGTGCCCAGGTATCTCTTGGTAGGAGCGTCATTCATGGTTGCAAGAGTTTTCGCCTCCTGAGGCGGGTTAGTGTCACGCTTCTTGTTGGAACCCTTGTTGTTACGGGTCGCTTGATTTAGGTTTGCATGCTTCCTTTTCTTGTCACCAGACGACTCAGCATGCGTCTCGGTCTTTTCTGTTGGGTTCAGTGATAGCTTCTTCATACGGACAGCATCTTCAGTCAGGCTGACAGCCAGAGTTACAGCCTCAGTGATTGTTGTAGGTTTGGCCGAAGTTACCATGCTGCGAAATTCTGAGGCCAATCCCCAAATGTAGCGTTCAACGCGCCTGAATTCGGGAGTCACCATGTAGGGAATCACTCTTGACAGATCGTGGAACCTTCGAGTGTAACCAGTAATGTCTGCACCTTCCATGGTCAAATGCCAAAACTCAATCTCCAACCTTTGGAGTTCAGCATGAGAGCAATACTTCTCTCTCATTCTTTCCTTCAGTTCATCCCAAGTCATGCCATAAGCGGCATCATCACCCAGAGTTTGGACTTGCAAGTTCCACCAAGTCAACGCTTCATCAACAAACAACCCAGTAGCAAAAGTGACTTGCTGATCCGCGGTACACTTGCTCATATGGATAGTGGCTTCAGTCTTCTCCGTCCAGCATACAAACGCCACTGCACCTCCAGTGTCGTCGTAGTTCATCGGTTTGCAGTCGAGAAACTGCTTGAAAGTACAGCCCTGAGCTATGTTTCCTCCAGATGAATCTCCATTCCAATTACGTCTGGCATTGCTTGGTCCTCCACTTTGTTCGGTGCGGTTCGCCTCGTACTGGGCGATAGCTGCGGAGATTCTCTCTTCTAGTAGGGCGTTAAGCTCTTCAGCAGTTCTTGGCAGTGGGGGAGGAGGAGGTTGATCAGAGTCTCGATGGTTCACAATTCTCCTAGGTACCATGTTTTGACAGAACACCACACAGTAGGGTTAGACATTTGTTTGATATAGTCATGCGAGACAGTAGTAGTATATATATACAGGCATATACCACATAAGTGACACCAAACAATCCGCCAAACGTATCAATTCATATAGCAACAAGCATGCATAAATAGATAAATACCGTTGTGTCATAAGATATTCACGTTGGCGGTTCTTGTCTTTATACCCTAAATTATTACTCCAGCAGAGTACTTAGTAGGCTAGGGGAGGGGTGTTCACGTTTGACCTTTTCTTTCACTGAGGGAATCTATACGTGACAAGACTTGATGTGGTTTCTGTGCACTGAATTCCATAATTATGTATGCATCCATAATTACGTAACTCCTTGCACAGTCTGCACAGTTCGTTTCATCCTCGTATCACTTCCTTCAGATAGGCCATGTTTTCAGGTAAAGTCACGTATACTTCTAGTACATGTATATATCAATTATCACACATAATCGCAAGTAATTCTTAATCACAGACAAGTGCTATTCCAGTGCACCCTAAGTCTCGTAGTGTCTTTTCTTGACTCTTGTAAACAGTTTCAGGTAGTGGATATCGCGGGAAGTTTTATGCAATGAAAACTTTTTGAAAAATGTTTTCGTGTAAGGATCCTAGAGATTGTAGACTAGACTCGAGAAGGAATCCTGATTCACTACAATCGCAGCTCTGATACCAATCTGTCACACCCCTTTCTTAGGCGGAAGCACGAGGTGTGATCATGAAAGGTTTTCATTGCATATGATTGGTAAACATACTACATGCTCGTAAAAAAATAACTTCAAATGCCAAACATTACATAACTGAAATGATAGTTTAAGTGTTTACATCACGAGACGACACATTGTCTGAAAAGTTTACAACTTTATTCAACGATAAACATAAACGACATCCAAGAGCATGAGTAAGGCCGCGCGCACATCCACTTTAGTTACCTGAAATACATGTGAGTTTTTGGAAAAACGTCAACATAATGTTGGTGTGAATTCATGCAGTTCTTGTATTTAACGTTTGTATACTTTGTATGAAAAATATGGTATGTATCTTGTATAAGTCAAGTATTTCTGTATGTATCAAGTTGTTAATGGGTTGCAAGGCCATTAACATGTGACACGACATAGGAAGCATCCAAACCATAGACATTTTTCTAGTTGTCGATTAACGACTGAGACACAAAAGCACTACTCGGTACTAGTTTTCACCAAGAGTGTGGCTGCCCGAAAACCCATTAGATCTAACCTTTTGTTCTGCGGTCTTAGTATGTACACGATTAATGGTGCTTATGGTACCCTATTCGTGACACGATTTCTCGTATCATTCCTCAATTCTTGTATCCATCATGTCATTTGTAAACATTGTAACGTTTGTAACATGTATTTCACCCCAGAAGTTATAAAACTGAAAACAGTTAAAAGAAAAGGGGGAGCATGAACTCACAACTTTGCGTTCCTTGCGCCGTAAACTTCACCGGTTTTTGCTTATCTAGCGTCGTGACCTAAACGTGTTTTATTAACGTTAGTCACTAGACTTGTATCGCATAAGTACAAGTCACTATCTTTTATGTATTTGTTCTTGTGTTAAAAATAATTTATATTTTTAACTGTGTGTCTTACTTATATTATTTTCTCAAAAATAAATATAAGTATCTTGTATTTTTCACCCGAATTATGTATTTTGTCCAAGAACTTCATTTCATGTTCGTAACTTTTCCAAGTTATTTATTCTATCAAGTAATATATTTTCATAAATATATTTTCTTGTATTTGTCTAATCATATTGTATGTGTATTTTTGTATTTTCACTCCTTAGGAGTATTTAGTGTATTTTCAAGTTCTAATACACTATTACATGTAATACATACTACATACACTTAGCACAAAATTTAGTGATCAATAAATATATATATTTTTCTCAAAAGTATACATACTTAATATCAATTTTTTAGTCTTGAAGATATCATCATTTCTTAACACAAAAGTTAGGGAAACCTTGGTAAATATTTTGAGATACACTTTTAGGGAATAAGTTTCTCAAAAACTTATATTTTCTAAGTGTCAAAATTTTATAGAAATTTTGACAGAGTTTCCCCTAAAAATGTAGGTTTCCCATGTTTTCAAAACATGTGTTTATTTTCTTTTAAATCATCATCAACATCAACAACACAATCAAGTCTTACCATAAGCCTAGATCATGTAAATCACACTACATCATGAACTTGAAGTTCTTGTAAAAACTTGTAGTAACTTACCATGTTATTTAGTAGGTTGAGTTACCCTTAAAAACATGGTTATTTGTTTGTAAATCTCCTTTGTTAGTGCACTACGTCTATTGACTTCGTCTTGTATCATGTAATAGGATAGGATAGAATTACGAGTGCTCAAAGTGCGAGAAACTGAGATTAGAAAGTTTAAGTGGTGAGTTCGCTTGAAAGTGTCAAGGACAAGTTCAAGCGAAACCAACAGAGTTGAGTTTGCTTGAACATATCTTGACCATTTCAAGCGAAACCCCATCTAGTATAAATAGGGCAGTTGTGATTTCATTTGGTACGTCTTCTGGATTTGTAACAAAGTGCTGCCAAAATCTGTTCAGGTTGTAATTGATGTTATATTCAATATAAGTGACAGATTTAATAGTATCAAGCTGTTTCCACGTCCGTTTCACTGATTCCTCCTTTGAATCGGATTACAAGCTCTTCTGAACGACTCGTTTGGGTCCAACAACGATCCTACATCCTTCTTGAAGGATTTAGTCTTTTACAACTTGTAAGATGATTTTTCTAAAAATATTTCTTTTGTATTTTTCTTGTTTCATAAGTGTTTATACACATGTTTTTCTAATAAAAATAGTGTAGGTTTAAGTAAAAACCAAGATCTTCTAAAAATCACATTTTAAACTTGGTTCTTTTAGAAAAACCATTCATACATCTTAGATTTATAAGTTTGCTAGCTTACTTTGTTTATTATTTTCCAAGAAATCATTTATTCATCAAGTTCATGTTTATACATGAGGATGATCTTCTTGTGTAAACACATAATCATCCTCTAACTTGCTAGTTCATGTGTTTAATCACAATCTAACAAGCTTCATGTATTGATCAACATCAATATTTCTAGTAATCAACAAGCAAACATTATACATCTACTAAACAACATCATTTCATCAAGATATCATCATATTTCACCTTATGTTTCAAGATTCATGTGTATGTCTTTTAGTGTTCTTATGATAATCAACATGTTACATCTTTTAACCACAAAAAATATGAAGTAAACAAGATCAAGAGAGCCTTACCACTAGCTTCAAGCTAGGGAAGAATACTAGAACTTGAAGATGACAAAATGGTTGGATAAAAGCAAAAGAAGAAGGTCCTTGAAGATCCGAGAGTTCCACACTTTGTTAGCGACCTTCTTACACCTTATAGTGCACTTGGAATGCTTGTATGATGACCGAAAATGGAGGTGGTGTGGAGGGGGTTCACGGCCGAGCTTTGTGGGAGAGGGGAGAAGTAAGAACTGGTGAAGTGAAGGCGAAGATGATCAAGTATATATTACCCACAAAACTCTATTATCCAAAGGTCAAGATGTTGGTGAAGTACATAGCAAAATCTCATCAAATCCAAGAGTGATTATGGAAGGATTTAGGAAGATTTAAGGAAATCTTGTTGTGGGGGCCATGCTTGAGCCGTAGACATCAAAGGGGGGGGGGGGGGGGGTTAAGAGTAATTTAGATGGTAAGTAGGTGATTTAATTGGAGGTTAAGTGTTAAGTCTTGTGTTTAATGTATTTCTTGCATTTTGTAGTATGTTTTAAGTGTTCAGGAACCATAACTAGTTCAGAAAAATAAAAACAATGCTTCTAGCAATATTTTGGTGTTCCGGGTAATGTCCGGTTGTTCGGTTAAACACCGATTCGTTAAAGTGCTAAATTGCACCGTTTAGTGTCCTTTATGTCCCCTTTTGTGATGCTTTCAATTCCCGACACTTAGGAAAGTATTCAGGACCAACTAGTCATATTTTTACGTGTCATTAACTCGTCACAATGCTGAATTTTGCTGAATTGTATGAAATTCAGTATTTAAAGTGTGTTTCGGGTGCTTTTTAGTGCGTATTTTAGATTCCGGAAAGTCTATGGTGTTGTTTGTTTTTTAAGAGGTAAAAGGTCTGCAGTCTGCGGACCACATCTGCCGAAGAAGAGGTGGACCAAAGGTCTGCAGTCTGCAAGGAGAAGACTGTTTGTTTTTTTTTACTTCTACAAAAACCCTTGTTCTCTTCTCACAACACACACAACACAACAACCACCGTCAACACCTGCAAGTTCATCTTCTTTATTTAAAAATGGCCAAAAACGAACAGACCTACTGTTGTTCTTGATTGTTCTTGTTTGGTTTTTTTTTTTAAGAAATCAACAGTGCATCATATATATATATATATATATATATATATATATATATATATATATATATATATATATATATAAGAGTAACAAGAGAAGAGAAAAAAAATAAATAAAAGAAAGGTCGCGGATTTCCGTTCGTCTTTTCCGGCTCTCCGGCAAGGTTTTGAGTTTTCCGACGAGGTCCGTGTATCTCCGGTGGAGTATTTCAGACGTAACCGTCACAAAATAAACCTTTGCGTAACCGTCAAAGCAACACACAGACGCCATTTTACGGAAATTCCGTGGTGGCAATGGTTCCAGATCCGAAAAATGGTGGCCGCATCCAACACCGAAGACGTGCACCACCACACCTATGGAAACCCTTTGCCAGTTTGCCGTGGCTCAGTGTTTGTGGTTCAGATCTGATAGAATATCGAACAAAGAGAGGGAGGGGATGTGTGATGATGATGTTACAATTCTAGGACTTTTGGCTTGACATCACAGTGGAAGGTGGCGGCGGGGTCAGGGTGGCGTCGCAGTGGAAGGTGGCGGTGGGGTCAGGGTGTCGCCGGAGTGGTAGGTGGCGGCGGTGGGTGGAGGAGAAGGGGTGGAAGAGAAGGGGTGAAGAGGTGCTAGGGTTTTGTGAAGAAGAAGAGGTCTGCAGACCCATGAAGACATTGGTCCATGTCTGCACCAAGAAGTGGTCTCGCAGACCTTTTTTAATGAAAGGTCTTCAAGAAAACAAACAGTCTTCAAACCCAAAGGTCTGCGCGCGGTCTGCGCGGCGCAGACATAAGAGGTTCTGAAGACCTTTTCAGCAAAAACAAACACCACCTATATGTTAACCCTTGTATGTACTCTTGGGTTTTGATGTATTCTTGTCGTTGGACCTACACCTAGGCTCCAATTCTATTGTCTAACTGCTTTCTGCAGAATTGTTGACACCATGTGTCTTACCGGTGAGTTTACTAGTATTTCTGACGCAACGCTGTTCATTAATGCATAAAGTAATTCTTGTAGTATAAAACGTGCATGAATTCACTTGTATAGTATGTAATCAGACATTGTTGACATTTAAGCACATAATTGTAGTCATTAAATAATAATTAAAGTGTACGGAAATTACCGGTTTGGTGCCAGTTGTCACAAATATTACGAGACACACACCTCATATCCAACCCAAACCACCGTCACGCGCCACTTCCATCGCTGCGCCCGTTACCTTGTTCGCCAACCACCCCGTCAATCACTTACTTAAACCATCATTCGTCACCGCCATGGGCGGCCGACTAGGCCGTCGTGAATGCCCGTCCGTCACCTTCGCAACCTACAAACCACCACCTATACCGAGCTTCATCACCTCTTTTGCTCCGTTCGACCACTACGTATCTGTCACCACCCGTCAACATCATCACCCCCATGACATATAATAAAACCCACCATGTGACTCATCATCATTACTAAACCATGTACAATTCACCAAATCGTAGCTACAAGCAGACCCCTAATATCGATGTATTTGTATGCCCATACATCAACTTATAATTATAAACCCTTTGGTGACCCATTGTCCTCACCATACAAATCCTTCCCTAGACAACAACCATGCACTCATACTCGCCCATAATACCGTCACGCACCACACACACCCACGCAACTTCACGCCATATTTGCCACAACCAACGCCGCCATCACCCTTGTCACCAACACGACACCGACATCGCGTTACATACTCCTCGTTACACCGTAGATAAACCGAAATAACTTTATATACATCGAAACACAGAAACATGTAAAAATGGATCAAGAGATTACCTAAGTCGCAAGTCGAAAGATCGGATACACAGCGAACCGTCGTGAACCGCCAAGTTGCGTCTTCTCGTTTGCTCCTTGTGGTCGTCGCACAGTTAGGGCTATACATGCCCTATGGTTTCTTTTTAATTGATATCAAAACCCACAATTACGCTTGAGTCCCTAAACACTCACATGTTGATATCTTTTCTCCAAAGTAATTTTAATCATCTTTCAATAATGACACTTGGGTCCCTTAACAAATTTAAACCAAGATATAGGCCCAAAGACATTTAAAACCCGTTAACGAATCTTTCGATAAAATTTGGGTTGTCGTTTAGTCTAAATTTTTAGGATGTTACAAGTCTATCCCCCTTAAAAGAGTATTCATCCTCGAATCCCGCTCGACTAAGACCATTCGTATTCACCACCTCATATCTATATGTACACATTTCCGTATGACACCTTCTCACTATAAAGCATTATGATCATCACAATTATCTTTAATCATTTCGATAAACGCACTAGCAAAAAAAAACCATTTTCAGCTGACTTCTTCCAACCTCCCAACTCATCTTATTCGCTTGTGCACTCTTCATACGACTTTTCGTTAAACCCCACCTGTTAGACACCCCTGTCTTGTGATTTGAGTCTCTATATGTCGGTCGTTATAGGCAACCTTCATAATCCCCTATGCGTTGACCTTCGCATGAAGGTTTCATTGGCAGAAACCAGTCGCCTGATCTGTAACATATATGGTCATTTCAACATCGTTTACCCTGTCATGATAGCATCATTAGTACCGTCAAGTTTCGTAACTATCGCTTGCACATCAACACACCTACCAAGTTCCATCGGTAATTCCAATAGTCACGCCAATGTTGTCTCCGAAGTTGGGAATCTGAGCACCTCCTGACGTTTCAACACAATCCATCATATCCCGAAATAGGGCATACCGTGCCCGCAATTGGCCTTAGAATCATCGAACCCCGACGATTATCACAAAATCATGCATTAATAACCATCAGTCGTTTCCTCTCCATCGTGCAACTACAAATCCTCAAAGCTTCAGAAGTATCTGTCAACTGGGCCCTTTACACATTCCATCCCACATCATTGTATTACTTCGTCACTTGGCAGCGTATCCTTTAGTACCATCGCACTTCCACCATGGTTGCACTACTACCCGTACGTGCAAGCAAAAGGTACAATCCACACCAACATTTCTAACTTATGACTATATGTCCTCTCGCAACAACATCTCATACAAGCATATCATCGAGAAAACAAACAAGCGTCACTACAACATCTTATCTCTAAGAAATTGACCACTACAATACTTAACAAAAAGGCAAGGCAATTTCTTGCATTCAATAACTATCATCTTACTGCTTTGACATCAACAATAAGGCATACTACAAAAATCAATTCATGTGTCTTAAACAAGACCCTTCACATTAGCATACCATACCCTTATCACATAATAACAACGAAATACATAATAGGTGACCAGGGATACCGAACTCGTACATTCTAACTCTAATCCTAGGGAGACACTTATGTCTCACATGTAGCTATCGCCACTCGTCAACATAGTACTCTATAATGGTTCACATGGTCGTACCCGTTGTAGGTCGTAACAATCATCACACAAGACATTACTCCTAGGTTTCATACGTCTATAGATCATCTATAGATTACATCATAGTAACCCCGCAATCGTCATACCACAACATCTACACACACGCCTGAAGGCACACTCAAAGGTCTGAGAATTTGAACAAAACATCACCTATGTCTATCATTTCGTCATACTCGCCTAGCAGACCACACATGCAAGCAAAAAAAGCATCTCGCATCGATTGTTGTAATCTCGTTCATGGACATCGTATTTTGCAGCTTAAATAGCGCACATAACCATTAGACATCCAGAATGGTGTCAGAACACCTAGCCTCTTACCACCACCTCGTTCGTCACGAGAAACATCAAACAAGATAAAGGTATTCTATCAGGCACAAACACAACACGTCCTACGCATGAAAAATAGTGCTAGAAAATACCGTCATAACATTCAAAACAACAAAGCATAAATGCTCCCTTTATAATACCTCAACTACCCTCCTTTTACGTCATATACTCAATTTCTAAATATGGGTAAATACACTCATCTCGTTTTGTGGCTACCGCCACTCGTAAACCACATAATCGTATAAAATCCACACGGTCGTGCCCTTCATGGGTCGTACCAATGATCATGCTAAACACCATACCCAGGCTAGAAACGTCTACACATTCTCTACAGGTTACGTTAAAGTAACCATTCACATAACATCACTATAAACATCATACATGCGCAAGGCGTAACCAAGACCATAAGTACACAAAATTCGCAAACCATGTCTATACTGGTCTATTCACATAAATTGGTCGAGAATGACTATTATAGCACGTCAAAGATTATGCCAGGATAAAATTAATCTATTCAAGCAGTGCCACATGGGCACATATAACTACACATAATCCAACATAAACCACATTTACACATACCAATGTCTAAATCACAGAATGCACATAGCAAGACTCATAAATGACTCCATCATAAATTAATAGACGATAAAACAATGCATTCTCGTCTAAAGGAATAATACCATCATCAACCGTGGTTAACCGCCAACCCAAGGCAGGACATTCACATGATTCATTCCAGGTCATTATTTAGAACATGGGAAGTAACAATAGACAGCCAATAACGTTGATCAAGTGCTGACGGTTGTCCGTGTTACTGCAGACGTTCTAAGCATTTCCTGTCACGGTCATACTAGTGTTTTACCTTTCACACAATACAACACACAACACAAAGAAATTTCAATTACTAAGCACAACATGTAACACATACCTCTTGGCTTGCGGATACTCGTGGTGGCATTCGTTACTTTGGTCCCATTACAGTTTAAGTTTAGGCATCAAAGAATGCCTATTTCTCTTAAACTACTGCTCTGATACCAACTTGTAAAGCCCCCAAACCGGGTACCTTACCGTCGGGTCACATAACAGTATACTCTTTAAAAATAAGACTTTACTCGAAATACGCAGCTGAAAATTTTCAATTAAAAACAATACATAATTTATTTAAACTCAAAATTTTATTTAGCCGATAACAAACCGAATGCCTTCCACCCTAACACAAGTAATTTCATCCGCTGGCCAAGAGCAACACTGACTCGAATCACACACCTGCAAAACATTCTAACACACATGCAAAAGTCAGCTACGCTGAGTAAGTTCTAATAGTTTAAGTTAAAGCTTTTAAAACACATTGTAAACGCTTTATTTGAAAACTAAAACACCGCCTTTGTAAAAACACCAGCGTTTATTAAATTACGTTAACATCATTTTTAAAGTTTAACGGGTCCAACCCGTAAACCAAAACTCTACCCATATCTTAGGCCCAATCATCCTACAAGTATTCTTTCTGATTTGGATCAAATCACTTAAACATCAAAGAACGACCCGATATCCATCTTAATTCATAGAATGATTAACCAAACCGATCCGTATCTAGGACATAACAACTAAGTCCTAAAACTCAATTGTAACTTAACCTTATCCGTCGACTACATGGTTTAACATCACTCGACAAGTGTATAATAGAACATCATTCATTACCTGCATCATTTGACATCCTTCGTCAACTGCACAAATAATTATCACATACCCACCATTTAACTAGCGTGAAACACATAAACACATAACGTGGGAACCTAACACATCATTTGTTGCCCATAGGCTATCAAAGTGGTTAAAAATTGCATTTCCTGAACTTAAGGGCTAAGAAAGGGTAAAGATAAAATTTGATAAAGTTTTGGGGTAAGAAGGAAACTATAACAAAGTTATAAATATTATAAAATATTATATTATCTCCTATACAAATTGTTTAAATTTATATTAAATTTAATTTTATAATTAGTTTTTAATTGATATTAATTATCTATAAAAATAAATGGCTTCAATGAATGACATGTGTCCAAAATTTGGTTTCGTTTATTATATAGTATAGATATAGACTAGAATAACTTCAGGAAACATAAATATTTGTTGTGTATGTTTAAACTTTAAATATTTTTTTTTAATATGAGAGAAAAAACAACTGGTAATACCATTCATCTTTATTGTTCTCGATCAATGTAAAATATTTTGAACATAGAGAAAAAACAACTGGTAATACCATTAATCTTTAATGTTCTCGATGAATGTAATCTATTTTGAACATATAGGTTTTCTCTGGTGTTGCGAGTGTCTGTTTGAACATATAGGTTTTCTCTGCTGTAGCGAGTGTCTGTAGCATAATGAACCAATGTTATCGATTCAACTTAGTTATCTTTTTAATATAAAAACTTTACATAACGGTCCACAACGCACGTGCGTGGTTAGTGTTTTAACATTTATATTTTGATTGGTTTAACATTCCCGCTGCAACGCGCGGGTTCACGTCAACTCGTTACCTACATTTTTTAGCATATAGGTCGTCAATATTGGGTTCCCGACGCAACACATGGGTTAGGTAAAATCCTAGTTTAAACAGACAATTAAATTAAGACATGCCTAAAATTAAAATTAATACATAAATAATTAAACATTTAAACACATAATTACATAAATAATAATTTAAAATTTTAAACACAAAACTCCATAAATTAATAACCAAAGAGGGAATCGGGTGACAAGCAGTCACGTCATTATCACGCCTACCCAACCTCTCGTATCGATAACCAGAGCTTTTGGATGATGGATAAACCATTTCTTCATCCGACCTTGGTACGTATTCCGCCTTGGCATCAATTTTGTACCCTTTGGCCCAAATTGGTATTTCTTGTCGAAATGGGGTTTATGAATGTATAAGGGTTTGCCACTGGAGGATGATGCCCCTCCCCAATTCTTATTACAACTAAGTGTAGTTTACTAAAGGTATTATCGTATACCCAGTTCAACTCTTTCGTAATCGAATCGTTAGAATGTTGTGGACGGTAGACTTAAAAATCACGGGAGGGGGGGGGGGGTTGAAGGTTAAGGATTCGCTCGATGACGGGATGCTTGTTGAAGGTTTGAAGGTGGTGGGTTTGAAGCTGGAGAGTTTGCACGACGACAGAATGATCGTCGAGGGTTTGAAGGTCCCGCCGGTTCAATCGGAAATGGATAACCATCCCCGTGAAGATCAAGTGTGGTGAAATTGATTGAAAATGAAGATGGTGAAATGGTTGTAAAAAAAGTTATGGTGAAACGCTTTAAATAGAGATGGTGTAATGGTTTAAATAGTGATGTTGAAATGATTTAAATTGTTTTTAATCATGTGTATTTTTTTTATTCAACCAACCGGTCTAGTGACCGTTGAAATACAAAACAACAGCTTTCTATATTCGCTGATCTACCCAAAACCCACTACCCAATTGACCGGCAATGGTGTTGTTGGTCTGGTAGTGGGAACCCAAACCCATTTCGGCTTGTGCCGCTAGCCTCAGTATCACCTAACATACCCTCACTACCATTTGTCGAAAAACAAATCCCTAGCTAATTAGTGATCAAATATGCCATCACTAAATGAAACTTATAAAGTTTATTTTTGTCAATACTTGTTGGCGTCGACTCTTTTTTTTTCCTCTTGTTTAAATCTATCTCAAAGATCCTTTAGCGACATTTTTAGCGTCACAGGTCCATATTGTAGTAAGCATTGACTTGAATATGACACATATAAAGTAAAGTCTAAATGAGTTTCACCTTTATAATCCATATATGGCATTTTTTTTTAAACTTGTACTTCATTAGAAAACGACACACTTGATCTCCAAGGAGGAGATCAAGCAGCCCGAAACCATTACATCATATCACATTTACACCACTGTTCCCAAGTACATGTTCTATTCCTATTTCTGTGCGTATACCACATATAGCCGTAAGTCTTCACATCTGCAATAACCTCCGCAATTTTAGTCTTTTTGTCATTAAAAATACGATCATTCCGGGCCTTCCATATCCTCCAACATCCTATAATCATCAATCCTTGAACCATTTCCTTTGTCGCACACAACACGTTTAAAAAATGGGTTAACATGTCGAACTGACCCATTTAGACTAGATTATTGAGATGACACTTTATAATCGTATAAATATACCAGTTTTTCTAATGCACCTAAATTGATTGTTTGCTTTAAAGAATTTTATCTGCCTTAATAACTACTATTACATCATTCATTAACCATCTTAAATGTGATATGTCATTGAACGTGCTAAGGGGTGTGATGTAACACACTCAACTAAATATTTCATAGAGTAAACTGCAATTTTACACCCTGAGGTTAGGGGTCATTGGCATGTCAACCCCCCCCCCCCCTAAGGAAATAATTGCAAATTACCCCCCCCCCACTGTTAACTCTTATGTCGCATGTTTACCCCCCGACCCAACATTCCGTTAGTCTTTAGCGTTTTCTGTTAATGGTCAAAGGGCAAATAGGTAAATTCGCGTTCCTGTTGACCTGCAACCTCATAAAACCCCCTTTTCACCACTTTGAAACCCTGAGGTTAACCTAACTCAAAATTGAAGAACACCGCAGTCTCGTTCAAGCATCCTTCAACAATTACAGCTGATTAGAAGTTGTGTTACGAGCATGGATCTTCGATTGTGGAAGTTACGAGCTGAAGATCAGTATTTAGAACCGGCTGAAATGTACCGTAAGTGACATGCAAGCTCACAGCGTTTGAATCAGGTAAAATTTTAACATATTTCTGTGTTAATTTGTTTTTGTTGTTTGATTACAGGTGAAACCCAATCTGAATTTAGCATAAAATTTCACCATGGAGGTAAGTTTGTAGAAAACCCAAATAGGAAATACGTTGGTGGGAAGATGAACTACATTGATCATGTAGATTTTAGAGTGTTGAATACTGATGTTTTAGAGGCGATGGTTAAGAAATTAGGATACAATGATGGGTTACTTTTCTGCATTCATTACAAGGAACCATATTGTTCCTTGGATTTTGGTCTTAGGACTTTAAAATGTGATGTTGACTTAGAGCCTATCTTTGATCATGTGCGTCAAGGAGTCCACATGATAGACATGTATGTTGAACACCGGAGGTCAACAATATTGGAAAATACAAGTGAAGGTCCTATAGGGGCTAATAAAGAAATTGTTCCATCATCATTTACAAAATATACTCAGAATGATAGTATGAATGAAGATGAGGAAGAGAGTGACGGAAGTGATCCTGATTATGAGTATGTTGAGGAAGATAATTTGGTTTATGAAATAGAGGTGGATATGCAGAGGTTCAGGGCTAATGTTGACTTTACTAGGGAAGAACTGGATGGTTCAAGTGATGGGGATCATGATGATGATAGAAGCGAAGAAGGTCATCAGCCTGTTGACCTGGAGGTTTTTGAAAGTGGGTCTGATGACAATTCAAGCCTTAGAGATAAGGTTGCTAGGAAGATAAGGAGGAGAAACAAGAGTGTTTTAAAAGGTCCAAATGATTTGCCATTCTATGTTGGTCAGCTTATTGATGACAAGAAAATGATGAATCAGATGGTGAAAAGTTATGCTCTTAAGGCTAGGAGGGATGTGTTTATTCTAAAAAATGAATTGTTAAGGTATAGGGTAGTATGTTTTGGAAGCAATCCACCACTACTTGGTCCTGTAAAAAAAAGGGAGAAGAGGGGCAAAATAGTAAATGTACCAAAGTAGGGCAAAAATACAAGCACCTTAAAAGGCATATCAAGCCCACCTGTCCTTGGGCAGTTCACATCTCAAGAAACACGGACAAGGATAAGTGGTGTGTGAAGACCATTCATAATCAACACAATCGTTTGACAACAAGGGCTGTTTCTTTGTATACAATGAGTTCGATTGCCAGAGAGATTCAACCTATGATTGAAAGCAATCCAGACATGCCAATTCATGCAATCCAAAGTCAACTGCTTCGGAAGCATCAACTTGAAATATCACTCCATAAGGTCTTCAGAGCCAAGAGGATAGCAACTACGAAGATTTATGGTGATTACCAAGAACAATATGCTTTGCTAAGGTCATATTGTGATGAACTTCTAAAAGTCAACCCAGGTAGTACAATTAAAATTGATGTGGAGCCATGTGGGAACTCAGCTAGTCCTACAAGGCAGTTTCGAAGGGTTTATTTTTGTTTTGCCTCTATGATGAGAGGATTTAAGATTATTGGAAGACCATTGTTGGGTGTGGATGGTTGTTTCATGAAAGGTCCATATCCTGGACAGATCTTGAGTGCTGTTGGTATTGATGGAAATAATAGCATATATCCAGTTTGTTATGCACTTGTTGAGGCAGAAACAACACAAACCTGGAAATGGTTTTTGCAACTGTTGAGAGATGACCTAGGGTGTACGGCTGACTCTTGTTTCACCTTCATCAGTGACAGACGAAAGGTAATAAGTTCTTATGATTAATAAATTGCAAAAAACTTTGGTAGCAAAATATTATGATTATTCAGCAAATTGAATTGCATTTTGTATCACAGGGTCTGATTCCTGCTATGCTAGCTGTTTTTCCTAATGGCGAGCACAGATTTTGTTTGAGGCACATCCATGAGAACATGAAATCCAAGTGGCGTGGAGATCTTTACAAGAATTTGCTTTGGTCAGCCGGAAGGAAGACATCCATTCCATACTTTAACAAAGCTATGGAAGAAATTAAGACAACAGAACGAGCTATGTATGACTGGCTGAATGAGATCCCATACACCGCTTGGTCAAGAGCATATTTTTCTGGAAGAGCTAAATGTGATATGTTGCTGAACAACATTTGTGAGGTTTTTAACCGACAAATCGTAGGAGTAAGGGACAAGCCGACTATCACATGCCTAGAATTCATTCGGGAGTACATGACCAAGAGGATAGTCAATGTCAACAAATTGCAAGCAAAGTGTACGGGGCCACTGACACCTCATGCAACTGAGGTGTTCGATGAGATCAAGAAACAGGCTGCTGAAATGTCTGTTCTCATGGTTGATTCAGACAAGTATCAAGTAACGGGTCTGAGATCACAGTGTGTTGTGAATGTCAAACATAAAACTTGTGCATGCAGTAAGTGGGATTTGACAGGGATGCCTTGCAAACATGCAATTGCAGCCATATGGGATATGTCAAGGAATAACATTGATGCTGGCATACCAGAAGAGTGGGTGGATGATGTTTATTGGCTGTCAACATGGAAGAAAGTGTATCAAAATTTGATAGAGCCAATCAACGGGCCGGAGATATAGACTCCTTCAGAGTGTCCAACGACACTCATCCCACCAAAGCATCATACACAAGTTGGAAGGCCTAAGAAGAAAAGAAAGAAGGCATTTGGTGAAAAAGAGCTTGAGCAGGAGTTCGATAAAGGAGGTAAAATGACCAGAAAGGGAAGTAGCATCAAGTGTGGTAAATGTGGGAACATGGGTCACAATGTCAGGAGCTGCAAAGGATAAGGTGGTGAACAATCAACTGCTTCACAGGAATCACACACTGCCACTCAAGGTGCACCAGTTTACAATCTTGATGAGTGATGGATGGTTTGTAAGTTTAGAGTATGTTTGTTTGTTTGTCAAGTTTCTTCAAGACAATGTTTGGTTTGTAACTTTAGACTATGTTTCTTTGTTTGATTGTTCAAGACAATGTTAGGTTTGTCAAGACAATGTTTGGTTTGTACCTTTATGTTTGGTTTACAAATGTTTGTTCAATGTCATGGCTGCTTTGGTTTATTTTGTTAGACTACGGCTGCTTTAGTTCAATTGTTCAATGTCATGGCTGCTTTGGTTTATTATGGTAGAGTATGGCTGCTTTTGTATTTTGATTTACAATGTCATGCCTGCTTTGGTTTATTATGGTAGAGTATGGCTGCTTTAGTAAAAAAATGTGTTCAAACAGATTTTTGGGGGAAGGTCATTCGATTACAAACCAACATTTAGTACAAATAAGATGTCCAAAATACAAACATACAACCGAACAAATCTAGCCTATTTCCAGTGACAATCATCCAAACAAGACCAATCCGAATCAGAACCATGCTCCCCTTCATATGGGTCAAAGTACCAATCATCGTCTTCATCCCAATATGTGTAATCCCATGCATGTTCCAGCATTTCAGGGTCATAATCCTTTGTCGGATCTCCGAATATCTTTTCATAATCAGTTTGTTGCTCCATGTAAGGTCTGAGTATCTCAGACTCTTGATCTTCAAAGTATACATAACTGTCTGGTTCTTCGGCTGCAACAACGTCTTCATCCTTAGCAATATCTTTCTCATTCTCAACTTTAACATTCTCTTTGTCAGCCATACCTACAGAATTACATCCAGGCTACCAAAACAAACATATAAGAACTTGAAAAGTAGCATTGCATAAACTTCAAAAGTCATAACCCAAATACGGTTACACTCAAAATACACAACCAAATCCAATTTCTCGACATTAACCTACTTAAGCAAAAAAAATACAACAATCAAGACCCAAGTAATCACAAAGTACATCTTCAGTTTCAACACATCCTCATTCTTGTACCGAGCCAACTGTTCTTTGCACTTAGCCAACTCATCCTTATCTTTAATGCTTTGAATTAAAGCAGGCATTACCTCTCGACAAATCGGACATCCCTGTTCTTCACCAACATCAGCCCATCTGAGGAAGCCACATCCTCCAACCTGTTATCGGACATCATAAGCAACATAAGAATGAAACTTGAGTTTCAATAACCATTAAACAGAAGAAACTTACACATCTAAGATACAATCGACCAGGATTAGCTTTGGAATGTGACTCTTTGAACACTGTTTTCGAACCACAAGGACATATGATGTCTGAAGCTTCACTTTTTCTCATGGTCTCCTTGGATCGCAGCACAGAGGAAGAAGATGAAGACATGTTCAGTGATTTTGGGGGTGGATTGAAGAAGACAGTGAGAGAAAGCGATTTACACAGACAAATTAGGGCTAGAACCTCTTAAATGAGGAAGAGGAATACGTTGGGGGGTAATTTGGACATTTCATCACTCTCTAACGGGAAGACTAACGGAATGTTGGGTCGGGGGGTAAACATGCGACATAAGAGTTAACAGTGGGGGGGTAATTTGCAATTATTTCCTTAGGGGGGTAGACATGCCAATGACCCCTAACCTCAGGGTGTAAAATTGCAGTTTACTCTATTTCATATTTAACTTTAGCCAATCCCCTAATTATATATTTGATACAATCCATAATATATATCTAGCCGTCCCTAGGTTTTCTTTCATAACATTGGTTTATTGGTCAATTATTTTAAAATCAATGCATGTGTTTATTAATAGATTAGTTAAAATCATGACATGTTACATTAATGAATTAGTTCGAAATCATGACATGCGTGATTAATGATTAATAGTTAGTTCCTATCCCTCAATAACCCGTTTCTTTAGTTATATAATTATAACTAGCTTATCAACGCGTGTAGCAAATCATCATTTCTATGTAAAGTTAATTTATTAGTACAACTCTTTTGATGCATAGCAATATAAGTTTGTGAGGTTAGCAGCTCTTGTGTTTAGATTTTGATAAGAGTGATCTGAGCACTGCAGGTATGAGGACCGGAAATCAGAGAAAGGTAGCAATGGAGGTTGTGCACAAAGTTAAAACATCCTTTGGTTCTGTTTCAAATAGGTTCCTGGAACATGGTTCTGAAGGGATTGAAAGCTTCAAACGATCCATGAAATCTCATTCCCGTTCATTAAATAGGATTATGAGTAGAGGAGGCGATGATGGTTCCGGGAAGAAAGTGTTTAACCCACAAGGGAAATTCCTCCAAAAGTGGAACAAAATCTTTGTCTTGTCATGTGTGATTGCTGTTTCAGTGGACCCGTTGTTCTTCTATATTCCAATAGTGAAAAATGGCAAGTGCCTTGATCTGGACCGATCCTTGCAGATCACAGCTAGCGTTTTGCGCTCATTCATGGATGTTTTCTATATACTTCATATCATATTTCGATTCCGTACTAGTTTTATAGCTCCTTCTTCCAGAGTATTTGGTAGGGGTGTTCTGGTTGAGGATGCTTGGGTGATTGCAAAGAGATATATGTCCTCATATTTTCTTGTTGACATTCTTGCTGTGCTTCCATTGCCACAGGTCGGAACCGAATATTAGTTAACTCTTCATTCCAAAATACTTATTGGCCTCAACTATAGGTCACAATTTTTGACCATCTACTTATGAATGGGTTAATTTGGGTTGTGTTAATAGGTCAAACCGAAAACTTATCTCAAAAGGTAACGGGTCTAATGAGACCTTTTATTTAATGATTTTGATTATTATTGTAATAATGTTGTGTGGTAACCAACAAATTAATTAGTATGGAAAGAAAAAAAATGTGTATAAGAAGACCTTGCCACCTCTAGCTACAAGGTTCTAACATAATCAGAGTGTTTTGGGGGGAGTTATTGGGTAAAAATGATTATGATTATGATCACATTTGGAGAAGCAGGTAAGAATTTCTTGCATCCCCATAACAACAAAAATGAAGAAATCTTGTTGACAAAAGTAGATCTTAGAATGACACAACAACGAAGACATAGTTTTGTACAGAAACCCTGCTTTAAAAACTAATTTGGGGATGCATGGAGGGAGTATGTATAAACAAAGTAACGGTTTATATATGCTGATTGTAAACAATGCAAGTCTGTTTAGGACTAAATATTTGCACATCTCAGGTTGTGATTTTGATCGTTATACCGAGGATGCATGGCTCAAAATCTCTGAACACAAAAAACTTGTTGAAGTTTGTTGTACTTTTCCAGTATATCCCGAGAATGCTTCGAATCTATCCTCTGTATAACGAGGTCACAAGAACTTCTGGCATACTTACTGAAACTGCATGGGCTGGAGCTGCTTTTAATCTCTTGCTTTACATGTTGGCTAGTCATGTAAGATTGTATTATATCTAACCAGTCTTGTTCTATCCCTTTAATTTTTTTTTTTTTTTAATCATCTTTAGGTGTTAGGTGCCTTTTGGTACTTGTTTTCTATCGAACGTGTAACAACCTGTTGGCGAGAGGCATGTGGGAATTTGTTAAATGTATCAGAATATGCGTGTTATTCATTTTATTGTAAAGATAATGATACATTGGCATATTTGAATTTAAGCTGCCCTATTGTGGATACGGAGACTCCTACTTTTGATTTTGGAATCTTTCTTCCTGCCCTCCGTTCTGGTGTTGCCAACTCAACTGATTTTCCACAAAAGTTTTTTTACTGTTTTTGGTGGGGTCTGCAAAATCTGAGGTAACAACACTGAAATCCGTCCGTCCGTAGGTAATACTAATACTAATACTTATATTGGTCCATTTGCAGTTCACTAGGCCAAAACCTAAAAACAAGCACCTATGTGTGGGAAATTTGCTTTGCAGTCTTCATATCTATATTTGGATTGGTTCTATTCTCATTTCTCATTGGAAATATGCAGGTTGGTTGGATATTTATATATAATCTATGATACATAGACTTACCTGATGGTGTGTGTGTGTGTGTTACATAGACTTACCTGCAGTCCACAACCATAAGATTGGAGGAAATGAGGGTGAAAAGACGAGATGCAGAGCAGTGGATGTCCCACCGTATGCTTCCGGAATTTCTTAAGGAGCGTATTAGAAGGTATGAACAATATAAATGGCAGGAAACACAAGGTGTCGATGAGGATAATTTGATCCGAAACCTTCCTAAGGACCTCAGAAGGGATATAAAACGCCATCTTTGTTTGAAACTTCTAAAAAGGGTCAGTTTATTTCCATTCCTTAATTTGTTGTTTGTAATCAAAAGGTAACACCAAAAATAAATATATATTGGTTGTTTCAGGTGCCCATGTTTGAAAAGATGGATGCTCAACTAATGGATGCAATGTGTGACCGTTTGAAACCAGTTCTTTATACAGAGAAGAGCTACATCGTGAGGGAAGGGGACCCAGTTGAAGAAATGATTTTTGTAATGCGAGGCAAGTTACTAACCGCGACAACTAATGGTGGACGAACGGGCTTCTTTAACTCTGACTATCTTAAACCCGGTGATTTTTGTGGTGAAGAGCTTCTTACATGGGCCTTGGACCCACATACATCATCCAACCTCCCTAACTCCACAAGAACTGTTAAAGCACTTGAAGAAGTTGAGGCATTTGCATTGACGCCGGATGACCTCAAATTTGTAGCATCTCAGTTCAGAAGGCTTCACAGTAAGCAGTTACGCCACACTTTCAGGTTCTACTCACATCAGTGGAGGACATGGGCGGCGTGTTTCATACAGGCCGCATGGCGGCGACATCGTAGGAAGAGATTGGAAGATTCACTCCGGGAAGAAGAAGGCAGGCTGCAAAACGCTTTGACTGGATCTGATGGGAGTTCACCTAGTTTGGGTGCTGCAATGTATGCATCACGGTTTGCAGCTAATTTGCTTGCTGCGTTGAGGCGAAATGGTGCAAGGAAAAAAAGAATTCCTGAGAAATTACCGCCATTGATGATGCTCCAGAAGCCTGCCGAGCCTGATTTTATTGCTGAAGAAGATTGATATCGTTAATCTTAATTATTATTATATTATATATACTTACGTGGAATGGAATGTTGTAAAACAAATGATTCTTTATCATTAACAACATAATTGTAATTGTAGAAAAACCTACTGTATCTTAAATATAAGGCAACAACGTATTTATAACACATCACATGCTGCTCAATATAGTTTTCATCATCAAAAGAAACACATTCTTTGGATGCTTTAATAATTAAAATATATATGTTTCTGTTACATTGACCAGTTCTACATTAGCTAACATTTAGATCCACTTTTAAAATCAACAAAATCAACTTTGGTAATAATATAGTCTTAGCTTCTCTTAATTGAACCACTAAATTTTTCTATGTTGCAATTTGGTCACAAAAGTATTACTCATAAACCCTTATACTTTATGATTTTATGTTTACCCCCAACACTTCATTTTCCCTTCTTTTTTTTTTAATAAATTTTCACTTTTAAATCTAACAAAATTTTATATTTATTTTTTCACCAATCCAGTGCTTTGCTTATTTTCATTTACGTATTTAACCCGCAGAGAGTGTATGCAATTACTCACTACTAATTTACTTTGTTACCTTTAAACTATAATGAACTTACCATAAGACCCGTGACTTATCCTTATCACTAATAGTTTCACACATGCTGGTTTCTAGGCGCATCGCGCAAGTGAAAACCAGCTAGTATTAACAAATCTAAGAGTAAAATGCCAAGATGGTCCCTAAGTTTAGGCCACTTTTGACACTTCAGTCCAAAAATGAAATATTTTGTATCTGGGTTTATGAGGTTTCATTTTTGTTGCCATTTTCATTCATATGGCAAACTGGGTTAGAATTTTCTGTTAACTTCTCCATTTTTTATCCATTTCCTCATTTAAATTAAGGGTATAATCGTCATCATTTTATGCCATAATATATTTTACTTAAATGATGGAAACGACAAGAAAAAAAGAGAAGTTAACAAAAAATTTTAACCCAGTTTGCCAATTGGATGAAAATGGCGATAAAAATGAAACATTAGGACCCATATGCAAAAAAAAATTATTTTTGAACTGAAGTGACAATAATAGCCTAAACTCATGACTATTTTGGCATTTTACTCAAATAATAATAATAATAATAATTTTAGGTTATGCGTAGTGGGGAAAAAAAGGGGCGCCATCTTCTCTCATAACCCCCCATAACCCCCCGAACACCACTACGGGCGGGGTTATAAGGCAAAAAAAAATTGGGCAGCGCGATCTATATAGCGCCGTTATGGGGGAATCTTTCAAAATTTGGACCAATCAAATTTAAGCAAAGTTTTTTTATAAATAATTAATAAAATTAAAAATTAATAATTAGGTAATGATAGGTAGGAGCTTTATGACTACGGGCTTAAATGCATAACGCCCCATAACGCCCACCCGCACACATGGCACGCCACGTGTTGCATAACGCCCACAAAGGGGGGTTATGACTACGCATGACCTTATAAGAGAACATCTATCTATCTAAATTAAAAGAAAAGAAAAATGTAGAAGTGGGTGAAAGAAAGAAAAAAGAAAGTTGTAGGGTATTTGTGTTTGTAATAAAAACAAGGAAAGGGGGTGGCTCGTGGTGGCCACACTCCTCTTCATCCATCCATCCATCTTCAACCTCCCTCCAAAAAAGATAAATAGGTGAAATCTCTGAATTCGTTTACTTAATTAATTAATTTCAGGTTCTGTTCTTGAATCCCTTCTTCTGTTATTGTTTAGATTGGATTCCAATTTCCTACTGTGAGAATTTTCCAAAGCAAACGTTTGTTTAGGGCTAACTTATTTATTTACATCAACATAACAACAATTAAAATCGTTCTATATGTTATGTTGGATTGGAGGGAGTCTATTATTATTATATCAAGTGTTGAGTCCTTTCTTTCTTTCAATGTTTTATATAATAAATATATTTATTATTATTTGCCAATTGCTTAATGGATCTACATGCTATGCTATGCTATTCTCATTCTGTTTTCCTTAAAACGCAATTACTTACTTGTTCTTGAGATGGATGTCTGCTACCTTCCTTCAACATTTTGTGCTTTGATCGTCTTAAAAACAGGAATCCTTCCGGTGTTTAATGCTAACATAATAATAAGTATCCCCTTTGGTGTGTGTAAGGATGAATATGCTAACCCTATATATATTCTTAAATTTCCTATGGTACTACTAACAACACTCTTTGGGAACATTTGTATTGTACGCCTCACTAATATACTTGTGATTTTTTTTCAACATTTAAACTATAGGTGTTTACATGTCCTACACTGACCACCATTTCTTCTTCCTTTCTCTACTGCATATATTGCTACTGCTGTTCTGTACAATCATATGAAGGTTGAATCTGTGTATACTAACCTCATTCACTGTTATGAGCAGGTTGGATATTCGTCTTTTGCTGAATCGTTCGTTATCTTGTAGATGAAGTTCGGGGCGGCTTCACTCGGCCCAATAACCAACCATGCCTCATATTGTGTAAGCAGACAGACACTCAAACTTAATGCTCATTGATACTCAAATTTATCTTTAAATTCCTGTATCTAGAAATTGTCTGCTTACATTATGCCAATTAGCTTACATTTCTTCTCTTCTAACTACAACCTTCTCACTGTGTATAAAACTATTACCATTCACAAATGTTAGTCTATTGTGTTTTATTATTTCATCAAATTGTACTTATCTTTCTTTGTGATTGATGCTTTTCATCATATGCAGATGGCAACAAAAATTTCCTTTCGTTCTTTAGTAGATAGACTTCACACATATTCTGTGTTCGCCAATCTTTTCTATTTGGCAATTGACACACCTCTTTTTTGCAGGGCACTAACCCAACTGAAGCATTGCTGTTACGTGACAAACCTCTGCACTTGTCCTGTGGACTTGATGCTGAAATACTAGTTTCAAGGGGTAAAATGTTCCAGGGTTTAAGGAGACACAAACAGGCATTTTCGTTGACGTTTATCGTATCTGCTATTCGAAATGGAAAGGATGAACATGAAAGCACCATAGGTGCTTACTCTGATGATCAGTCACTTACCATCTCAAAAAGTAGTCACAAGGCTAATGATACAACAAAGGAAAGCGTTGCTTCATCATTATACCTGAGTGAAGATCACTCACAACATACTAAAATTCTGGAAAACCATGGAAATCTTCTAGATAAACTAAAGGCTATTCACATGCATGCTTTAGCAATGGAACAGTGGAATGCTTCTCGACTTAAACAGTGTCACAGGTAGGCATTTATTTATTTTGCTTTATCACGCTGTTCCATCCTGTTTAGTATACTTGATTATGTCACACGGAATCCAAAAAAAAAAAATACAGTAATTAAGATTTAACTGTAACTACTAACTTGCAACCATTGGTTTTCTAAACTTTGACATGCATAAACACACATGTGTTAAATATTATTGCTGATTAACTAGTGCCTGTATCTGCAGACGGCATGCCATGAGTGCTGCAAACCTGATACACTATTTGGCTCTCAGAAGCCTTGATGTTGACCATATAAAAGATGACCTATCTTCAGTGGGACTTTTGAACTTGGAGACAATCAATCCATATGTAATTGCAAGCCTTTCTGCAGGAATCCAGATGTTAGAAAACCTAAAGTCCACCTCTTTAGATGGTAACGACAAAGGTATAACCAGTGACAAAAGTGAGTTCACAAGAAGTATGATGATAGACAAGGCAAATTCTAATCGGGACTTTCTCATTGGTCCACTTCAAGATGAAAGAACTCATATCATGGTCACAGTTGGTAGAGAAGCCATATCCAATGAAACATTTATTAATGATGTTCTTAAAACAGGCGCCACGATCATTCGTATCAACTGTGCTCATGGTGATCCAAGTGTTTGGAGTGAGATCATCAGAAGAGTGAAGATGAACTCTCAGATGCTGGAGAAGCCATGCCGGATTCTCATGGATTTGGCTGGACCAAAGCTACGAACTGGTAAGATGAAACCTGGTCCATGTGTCCTGAAAATATCTCCAAAGAAGAACGCGCATGGAAACATGATCAACCCGGCCCATGTTTGGATTGCCCCAAAAGGAGCAGGCCCACCACCGTCTCATGTATCTCCTGATGCGGTCCTATACGTGGATGCCCAAGATTTTCTCACAAAGCTCGAAATTGGTGATACCATTAAGTTCAGTGACGCGAGAGGAAAACAAAGGTCGCTTAAGATTTCAAAGAAATTCCCTGTTTTCAATGGTGTTGGGTTCATGGCGGATTGTACAAAGACTTGCTATGTTGAAAACGGAATGGAATTATATATCAAAGCGAACAAAAAAAGGGCTTCATTTGGATGTGTAGTGGATGTTCCTCCTACAGAGACATTTGTTAGGCTAAGAGTCGGAGATTTGCTAGTGATAACACGTGATAGCTCAAACGAAGAACTGACTTCTTCAAAGGCTGGCACTCCTAGAGTGACTTGTTCATCTGGGTATCTGTTTGACTCAGTCAAACCAGGAGAGCCTATTGCTTTTGATGATGGAAAAATATGGGGAGTTATCAAAGGGACTAGTATATCAGAAATAGTTGTTTCCATCACTCGTGCTGGTCCGCGTGGTACTAAACTTGGTCCAGAGAAATCTATTAACATCCCGGAGAGCAAAATCCAGTACGAGGGTTTAACTTCAAAAGATATTATTGATCTGGAGTTTGTAGGCAGTCATGCAGACATTGTTGGAATTTCATTCGTCCGAAATGTGAATGACATTGTTGTGCTTGAGCAAGAGCTTAAGAAGAGGAAGCTTGAGAACTTGGGAATTGTTTTGAAGATTGAAACAAAAGATGGGCTTAAAAACTTGGCTGTCATGATTTTAGAGGCAATGAAGCTACCAAATCCTTTGGGGATTATGATTGCTAGAGGCGATCTTGCAGTTGAGTGTGGGTGGGAGCAAATGGCAGACATTCAAGAACAAATTCTGTCGATATGCAGTGCAGCACACGTCCCTGTTATTTGGGCAACACAAGTACTGGAGTCGTTAGTGAAGACTGGTGTGCCTACTAGAGCTGAGATAACAGACGTGGCGTGCGGAAGAAGGTTATTATTATTTTTTTTAATCATAGCATCTGGTTTAGAAGCAATGATTGAAGGGAAGGCTAAGCCATATTTTGTGTTTGTTGCAGGGCAAGTTGCATAATGTTGAACAAAGGAAAACATATTCTGGAAGCAATTTCCACTTTAGATACCATATTGAAAAGCAGCTCCACAAAGGTGAAGGCAGAAGTGAAACCTCTTGTATTATCCAACCACCTCTCTTGATTCTAGAGTGTTTGTACATAAACTTCATCTGGATTTTGGACCATTCAATACTAATTACTATAGCTATCATATTTTTTGCAGAGTTAATTGCCCGGATAGTCCATGTGGTTTCATGTTTAGTCCCCAACTTTTCAAAATAACATGTATGCTCCCTGTGGTTAAATCGTTTGTTACTCGGATAGTCTCTACATTGGATGGGTGTTAACTTATTCAGTTAATTGTGTGTAAAATTACAAAAATGTCCTTATTGTGGTAAATGCCCTCATCTTCCTCCTTTTGTCACCTGTAACACCACCACCACCACCATAAGCAACCGGTAAACATCACTAACCTTTTCTCACACACCTGCAACACCGCCTTTCTTTCTCACATCACCGGTGGAATTCACCTCCATTTACAGGTTTGAATCGAAAAGATCTACACAAAATTTAGATTATCAATAAATGTCACTGCAAATAAAACTCCTATTTTGAAACCCTAACTTTCTACAAATTGAATTATAATCGCAAAACAAAAGTAGAATCACTCAATTTCTACAGCGAGCAACATCTACTACAGATAAATTAACCTATAAATCAAGCAACAAATACTAAAAAATACGAATTATATATGTATTGTAAACATACTTTGCAGCTGATTTAGATTCTTCCTCAAGCCAGTGACGAATCTGACGAACGTTGCGTTTGAATATAGAAGAAGACTGTCTGACATCGTTGCTACGCATGAGTAGAATCACTGCGCTAACTCCGGCAACGGTGAGTATAAAATTCGTTAATGCCATTGGCTGTACGGAATCCGATCTAGAAAAAAGTAGTTGACCGAACGGAAACCTTCGTCTCGGTTGTTAATATTATTGTAACGGTGGTTGTACGATGGAAACTGCCGGTGGTTTTTAAAGAAAGGCGGTGATGTGAGAAAAAAGGCGGTGTTGCAGGTGATGTGAGAAAAGGGTGGTGGTGTTTACCGGTTGATTATGGTGGTGGTGGTGTTACAGATGACAAAAGGAGGAAGATGAGGGCATTTACCACAATAAGGGCATTTTTATAATTTTACACATAATTAACTGAATAAGTTAACACCATCCAATGTAGGGACTATCCGAGTAATAAACTATTAAACCATAGGGAGCATACATGCTATTTTGAAAAGTTGAGGACTAAACGTGAAAAAACGTGAAACCACAGGGACTATCCGGGCAATTAACTCTTTTTTGCACCTTTCCAAAGTTTCAATCCTAAATCGATGGTTCAAAGTTGTAGTTTTATGACTACAAGTTCATCTACAATTACGAATGTCAGGGGTATATATTACGCCATGCAACTCTCTAGATACGATTTTTCTACCAAATCCTCTTTAACCATTTTACGACATTGTAGACCTCTTTTTAAAGATTGCTGAATTTTTTAGATCACTTCCTTTCACGCATAACATCTGAACCAGTAAAGGATGCATCCATTTGCAGAAGTCGCAATTATGAAATGAGAAAATAAAAAATAATCATAATAAATACTGTCTGAAACTGAAAAGCAAGTGGACAACTTTTACCAGCAATGAATGGCAACTACTTTTTTTTTTTTTTGAAACGTAACTTTCATTAAAACACAAACGCCGACCCAAACCGGGCCGACGAACAAGCAACAACTACATAATTACATATTCACAAAAGAAGCCCAATCTTTCCAATCTACCCCTTTATGTTTTGATCTACTCGAAAACCAAAGGAAACCTATAGCTTTAACCTCGCTCAAAATGGCTTCAATCCTAACCTGGGAATTAGAAAATCTGGAGTTGTTTCTGGCCCGCCACAAACTCCAACACGTGATACGAATAATGCCTTGAACCGCGTCTTTCTTTTTCTCCGATCCTCTAATCTCTTTATGAATGCCAAGAAGGTCGTTCACCGAGAAAGCGAATATATTTGGAATCTTACACCAGTTACTTATTCCGTTCCAAACTGTCGCCGCAATTTGACACGCAATAAAAATGTGTTCCGAAGTTTCTTCGGCCGAACTGCACAGCGAACACGAATCATCGCTGATCTGGATGTTCCTACTCTTTAAAGCTTGGGCCGTCGGAATTCTGTCAATCCCCGCTCTCCACATGTGGATATTGACTTTAGCCGGAACCCATTTGCACCATTCCATAGCGTAATCGTTACCTTGGACCGGCTCCTCAAACAGCAGCTTTTTGACGGCTTTAACGGAAAAGACGCCATTAGAATCTGGAAGCCATTCCCACCTGTCGACTTCGTCCGAAATCTGAACACCATTCAGCAAATAACTAAGCTGATCAAATTCTGACTGCAGGACTGAAGATATCGCAGCACTGTTCAGACCCCAACCCGAAGCCAAATCTGAACCAAGTCTTTGAAATCTATTAGCTACAGTACTCCTTTTTTCCGAATCCAACCTGAATAAGTTCGGGAACCTGAGTTTGAGAGGTTCATTAGTGATCTAAGTGTCGAGCCAGAACTTTATGTCTTCACCGTTACCTACGACACCTTTAATGTAGTTTCTTAACGGGATTCCAGCGGCTTTAATGTTAACGAAGATTTTTGCGATGTTATTCCAAACCCCACTATGCGACTTTTTGAATGGAATGCACTCCCAACCCCTTCTACTTAGATGAAACGCATCGATAATCCTCTTCCAAAGATTGCCCTTTTCCGATTTGTATCTCCATCCCCATTTCGACAAAAGCGAGATATTGACCTCATTCAATCTATTTAAAGGAAAAATTACAAGTTTTGTCCTTTATCTTTATAGTACTTTACAGGCGGTGTCCTTTTTTTCAAATGTTGACAGGCGGTGTCCTTTAGTAGGTATTTTGTTACACGTTTTGTCCTTTAACCCTAACCCAGTTAGATTTTCTTGTTAAATCTGGTTACCCATTGGTATTTTAGTCTTTTTACCCCTTTTATTATAAACTTATAAATTAGCAACTTCTATATGCATATATATGTTGTACTTTTAGCTTTGGGAGTGTTTCAAAAAAAAATTGGAATTTTCCTTTTTTAACCCTAAAGTATCAATCTTTGACAATTTTAGTTTAAGGTTTTAATCTTTGGTAATTTAACCCCCTTGATTAATTTGATTTTTCACTTTTACTTCAAAAGTTTCCATCTTATACAATTTAACCCCTTTGATTAATTTGAACTCTCACTTCTAATTCAAAATTTTCCATCTTTTACGATTTAACCACTTTAATTTTTTTACTTTTAACCTAAAGCTTTTCAACTTTTGCAACTTTGACCCCATATACTTTTCATCTATCGCAAGTTTTGTGTTTAACGTTTCGTTCTAGATTTTCCGAGTTAACATGCCACAACGTGCGTGTGGATTTCAACATTTTTTCATCTACTTTATCCTGTTTGACAGGCCCGTCACAACGCGTCTATTTTTCTCCGTTTGATAGGTCTGTTGCAATGCGTGGGTCATAGATCGGCTTAGTTATTATTTTATATGTTTTACACACAGGCTCGCGGTCATGTAAGAAACATATGTCTTTCATCTAAAATGATATATAACTAACGCATCCCCGCCGCATTGCGGCGGGTGGTAATTCTAGTTTAATATTATTTAAAAAATAAAACAAAACAAAACATTTTTAAAAATTATTATATATATATATATATATATAAAGTCTCTTTCTCTCTCTTTACACACACACTCTCTCTACCACACTCTCTCTCTCACATCTTCAGATCCTACCACCCCCTCTCACCACCATTAACCACCGACCACCGCCACCACCATCAACCCACCACCACCATAAAGAGGGGTGAACTGAAGTGGATCTGAACCGTATAGAGTGAAATCAGAGCTTGTGGAGTCAATCAAGCTCTCCATCCACTCATCGGTATCAAACTCGTCTACAGATCCAGACGCCGCTACAAAATCCGCAAACCTAAACCCTGGCCGGTGGTGGTGATGACTCTCTAAACTCGGAAACTGAAATCCAGCCGCCTTTTCACCTCCGGTAACATCCACCGCTCCTCCGTCAAACGGATCAGAAACTTGAAAAGGGGGGAAATTGAAACGGCGGCGGTGTGTTGTTACATCAGTGGGGGATGGATAGTGACGAAGAGTGAGTATAATGGAGCAAAGGAAAGCAAAAGGAGAAGGTGAACAACATGGTTTTGTATCTTTGATTGGATTTGTATGAGTCTATAACGTTGTTTAAAATTTTGTTTTTGGTTTTTGGTTTAGATTAATGGGTCATTGGCAAGAAAGGCAATCAAGGATTTGATGGCAAGAGGTGCAATTAGGATGGTATCTGCACATACTAGTCAGGAAATCTACACCAGGGCCACTAATACTTGAAAGTTGCTAGTTATTTCTAGACAATGTTATGACATGCTATTTTCATTTTATGATTTTGATTTTGGTTCATTGCAAGACCACGTATCTTTTTTCAACTTGCACTTTTGTCAGCTTAAGAAGCCTGTATTTTGAGACTGAATTGTGTGTTTGTGTTTATTTTAATCATCTTTATATTATTTATCATCAGCTATATGCAGTTCTGGGTAATTGGGGGAGAGTAAAGAATTAAAATAGAAGGAGAATTGAGGGTTTCGGTGGTGGTTAGGTAGAATTGGGTGGTGACATGGTGGTTGCAGGTGGTGGTGTTAGGAGGAAGAAGAGGTTGAGGGGTGGAGGTAGGGCCTTTATACATACATACATAAATATATGTATATATTTATATGTATTTACAAAAATTGTTCTTTATATGTATAAAGACTAAACTACCCTCATGTGACTTGCATGTGACCAGATTTAACAAGAAAATCTAACTGGGTTAGGGTTAAAGGACAAAACGTGTAACAAAATACCTACTAAAGGACACCACCTGTCAACATTTGAAAAAAAGGACACCGCCTGTAAAGTACTATAAAGATAAAGGACAAAACTTGTTCTTAGGCCGCGAAACTCCTTTAAACCAAGACCTCCTTTGTTCTTAGGCCGCGAAACTCTCTCCCAAGCGACCCAATGCAATTTCTTTTCTTCTATAGGTCCCCCCAAAGAAACTTCTTGATCATGGCTTCCAAGTCCAAAATGACTTTCTTAGGAGCTCTATAGAGGGAGAAGTAGTAAGTAGGAAGACTTTCCAATACCGCTTTAATGATCACTACCCTACCCCCGATGGATAAGAGATGAGACTTCCAATTTGCTAAACGAGCACGAAAAGTATCATACACCGGTTGCCAATTACTAATTCGATTCATATTAGCACCAACCTTTAAGCCGAGATACTTGAAAGGCGGGCTATCCGCCTTGCACCCCACCTCATTTGCCATCTCTTCAATTTCAACCGAATCCACTCCAATGCCGTATAAAAAGGACTTGTCAATGTTGATTTTGAGTCCAGAACAAATGTAAAAACACCGAAGGACTCTAACGATATTAACAGTTTCAAGTTTAGACCATTCTCCCACCATGATAGCATCATCCGCGTATAAGAGATGAGTAATGGTCGGCCCGTTACTAGGAGTAGCAAAACCTATAATAGCCCCACTGATAGCAATATCGATCAGATACAAACACCACAATTTAAAATTGTTATCCGTTATTACAATCGGGTCAGAGATAATCACATGGTTCGAGTTTGATAAACCGGTCGACAACAACTTAGGTTAATCGGGTCAGACCGGGGACCCATATTGGTTTTGAAGCGGTTCATGCAAAGTCATGCACAACCTACGTCCACATATCAGTTTCTAATTTGCTTTCATGTATTGAGTAGTTAATTTAGTATACTTCATCTAGTAGTACTTTATGCATTTTTAGCAGTACCTTCATTTCCACTTTCCTTAAAGTTAGGAAATAGTTAGTGGTAGTTTTCTATCATTTCTTTTATGTATCTTCGTAACTCATGAATGAAGGCAGTGTGTTTTAGAATGATTTTTTTTTCTTGTGTTAATTATCTCATATGTGTGGGTTAATTAATTCGTCTATGCTAGCTCAACCGTGGCGCGTTGGGTGGTGAACTTAGACACGATATCTTAACCGGAGTGGTGTATCTGTATCTTCGGTTGGATATCGCAGCCCTACCGTTTCGTTTGGTGGTGAATCTGTATCCAAACGAACCGTAGAACTATCATTTATTTTACCGTTTGATTTGAATCGGTGATTCGAGGGTCATATTCCTATCATTATCACCCACCTTCCTTCGCTCTGTTAATCATACATGATAGGGCCTCCATAACAACCAAGAATAAGAAAGGGGACAACGGATCCCCTTGTCTTATTCCTTTTTCGCATTTGAAAGTGTAAGTAGGAGCCCCGTTAACCAAGACGGAAGAACTAGCCGACATAAGGATTCAAGAGATCCAATTACACCACTTGATTGGGAAGCCCATTTGCTGGAGGATACTTACAACAAAATTTCAATTCACGTTGTCGTAGGCTTTTTCAAAGTCAATTTTGAGAATAAAAGCCTTTTCCTTCCTTTTTTTACTCCAAGATATTACTCCCTCCGTCCCATTAAAAGTGTAATATTTTGAATTTTCAAAGTCTTTATTTATAAACTTTGACTTTAATTATATATTTTTTGTGTTATGTAAAACTTGATGAAAATTAACCCGATAAAAACACTTGTAAAACACACTCAAATCATATAACTTTCATCAAGTATTATCTAACACAAACAAAATTATTTAAGGTCAAAGTTTATAAATGAAGACTTTGAAAATTCAAAATAGGACACATTTAATGGGACGGAGGGAGTAATTCATTGACAATGAGAGGGCCATCCAGAATATACCTACCTCTTAAAAGGCCGATTGGGTGTCCGAAATAATACCTCCCATTACCTTCGTCATCCTGTTGGCAACAACTTTAGATATAACCTTGCTAATAACACCCACCAGGTTGATTGGCCTATAATTATTTAGAGAAGTCGGGTCGGTGATCTTCGGCACAAGAGCAATAAAAGAAGCACTACTTCCAAGATTTATTTTGCCATGGAGGTGGAACCAAGAGAAAATACGGACAAAATCATCTTTAAAGAGCTCCCAAAAAGCTTTAATGAATCTAAAGTTGAACCCGTCAGGGCCCGGCGCCCTATCATCCCCACATTCAAAAACGGCAACCTTTATTTCCTCTTCATTGAAAGGTTCGATTAGAAAATTACTATCGGCTTCCGAAATCTTTTTAATGTTATTGCACAACAGGGCCGGTCTACTAGGAGACGAATCCTTGAACCTATCTCGGAAAAACGAGAGCACCTGTTTTTTTATTAAAGAAGGTTTCGTGCACCAATCCCCATTAATGTTGAGCCCATGAATCGAATTAGTAGCTTTCCTATTGTTCACCATCGCATGAAAAAAGCTAGAGTTCTCATCCCCCTCCATCGCCCATTAATGGGGATCTGAATGGCAACTACTAACTACTCACGACTGGGTGTTGTGGGAACACCACCCACTAACGCCCCACCTCCACATTAGTTTTAGCACCTGCCAAATCACACAGCCACCAGAGGGACTCGTTAGCCCTTAAAGAGCTGCACATGAAAGGGTGGGCGGGGTTGACTTCTATCCAACAACCACATTCAAACACACACGTTCGTATTTCTTTTTTATTTCTTTTATTTAAATATTAATTAAACCACTACATGATAGTTAAATGGTGAGTTAGGTAAAACCCCTCTGCCTATGTGGTAGTGACATGGCGCTTTAACGCCCCCTTCCATGTTAAAGCACAACCCACAGTCTAAGAACTGAACCTCATAACACACTACCAGACTCAGCCACCTGCTTAATTCCATATAAATAGACTGCGTTCACCAGTTTAACAATATGGAAAGCTAATCAAAATGAAAACACAAGTTGCTTAGTTATTAAACCTAACCTCACCGGGCATGCAAGAACCTGCTGTCATTACCTTCTAAAATAATCAAACAATAAACATATTACCTAACAAGCTAACTAATCGAATGTTAACTGTTACCCCTTCTCCATGGCTAACTTTAACAGTCAAAATCATTAGAAATATAATAACATTTTCTCTTATATTGTTTGTGTTTTAGCTACATTCATTAGATCCACTTTTGGACCCAAATTTTGGCTATCCCCGAACCTGAAAACTTAATGGTAACAGTTTTCTGTATATTGCTTATTGTTAAACTAACATGTTTGAATAATGATAATCTTTCCCTCTATTGTTAATAGATACATACAATAAAATTTACATACATCCATCAACTTACACCAGCAACTAGAAGAGGCAGCCATGGATGAAACACTTGGCATCTTCAAGTTGCATCTTTTGAAACCTAAATTCGCCTGGAAATCATCACCAATAATCGTTGCAAGAGCACGAGCCATTCTTAAAATGGTGAAATCTATTTGAATCTCTAACCACAATTTCTCTCCCCCTTGCCACTGATATATACTTCATTGCAGTATGACAATCTCCACAAACCCTAAGATTCTTAAACACCCTTATCGGTTTCGTTTTCGACACACTTATTAGCCCAAACGCCACAGCAATCTTCTCACTATGTTGAACAAGGTATCGTTCTTTTTCTTTCTCATCAAGTTCATGAAGAACAAAATCTGTATCAGGAACGTAACCTAGTTTCTTTATGTCAATTACCAACTGATCTAACTCCTTGTATATATCATGTGCACGGGGATGACATGTATCCCCTACATAGAACTTGTGAGCTTGGTTTTCGGCTTCTATCCAACTGCAGCCTGCTTCCTTGATCAAGTTCCTTTCTTTCATGGTCTTTCGGATTTTGACCACTTTTTCCCATTGACCCTTTGAAGCATACAGGTTGGATAACAGTATATAAGCAGATGGATCATTTGGATCCAGCTCAGTGATCCTTTTTGCAGATAACTTTCCCAATTCTATATTACCATGGACTTGGCAGGCTCCTAGTAATGTTCGCCATACCAAAGCATCAGCCTTCAAAGGCATGGAGTCAATAAAGTCAACCGCTTTTTCAAGAGAGCCCGACCTTCCTAATAAGTCCACCACACATGCATAATGTTCCATCTTTGGGGTTATCTTGTGCTCACTATACATTGAGCTAAAGTGTTTTAAACCCTCATTAACCATCCCAGCATGACTACAAGCTGATAAAACAGCAATATAAGTGACTTCATTTGGCTTCACACCTGCTTTAAGCATTTTATCGAACACTTTCAAAGCACTTTTTGCTAGACCGTGTTTTGCAAACCCCGTTATAATTGACGTCCATGATATTACATTCCGTTCATCCATTTTGTTAAAAACTCGAGCAGCTGCTTCTATGTCACCACACCGAGAATACATTGATATCAAAGCATTACATACCCTTTGGTTTGAATCAAAACCTGACTTCACCAACTGGGCGTGCATTTCCTCACCCTTTCCAACAGCACCGAGACTGGCTGCAGCGCTTAAAAGGCTGGCAAACGTGAAAGAATCAACCCCTGTTTGAGTCTCCTCAAATTTATTAAACATCTTAAGGGCTTCATCAGAACTCGTATTTTTGACATACCCATCCACAATGGCATTGTAAGAGATTAGATTCTTCTCGAGAAGAAATTCAAAAGCCTTTTGGGCATCTTCCATGCTACCAGATCGGGCATACATGCTAATAAGAGAATTGCCAACACAGTTCACAGACACGAGACCAGATTTTACTGCATGATTATGAACTTGTTTCCCGATTTCAAGATTTGAAAGACTGCCACATGCTTTTAAAAGGCTGGAATAAGTGAAATGATTTGGTAAGACTTCACCTTGTGTGATCATTTTGCAGTAGAGTTCAATTGCAGTTGCATCAAGCCCTCCACTTTGCACATATCCTGTTATGATAGCAGTCCAAGACATCACATTATGGTTAGGCATCCGATCGAAAACTTTTCTAGCATCCTCCATAGGTTCCGTAGTTGCACACTTTGCATACATGTCCACAAGACTGCACCCAATATAGACATCCATACACAAACCTGACTTAATCACCCAAGAATGCATTTGCTGACCAACCGACATAAATCCCAGTTCAGCACAGGCAGACACAACGCTACTCAGAGTAAAGCGGTCAGGCATAAACCCACAAGATAGCATACGTGGAAACAATTCAATCCCGTCTCTATGATGTCCCAGTTGTGCATATCTAGTTATCAACAAAGTCCAAGTAACTGAATTTCTCTCAGGCATTTTATCAAACACCTTCCAGGCAGAGTCCAAGTCATGAAAACCCTTAGCATACAAATCAATGAGAGCACACCCGACACAGACATCAGACTCAAAGTAGCCCGTCTTGATGACAAACCCGAAAATGGACTCTCCCATGAAAGCATGATCTCGGTTACAAGACGCGTGGATGGCGGCAGAGAAACAAAACTGATTTGGGTAGTGTCCTCCATGCATGAGCATCTCAACAAATGTGAGCAAAGCTTGTGATTCCATCCCGTGATGCGCAAAGCAGGATATCATGGCACTCCAAGAGACCAAATCCCTCAAGCCCCCCATGGAATCAAATATAGCTTTTGCTGTAGTCCAATCCCCGCATTTAGAATAGAAGCTTATGAGGGAATTGAGTACAACTGGGTCGAGTTTTAATCCTGATTGGTTGAGTTTAGAGTGAAGGAGTTTACCAAGTTGAAAATTGCGGGTTCGGATGCAGGATTTGAGGAGGACGGAGAAGGTAGTGAGGTCAGGGGTGAGGTGGTGGCGTTGGGTCATGACATCAAGGACTGAAACTGCTTCCTGAATTCGGCCCGCATTGGATAAACTGATTAATCGGTCCTTGAGTGGTTCGAAACTGGGATTCTTTAGGGTTTTGGCAATGGCAGGGGGGTTTGTTGCTGCCAAGTTGGCGGGGGAGACAAGGGAGAGAATTGGCATTCTCAATCTCAAAGATAACGCAAAATATGTATGTAGGGATCCTCCTGTTGGTTGGTTGGTTGGTTGGTTGTTGAGACTTGAGATGGTGAAGAAGGTATGGTGGTAAGCATATTTATTCACTCAAAATTTATACATACAAATTATTTATTTTTTCAACTTAGTTAAACATGAATAAAAAAATCACACACACATAACACTTAATTACTAGCAGAAATTTTCCACTCGTTCATAACAATATCGGTATGAAACCAGTATTCGGTATAGCTACCTAAGAGCACCCACAACAATGGACCAAGTCCATCCAATAGTACGTCACATCATTCCAAACCTTTATCACTTCAAACCCTCACTTTTTCCTCTAACAATAAACCACTCTTAACATCCACCTCATTATTCACATAAACACTTACTTTTCATTTTATATATACTATAATATAATAATTAACATGTATAATTATTTTTATTATTAAATAAATTAAAATAGGCAAATTGGAATTAAATAATCATAACTTTCTCAATTTGGCCGATAATAATCCAGACTCGGTTATTGGCCGATAATAATCCGAACTGGTCCACTTTTGGCCGATAATAGTCTGCGTTAAATATAGCTTAACGGAGTTAAGTTTTTTTCCAAATTACAAACTGATGTTTTAGAGCTTTTTATTAGAACGAGGATACGAGTTGATTAATGTAAATTTTACCTCGAAATACTGCCCCAAACGAAGAAAACGGTGCTTCAATTCAGGAGTTTAAACTTTCAATTAACAAAAATCAAGCCGTTTGAAGCATTGTTTCGAGGTAAGTTTTACATAAATCGACTCGTATTCTCGTTCTGACAAAAAATCCATAAAACATCAGTTTGTAATTCGGATAAAAGCTTAACTCCATTAAGCTATTTTTAACGGCGGACTATTATTGGCCAAAAGTGGACCAATTCGAATTATGTAACACCCCGAAAACGGGTTTGGTAATCAAACCCCGAAAACGGGTTTGGTAATCAAACCCCGTTAATACTAAAAGACGGGTAAAATACCATGAGTGGTAAAAATCAACCCGGTAAATGTTAGGATTTAAATAAATAAGCCTAATATTAATAAAAGAGAATAAAAGCTTTTGGAAGAAATAAAGTTCATAAGAGGCCCGAGTTAACGGGACTTAAAATGAACCGGGTTATGACTACCCTGAACTCATTAAGTTAAACTAGGAAAAATTTAACCTAGTTAACAAGACAAAATATTGTTGAAAATAAGTAGGTAGTAGCCTACTTACTAATTAACAAAACTTGAGGGGCCAAAGGTGGGATAACCTAAAAGATTAATTATTAAAAACAAAAACAAAATACACACACACACAGTGTGTTCGTGAGCGACCAGGAGAGGGGCTCCAAGGAGCCAAAACCCTAACTTGCATAAATTGGCCAAATCAAGAAGGCAAATCGAGATCAAATTGAAAACCAAGCTCAAACTAGTGATCACCTAAGTGAGGGGATCATAAGGTATGTCAAATTTCGTCTTTTGGTTATGTTTTGATTTCTTGATGAACATGTGAAGTCAAAATTGGAACTTGAATGTTAGATATTTGAATGAAACTATGATAAATTCATGGTTAGGAATGAACCCTAATCAATAATTTGATGTATTGATATTCATGCATATGAATCACCCACTTATGTGTTAAATGGGTTTTGTAGGGAGATTAAGAATACTAGAATCTTGATCATGAAACGAGTGTTATTGATTTTTATGAAATGAATCTAGGTGTTGTTATGCATGCTAGATGTAATGAACTTGAAAATGATGATTAATCTTGACTAAGTAGTTAGTCATGAACTTGTTTGTTAATAGTATAAAATTATGCCCATAAGGTGTTTGTTAAAATGCCTAAACGAATGTTCATATGTTGAAATCATGAACGAAATGCATAATCGCCTAATTTGACTAACTAGGGGTGATGTGTGAAAATACGGAATTCTAGCCATAAAGTAGATTTTAACTAATCTCACATATCATAAGATTAAGGGTAATTGACTCTTAAAGGTCAAACTAACCAATGGTGAAGTCGAATGGTAGATTCAACATGGAGTTCATAAGATGGAATAGTCGTATGTAATAATGACTAATCTAACCGTCTTACGAATTATAATGATAGTTTGACGCTTGACAAGCTAGGTGGAGGCTTGGAAAGGAAACGGGTCAAACGAATCAAGTGTGAAGGAAAAGCGTGTAATGGATGCAAGGTAAGTAAAGCTTACACCCCTTTACATTATTTACAATTTACTTAATTGCAAGTATTGTATATAAATTCCATTAAGTGATTGGGATATGATGTCCCGACACGATTTAATGCGAGTCGGATTAAGGGAAAATGGTAAGAAATCATGAACTATGGTAAAGAGGTAAAATGGTAAATTAGTCATGTAATGATGAACAAATAAGAAACGGTTTTTAAGTAAAAAGAGTTCAAAGAGAAAATCGGGATAGGTTTAAAGGGGTGAGATGGTAATTAAATACCATCTCATACGGACGAATGGTCAATTAGACTAAATGGGTCAAATGGTGTTGTTAACGCCATTTGACAATAATATTTGATATCGTTTGTTGAGTTTTGTGTTCACGGGAATTAACATAAGGTTCGCGTTATGTCACACCCCGATATTTCCACGTTTGACCGGTGGGCCCGGTAGGGGAGTATCGTGACGTGGTTGGTAACATTACAGTCAAACAACACAATATTTAAATGCACAGCGGAAGCAAAAGATAGATATATTTCAACCGAATAATATTGTAATATCAAGTATCACAAATAGTTGAAAGTAATCCACAGGTGGATCAAAAATAAAATGAAAACATTGTTCAACAGTTTTGACATCCAAGCTTGCGAGACTTATTGTGGACGCTAGGAGAAAGCCAGCCTAGTTCGCGTAGTACCTGCACTTAACCTTTTTGGGAAAATACGTCAGTTTACACTAGTAAATACAATTAACTGACTCATTTGAAAAGGTTTAATAAAATTGATTTGAATGCACGTGGCACAGACTCTTTATAACTTGGGATAATTATTTGAATATAATCTTGTAAAAGAATTACATGTTCCTTATGCGTTCAGTAGCTCGATCCGTAGACCGGGTTAAAGATCAATAGACACACCACATTATTTGTTTTGGCACTGACGGGTGTACGCCTACACCCCGTGCTTAGGTCGTGGCCATTTCGTAAAATGATGCCAAGGATATCCGGGACATGGTCATTAACCCCCCAAAGGCTTTAAGCAAACAAAACATTTCAAAATGGAGCATATCAATGGTTTAACCTCTATTCGATTAAAGATTCAATGCCCGAACCAAGCGGTATTTTATATACCATACCCCAAGCCCGTATAGGGAAAATAAGTTAAAAGTATTTACCTGAGCTAAATATAAATTCAATCCCAGCCGTATCAAATCAGCAAGTACAGAGATTAAATGAAATTCTGAGATTCGGGTCCGAATACATCATTAAAATAACTTATTTTAACAGGTCATATCAGTTGGTGAGAAGTCTTATGTGACAAAATGGTTTTAAACATAAACTATGAGTTTAATATGCTTTAAAAAGCCATTTTAAGCGATTTCCGGGTTATACTGGAAATCTGAGTTTTCTTATCAGGTTATAAAGTTCAAATTACTACATTTATTATATAAAATCAGTAGCAATTGGATTGGTGTCAAAATACTATGTAGAACTCATTTTATAACCGAAAAGGGTATAATCGGTATTTACCGAATCAACGCCATAACCTTAGGTTATGAGCAGGTTAAAAATAATTAAAAATCTTCAAAAATCCCAAAATATTATATTACATCAGTGTGTAAAAGTTTTGGTGTCGAAATTGGGTTTAGATAGGCTTTATGCTAATTGCGCCGCTTAATTAACAAAAAGCTTCTTAAATGCGCTATTTAGCATAACTCCTATTCTGGACCTCGAACTAATATGAAACTTTAGGGACATGTTTATAAATCAGTAACAAAGGTTATTGTTCTCTCACATATCCAAAATTCTCGTTTTATGGTCAAAAGGGCATTACGGTCAACATTAAGCAATTAACGGAAACGTGTAAATGAATCGGGTAATCAATGAACCAACCACAGAGGGTTATACCAACATGTAGCCTGGTCCTAAGGAAGCTCTAAAGCATTTTCAAATCATACTAAATCGGGTCAAAACTGAAGTCAAAGCAAAAGTTAAAGTTTTGCGACTTTCGGTTCCGAACCGGGTCTAAACAGAAAATTGTCAGATCAAACAAGCTTAGACCAGTTCTTATACTTATTAACAAGTTATATGAGTGATAAAATAGGTTACACACCTTCAGCATTGCTAATTATGCGTTAATCCAAAAATTAAGGCTCTGTTGACTTTTTATAAACAACTTTGACCCGGCATTTGATCTAGTTAGAGCGGGAATCAGAGGGTGCCCTCTTAAGGGTTTAATGCTCACATAATTACCAACTTATAACTACCTTCAATTCGACTAATCACTGGACCATAAATGATTAATCGCTAAGTCAAACGTTAATTACGACGGTTTGACTTTTAAGCTAATAACTAAGCTAAACTCAATTAGGGAAGGTCAAGGGTACTTACCAAAGTCTAATGCACGACCAGGGATGCTTAGAAAAGGCTCTTGAGCTCCAGGAAGTTCAACAAATGCAGATTGAAGGTGTGATCAAAATGTTGCAACATGAGGGGCCTTTTATAGTGAATTTTATTGCCCATGATCATGCCACACAAGTCTAGCATTGTTCCCAGATCATTTACAAGTGCCCCTAAGGTCTAAAAGCATGTAGGGGTCGCCCATGGAGTGGAAAATATCTTCCTAAGTCGGTTGCAATGGAAATGGCAGACACTAGCCAAGGATTTCGGAATCAGAGGGCCCCTCGCGTAGGCCCCCTAGGGGTCCCTCGCGATGCCCCTTCTGATCCAAATCAAATTTTCAGATTTTTTTACATTTTGGTCCTTGGTCCAATTAAAGTTATTTCGACATTATTTCTTGCATTATGAGCCTTCCAAATTGACTTATAAGGGCTTCAAGACTTATACCCACTTTGCTAAGTCCTTCGTTTGCTTTGTTATCAACCGAAAAGTCATAAACTTCATCGTTGACGCTTTTAACCCCTCGTATACGAATTTGATCATAACTTTCTCATACGATAACGAAACTTTATGAAATTTTTATCCCACATTCTAGTGAGCATATTTTACCGTTACAAAGCTTCGGGTTTGCTAAAAGGTCGCTCAGAGGTATACTTTAAACATGTTGACACATTTAACCCCTGTAGTTTGTAATCTCTCACTTTCTTTCATATTTAGTTTCGTATGATCCATGATTTATTCGTTTGAAGATAGAAACATCGTGTAGGGTTATTGTAAAGTATATTTATCCATTGTTGACGTTTTGAACCCTTATATTCACATACTTTCCATGTTTGTCAACTTTAGTCCTTCTAGAACATTCTTTCACACGTTCAAAGCTTATGACACGTGTCAATACATTATAGGACGTGAATTTTCGAGGTGTTACACGTTACTATTAACTAGTGATTAATAGTGAAAGGTATTGAAATGGGTCGATATTATGACCCGAGCCAGGTACACATAATTAGATTTGTAGTTAAAAATTGTATTTTGATCAAATAATTAGTGGAAGCCCTTCGTCGTAAAAAGAGGGACTAAAATTGACCAAAACGCTCTTGATGGGTAAATCGGGCAAACGACCCTTAGAGGTCGTTTAGAAACTTGTATTATAATTATGTAACCCTTAGAGACATGTAAGAGTCGTAGGCATAAACTTCGTAGGTTAAATGCCTAAGAACGGGTCATTCATGTAAAATGACTAAATGAAGGGTAAAATTAGGATTATAGGGTCCTTACGTAAATCTGCCACAAAAATAGTCGTGGTGGAATATAGGTAACTATCTAAATGTTGGAACGCGAGGTGCTATAAGAGAAGAGCGGATTTGATGCTTTAATGCATCCAAATCCCCTAAACGGGTCAAAATGAATTACGCGCGTAACTTGGGTGTTTGCCGCGTAATTCTCAAAACTTATGAATCCAAGATAGAGATTTTGAGTTAAATACTTTGGTTTATGATTTATGATTAACTAGAAACAAGTTTGGAGGTCTTAAATATAAACGGGTCAAAATATTGATTTTGAATAATAAGCCGAATGCTTAAAGATTTAGAATTTTATTAGTTTGAATGTTGAATTTTAACTCCATTAGATGGAGAATCAAATTACGATTATGTAGGAAGAAACGGGAGGTCAAACGGATACGCGGATTGAAAGATACGGAAGTTTTCGTGTCAAAAACGACAAAAAAATGGAAAGGTCTGATACAGGGACCGCCCACCGTAAGTTACGGTGGGGCTGAAATCGTTACGCCAGTTACCTACTGCTTTACGGTGGGGGTATTTTAAAACAGAGGCCACCGTAGCTTACGGTGGCTATCGTAAGCTACGGTGGAGGCCAGTTGAAGTCCTTGTTTTTGGGATCAAGAGATTAATGTTGGGATTTCCTTCCATTATCATTTATCTTGTCTTGTACTGTTATTTAAACTATCAATACTAACATTTAAGCTGGTATTGATCATAGGTGAATGTCGAGAGTCCCGGATGAAGATCAAGCGTCAAGCAAGAACCGAACACACGTTAAATGAAGCTTCCGCAAGTTGTTTCGTCGTTATTCTAAAACGATGAATTAAATTACACTATGTTGTTTTGCTTTCAAAGTTTAGAAAAGTTTTAATAAACCCGTATTTGAGCATGGATGTTTAAATATAAATACTCAGTAATTTATGATTATTTACAGGAATCGCTAAATAAATTTATGGTTGTTACAAATTATTAACGGCCAATAACTGAGTTGGGATTATATCGATCAAATTGAGAAAGTTTGAATTATTTAAATCCAATTTACCATTAAAATAATAGGACTTGTAACAATTATTTTTATTTGTTCCATATCGTATTTTTCTTATTTAATATAAATTCAAATAAATTAGTATAAAAGAAGATTTAATGCTTAACAAAGGCTACTTTTTCAACAGCTGGTTTTTCAAACGGTTACTTTTACGATGGCTATTTTTATTGACTGTAAATTAAATTTGTATTGCATGCAAGATGTGCATTTCTAAATTAATAACTCACTACAAAGATTCATAAAAATGCAAGAAACCCTTGGACCGAAGAAGAACAGATGACTCTTGTCAGGTCTTGGATGGACCTATGCGAGGACAGGCGAGTAGCGAGGTCAATTAAAGAACCCTTATTTGAAGGATTCCCGCAACGTGTTGGAGAAACCAATCGCATTTCGAACACCACTTTGTCAAGGTTTTATATTATGTTCGGGGAGGTTTACATGTTTCATGTTTGCTTCAACCAAGTGATGGCTCTAGGTGACGGCATAACGGATGGTCAAGCAATTCTCCGGGCCAGTCGGGAATACGAAATTGTAGAAAATATAAGATTTATGTACATGGGAGTCTGACAAGTAATAAGAAACCATCCTCCTGAAAAAGAGATTAAATTAACTTTCAATCACAACTTATTCAAAACGATATGATGGTTTTGATGCTTTCACGTCTAAACCAAATTCACTTTCCCCTAAATGTATGCGTGGATATTCATGATTTCATTTGCTTTTACAATAGATAGACTAACCTAGATTTGTACTTGATGTGTTCAATATGCAATAAACTTAGACTAAAGGGTATGGAGAGGATAGGCTTGGATGGGATGAGCCGCCACGTAGGCGGCTCGTGGGGGATGAGCCTCTATCATATTTGAGGGGAATGGAGGCTCGTGGGGGATGGGGCCCCACCTCATTATTTTATAATTTTCTATGTTGAAAAAGGATGAGATAGAGGGTATTTAAATTGAAAAATGATGAGAGAGAGTGTATTTAAATTGAAAAAGTAAAATATAATATTCAAGTGGGGCCACAACTCAGAGGTGGGGCCTCGTCTGAATCGGCGTGGGTGAGTCGTTTGGGCCGGGCCGAGGCAAAGGGGGGCGGTGTGGGGGCTCGGCGCCGGACCTAGCCGGGGCTAGCCGACCCCCATACCCATTAGTCTTAGTTGATTATCGCATCAAAGATGATAAGATTTGACATGGACTATATTCTATGTATACTATATAATTCATAACACACAACTATTTTAAGATAGCCAAAAGTTAAAAACATTTTTTTTGTTTGAGTTTTTTCCTTTTCCCAAGTAGGTGTAGACGGAAAACTTATTTACCAAAATAGATACTTTTTTTTATAAAAAGTTACATTTTTCACTCCTAATTTTATTGGATAAAAATTACTTCTTTTTATAAATATGTTATATTAATTAACAAGAGTTGAAGGAAAAAAAATATGGTAAACTTAGAAAATGGAGTCGTGAGATTTAAAAAAAAAGGTTTTATAAATGTTTCTTCAATTCTTTTTTAAACATTTTTCTTTAATTATTTTTGAAAAAATTCTAATAAAATTTCTTAGTTTTTTCACAAATATTTTCTTTTAACTTTGATAATTATGTTAATTTTATAAATGTTTTTGCTTTTTACTTTTTTTTTTAAACTTACATGTATCTTCCGTTAGGGGAGTGGATTAGCAGGTCCAACCCGACGTAAACCAAAACACAACCCGAACCCGCCAATCTTTTTTTACTACAAAACAAAATACAAATTTATATTAAAAGTTATATTTTAATTACATAATTTAGTGACAATTATAAATATTAAAAGTTTTATTTTAATTACATAAAATTCAGTGACAATTATAAATATCTACATTGTTTTTATTAAGAGTAAACTGCCATTTTGGTCCCTGTGGTTTGGCCAGTTTTGCCATTTTAGTCCAAATCTCAAACTTTTTACATCTAGGTCCCTGTGGTTTGCATTTTGTTGCCATTTTAGTCCAAAATTTAAAAACCCTATTTTTTGACTGTTGCAACCTCCTATTTTGTCTTTTAGTTCAGGGGCATTTTGGTCATTTTGCTTTTCATTTAACATTTTCTTAATTCAAAAATTAATATATATATATATATATATATATATATATATATATATATATATAGGGAGAAGATCATGCGAGAACCACCTCTTATTGCGAGAACCGCGAGAACCAATGTGAACACAACCAAAAATGCCTAAAAATAGCTAAAAATCACACAAATATATATTTTTTTTAATATTTTTATAAAAAAATCGCTACTTTTCGAAGTAAAAAAATTTTTTTTTTTTTTGCTTCTAAAAGTAGCGATTTTAACATAAAAATATTAAAAAAAAATTTAGATTTTTTTTAGATTTTTTTAGGTTTTTTGGGGGTTTAGTTTTTAGCATTTTAGCTTGGGGGGGGGGGGGTGGGGAGGGGGTTTAGGTTTTTGGTGGGGGGGGTGGGGGGTTAGGTTTTTTTTTGGGGTTTTAGTTTTTAGCATTTAGCTTGGGGGGGGGGGGGTGGGGGTTAAGTTTTTTTAGGTTTTTTTTATCTATTTTAGGTTGTGTTCACATTGGTTCTCGCGGTTCTCACAATAATGGTGGTTCTCGCATAGAGGTGTACAAAAAAACTGATTACGCAACTGAAACCGAAAAATTAACCGAAACCGGTTGTTGGGAAAACCGGTTTTTTTGAAACCGGTTCGGTTACAAACCGGTTTGACCGGTTATAGATCGGTTGTTCGGTATGACTTAGATATCGGTTATAAGACCGGTTATACAAAAACCGGTTTAAAAACTGATTAGGCCTAAAACCGGTTATAAAAACCGGTTAGACCCGGTTAACCGAAAACGTATACATAAAAACCGGTTATAAAAACCGGTTAAAACCGGTTATTGTCGCTGAAATGCAGAAAACGGTCATATGACCGTTGGGACTAGAAAAGAGCCGTTTTTTTTGTCAAAAATTCATCTCCAATTACTATAAAAGGGTGTTGGGTGTTTTGGTTCAATCACACCATTCTCTAATCTCCTAAATATCATAAAAACGCTCACTTTTCTTATTCGATAATTGTGAAAAAAACATGGCAAGCTCTAGTGCTCATGATTCGGTCAATGTTGGCGAGTCTACAACCGACACGGTTGTTCGTGTTCTTACAACGAAGCGCAACCCCGAAGTTTGGTCACATTTCGATTTGTGCGAGATGGCGAGCGGACCGAAAAAAGCGCGTTGTCATCATTGTAATGGTTTTTACGCCGTTGGGGTAAACACCACCTTGAAACAACACATCGAAAAACCGTTTTGTAGGGCGTTGAAACAACAATCCGCTAGTGGTCAAGCTTCCATGGCAAGTGACGCTACTTTGTTCGCCTACAATTTCGATATGGCAAGGGATGAAATGGCGAAGTTTGTAATCCAAGAAAGTTTGCCGTTCAACCATTTCGACAACCAACGCTACACCAAAATGGTTCAAAGAACTCTCCAACCGCAATACACTCATGTAAGTCGCGCTACTCTTAGGAGGGATTGTTTAAGAATGTGGAAAAATGCTAAACTTGAATTAATTTCTTATTTTGAAAAATTAGAAACCGGTGTTAACTTGACTAGCGACGTTTGGTCCGCACCGCACGGTTCACCCGACTCGTATATTTGTGTCACCGCCCATTGGATTGAACCGGCGACGTGGCAAATGATGAAACGCACCATTTTGTTTAAACTTTTTGATTACTCTCACACCGGTGAAGCTATATATAAAGCTATCGACAAATGTATTAAAACATACAAATTGGAAAATAAGATTTTTTCGATAGCTTTTGATAACGCCTCAAACAACACGCTTTCGGTCATGCATTTAAGGTTAAAGTACACTCCGATTTGTGAGGATATTTTTTTCCATAGTCGATGTGTCGCACACATCATAAATTTGGCCGTTCAAGACGGTTTAAAGGTTATTGAACGACAAAAAGAATCTTTCAAACAAATGTTACGTCATATATATAGTCATACGCAAAGGCATTCAAAATATATTAAAATGTGTAAGGAAGCGGGTCGAGTATGCTACGGACCCAATTGGGACGTCGCTCATCGATGGAACTCGACTTGCACCATGTTTGAAAAAGCTATTTTGCAAAAAGAAAGTTTAATAGAATTTCATAACCTTTTGTCGATTCGTGGAAAGGTTTCGTCTTACCACCAATCGAATTGGGGGCTTATTGAAACGGTTACACAAGTGCTTCAAGTTTTCAAAACATCAACAAAGACTTTATCGGGGGTTTACTATCCAACTAGTTCATTGGTACTTCACAATTTGTTTAAAATGTGTAGAAAATTAAACGAGTTGTCGGGGAGAGGTAGACCATATTGTGATATGGTAGATACGATGAAGGAAAAACTAAGAAAATATTTTAAAGAACTACCCGCGGTTTTCACTTGTGCCGCCGCTTTAAACCCTTGCTTTAATATTTTTGGAACCGGTTCTTTGATTGAAAAAATTACAAACGAGTTGAATCTAAACACCGAAGAAGAACCAAACTTTGGCGAAACCGCAAAAAACTCGTTTTAATGAACAACTTTCAAAAATGTTTGATGTTTATGTAACAAAATATGGGCATATCTCGTCACACATTCACGAGTCAATGAGAAATGCCGCTTTCGGCGAAGGTTCGTCAACTATGGAAGATGACGATTTGTATGTTTACAACTATTTGTATGATGAATCGAGTCAAATGCAACGTGGTAACACTAGTAGTAGCGAACTCGGTCGATATGGTGGGTCGAACTTTCTACGAACAATGACTTCACAAGACTTTAAAAATTTTGATTTGTTGGGTTGGTGGAAAAGTAAGGAAGAACAATTTCCGATCTTAGCCACAATGGCCCGAGATTTACTAACGGTCCAAGCTTCCACGGTAGCTTCGGAAAGTGCTTTTTCTATAAGTGGTAGGGTGATTTCGATACGGAGGACTCGACTAACACCAAAGGCGGTTGAGATGTCGATTTGCTTGAAAGACTACTTGGATGCGGCGGAGAGATGTCAACACATACGCTCACTCGAGGGTGAATTAGATTACGAAGCCGAAGTGTACGAAGAGGAGGTTCGAAACGAAATGACAACCCCAATGACCGAAGAAGAAGCCGAACTAGATGAATTACTACGCAATAGTTCGAGTTCGGGTTCGGCCGAAGAAGATTAGACGCGGCTCAAGATATATTACTTTTCTCGTCCCACTAAAAAATTATATATATTAGTGTGGACCTTCAAGTTTATGTATGAAGTTTATGTATTTTCGTTGTTACGCTTTAGCGTTCCTATCGTTCTTATTTCCTTATGTTATGTTTCCGTTTGTTCGTAGACTTAATGATATTATGTTTTGAGTTTTTACAATTTGCATTGTTATGTTTTTATAAAAAAACTGCTGTTTTTTTTTTAAAACAGGCAAAAAAACAGCAAAATAGCAACAAAAACTGCATTCTGTGACATTTCCTGCAGACCGGTTTTTTTGACCGGTTACAGAAACCGGTTTTAAAATCAGTTAATATAATCAGTTACGGAAACCGGTTATTACAGAAACCGGTTATAACCGGTTAGAACCGGTTGGTACCAGTTATGATTTGTCAGTTGTTAAAACCGGTTACGGTTAAAAAAAAACCGGTTTTCAATTGCTCCAAAAAAACCGGTTCGGTTAAAAAACCGAAACCGGTTGCTTAAAAAAACCGATTTGTACATCTCTATTCTCGCATGAGCTCCTCCCTATATATATATATATATATATATATATATTAATATACACACATACATCTGCAGTTCATCTTCATCATCGCATCATACATCTGCAGCTCTCTCTCTCTCTCTTATCTGAACTACCACCACACCACCACCACCCCCACCACCGCATCATCCCCACCACCACCATCCCACTGCCGCCAACACCACCATCTCTCTCTTCTCTCTCTCTCCTCTGCACACACACACTCTCTCTTTCTCTCTCCAAACACCCATCTCTCTCTTCTCTCTCTCTCCTCTCTGTCGAACACCACCACCACCACCACCGTGATGAGAACCGACATCAGCCTTTTACAGATCGGCCTTTTATAGATCGGCCTTTTACAGATTGTTTATAGAACCTCGATGAAGGATACTGTTTACAGATCGGCCTTTTACACGAGATCAGATTGTTTTGAGATGGATTTGATGCGATTAGTATCGATTCAGGTGCAGAAAGATGATGATTTAAGAATCAAGGTTAAGGTTTCAGTTATCAAATTAGTTTTCTGTTTCTTGATTTTAACGAATTTGGATTCATTTGAGATGGAAAGAGGCAGATAAAGGATGTGAATTATTTGTAAATCGGCCTTTTAACGAGGTTAATAGAAAGATGCAGGTCATGTGTTGTCTGAATTGTTTGATTTTAGGTTTAGATAAAGAGATAGAGAGGCGATGGAAAGAGAGTGAGGAGAGAAAGGGTTTTTTTGTTGTTGATTTTAGGTTTTGAACTCAGAGAGAGAAGTGATGGAGAGAGAGAGAGTTAGGAGAGAGAAGCAGTTTAGGGAAGGAAGGAGGGATGAAGAAGCAGACCAAATAGAACTGAAAAGTGAAGTCGGAGAAGAAAAGGGGTGGGGTTGGGTAGTTGGGCGGTGGTTGCAGGGGGTGCGAGAGGGTGGTGGCAGGTGGTGGTGCTTGGCGGCGAGAGGGGGGTGGTGGTGGTGGCAGGTGGTGGTGCTTGGCGACCGACACAACAAGGTTTGTCGCTGAATGTTGACTTGACACTGTTGAATCTGTTGGAAGCTCATGGTGGTGGAGGTAGTTGCAGGTTGTGGTGGGTTGTGATGGTGGAGGAGGTGGTGGTGTTTGAGTTTTTTGAGGTGCAGAGATTGAAGATGATGAGGTTGAAGATGATGATGATCAGGAGGTTGAGGTTGAAGATGATGATGATCTGGGGGTTTTTATATTTGGGGGTTTTTTATTAAATGAATTGCTTTAATGAAAATTAAATGACCAAACTACCCCTTCAGATAAAGACAAAAAAGGGACATTAAAACAGTCAAAAATCAGAGATTTTGATTTTTGGACTAAAATGGCAACAAAATGCAAACCACAGGGACCCAGATGTAAAAAGTTTGAGATTTGGACTAAAATGGCAAAAATGCCCAAACCACAGGGACCAAAATGGCAGTTTACTCATTTATTAATAAGAAGTGTAAATGGAAAATTTGATATACAATTTAAAAGCAAATAATTATTTCAAGCCAAAAAGAATAAATATCTACATATGATCAAAAAAACATATCTGTAAATCATATCTTAAATAATATCTGTATATTATTTTAAAGATATCTGTAGATTTAAGATAATTTTTCTTAAATCTTATTAAATAATATATATTTATAAAAGGAAACTTTAATCTTGTTTTTTTTCATATATATTTATAAAAGGAAATTCATTTTAGTTTATAGAATTAGAAGTGAGAAAAAGTAACTTTATAAAAAATACCTATTTTGGTAAATATTTTTCAAAGTACCCATTTTGGTAAATAAGTTTTATATCTACACCTACTTAGGGGAGTGGGGATGGTATCACTTGCAAAAATTATATCACTCACAAACATCCAATCAAGTTCTGCCATGTCATCAACCATTTTTCCATCACTCACATCCTTTTTTAGTAGCAATGGTCATCACTCACAACACCCAACAATAAACACTCATACCCCCTCACATCCATTTATCACGGAATGTGCCATAACGCGTGAAGTTTATCACGCACAAACTTTATCACTCGTGAAAGATTTAGGTGGCGGTGGGCATTTGTTGTTTTCCACGCGTTGAATTTGGCTATCACGGGGGATAACGTATCTGCCCCCACTCCCCTTAGGGAAAACTCTTTTTTGTTTTGATGTGTACAATCTAAAATGAGAGTATGTTAGTCTTTCAAACATTAATTATACTTTAATCTCCATCTTAATTACACCTTAATCCCACGTATTTAGTAAAGTTATAGATAATTAGTTATTCAACAACAGGTATGCAGGTATATACTCTTTTTACTGGATGCATGTGATCCTACATGGAACTTGGTATTACCTTCCTGCATATGTGACTGACTAGAATATATACAGGTAAATGAATGTCCTTTTTTTATTCTGGAATGGACCGAGTATAAAAGTTTGGGCCTGGAGAGTCGGTTGGTGGATGGGATCCAGTGGTACAAATATGCTAAAAATGATTTATGCAAAACATACAATGGGAACCTATTAACATGCATACAATTTTGCATTACTCTTGCCAAAAGAAAGGACTTAGGATCCTAAGTTTTACTGCAAAGTGAGAAATGTCCTATGTTTTGATAAAGAGATAAAAATAGTTACGTCATTATTTGACTTTTTTTTTTAAATATACATTTCTAACACGCATTTTGGTTGGTTTTAAACAAATGATGCTTTGTTTAGAATACAAAAAATAAATTACTTATGTTATTATACCATAAATATACCCGTCTAACTACTAGTTATACCATAGTTTATTTTAATAAAAATAATTTCATTTTTCTTTAATTTTTATCCACTTAATGAGTAGTTGAATTCGTCGCAGGACAATTCATAAAGAATATATAGTAGCACGATAAAGAGTGATTAAAAGAATTTACATGTAGCAAAAGATACTAAGATATTTTGTATTTATTTTTATATAATACAGTGTTGTAAGAAATGATGAAATTGTGTTATTGAGGTGTTAAAGAAGAAACAAAGAACTCTTAATTCAAACTAACGTTTAGAAAGAAAAGCTAAAACCTTTGTAACAAAATTTTGCGCGAGCATGTATACCGCATTATTAAAATTTCAAATAGAAAACACATTTAAACATAAGATTTTGCATCTTATCATGTTAATTCTGACTGTTAACTGTTGAAGTATTATTATTTAATTGTGCTTAAAACTTTTGTCATGAAAATTGAAAAGAAAAGAAAAGGAATTGAAGTAAGCCCAACAAAAGGAGGACCATAGAAGAGCTGAAATTACTAGCATATGGATGTCTAATAGGCCCACACACGAGACTTTAATAACCATAAACGGTTGTTGATGATTATTATTATTATTTTTTCCTTATGTTCATAGATGCAGAAGATACTTTCCGGCACATTTTACACCTGAGTGAATCTAAGCATGTTCAATGATTTGTTTTCGTCTTGAAGGAGTGATTATTATGAACATAAAAAGAAAGAATGTAAATTCATTTCTCCTTATTATCAATCATATGATCATTTAAAACGTATTAACTTGTATCTATCTACATACATATATGGTCCCTTCCCTATGTATATGTATCATTTCGATGTAATCTCTTTCAATAAATCTATACTATATAATAAAAGAAACCAACTTTGAGACACATATCATTCATTGAAGCCATCTATTTTTTAGTTTTTTTCTCTATATCTTACTTAATTATAAATAATTAATATTAATTAAAAGATAACTATAAAATTAAATTTAGAGTAAACTGCTAAATTCGTCCCTGAGGTTTGACTCAAATTGCTAGATCAGTCCAAAATCAACTTTGTTTGCTAAAACAGTCTCTGAGCCTAGTTTCATTTGCTATTTCAGTCCAATGAAGGGAAAATGATTGGACTGATCTAGCATTTTGAGTCAAACCTTAGGGACGAATTTAGCAATTAACTCCTATTAATTGGACTGAAATAGCAAATGAAACTAGGCTCAGGGACTGTTTTAGCAAACAAAGTTGATTTTGGACTGATCTAGCATTTTGAGTCAAACCTCAGGGACGAATTTAGCAGTTTACTCTTAAATTTAATATAAATTTAAACTATTCCTATAGGATTAAAATCTTATTATGATCAATAATTATTTATTATTTAAAATCTTAATAAAATAGGTTGTTAAAGGCTTATTTTTTACTTCAAATTTTCAGTCCGTAACCACTTAAATTATGAGTGTATGATAATCCCTGATGATTGTTCAAAAAAAATATATAAATAAATAGATGAATACGTAGTATAGCTTAAATATATATTTTTGTATGATAAAAAAATTATATTGTATAAGATAATATATAAAATAATATTATTGGTGTATAGAAGATCATCTATACCTATACTATATACAGTGGTGAAGCTTGACCCGAATGACGGGGGGTCGAAAACGTATATACAAAAAAAAAATTATAGAACCGGGGGGTCGAAAACATATATACCCAAAAATTTCTATACGAAAACCGTATATATAATACTACTAAACGAAAAGTTCGGGGGGTTGGGCGCCCCTCCCCGCCCCTTCTATACTGCGCAACTGACTATATAATAAAAGAAACAAATGAGGGGACACATGTCATTCATTGAAGTCATCTATTTTTTAGTTTTTTCATCTCTATCCTACTTAATTATAAATAATTAATATTAATTAAAAGATAATTATAAAATTTAATTTAATATAAATTTAAACAATTCGTATAGGAGATAATATAATATTTTGAAATATTATTAGATTTCATAATTATTTATCCTGAAACTAACAAAAGACGTATAATAAATATAAATTAATATAATGTAAATGATTTGTTTATTTTATTAAACTAAAGTAGTTAAGGTAGAACTTATTTTAAAAATGTTTATAAGGGGTAAACAAAAACATTAATCAATGCTTATTGGTTTTATACTTTTATTTTCGTGTTCAACTCTCAACTCAAATGCGGTATTCACCATGTTTACGTGACATTTATAAGAACCATCACCGCAATCACCCAATCCATCATATATCGAGTATATCCGTTAGTCTTTTTAAAGATATAATTTTTTATTAGATTCATTCAACCCGTGTAATAAATGAGGTTTTTTAAAGATATGATATTTTTATTATTTACTATACAAAATCACATTTTATACAACTCGTGTAATACACCGGGTTTCTAAAAATATAACTTTTTTTATTATGTGCTATCTAAAATTAGATTTATTCAATCTGTATAATACACAAGGTATATAAAGATATAACAAGATATAATTTTTTATTGATTGGTATATAAAATTACATGTGCTCAACCCGAGGTTCTTAAAAATGTAACTTTTTTCATTATTTAATATAGAAAATTAAATTTACTCAACCCGTACAATACACGGGGTTCTTAAAGATATAACTTTTCTATTATTTAATATAAAAAATACATTTATTTCCCATGTAATAAACGGGATTTTTAAAGATATATTGTTTTATTATTTGGTATAAAAAATTATATTTATCCAACCCGTGTATTACACGGGGTTCTAACCTAGTTATTATTATTATAAGGATACATGGTAAGGGGATGATCCTCCCTTGGAGGATGATCCGTCACGTAGACGCCACATCACCATCCTGGGGCGGATCTAGTGTATAACAAGGGGTAATGCCCGCTACCCCTTGGCGCTCCGGCGGTAGTGTAAATTTTGGAAAAATTTGACGTTTTTTCTATTTCGTTACCGCTTATTTATAAAACGTTACCGCTTGGCGCGAATCCTAGATCCGCCACTGTCACCATCCTTGGGAGGATGGTCCATCCCATAAAACTTGTGGAAATGGGAGGATGATCCTATCCCACCACTTTATTATTTTTTTTAAATCTTTCACTTTTTTTTTAACATTTAACAAATAAACTAAGAAAATATTTTCATTAATATTAAACAACATTACATAAACTAAAAAAAAAACATAAACATTAAAAAAAATCCTAATACATTAAAAAAAACATAAACTTAAAAAGTCCTAAGGATTAAAAAAATATTAAAAAAACTACTAGTCTTTGTCCTGCATGTGGTCGTCTGGTTCGTTTTGAGCGTTGTTCCAAATGTACTTCACCAAGTCATCTTGTAGGTTATGATGTGTGTACCCATTACGTAGAGAGAACATGTTCAAATCTTGTTGTTCCAAACTAACTGGAACAGAATTTCCGGTAGACGCGTTTTCGTTGTACTCACATATCGCTATACCTTCGTCTTCAATGACCATATTAGGAAGGATGATACAAGCGTACATAATGTGTCATAACCTCTTTGGTGTAGCCGAACGTGCTGAATGTTCAATGATATGCCATTTTTTTTGTAGTACACCAAAAGCCCGTTCAATATCTTTTCTCACACCCTCTTGATACTTCGCAATTTTTTTTCTTTTTTCGTCTGTCGGGTGCGGAATAGTTTTAACGATTGTCGAGTACGTTGGGTATATTCCATCTGCAAGGTAGTAACCTCGCCTGTATTCCACCCCCGAAACCGTAAAACTTGTGTCTGGACCTGTTCCCGCCACTACATCGTCAAATATCTGTGACTGGTATATGATGTTAAGGTCATTGAGCGAACCAGGTAGACCAAAAAAAGCATGCCATATCCAGAGATCCTGTGACGCAACAGCCTCCAGAGTAATAGTGGGATGTCCATGATCTCCCCTAGTATACTGACCTTGCCAGGCAGTAGGGTTGTTCTGCCACGGCCAGTGCATGCAATCAATGATCCCGGGCATTCCTGGGAAACCATGTCTTTGTTCGTGTGCTTGATATAATTTTTGAACGTCATTTGCGTTTGGTCTCCACAGGAATCTCTTGCTATATAATTTGACAACCCATTCGCAAAACCTGTGCAAACATAGACGTGCGGTTCTTTCGGACATCCTTAAATATTCGTCTAATGCATCGGGTGCGTAACCATATGCCAGTTGGCGAATGGCCAACGTACATTTTTGTAAATTAGTGAAACCCCTTTGCCCCCTAGCGTCGTATCGCAGTGTAAAAAACGGATCAGACTGGGCCATGTCGCCTGCGATACGTAAAAAAAATCGACGACTCATGCGGAAACAACGTCGAAACATCTCGTCTGTGTACACGGGTTCGTCGGCAAAATAATCGGCCACTAGTTTATCGTGGGCGGCTATATATTTAAAACGAAAAATATATGAAATTAATTATAAAATACATTTTCAAATCTAAATAAACATACGGAAAAAATAGTAAAGTGCCTTCTTTGTCTCGGTTTAATTTTGCTCGTCTAGTTAGCCGTTGGGACGACGCTTCAACATCTGCCATGAAGACCTGAGCCGCGTACATAATCATGTTTTCGAAAAATGCGTCATTCTCTTCCAAAGATGATGAATACCATGTAGACGAAGAAGATGAAGAAATGGAAGAATGTGAAGCCATGGTAAATTTTGAGAGAGAGATGGGGTGGTAGTGGGTAAAAAATGGTATAAAAAATGTTGAGCTTATATAAAAAGGGAAGAGTGTTTATAAAATGTGAGAGAGATAGGAGATTGTAGTGGGTGAAAATGTGTGAAAAATGGTGTAAAAGTGGTGAGTATCTATAAAATTTGGAATGAATTTGGTAAATTTTAAAAAAAATAGCCGTTGGTAATTAAACGAAAAAGTGATTTTTTTTTCTATTTAAACGGTCAAAATTGCCTCGAACCCCACAATTTTTTGTCCTTTTCTGGCCCGTCTCAAACGGCTTCAGCCCGACGCTCAGGACGAGGACGCGCGCTCACGCGCGGGGGGGGGGGGGGGGGGGGGGGGCGGCACGGTGTGCGTGTCGTCACCGGTTCTGGACGGGTGGGGGACGGTCTCCATACCGTCTAGCCTAAGGTCCTGAAGATGGCAGCAACCTGAGACTTGGATGGCAACAGTTTTTAGATTAGTTACTTACTTTTAGTGACTAATTACAGTCTCTAACTACATGCCACATCATCATATAACATAGCGTGTTGGTGAAAATTAAAAAGAACATACGCATACATGCATAACTCATTGGACAAGTATGTATGTATTTATATTCTTAGAACTAGAAAAACCAAATCTATGTAGGCCGGTACTTGTTATTTATTTTTACTCGAGTTCCAGCTTTTTACGATATCCTCCAGAAGCAATTAAGTGGCAGTCATTTTCAACTTTAATGATTGCGAATAAATACACATTCATGCCTTATTTTGACATTTCATTTGAACTTTACTTCATTTGTACGTACACCAGCCAAATTTAAAGAAATAACTGATCAGCCAGCTAGCTAGCCACCTATTCATTTCATTTCATTTAGGTATGCAAGATTTATTGCTTCATTTATCACACCATTATATAGAAAAAGAAAAAATATATATATGCAATTTTTTTTTTTGAACGGCAACAACTTCTATATATGCAATTAGCTCAAGTACCGTTAACATATAAAAGTAAATTAATTTAATTAAGAAGAAACCATGCAAAGTGGCCGGAAAGTGACATTAAAGAAAAGGTGGATTAATTTCACATGCGTTGGTTACCCATGATTTTGATGCGTTAACAATCATGGGGACGCCATTGTTAACTAATAATATACGTCAATAAACTTAAATAATACGAAACAAGATAGGCCTCAAGTCAACTTATCTACTAACTAATTGCATTGCATTGTATGTATCAATCAATATATAGCTGCCTCCCTCCCTCCCACGCTTAATTCTGCTTTCTACAATATTATAAGTTTTAATATAACTAACAACTCTCCATTTAAATTTTCTGTTTTTGTTTTATACAGAGTTGGATAACAGTACCCCGTTAATTGATTTATATATTTTATTAAATATACGAGAATGAGTAGACAGAACTACATTTAGATGAGAAAATCAAAAAACTCCAATCACGTAATTTTTAATTTAGTTATTTCATTATTTATAAGGAAAAAATGAGAAGAACCACACTATCGGAAATTTTTACCAAGTTCGTTTTTAAGAAATAGTTAATAACTTTGTATATTATTATACTAGGTTAGAACCCCGTGTATTACACGGGTTGCATAAATGTAATTTTGATAATAAAAAAGATATATCTTTAAAAAACTCATATATTGCACGTGTTGAAAAAAATATAATATCATATTAAATTCTCTTTGAATGGAGTATAAAATTGTTATATTTAAAAATGGTGTTCTTTCTACATGTAAATGCAATGTGCGATAAATAATGGGTTTAAACCAATTATAACAGTACACTTACCATTAAATCTCGTACGTTTCGTACGTTAATGCATTTTGTACAATAACCGACCTACAGTAGAAACTCTATAAAATAATACACTTGGGATCACCAAAATTTATTAATTAAAAGAGTTATTAATTAATCGATAAATTAATAATTATTAATTTATATATTAATTAATATTTTATTAATTTATAGTAGAATACTTAGTTTACAAACACCTTTCAAGCTTCCACTTAATTATTGTATACAATGCATGTATATCAAATGAACGGCCCAATTTGAAAGAAACCTTCAATCTCCCACCTTATTATGCTTCTTGTGTTCAATGTATCACTTTATGGACATTAAAAATATTTTCTATATAAATACAAGATCAAAATAGGTTAACACAAACAAATCATACACACAACATGGCTTCCCATCTTAAAGGTGTGAAAAAAAAACAACAATGACAGACGAGATTCGAAGAGCATTATGCAAGCACAACAAGGATAATCCAAGTCTCACTCAAAAGCAATTGCAAGAATGGGTGCATTATGCAATGGATGTCGAAGATGTTCTGACTCACCCAGAAGAAAATGTAGTTGCACAGTTGTTGACTGATGAAGAAATTATTGAAAGCGTTTTTGGAATTAATAAAGATGATATCGATGAAGAAGATGATGAAAGTTCTACAATTGAGCCACCTTCGCAAAACGAAGCTATTAAAGCGGCAATCACATTGAACAATTTCTTGTTGAGCTATGAGAAAACAACACCAGAAGTTCTTACCATGCTAAGGAAAATTAGAGACGAGATTCAAGGGGAAATTGATTTCAACAAAAAACAAAAGACAATTGAGTCATTTTTCAAGAAACCTTCATAAATCATTCATGTAATATGCTATATATAAGGAATTATTAATTTATATTTTATATGGGGTCTAAAGATATTATCAAAAATGTATTATCTTATAATTTTAGCGAATTATTAATTTAGCACCCTATCCCCGAGTCGGGACCGGCAAAAAATATTATCTTAGAGAGTTTATTAAATAATCGAGTATTAATTTATCGAGTTTCTACTGTATATATATATATATATATATATATATAGGGTAAGGATATATAGAAAACCACTTTTACTGAGAAAACCCAGGAAACTCAAAGCTCCCGACAAATTTTTTTTTTGAAAAAAATAACACATGTAATATACATGTTTTTAAGAGTTTTGGACCAAAAAAAACAAAAAAGCGCCGAAGGAATTTTTTTAAAAAAATAAACAAGTTTCAGCATTTTTTGCCTAACACGTGTTACACAACAAAGTTGCTGAAATTTGTTTATTTTTTTTAAAAATAATCCTTCGGCGCTTTTTCGATTTTTTTTGCCCAAAACTCTTAAAAACATGTATATTACGTGTGGTAATTTTTTCAAAAAAAAAAAAAAAAAGTCGGGAGCTTAGAGTTTCCCGGGTTTTCTCAATAAAAGTGGTTTTCTTTTTATCTTTAGCCTATATATATATATATAGGGAGGAGATCATGCGAGAACCACCCTTATTGCGAGAACCAATGTGAACACAACCTAAAATAGCTAAAAAAACCTAACCCCCCCCCCCCCTAAAAAAACTTAAACCCCCCACCCCTCCCCCCCAAGCTAAAATCCTAAAAACTAAACCCCCAAAAAACCTAAAAAAATCAAAAAAAAAAAAAATAAAAAAAAATCTAAATTTTTTTTAATATTTTTTATGCTCAAATCGCTACTTTTAGTAGCAAAAAAAAAAATTAAAAAATTTTTTTTTTTGCTTCGAAAAGTAGCGATTTTTATATAAAAAATATTAAAAAAAAAAATTGTGTGATTTTTAGCTATTTTTAAGAATTTTTGGTTGTGTTCACATTGGTTCTCGCGGTTCTCGTAATAAGAGGTGGTTCTCGCATGATCTTCTCCCTATATATATATATATATAGGGAGGAGATCATGCGAGAATCACCCTTATTGCGAGAACCGCGAGAACCAATGTGAACACAACCTAAAATAGCTAAAATAACCTAACCCCCCCCCCCCCCCCCAAAAAAAACCTAAACCCCCCCACCCACCCCCCCCCCCCCAAGCTAAAATGCTAAAAACTAAACCCCCAAAAAACCTAAAAAAATCTAAAAAAATAAAAAAAAAATCTAAAATTTTTTTTTTAATATTTTTTATGCTCAAATCGCTACTTTTAGTAGCAAAAAAAAAAAAAATTAAATTTTTTTTTTTTAAATTAAATTTTTTTTTTTTTTTTTTGCTTCGAAAAGTAGCGATTTTTATATAAAAAATATTAAAAAAAAAAATTTTGTGTGATTTTTAGCTATTTTTAGGCATTTTTTGTTGTGTTCACATTGGTTCTCGCGGTTCTCGCAATAAGAGGTGGTTCTCGCATGATCTTCTCCCTATATATATATATATATATATATATACTCATAATAAAAACAAACGTTTATGCTTATCTAAATTTTTGTTTAAAATTATTTATAGAAAAACAAATATTTATCCTTATCTAATTTTATTATTATTATTTAATATGATCATAATAAAAACAAACGTTTATCCTTATCTAAATATTTATTCTTATCTAATATTTTGTTTAAATTATTAATATTATTTAATGATAAATAAATAGGAAAATAAGGTAAGAAAGCACCAGAAAATGACACGTGTGTCAAAAAAGATTTTCATTTATTAGTATAGGATCTTTTTCTAAATACACCATAAAATTAATCATTTTTATCTTTAACTTGAGTGTAGAATTATCATATTTAGAAAATTAAATACATTGAAATTGGTTATTACACATATGGAATCAAGCTCTAATCAGACCAATTACTCGCTATTACATAGATTTATTATGTGATAAGTAGTCAAAGACTACTTTGGTGAAACCCAGGTTCGAACCTGGTTAGGTGTATAATTAGGGGGGAAATAATTTGCTATTCAAAAAAAAAAAATTATGTGATTAAATATACCAGTGACAAGATGTATGTAATTAATAAACATACATACATTTGCAATTTCACACCTTATACTATAAATTATATACGTCTTTAACCCAATAATTTTTATTCCATAACTTTCGTTCATTAGTTTTTTTTTTATGAAAACTAAATATGTGCGGATGCGTTTAATTTTTCTTCTCGACATTTGATATAAGTTTTATTGAAACCGGGCTGTATTCGAGATAACGGTACAGTGACGAACTGAAGCGGTGTTGACCGAACAACATCGGTGCCACTATTGGTATTCGTTTTTATGGTTTCTGATTAATATAAAACATGACTTTATTATTTGAGTTACATCATAAAACTTTTATAATAAAAACCAGTGTAAATAACTTTTTTTGGAGCCGTCAAAATCAAGCCTTTCAAAATCTTAACATCCCTGGTGCAACGCATGGGTTTCACCCCACTAGTTAGATTACATATATGTAATGAGATAGATCACTGGTTATTACATATATCTAATTTGGTTATTATGCATATGTAATTTCTATGATTAGATGTATGTTAAACCCACATTGTTATAAAAAAAACAAGAGAATCCATGAAACAGATAAACCTTAATGACCTTCAAGAAACGGCCATGAAAATGAATGAAAAGTTGATTGCCCACACTAAACTTTTCTTTTTAATCATTTTTTTTTTCATTTTTTGGTTAATCTTGCATAAAACTATCCATGGCTTTATAGCCTAGTGGTATCTTAGGGGTGCGATAAGACTTTGAGACCAATAGGTATTGGGTTCGATTCTTACAAAAGGGGTTTTCCATATTTATTGGGTTTCCTCCTGAATTTGTGTATAGGCATTGCCTAGTGGAGATTAATATGATTTTTTTTTTTTTTTTTGCTGCTAGAATCCAATATACCAAGTGTTGTGATTTGGACAAAAATAAACACTTTAGATTGACCACTAATACAATGCATGGGCACACCACCATGTGAAATTGCATGGGCCTGCTAGGTGCGGGTGCCATGTCTCCTATACATTACAACTTTGCACATGCCTTTATTAATACCTTATATTAATTTCTCAGTAATACATTTCCATTATTCATTTAATTATTATTATTATCATATTCTTATTCTTATTGTTATTATTTATTATTATTGCTTTGTTGATTTCCAGACACTTTATCCAGATTGTCAAACTGGATATTGGACATGGATTAAATAAGAGATAAGATTTATGGAGCTTATCCATGAATTTATCTTCTTTAGAAAAACTGACAATGTATTAAAATCATTTTTCATCTCACAACTAAATTAGTTTTTATGGTAGGTGGCGTTTCTCATGAGATCCACGGTAATTTGGTATTAGTCGGTATCGAATCAAGTCGTTATGGTAGTGTTACGGTACTGATACACAGTATAATTTACATACCAAATTTGAGTACAACTTCGTTTTCCATATACAACATCTATATCGGAATACAACTTTGTATTCTAATTTATAAGGGGTGAAACCGAAACATAAAAAAATCACTGTTCACACTGACCACGGGCGGTCTCAATTCGGATTGTTACGGTGCCAATACTCGATATAGCAACCGAAGAAAAAACCAAAAATATAAAGTCGTGATATACCAAAAGGATATAGACACACGTTTTACATCAATCAAAACTATAAAAACGAATAATGGCCCCGGTTTCTATAATATCGATACTGGTATCAATGTTGTTCGGTCAATATCTCTAACATCCGACAAATTTCTGGATTTTTGGGTCCCAGTTGAGCATTTATAAAGTAGAGGGACTTAGTTGTAGCTAAGCCAAACTTCAAGTCTAGAGTTCAAATTGAAAGCGTGGAAAGATGTAACATCTCATCCTAAACCATGATATTAGAAAAATGCAATGTTACATGACAATTCAGACGAGAAAATGCAATGAGTTACGAAGGGTATAATATATGAAACTGGGGTTTCCAAACAAGCAGAATGTGAAAAAGGGCTTAGCGGACCGCCACCCCAAAGCTTAGCAATCTACTATGGTCCAGAAATCGACACGTGTCTAAAATCGACACGTGTCTGATGACTAACCTAGGCGATAGCAGACCGCCATCACTTTTCCTAGTAGTCCGCCATCGACCTCAAAGACAGAATATTAGAAGAAGGGCTTTAGGCCTTCATTTGTCATTCACCAAATTTCGTTCCTCTAACACACCCACACCTAGTTTACCGAATTTCTTCGCGGTTAGGCTATGTGTAGAGGTTTCATGTACGAGTCCCAACATTATAGGGTGCAAAGGTGATGATTGAACAACCATGGGACATTAGAAGTTCTACACTATCACTTAGCAAATTTTTCATGGTGAATACGTAAACTCTTTCAAAATACAAACAGGTTGTCAATCTTGTAGTGTGGTTTGAATTAGTATTAAACATGTTTGATTCTAAAGTAGTCTATGGATAGTCGCTTAGGCCATAGGTGCTTGTGTGCGTGGATCCAAGTTATACATGTGTTACAGATGAGAGGTTGTAACATGGCTAGTAAAAAGATTTAGTGTATGCTTACACACGGAACAAATACTAGTGTGTATCGTGGTTGTACACTTGGGTGAAATAGATTTGTTGAATGTCCACACTACTAGAACAAATACGATCAAATTCCTTTATTACTATTCATGCCAATATAATCGTTTTGTGCCTATTAACGTTATTCACCGGCTTATACTATACTATCATCTTAAAAGCATTTTAGATAAAATAATTACATGGTTTCAGAAAGGATTCCGACTCCTTAGGCATGAAAAGACCTTGTGGCTATATTTTATATTAAGATTAAAATAGTCATAAGGGTAGATGCTGAAGGATTCCGATTTCTTAAGCACGATAAAACCTTGTGGCTACATAGCTTGGTTGCCGATGGGATTCTGACTCATTGGGCATGAAAAAGACCTTGTGAAAAACATTTTTTTTGTACAATTGTTTAAGGACAAGGAATACAATATTTTATCAAAGTTATTCTCCAGAATTTTGTTGACATATTATTTTCAAAATGTTTTCATGTAATCATGACTGAATGTATTTAGCAAAGGTAGATGCTGAAAGGATAATGGCTTCTTAAGCATGATAATACCTTGTCAAGATTTTATAAAACTTTCCAGAGATAGTGAATCATGTATATGTTGTTTTTTTTTTATAAAAGTAACGTTTTGTAATGATAAAGGGTATTTCAACCCAATACTTATGAAATGTATATTCAATTCACGATTGTTTATCCAAAAATTAAAAAATGAATGTTTTTCCGCTACGCGTTATTTAAGACAGGGTACCAATTGAAGAGGTCACGAATCCGACCACAGTCTCCGGCCTTTTTTCCATGAGAGGGAATATTGAGTTTATTTATGATTCTCATATTTAGTGTGATTTGGAAAAAGAAACCGAAAGCAATTTCAATGTCGTTTTGTGTGGTGATTTTTCGTGTACGGATCTAGTGATCAAGATATTGTCTTACATGAAGTGCATTTTGCTACAACCGATAAGGTACGCGTTCTTTGAACACCCTATGGTTATCTTTTTAGGTTTTATCTGTTTCGCATTTAGACTCATGGTGAATGTTCTTTAGTTGGTGAAGAAAAGTATGTACAAAGTTTTTCGATGTATTCAAATCAGTTAAAGTGTTTTGAAATCTATATACAAAACCTGGCACTAAAGTTCATAGCTAGATCTCACCTTTTAAATCGTTGTATCACCATTAGCGTTGGGTCAACAATGAGTTTAATTTTAATGGTATCACTAATTGTGAGACATAAGATCTCTAGTTTTGATATTTTTGAAATTAATGTCATGTATTAGTATGTGTTGATTAAGGATGTGTATATATCAAATAGATGTGCGTACACACTTAATGTAAGCACAATAACGAAGATGAAGTGCTATAAACTTGAATTAGACGAGAAATGAAGATTGGAAACTACATCTCATAAATTGATTGGAGATTAATGAAGAACAAGGTTCATACACATCAATTGAATGAATATCAATGTTTATATCAAAGATGATGATTCAGAAGCTTACGAAGATCAACATATGGAAACCAAAATCAAATGAAGATCAAAGTCCACCATCAACCAAATCACTTGGGAATTAAGAAAGATCTTTTAAAAGGTTTTCATATATCTAAATGGATTTATAAACATGATATTATAAAACAAAGATGATTTTCCAAAGGATTATTATAAAACATCAAAACAATTTTATTAACAAAAATTGGTTTAATTTGAATTTTAAAATTAAATTGGTGGATGAATATTACAAAATGGATAATGGATTCAAATTTCATCGATATAAAAGACACAACAATAACTTAAAGCATCTAAACCCTTTTCAAAATCACAAAAGTAAACTAACCATTTTCATGTGAATTTGTTTTCAAATCAAGAGCTCGAATTGAACATTCTTGAGAATCAGATTAAATATGTGTTAAATTGGGTTTGCAAAAGTGGATGGGACTATTCATAACGTTCACAACATAAAACAACAAATTGAAAAAAAAAACTTGACTGCTAACGGTCGATACCATCGATCGTGGGATTGCCCGTTAGGACTCCAGTTTGTCATGCTTTGTTTTTTGTGTAGTGTCTATAAATAGGACATCCCACTTCTATTGAACCTCAAGCCTATTTCTCTAAACACTTTCAAATACATATCTGACTTAGATCTCTATAGTTCCCTTGTGAATCAAACATCCATTTGAAGAGAGAATCAAGATCAAAGATCAAAAAGCAAAAAAGAAGAGTTGTGCTACAACTTTCAATCTTTCAATCCTTGTAATCATTGTTGTATTGTGAACATATTGTTGTAGTAGTGAGTGATTTGTGAGGGATCTCTCCATTGGTTGGTGATTAGTGTGAAGATTCACTAGCTTGATACAGTGAATGGGTGAAGAAGTGCAAAGACATACTAGAGATGTTGTTGAGGTGATCACTACTTGCTTAGTGAAACGCTTATATAGATGTTCTCTTCCATTTAAGAGAGAGAACAGTGGAGCAACTTTTGATTGGAGAATCATGAGAAGACGTAGAGTGGATTAGTTAACATCCAGTTGAACCTTTATAAATCAGTTTTTGTCATTCCTTCCCCAAACTCTTTACTTACTTGCATTGTATCATTCTTGGGTTTCAACAAGTGGGTAGCCATCTTGATTAAAGTTTTGTCTAATCAGTTTAAGAAAACCTATTCACCCCCACCCCGTACACACACTAGTTTTCTACAATGATCAAATTCTCAACTTTGTTTGTTGCCATATACTGAATGTCTCGCGATTATCTTAACTCATTTAATAGTTGTTTCACCTAATCGATCTATTCTTGATCAAACCGCCACTAGGACCATTGTACAACCGTCGCATGCCGCCTTGCTGCTCTCACTTGGCTGTTGCGACTCGGTTGTCATCCATTAACACCACCTACTATTGTTTCCTCTCGACTTCTGCTTCACAATCCCCCCCCCCCCCCCCCCCCCGAATGGGTGAAGAAGTGCAAAGACATACTAGAGATGTTGTTGAGGTGATCACTACTTGCTTAGTGAAACGCTTATATAGATGTTCTCTTCCATTTAAGAGAGAGAACAGTGGAGCAACTTTTGATTGGAGAATCATGAGAAGACGTAGAGTGGATTAGTTAACATCCAGTTGAACCTTTATAAATCAGTTTTTGTCATTCCTTTCCCAAACTCTTTACTTACTTGCATTGTATCATTCTTGGGTTTCAACAAGTGGGTAGCCATCTTGATTAAAGTTTTGTCTAATCAGTTTAAGAAAACCTATTCACCCCCACCCCGTACACACACTAGTTTTCTACAATGATCAAATTCTCAACTTTGTTTGTTGCCATATACTGAATGTCTCGCGATTATCTTAACTCATTTAATAGTTGTTTCACCTAATCGATCTATTCTTGATCAAACCGCCACTAGGACCATTGTACAACCGTCGCATGCCGCCTTGCTGCTCTCACTTGGCTGTTGCGACTCGGTTGTCATCCATTAACACCACCTACTATTGTTTCCTCTCGACTTCTGCTTCACAATCCCCCCCCCCCCCCCCCCCCCCCCGATCGCCTGCTGATCAGTTACATATGGAGATTAGGGGGAGAGATTGTTAAGTTAATTAAGCTCACAATCTTATCTCAACCTTTCAAATTGAATCCAAAGAATTATCTCTTAGTTCACTTCAAACCAACTAATTAAAATCTATAATTTACTAATATCTATCATTATCCCATAAATATTAACAACATCTATCTATTTGCTTATGATCCCATATATATTTTCATACTTGTTATAAAACAAGTGGTATGTTAATGATGTCAAACATTCTCGAATATAAAACGAAGACAGCGGCTTTTGCTTGTGTACATAAGATATAATTAAACAAACGTTTAAGGGTAAAATCTAACTGGTCAAGTATGGACCATAAGATCAGATATAGCGACCTTAAAGTTAACACATGAGGAATGTTCATCAACCCGACCTTTGGCTGGGAGATAAGTGCTTTGACCAACAATTGGCTATATAAAGTGTGATGGGTTTATGACAACTTGACTCCTGGCGCAACTTTAGGATGACAATATGAACAACATTTATTGAGATAAGTCCTAAATCCTAATATATGAAAGGTGTATGAATATATCCTTCAAGTGAGAGAGGACATTTAGTATAAACTCAACTACAACACATTTAATTCACTCATACACACAACCCTAACGAGTTTGTTATCCTGGGATATTGTTTTTTACTCTTACGTCAGTGGTCAGTCATAGAGACATCTCCTTCTATATGACGAGACTAATGAGTTGTTTCGAGTGTCTTTGTGAATAGTTGACGAAGATCTTAGTTTAGGATATCCTTCTATAGCTTATTGATCCATTTTTTAGTAACTAAGGTGGAATACACATTTTATAGTAAAGAGATATTGTCGGTCTGTTTTAAAATTTATAGTTGTTTCTTGTTTTAATTGGTCATGGTCAACTCATTAATCAGCTCATCTACCTCCTCCTCCTCTAGGATCCAATTCACCACCAAGCCGTTGAAAGGACAAGACTAGTCTTTTCTCTCCTTCACTTCACTTGGGGTCCATATGTCGAAAATAACACTTCACCTCACCTACCAGTTCCAACATGACATGTTGCTTTACAATACAATACAATCTTTTTAATTATTATTTCATACGCTTAATGGTATGTATGTATATATAATAAATTATGTGATGATTTCATATGTCTCCCATCATCTTGTTGGCAGATAAAAAGAATTGCTTGTGTGATGTTGAGAAGTCGATCATAAGAATGAATTAATGAGGATGTGAATTCTGCGAGTCGAGGAGCGGTGGTGGGATCAGCCAGCTTGCCAAAGAAGGGTCCTCACGGTGGCCGGATAGATCGAATCAAAACGCAAAACATGTTTCAACAAAAATATTGAAACCACCTTCCTTCCTTCCTTCTTTTATGTTTGTGTTTTTTCTTTTTACTAATTTTTTATTATTATGAAACAATGTATAGTGCTTGGTGTTGCTAGTCGGTCCATAGTTACCACATGATTGGTTCGTTAGCCACACGTAACCACCGTCAGTGGTAGGGAGGGAGGGAGGGACCCCCGGCAGTTGAATATGGGATTCCTTAGTAACTTATTTGGCCAAAATGATGCATCCATCAACCACTTTGTTGCAAGATATGACGTGTGTTATGGCTTTGGGACGATGGCTTTTCTTTCTTTTGATTTTTTAAACAGATTTTTTGCCGACAGTTTATTCCAACAACTTTTATTTTAGTCTAAACAAAAAATTAAAAGTATATCTAACTGCCCGCCTGTAAACACTTTCTATAAAAGGAGTGAACATTGGATTGTGACTTGTTTATTTATTTAACACAAACACCATTTCAAACATCCCCTCTATGAATAAGAAATTAAGTAATAATAATTCACATATCCACAAAGCTAATGTTATTCGCGTTATATATTTTAACTCAATTACTTGATTACTTTACTTTGAATTGTGGTTTCTTAAATTTGTCTTTCTGATCTTGACTTTCATCAACTGCTTAGTTTATTAGGAAGGGACTTTAAGAACATAGAATCATTCGTTTCTTTTTCACCGACACATGTTGTGAGTTCCAACTTAATATATTTTAACACAAAATGCTTTTCATGCGTTAGGATGTATTTGTTAGAGTAATGGTATATATATAGGTCTAGAATAGGTAGGGGTCCAACTCGAAGCATTTTGTACAAAAACATTCAAAAAGTGGCCGTGGAAGAATTTTGGTAATGATGGAGCTTGATAAGAACGAACTTTGTGCAAAGACAACCGGTTGAGACTAATTCGTGCACAAAGTGATAATCAATATCAATATGTTTTGCGTGTTTATGCGATACCGGGTTTTGACTTAAGAACAAGGCACTCTTGTTGCCAGATAGGGGAGTCAGACGATCCGGTGGCAGAGCATATAATTCTCGTAATAAATGAGTGAGCCAAATAATTTCTACAATGGTGTTGGCCGTGGTTCTATCCACGAACTCACAACTAGATCGAGACACTGTTGGTTGCTTCTTTGCGCTCTATAAGACCAAGTTCCCTCCTAAATAGATCGAATAACCTCAATTAAACCCTAATTGCATCACAAAAGAAGAAAAAAGAAACCTCAAACCATAGCTTCAAACTCTCTCTCTCTCTCTCCTCCCTTGCGACCAGCCGGCCAACCCAACCTCTCATCGCCCATCGACCAACCACCGCCACATCATCGCCGCTGGCCAAACCCGCAAGCCCGCCACCACCGTCAGCCAGCCCACCGCCGCACTGTGCCACCTCAGTCGCGCTTACAGCCGCCCTGCTTCCAGCTGACCATTGTCTCACGTTTTTGGTGATTTGAATTTGATTTGTTTCGCGTATGGGATCTCGTCGTGTTTTGGACATTGCGATTAAGCGTACTAGCGGAGCAGTTGGCTGCATCTATCGTGCGAGTTTTTGGTAATGAGTTTATGGTATTCGTCAAGCCATAAGTTCGTTAGAGCATGAGAATTGAACATATAGCTAGTTCTGTTTGAAGGTGTTTACATTCGGCCCGTCCATTTTGTTGAGGTGTATGTGGACATGACAATCTATGTTGTATGCCTTGTTGTTGAACACGATTATTTGTAAATTCCGTTCCACCATCACTTTGGAAAATTTTGACACTGCATGAAAGGTTATTGTAAATTCTTTTCCACCATCTCATTATAAAAAAATATATATATGATGACAACATGTTGGTGCATATTTCGTACGTCTGCCACTGTGCGAATAGCTAGATAGAGCGTGTGTTGAATATTGTATAGAATAGAGAAAGTTGGACACGGTTTTGTTAATGTCAAGGTCCATCCGGACGGATGCACAAGTCCATCAGGTCGGATGGACAATAGTATAGTCCAAACCCCATCCGAATGTATAGGTATTGATATTGTTAAGTCCATCCGGACGGATGGACACTAGCTCATTCGGACATGTGTAGGCGTTTGCATATAAATAGGGAGTTGGGGTTCCCATTTGGACAAATTTTTGGTCCCTGAGGGGAAATGCTGTCCAACTGGTCTCATGGTGCTGTAACTTGTCAAGATATGAATAGAGACCAGATTATAAGTGACTGCTCGGTGTCGTATCTATCTTCTACTCCTTTCTTAGTAACAATAACGAACCGAACACGTCATATCGGGACCGAGGCTCCGTTAAACCCGCTGGTTCCTGGATTAGCAGTGGTATCAGAGCTATGGTAACGATTTATTCAGTGGGGTAATTGAAGTTTCTATCAATTGCCGGTTGAGTTTTTGTACATTCTTAGATCGAGCAAGCGGAATGCAAGATCATGGTGCTAAAATGTTATATCAAAAACTGAGCTCGGATACGGTTAAAGATGAAACAGAGGATGTTGTATTGACTAGTTTCAAGTTGGTGATTGTTCGTGAAGGTTGCAGTTTAGCAAATCAGAGGAGAGTCGTGAACTGTGCAAAAGACCTGGAGATTCATTTCAGGGGGAATTGGTGCGTTATATTGTCAAAAGCAAACCTGAATCATCAATCGAGGGGGAATCTATTGAAGATTTCAAGATGCCTGATTGAAGTTGCAGAATTATTGAAAATTGTAGAATATTCAAACACGGCTCAAGGTTCTCAAAGGGTTAGTGACGATTCGACAGTGACAGCCGAGGGGGAATATGTTGGTGCATATTTTGTACGTCTACCACTGTGTGAATAGCTAGATAGAGCATGTGTTGAATATTGTATAGAATGGAGAAAGTTGGACACGGTTTTATTAATGTCAAGGTCCATCCACACGGATGGACAAGTCCATCCGGTCGGATGGACAATAGTATAGTCCAAACCTCATCCGAATGTATAGGTATTGATATTGTTAAGTCCATCCGGACGGATGGACACTAGCTCATTCAGACATGTGTAGGCGTTTGCCTATAAATAGGGAGTTGGGGTTCCCATTTGGACAAGCTTTTGGTCCCTGAGGGGAAATGTTGTCCAACTGGTCTCATGTTGCTGTAACTTGTCAAGATATGAATAGAGACTAGATTATAAGTGACTGCTCGGTGTCGTATCTATCTTCTACTCCTTTCTTAGTAACAATAACGAACCGAGCACGTCGTATCGGGAACGAGGCTCCGTCAAACTCACCGGTTCCTGGATTAGCACAACACTTATTAACCATGCCATTATTTGAATTTCAACTGATTTTGTTAGCGCATATTACAATCTATACATAAAGTCTGTTTGGTATGAGATAATACATTGGATGAGGGAATGGAATTGATGAGGTAATGGAATTGACAAACAAATGAAATAGATTATTACCATTCCACAGTCATATTTGGTTACCATGTGGGCATTAAAGAATCATTACATTGTATTGTTTGGTAGGTAAGAAAATATGAAGGAATAACATCGTCGATGGGTGGTAGTGGTTGGTGTTGGTGGTGGGTGGTGGTAGTCGGCGGTGGCAATGGCGGTGATCGGTGGCAGCGGTGACTGGTGGTGGTGGCGGGTGGCAGCCGCGACGGGTGGTGGCAGCAACAATGGTGTTCGGTGGTGGTGGCGGCAACAATGGTGTTCGGTGGTGGTCGCGGGTGGTGGCAGTGAGCGGCAGTGGTTGGTGGTGGAGGGTGGCAGTGACGATAGTGGGTGGTTTTGGTGATGAAGGGTGAGAGAAAGAATGAAATGAAAATAAAACAAAGGATGGGTTGAATAAATTTTAAGGAATGAAATGTCTTATGTAACTAGTGATTCTATTAACTTTACAAACCAAACACTTTTTTTTCCATTCTGCTCTTCACTAGTGCATACCAATCACTACCTTATTCTCTTTCCTCATCTTTTAATTTGATTTTTATTTTAGACTTAGTATACTAAATAACCATTTGTAAATGATAAAATTACATATTTACTCCTATTTAAACTTTTTACTCATTGAAGGGGTATGGTCCCAAATATCGCGTCAGCACGACCGCGAATGACCATTACCCTCATCAAAAACCTCCAACAGCAATAAACTCTCCAGTGTCCGCGTGGGCACACGCGAACACTGCGGTCCAATCTGTCCATTGATGAGAAGACTTACCTTAAGGACAGAAACTAATGTTACGCATAGCGATGCGGCCTCGCACCGCATCCTATGAACATTTTCGTCACGACAAGGGATCTGGACAACAGTAACAGTCACTAGCAGCGATGCGGCCTGGCACCGCATCCCGCGTAAATCATGGATGGAACAACCAATGCGGGAACATCATCAAATGACCGAAGCAGCGATGCGGCCTGGCACCGCATCCTGCCTTCAAAGCAAGTAGGCATGACACCACAGTGCAAGTGGCACTGGGAACAGTCGCCTACTGGCCCACGTATGTACAACAGTCTGACACCACAGCAGGACGTGGCAACACCACAGCAGGACGTGGCATCACCACAGTATCCGACAGGTCTGACACACCTGCAAATAGCTGTGCGATATCAGGCTAGCTACTCAACTACCCTCATTCACTCCTCGGCTATAAATACTCACCCCAAACCAGGTTTGAGGTATCACTTCTCAACTCTCTCAATACTACTACTATCATACTTTGCTTCCCAAGCAAATTACTGATTCTCACGCCGGAGAGTGGTAACAAGGAGCACCCCCCACCCCATCCTCCTTGTTACGAGTCACGGTTTGTTTCCTTGTGCAGGAAACCCACCACCAGACGATCCAGCCAGCGATCCTCGGAAAGAAGGGATTAACCCTCTTGACGAGACCAGTGAGTTAACCCTACCCGGTTAACCATTGTTTCATCATTGGCGCCCACCGCTACTCTTAGCACTTTTTTCCAATCATCCTTTTCTTTCCAAAGATGTCTGATCGTCAAAACAACACTACCGGGGATAACCTAAACCCCGCAAACCAAGGGCCTGCGGGAACCATTCCCCTAGCCCCAAATGCCCAACACATTGGCACATCAACGCAAGGGGGCGCATCCCTTACGTTTGGACACGATCTGTCACAATACGCTGCTGTCATACCTCCAGGCATGAACCCTCATACCTGGTATGACCAACAAGCGGCCCTTCTGGCCGCAACGTACAACAGAGCTTGCGCAGACGAACAAGGAGGTATCGGACCTACCCCGATACCGCGTACACCTGCCGGTCGTATTTTACGATACGACGACAGGGCCCCACACATTCGGCCTCCAGAAGCAGGCAGGAGGACCGCGGCTCCTCTTATTGTGATGTCCACACACTCAATGAGGACGATTCCTCGTACGGGTCCCGCCGCAGGGACTCCGTACATAGCCGTTTAGGCCCCCACGAAGAAAGAAGGTGGCAATCTACAACTCGCCGCGACACAAACATTCACAGTCGTTTGGGACCACAGTCCCACCGTGAAGGGTATGGTCATACCGATCCAGATGACAGTACATACCGCGGGGAGTCCCATTCCACTAACAACAGACCGGGAGGACGCAACTATGTTCCTCCCACTCAACCCCGCAACACATACCTCCGCGCTGCAAAGCGCCACCAGGGCAAACCTTATGGGCCGAAATCTGCGGCCGAAAATTCTAAGTTTGTCCCAGAGATCGCCAACGCCGATGTCACCACCACAAAATTCCCATTGAACATTGGGAAATACAACGGCTCGACCGACCCAGATGATCACAACAACATCTTCGTCGGCGCTGGGTACAACGGTAAGTGGGACGAACCTACCTGGTGCCATTTTTTCCCACAGACCCTAACAGGTCTGGCCAGGGCATGGTTCGATTCTCTGCCACCAGGATCACTGACCTCATTCGAGGACTTACAACAAAAGTTCCTCGCGCACTTTAGCCAGCAACGACGCCATGAACGGGATTCAATGGACGTCATGAACATCTGGCGCAGAGACAACGAATCGCTTGATGCATTCGTTGTCCGTTACAATAAAGAGATCCTAGAGATAGGCGACGTTGCCGACCAGATGGCACGTAACCATTTTATTGTTGCAGTCAAAGACGAACAAATGGTTATGAATATTTCCGGCGGTAACGGCTTGCCTAAGAAGTGGGAAGACGTCATGGCTAAGGTCAAAACATATGCCCAAACTCAGCGGTCTCTCAGAACGCACATGTCAAAGGCACAACCCCTAGCGGAAGGCCAGTCTTCCCGCCAAGAGCCCAAGCGCAGCAATAAGCGCAACAGGGACACATGGAATCGCGGCAGCGATCCCAGGCCATATGTCCCCCGGAACAACCAGCCCGACGCAAGGGCTACAATCAACGCCCAACGAGAAAACCGGGCGTCAAAGAAAGAGTCTCGGGACCGCAGCTGGACCGAGATCAACCAGTCGCCAAGCGACGTTCTCCTCACGGATGCGCAATTCCTGAGACCGGCCCAACCAATGAAGTCCAAAAAGAATCAAGATCCCGCACTCTACTGCGAGTATCACAAGGACTCGGGCCACACCACGAACAACTGCATCAGTCTCCGACTGGAGATTGAGCGAGCCCTAAAAGAGGGGAAACTGCAACACCTGTTGACAGGCGCACAAAAAGCTACCAAGCGCATCACTCCCCACAACGAGGGCACCTCCACGGGTAAGAGGGCCATGTACGTGGCCTCTACCCACATGATCAATGGAGGAAAAGGAAGACCGCGTAAGGCGGCGAGAAGACCGGACAATGACTGGAAGGACGAGCAAGTCGTCTTTCCAAAAGTCCGAGGCGGACCGTGCGATAGGCGCGCCGTGGTTATCACAGGGCACCTAGCTCACTACTGCACCGAACGATTGTTCATCGACCCGGGCAGTACGTCCGATATTATATACGAGCAGTGCTTCAACCAGTTCGATCAAGAAGACAAAGATCGACTGCAGCCAGCGGACTACCCGTTGGCCGGGTTTTCAGGGGAAACCGTATTCCCCCTGGGACAAATTACCTTCCCTGTGCGCCTTACCAACGGAAGGCACACAAGGACGGAGTAGGTGAACTTCATGGTTTTACCTCACACCTCAAAGTATGACGTAATTCTCGGGAGGGAGTCCCAAGGCGACTTCAACATGATAACATCCGTCCCCCACTCTGCCATCGGTTTTCCAACCGAAACGGGGATCGCGATAATATACGCCCAAAGAGAAGTCATGTCTACGGACGAACTGCGTCCGACGAAGGTAGCAAGGCCCACCCCTAAAACGCAACCAGAAAAATGGGTGCTTAATGCAAGGCACCCAAAACAAACGGTTACGTTGGGCCATGCCTTAACACCTACCATCAGAGCGCGCCTGAAGCAACTACTCTTCAGGAACCAAGATATTTTCGCGTGGACACCCGCAGATATGACAGGGGTACCACGCGAAATTGCGCAACACTTCTTGAATACCATGCCGGGTATCAAGCCCGTGATCCAAGGCCAACGCCACCTTGGATCAGCAAAAAACGCGGCGATGGAAGAGCAGGTACAGGAACTGCTCTCCGCAGGCATCCTGCGGGAAGTGAAATACCAGACTTGGCTGTCTAACCCAGTCATGGTAGAAAAACCAAGCGGGGGCTGGCGCATGTGTGTCGATTACAAAGACCTCAATAAGGCCTGCCCCAAGGATTGTTACGCACTTCCAGAGATCGACGAGAAGGTCGATAACCTCGCACCATTTCGATGGAAGTGCTTCCTCGATTGTTACAAAGGCTATCACCAAGTACAAATGGCAATCGACGATGAAGATAAAACGGCATTCCGCACTCCTATCGGGAATTACTGCTACACCAAAATGCCGTTCGGGCTGCGCAACGCGGGCGCAACCTATCAAAAGTTGATGAACGACACCTTTCGCGGTCAAATCAGCAAGAGTGTCGAAATCTATATGGACGACCTGGTCGTCATGAGCATGGAGGAAAACACCATGCTCGACGATATCGAAAGAACATTCCAAACTCTACGAAGCGTCAACATGAAGCTCAACCCAGGGAAATGCTCGTTTGGAATGGAAGAAGGCAAATTCCTCGGATTCATTGTAACCAAAGATGGATTCAAGGTGAACCCGGAGAAAGTTCAGGCGATCGAGCGCATGCCATCGCCTTCTACGATGAAGGAAATGCAACGACTAGCCGGCAGGCTAGCTGCACTGAATAGATTCTTAGCCAACCATGCAGCTAAGTCTTACCCTTTCATCAAGACCCTGCGGAGCTGTATAAAAAAGGAACAATTCCAATGGACCGCAGAGGCCGAAAAAGCTTTCCAGGAAATGAAAGAGTGTTTGATCCAACTCTCAACTTTAACCGCACCACGAAAAGATGAGCCACTTATCTTATACCTGTCTGCCGCAGACAACGCAGTAGGCGCGGTACTTATAGTGGAGCGAGAAGGAGTCCAAACACCCATCTACTACATCAGCAAAATGCTCAACGACCCAGAGACAAGGTACTCCATCATGGAGAAATTGGTACTGGCACTAGTGCACGCATCGAGACGTTTACGACGTTACTTTGCAAACCACGTCATCACAGTGTTAACCAACTATAGGATCGGCCCGATCCTATCCAAACCCGACATCTCTGGGAGGTTAGCAAAATGGGCAATTGAACTAGGCGCGCTTTCACTGAACTATAAGCCGCGCCCCGCAATCAAAGGCCAGGTCTTGGCTGACTTCGTTGCTGAAGTACCAGCAAACCGCATTCAAGAATGCGAAGAAGAACAAAACCCTGTATCACAACCATCCTCCGCAGAAACCTGGACACTATTTACAGATGGTGCATCCAACGAAGATGGCTCTGGCGCAGGTTTGCGACTTGTTAGCCCCGATGGCCAAGAGCTAACCTACGCAATACGCCTCGATTTCAAAAGCACGAATAACGAAGCGGAGTATGAGGCTCTACTGGCAGGGTTGCGTTTAGCAATTAAACTCGACATCAAACATTTGGAAGCACACGTCGATTCACTACTAGTTGCAGGGCAGATACGCGGTGACTATGCCGCAAGAGGGGATATCATGATCATCTACCTCGAACAAGCCTTGCAACTGAAGTCAAAGTTTACCTCCTTCAATATTCGACACATCAACAGGAGTGATAATAAACCTGCGGATGCACTATCAAAACTCGCATCCACCAGCTTCCAACACTTGGCAAAAGAGGTACGCATCGAAATTCTGCAAAATCCCTCGGTACCCCTGCGCCAAGTCAATGTCATCCAGTACGGTACAACATCCTGGATGACACCGCTCATTGCATACTTACAATCAGGTGTTACTCCTGAAAATAAAGCAGAGTCACGCAAATTGCAATACAAAGCGTGTCATTACCAAATGGGAGACGGTATCTTATACCGTAAATCATACCTGGGGCCACTCCTACGATGCGTCAACCCCCAAGATGCCACATACCTTATCAAAGAAATTCACGAAGGGATATGTGGCATACACGCAGGACCACGCATGGTGGTGGCCAAAATCATGAACGCCGGATATTATTGGCCGGGCATGCACCTGGACGCAGTCAAAGTCTTGCGCAAGTGTTTCAATTGTCAGCGACATGCTCCCAAGACCTTGCGTCCCAAGAACAACCTGATCCCCGTCACCACCGCATGGCCATTCCAAAAATGGGCAATTGATGTGGTGGGACCATTTCCAGACGCACCAGGAGCAGTGAAATTTATCATAGTAGCTGTTGATTACTTTACAAAATGGGTAGAGGCAAAGCCACTTGCATCAACCACCGCTATGATAACAAGGAAATTCGTATGGGAACATATCATCTGTCGTTTCGGTCTACCAATGTGCATTGTCACCGATAACGGTACCAACTTCGCTGCCGATGACTTTCAAAAATGGCTAAAAGAGCTAAACATTGAACACATATTCTCCTCAGTGGCGCATCCACAAGGGAACGGCCAAGTCGAGAGTATCAATAAAAGCTTAGTCGAAGGCATCAAAGCACGGTTGGGAACAGCCAGACGCGGCTGGGTTGATGAACTCCCAAGTATTTTATGGGCTCACAGGACAAGCCCAAAAACAAGCAACGGCGAGACCCCCTTCAGCCTGGTCTATGGCACTGAAGCGGTGATCCCCGCGGAAGTAGGCCTCCCCTCACCTAGAATGTTGGCCATCAACAAGATAGACAACAATGAGGAACGCAGGGTTGACTTGGACCTCTTGGAAGAAAGGCGCGAAAACGCTGCCATCAACGAGGCCAAGTACAAAACCAAACTGGAAAAGTACTACAATGCACGCGTTCGCATTTGTACTTTCAACCCGGGAGACTACGTCCTTCGTGACAACGAAACATCCAACGCGGAACGCCCAGGGAAACTTGCCCCCAAGTGGGAAGGACCGTACCTCATCCAAGAGGTCCTGGGCAAAGGCGCGTATAAACTACAAACAATAGAAGGCGAAACTATCGCACGCACGTGGAACGCACAGCAACTTCGACGCTGTTATATGTAAGCCGTGTTTTCTGCATGTAATCTATTGGGCCGCAGGCCATTTGCAAATAAATAAATAAATAGACGATTCAATGCAATATTGTTTATTTATTTCTATTACAAATGCGTGTTCCACTCTGAGGTATACACAAAAACAGATTAGCAAAAACTTCATTCGTGATACCCACACAGAGTGGTAACCACACGCAACTATTGTAATAGGCCAGCAATGGCAATACTGTTTGTCTAACCAGAGAAATCTTCATACTTGCATATCACCTAGATATGCAAAAGGCAATTACAGATTTAGTATTACTCGCAGTAACACTAGACGCGTACAAATTCAAACATGCAAGTAGTAAAAACACTTGTAAAAATTGAAACAACAATTCTTTATATTCAAAAAATTTCCTACACCTGCGCGGTGCACAAGGAATTTACATAAAAGTTTTGTAACTGTTGCATAAGAAAACAAAAAAGGCACGCAGGCCAATCTAATCTTCCTTTGTGCCACTGGGGCCCGCACCATCCTTGCCCTCAACAAATGGTTTTTCCTCATCTTCTTCATCAACACTCGCAAGCGGTCCACATAGTCCTCCGCTTCTAAACACTTTTCAAGCTCCTCGAGATCAGAAATGGTTGTTTCGTTATACATTTCAACCGCAGCATCAAGAAGCGCTTCAGTATCCACACCGTGAAACCCGGATCGCTCATCAGTATGTCCGCCACGAGCCGCAACATTCAAATGACTGATACAGCGATTATAGCCTGCTTTAAAACCAGCATCCCGGGCACGCTCCTTGATCTCGTTAACACCTGATACAGTCTCAGGTGTATCAAGGATGGATGCAACAATCTGCGATACAAAAAACACAGGTTATCAAAGGCAAACCTACAACAAAAATAACAAGGCGACGGATACTTACATGCCCGATCCCGTGCATACGCATCCATTCATGATCAGCCTTGAGCAACTCAAGTGAAGAAGCATGGCTATCTCTAGCCTCTTCAGCCTCTCTTGCTCGCACTTCAGCTTCAGCAGCACGGGCAGAGACTTCCTCAATAGCGACCCCCCGGGTCCGCACTTCAGCCTTTTAACAAGAAATCAAAAGTATACAAGAATAATCAACAAACTTGTGAGACGCAATTTCAAAGTTAGGATAAACTTATACCTGAAGGTCCAAGATAGTTTTGCTCAACTTGGTGCGGTCAACATTTGACCCTTCAAGTGCCTTTGCAGCACGCGCCTCCGCCTCCTTGGCCTCTTCCAGAGCCTTGGCAAGACGAACCTCTGCTTCCTTGGCCTCTCGAGCAGCCGCAACGGCCTCAGCTTTCTCTTTAGCCAACGCAGAAATTGCTGCCTTGGCATTTATAAGCTCCTGACGAACATGAAAGAGAGTTTCATTCTGTTTACCCCAAGATTCTTTCCAAGTCTTGCGCTCATCAGATAGCGTCTTGCGCTCATTAGAAAGGGTTTCTTTCCAACGATTACGCTCATCAGACAACAGTTTTGCAAGGGTACGAACCTGTTTAAGCTCAGCAGTTGCAGCCCACTCTTCAGTCTGCTTATGCTTCTCAAACGCAGCTCTATCCCTCTCAAGCTGCTCTGCACCCTCACGTGCAGCCTTCACCAACTCCTCGGCCTCGGCCCGTAAACGCGCATTCTCCTCCTCCTTGCGCCCCAGCACCTTGTACTTTTCCATAATGGCATTTGCCATTATGGAGCTCCCCACAAGCATGGAGGAGAGTTGGTTCATCTGGACCTCAGTCGGTAAAGAACGGGCCCGGTTTACCTCAAAAGGAGTGCCCAAACCACTCAAAACCTCCCTACAAGCGGAGGGGTCAACGGTAATGTCATCCCCTTGCAATACAGTCCACGGGGGGCGGTGATAGGCCGTAGCCCGATCTTGAGTATAAGTGCGGTAATAATACTCCAATTCAGACTCTTCAGGCTGAATGGGAGTCTCTGCAAAACCCGCACCACCAGAAACGGAACCGGAAGCCTTCTCGGCAGCTGGAGACTTTGGCTTTCCGGTGTAACCAAACTTCAAGTCAAGATCACCAGTATCCTCTGGGGTGATAACATTATCACCCGAATCAACTGTGTCGTAGATTTGAGCCGCGGGACCCTTCCCAGTGTCCACCTCCCGCACAGAGGCTTCAGGAGTAACAACCTTATGAACCCCCACACCCGCAGCAGTGTCATGCGGAGGAGGGGGAGGAGGAGCATCAAAGATGGAGAACCCTTCATCTTGCGGTTCTGAAATCAAAACAAAAATACTTTACAGCACAAGTATAAGCACAAAATACTTGTTAAAGTAATGCATCACATACCAGAAACAACCGCAGGCTTCCTTGGTCCAACAAAAGCCCTGCGCCTGGTCTGAATCTTCGGCTTCTTTCCCTCACCAGCATCAACAGTTTTCTCCGCTTTCCTCTTCTTCTCATCACCAGGTTTGGAACCCGCAGTAGTTCCACCTGTGGCCGCACCAGCACCTGGAACACCCAAGCCCTCAAGGGTGTCAGATACTACCACGTAATCGGTATATCTGCGAAAATGAGAACGAGAGATAAACCGCAGGGGACGTGCGGTTACTAGGAAGCTAACTGGAGAACACGAACACCCCACAAAACAGGGATCATCATTACATGTCCAGTTGCTGAACATAGAGCTTGAGCAAAGTACTTATAACTTTGCACTAGCTGACGCAGAAGTTCCAACTAGACTGAAGAAGACATCTTCAGTCACGATCTCAAAGGTTGGTTCGAACCCTGCTAACACCTTCAGTCACCGTCTCAAAGGTTGGTTCGGAACACCAACATGTGGCTGATGACATCAACAAAAGGTAGACTAAGAGTCAAGTCCTCGGCTGAGAATTCCGCATCAGACGGAACTTACTCAACATGTACCCTTCTCAAAGGAAGAAACAATCCACTAGAAAGGACTACTTACTTAAAGAAGGTGCCATCTGCATGGCCCATACTTAACCTTTTAGACAACATAGTCCAGTATCCCTCCCACATGCAACTCGCATACGGAAGGAACACTAGACTGGGGGGACTTGAAGGGGTATGGTCCCAAATATCGCGTCAGCACGACCGCGAATGACCATTACCCTCATCAAAACCCTCCAACAGCAATAAACTCTCCAGTGTCCGCGTGGGCACACGCGAACACTGCGGTCCAATCTGTCCATTGATGAGAAGACTTACCTTAAGGACAGAAACTAATGTTACGCATAGCGATGCGGCCTCGCACCGCATCCTATGAACATTTTCGTCACGACAAGGGATCTGGACAACAGTAACACTCACTAGCAGCGATGCGGCCTGGCACCGCATCCCGCGTAAATCATGGATGGAACAACCAATGCGGGAACATCATCAAATGACCGCAAGCAGCGATGCGGCCTGGCACCGCATCCTGCCTTCAAAGCAAGTAGGCCTGACACCACAGTGCAAGTGGCACTGGGAACAGTCGCCTACTGGCCCACGTATGTACAACAGTCTGTAACCACAGCAGGACGTGGCAACACCACAGCAGGACGTGGCATCACCACAGTATCCGACAGGTCTGACACACCTGCAAATAGCTGTGCGATGTCAGGCTAGCTACTCAACTACCCTCCTTCACTCCTCGGCTATAAATACTCACCCCAAACCAGGTTTGAGGTATCACTTCTCAACTCTCTCAATACTACTACTATCATACTTTGCTTCCCAAGCAAATTACTGATTCTCACGCCGGAGAGTGGTAACAAGGAGCACCCCCCACCCCATCCTCCTTGTTACGAGTCACGGTTTGTTTCCTTGTGCAGGAAACCCACCACCAGACGATCCAGCCAGCGATCCTCGGAAAGAAGGGATTAACCCTCTTGACGAGACCAGTGAGTTAACCCTACCCGGTTAACCATTGTTTCATCACTCATGTTTAATAGATATAACACTTTGTTTTATCCAGTTATATATACTTTAGGTTTGGATAATCAAACACAAAAAGTCTAAAGATATTTTTGATGGTTTGAGAGCTATTTAACGGGTTATAGTACACGAACTTTAGGATCAAGGTCTTCATTAATTCTATTGAACCTTCAAATTATAGTAAACGAACACATTGCCGAAAATAAACAAAACCTTTGTTCATGTTCGTTTATCTAAAGATATTGAATGAAATTTATAGTTTGTGTTTGGTCATTTAATAAATTAACAAAAACAAACGAACTTCTTGTTGAACGGTTGTTCGCTAAACCATCAAACCAACATTTTTTAAACTACCAAGAACCATCGAACCGCATTTTTTAAAGATCTCCAGATGGATGTGTTATTAAATTATATTGCCATTTTTCGTTAATATCTTTAATTCACATTGCATTGTATAAAGAAAAATATAAACATTTACCTACACTGAAAGAAAAAAAGTACATAGTTAGCTATTCATCTATGATTTTTTATTTAAAAAGAGTAGTTTGTTATAAATCATTTGATTAGAACAATAGGATATTGGAAAGAAAATCATTAGATGATGATCAACCAATAAGTTAGTAAATAGAACCACCGAAGATGACTGTTATTACATGGGCAATTTTTTATGAATATAATTTGAAGGTTCAAATTAAATACTGTGTTTTTTATGAAAAAGATATAAAGGTGGTAAAAAGGAACAAAAAGAAAAGGGGGGAATGAAGAAAAAAGGAATGGATAATTGAATTTAGTTGCCACCAGCTAAGCCCTCCGACATCGACTTAACAACAACTACTGCTTACTGACCATATATACTCGCACACACACCCTTACAATCCCATCACCCCACTCCCCCCTACTATCTATCTCTTTTCTCCCTCCCTGAATCAAATCAATAATATGAATTTGGAATACGGCCGGCTTGGCAAGTACCAGCCCGGAAGAAACCGACCCGATACTCCATTAAAGCCTCAACTTTACCCCGCCCCAACTACCAATGCCAATTCCAAAATAAAGCTTCTCTTGATCTTTGCTCTTACTCTCATTGTGGTCTCGCTACTGTCGGTGGGCCTAGTGGTGCATCTCCGAACCAAGTCCCCTCAAGGATCTAGGCCCATGATCCATCCCCAGCCCACTGAGGCCATGTCACGAGTCTGCGCCCGGACTCGTTACCAGAATCTGTGTTTGAACTCGCTGCTAGATTTTCCGGGATCATCGGGCGCGTCAGACAAAGACATGATCCACATTTCGGTGAACATGACGCTGCAGCGCGTGGGAAGGGCGTTATACACATCGGCAGAGATTAGCAACCTCCAGATGAATACACGTGTACGCTCCGCATACGAGGACTGCCTGGAGCTTCTAGAGGATTCTGTCGACCAGCTTAGACGCTCGCTTTTCTCAGTAGTGGGGAAAAAGGGAGGGTCGAGTCAGGATGTGATGACGTGGCTGAGCGCCGCGCTCACCAATCAGGACACGTGTACGGATGGGTTGTCGGAGGTGGAGAACGGGTACGTGAAGCAGCAGATGGAGGGGAAGCTGCAGGACTTGTCGAAGCTGGTGAGTAACTGTTTGGCGATATACGCGGCGGCGAGCGACGGTGATGATTTCAACGGAGTGCCGATACAGCACCGACGGAGGAGGTTAATGTCGTACCAGCAGCCGGAGTGGTTAAAGCGGAGGGAGAGAAGGTTGCTGCAGGCGGCAGTGGGTGAAATTCAAGCAGATATAGTGGTGTCGCAGGATGGCAATGGGACGTGTAAGACGATCGCGGAGGCCATAAAGAAGGCGCCTGAGTATAGTAACCGCCGGACCATCATCTACGTAAGGGCAGGAAGGTAATTAATTACACAAACCACTTTTTGGATTCTTTTCTAGATAACAACAACGCGTGTTTTGTTTTGTTTAATCACATGCATTACCTCTCCCTGTTTGTTTATTATATTAATTAGAATTAGAATAGAGATTGCTAAATAAAAAAAATAATAATAATGTGGTTGTGGGGTGGGGGCAAGGCAAGGCAAGAGTAGCTTTTTGTTAATGAAAAAAGGTTCCTACTATGCATAGAAAGAAAGAAGATCGGACCAATCATGGGATGGGGGGTGGGTTCTATTTGTTGAATGCAATTATGTTGACAGATTTTGTTATGTTAGTTAGTAATAACTGTGGAAAAATAACAGTTAGGTAGCTACTACCTACTTGAGAAGTGTTTCAGTTGTAAGGTTTGGACATTGTGAATGAAATAGGTACGAAGAAGCAAATCTAAAGGTGGGAAGGAAGAAGTGGAATCTGATGTTCATAGGGGATGGGAAGGGCAAAACGGTGATTACCGGAGGAGTAAATGTAGTGGTTAACAACGTCACAACTTTCCACACTGCCTCTTTCGGTATTCCTTCTTCCCTTTTCGACCAAAAAAGTTAAATTCCAAATCAGGCACCCAACCCAAATAATGAAAAAAACTCTTCAGCATTTAAAATGTCACATTATATTTGGGGTGGGAGGGAATAGTCATGGGTATCCAATGCAATGTAATGGTTTAAAGGTTTTTTTTTTTTTTTTTTATCAACACCCACCCCTTCTTTTCAACCCATGTTCCGTACATTGGTAACAATGGGTTTTACGTAATAATACTTCCTACCTATTATTAAACGATTTGCTTTTTAAAACCTAAATTTTCTTAATTATAATCAAAACCCTAAATTTTTCTTAATTAAAATCAAAACCCTAATTTTAATGGATGCCATCAATTTCCATATTAAAGAGTCTTATTCATCTACGAAGACTTTATTTTTTTAATTTAAGATTTTCTACTAGAAAACTAATTTTCTTGTTAACTAAAAGCTGAAATGTTTTGCTGACGTGGAATTTTGTTTACATTGTTAAAAAGCAATTGACCTGGTGAAGACTTACTAACAAAAAACAATTGAATCATGTGAACGATAAAGCTCCACTATAATCAAAGGACATTCTAAAATTCAAAACAAAATTGAAACCACATGTTTGATTAAATATTTTTATATTAAAACGAGCACATATACAAATTAATATATGGATTGATTGATAGGCAACAAAGGTTTTTTTTTTTTTTTTTTAATAACGGTGGACTGATATTAGTATTTTATTCATTTTAAATGTTATCAGGTTCAAGATCTTAATTTATACAAATGCACTAAACTAAAAAGCATCCTACAATATAATTGATTAATTTGTGTTGTTTTGTAGCTGCGACGGGTTCCGGTTTCATCGCAAGGGATATGACATTCGAGAACTACGCGGGGCCTGCCAAACACCAGGCTGTGGCTCTGAGAGTTGGTGCGGACAAGGCAGTTGTCTACCGCTGCAACGTCATCGGATATCAAGACACGTTATACGTCCACTCCCAACGCCAGTTCTTCCGTGAATGTGATATTTACGGCACAGTCGATTTCATCTTTGGCAATGCTGCCGTGGTATTCCAAAACTGCAGCATGTATGCAAGAAAACCAATGCCACTCCAAAAGGTCACCATTACCGCTCAAAACCGGAAAGACCCAAATCAAAATACCGGGATCTCGATCCACGCTTGTCGCCTCCTAGCCCAACCTGATATGGAGGCGGCCAAGTCGACTTTTTCCACGTATCTTGGGCGCCCATGGAAACTTTACTCCCGGACCGTCTACATGCAAACTTACATGGGTGACCACATTCACCCTAGGGGTTGGCTAGAGTGGAACGCAACGTTTGCACTCGACACATTGTACTACGGTGAGTATATGAACTATGGCCCAGGTGGGGCCATCGGTCAACGTGTCAAGTGGCCCGGTTATCGGGTCATTACTGCAGCCATAGAGGCCAGCCGCTTCACCGTGGCCCAGTTTATATATGGATCATCATGGTTACCTTCAACCGGAGTTGCGTTTCTAGCGGGGCTATCTCAATAACTTTTTACTGACATTAATTTGTGGATTGGATTTATATTTATAGGTGGTAAAATAAACAAGAACATGTAAAACCCATGTTAGCAACATTATATCCTGCGTACCACAGTATAGTATAGTATCATATTTTGTATTATAATCAATATTCATGTGTACGTTGATGATTTAATATTTTCATCGGGTCAACCTTCTAATAAATAGTTGCTAGATTTGTCAAATATCATGTTCTTATGGGCCCCATATTTTTTGTCCCAATATTGATGAGATGAATAAATATCATCCCCATCTTTTGAAAATTTTCGGTATGTGTTTTTAAATTAATATTTAAGTACGGCATTGTGTTTTATTTCACCCGCAACAGTTTTCTTTTCTTTTCTTTTTCTTGTTATATATATTTTACAAATATTTAGTGTATTAATTATTAATATATTATATTTAGAAGACAATCTTAAAACAACCATTGTAATCAATATATTTAGAAAAACAACCATTGTAACCTTTTTATGTAAAGGAATTTGTAAATTAATTGTAGTGTGGTATTTCGTTTTCAACTATTCCCTAAAAGTTTAACCGACACCTGTTAACATTAATAATATATATCATACAAGTTAATATTATTTATTAAAATATTTGTTAGGATGTGGCTTAATCACAGGTTACTCCTAAATCTACACCAATGTCCACTATAAGATAGAACCTTTAATCATGTGAAAAGGGAGGCATGCAATTACTAGATACCATTAGGCTGGCTATAAGCCCTTTGGTACTCAAAAGTCTAAAACACAGTTGGGTATATTAAATTACGGGTCATATGTCTCTTTATTTGTGTACGTACACTTTTGTTAAGAGTTATGTTTAACCTGTTTTTGTTATGTTTAGCTATTTAAGAGTTCTTATGGTATGATTCACACAAGCAAGCTGTTCAACTTCATTATGTAAATATCTAAGAATAAACAATCCTATCCATATAATGGGGATTGATTTGGGAAAGCTCTTAGCAATCCAATATTATAATTTATAATGCCTTTTTTTTCTGAAGCTTTAAGACAAAGAAATTGATTCCTCCAGTATAATAAGTTGGAACAAGAGAGTGGTTGTGACAATAAATGGATAATGGGACCAAGTGATTCGGGGAAGTTGAAGGAAGGACAGAGACAGACCCACCACTCCACTCCACTTGCATCTTCCAACCCAGACTAGACTGGATTTTCCAAATTGCCTTACACATCACAACACCATCAGCATACTATCACATCTTTAAAATATCCAATCCATACATCATTTCTTGTCTTGTAGACGTATATAAATACATGAAGGAAAAGTATACATACATGCATTTAATTTGAGAAATCATGAGTTGATTATTACTGAAATATGGTTGGCTCTTTGATTCATCACAACATACTTCCATGTTTTTACTAAAACAACAATCCACAAATCTAGTTAACAGTATCCTAAATTGCTTGGATTCAAAAACTTTTATGACCCATCCACCAACATTTACTAATGCAAACACACCGACTTGATATCCATCTGCAAATATTTTAATTTATTTTATTTCAGTGTAGGGGGGCAGGGAGTCAACAAGTATATATAAAAAACGAAAACAAAAAAAAAAAAGGTTGCAAATTTAGCAGTATTGAGAGTCCAACAACTCATAAAGTCCTTTGAATGAAATCCCAAATTCTTTCTTCCATGTAAAGCCGGTCCTTAAGAGGGCGAGGCATATGTCGAGCATCAGGGAATATCAACAACTCATAAGGCTTTCGCGCTCCCACCAATGCATTCACGAGCCTAGCAGTATGCCTGAAGTGAACATTCTCATCAATCAACCCATGAACCAGCAAAAGCTTCCCTTTGAGCCTATCCACATGGTTCATCACCGACCCATATGAATAACCCACTTTGTTCTCATTAGGCATACCCATGTACTTTTCTGTGTAAAAAGAATCATAGCCGTCCCAAGAGGTAACAGGTGCACCAGAAACAGCACACTTGAAAACATCAGGAAACCTTGATAGAGAGATGGCAGACATATATCCACCATAGCTCCAACCATACAGTCCAATATCACCTGCTTTTGCCAGCCCTTCTTTCATCAGCCATTCCGCTCCAGCAACCTGATCCTCAGCATCATAACGCCCAAAGTTGTGCTTCACTGCACCCTCAAATGCTAGCCCTCGTCGCGAACTTCCCCTGTTATCCATCTGATCAAGATCGTATACCGACAACCTATTAGTTTCATATAAACGCAATACATATGTATATATAGGGGAGGGTTTAAATGAGAACGCTAAATATTGCGAGAACCGTGAGAACGAATGGAAAAACCATGAGAACTTGGTCAAAAGCAATTCAAATTCAATATTTCTTTTTACACTTATATACAATATTAGAAATTAAATTTACAAGTTTAAATTTACATGTATTCATAAATAAATAAAATTTACACATGTGAAAGTTTGCCATTTACACATGTGTAAAAAACTTATTAAGAGTGATTTTGAAAGGAGAGATGAATTATTTAAAGAGTAAACTTTTTTTTAATGTTGTATTTTAATTATAATGAGGTTTGTTTAAAAAAATTAATTTTGGTTGGTTTTCACGGTTCTAGCAATATTTAGCGTTCTAGAGTGAACACTAGTGTATTTGTGAACCGAGTGAACAAATCCTGGCCATTGATTTACATCATCAAATCGTATCATTGATTTACACTTGTGTATTGATAATCAAGGGCTAGGATTAGTTCACACAGTTCACTGTCAAGGGGGTTGTTCACAAATGAACTTAAGAACCTAACACCCCTCCCCTATATATATACACTGGAAAAGATATATATAAGTCACCCATAGTGTAATCAAATAGCTTACATCCTCTTAAATCATTTTATTAAAAAAACAAACATAACGTACTTAGTAAAATCCCACTCATATCAAACTATTAGTAGGGTTTGGAGAAATCATTGTATTAAAAGGTATTATTTATCATTCTATGAATTTTAGAAAAAGGACAAAAGATGTAGACAGGCCCAACCAACCTAATTTCATGCAACACCAAAAAACATATAAGATTTAAATGTTGAGGGCTAACCTTCCATACTAGGATGCCTTTACTTCTAAGAAACTGAGCTCTCATATCAACAGTGTTGGCCCATGAATCACTCACAAGCTGTACACCAGGACCACCATACACAGAAATCATTGTTTTGTAGGGAGGAGGTCCAAACTTTTCTTCATCGGGTTTATATAAAGCCCCGTATAAAGTGGTACCGTCTTTTGCTTGAATTTGGAATATCTTTGGAGGCTCAAGTTGCAGCTGCTGAACTCTCGGAATTGTAGACGCTTGTTGCTCAAAAAGAGGCATCATCAGGCTTCCATCATGCAAGGAACAAAGTGATACTCTTGGAGGTGAATCCAAAGATTCATGAACGTCTACAAATTTCTGCATCTGATGATCAAGCACCACAGCATGTTTTCCTTTACCATGGGTCAACTTCACCGGCCTTGCTATTTCATTCTCTGGGAACAGTTCGGCCCGATACATATGACACTCGAGAGGCCCGTCTAGAGTTCCAGTGAAATATATAAAATTTGAGGCTTCATTGACCCCCACAATCTGCTCTACCATCCAATCACCTTGTGTAATCGGTCCCATGCAGACCCCGTTTTCGTCATGCAGATAAAGATGTCTAAATCCTGTTTTTTCACTAGCCCAAAGAAAACTGTTTCCTCTATCCAAAGGTGTGAAGCAATCATGTAGATTGATCCATGTGGTGTCTTCTTCAACCAAGATACATTTCCCTTGGCCTGTTTTAATATCAAATTTAATCAGCTTCAGTTTGGAATGAGGCCTGTTCAACACTTGTGCAACAAGAGTATTTCCATTAATCCAGTTGACTCTGACCAAATATTCGTCATCGGAGTTTGACCCGCAGCAAAGATCCATCCAAGTCACGGATCCCCCAATAACAGGAACAACCCCGAGACGAACCTTGACATTTGTGGCCCCTGAAAAAGGGTAAGCATGCTCTTCCTGAGCCTCTGAACCAACTGTACTTTTACCCTGGTGTATGATTCTGTAAATAGGTATCTCTGATGAATCTACCTCTGTAAATGCTATGTATTTACTGTCTGGTGACCACCAGTAACCATTCTTTCGCTCCATTTCTTCCTACAGTTTACACATTAGATGTCACTTATCATTTCTAGCTGACAAAGTTCGATTGATTGCTTTCATTAAATCTATTGAACTCTTTACACTGTATCGCGTGATTCAAGTTCACAATAAAGTGCCAAAACAAAATATAATGGAACAAGAATCTCTCACCTGCGCTATGTACTCAGCAACAGCATGCGTCTGTCACAAACAACAAAAAGTTAATGACATGTCTACAGTCTACCTAGGATATGCTATTCAAAACAGTAAAAAATACATGGCATCTGTTAAGCGACTTCAAATCATACATCTCCTTCAAAATATTTGCTTATGTGCACACAGATTTTACCCCATGTCATTATTCTTAGCAAGCACAAGTTTGTGCATTTGTTAGCATAAAAACCTTTTCTTTGACACCATAACTTAGTGCTTACTGCTTGCAGCTTATTATATTTCAACTCTGAGACTAAGAGTAAGTACACTACATAATGAATATGCTGATAAATCCAACAAAATGATTTCAACCAGTAGGGTCAGATAATCAACATTAATAATTAGTTTGATACTAGCTGGCTGGCTGCAACAAAAGAGATTACCAAAGCGTGGAGTAAATTATAAATGCCACTATGTTATCAGTATCTTCATTAATGAAACTCTGCCAAACACATCTAGACACCCTCGAAAACTTCAAACAACAAAAGGAAATCAAACCCCTTCTTCTGCACCACTTTAATCACACCAGCTGATTATCAAATTTTGGATATTCCTAATCACCAGACACATCTAGACACCCTCAAAAACTTCATTACCATCACTAACAGCTAACTTCACGCTTGCTCATTAAACACAAGGGAAAAAACAAAACGCGTGATATGGTACAAAGGCATTGTTAAAATGGAATCATACTAATAACACATCTGTGTTCATGCTGTCATGTGTATAACTAACCTTGGTGGTCCCATTGGCACCAGAAGTCAATCGTTTGGACTTGTTGTACAACAGATCTAGTGCATTTAGTTCATGATTTCTTACATAAGCAAGCATAGTACCATCTGGTGAAAGATGAGGATCAACAATTGGGGAGGAATCACCAAGAAGCTTAAGCTGTGGTTGTAAAGAACGATCCATGAAATATATCTGTGCAAAAAACAAAGGAAAGATATGAATAAAACTTTCACGTAATTTACTAGTCAGTATATAACAAACAAGTATACGAACCCCGGCAGGCAAGGGCACCATAATTGTGGTCTTCTTGGAGATTGTATTCACCCATTCATAGCGTGTCACTCCCAAACCACGCTCTCTTGATCTTTCTCTCCGAAACTTGTCTTCTTCTGATAAATTTTCTTCATCAAGCCCACCATCAGGGGGGGTAAAAAACAGTTGCTGCTTACAAGTTGTGAGATCAAAGACGAAGACTTTTCTGTTGAGTGTTTGATCGGGACTAAACAAGTATGATATAAGATTATCATCGGGACTAAAATTAACTGAAGTTGGAGCGGCGTAACCAGGCAACGGGTACTGTACTATCTTCTCAACGGGAAAACCATCATCAATACTATTAGGAAGAGAAGTATCTGGTTGAGGCATCTTGCAAGTCAAATCGGAGTATTTTAGCTTCTTGTTTTCACTTGTTTGCATCAGAAAGAAATCACAATTGACGTGTTTGTTTAGGACAGTATAGACATGGCCCTAAGCAACAAACAACTTGATTCTGCTAGATAGAATTCAACTGGATGTAATTATAGATATGATTCTGCAGAAGCAATTAGCCACAAGTCAATATGGATATGACCAGAAACAAATTGTAAATACATCATGATAAGATACAGTGAGTGTGTGTGTGTAACTAATCTCTACTTGTTGAATTGAATCACCCTGAAAGAAAGAAAGAAAAAATATATAAACTTAATGACGACGATACTGACTTGGCAAACAAGTATAAGACAGATTAGAAGAAACTAATTCTTTATGACTACAGAATTGTTATTGTTTGGGGAAAAACTTAAATCTAAGATTAAAAAAGGGAAGGAAGGAAGAATCACCATTTACATTACACATACAGCATTAATTATCCCAAGCCAAGCCAGTACGATGCAATGAGTTTCCTTCATCATAACAAACGAAACGAAACGAAAGCAATTCAATCGAATCGGATTAAAAACCCTACGTCTGTCTGTCTGTCTGATTAAATTATAAAAACAGAATCACACCTCGGGAAAGATGATCGGCGACGGTGGCAGATTGCAGAAGAAATATGGACAATTACAATTTCAAATAGGGCGAGGTGAATTCTTATTTTGACTTTATAGTCAAACATCTTTCCCAATTCACCAAGGTTACATTTTATTTTATTTTTGGGTTATTCAATTTTATCACCCCTACCTACCTATTGGCGTTTGGTCGCTGCTACCTCCAACTATCACTTTGACGTCCACCACCCTCAACTAAACATTTGGGTTTCGATATCACTCCTTAGTTAAATAGACTCTAACTGAGTTATTTTTTTTTGCTGACATGGCATATTTATCTGACATGACAGAGATGATGTGGCGGTTTTTCTCTCTCTCTCTCTCTTTAACACCACCTCCGTCATCACCTCCCACCATTACCTCCACTAACCACCACCACCTATGGCTAAACTGTCCACCATCATCCCCATCTCGAATCTTCATCAGTCATGGTCAAACTCAAAACCCATCTCTCAATCCCAACATTTGTCAGGTTCATCAACAAAACCCCATCATCGTATTGCAAGCACCGGCTAATGTCACATGCAAGGCTGACGCCGCCGCGATGTGTGTCATGTGCGATCGAGATATTCACTCCGCGAATCTGCTTACTCACAGCCACGTTAGGATTCCGGTGGTTGCGTTTTATAATTCCGGCGAATTCGTGAATTTAACAGATACAGTTTCTGGTTACGGATCGAAAGAAGACGATAATAATCATGAAATTTCGAGAAATAGGATGAATATTGATTCTCAATCCGTTATGAAATATGTAGATATGTTATCTGGGGATGATTTTCTATTCAATTTCGGTTTTAGATTCAACGATTCAGTTAATGATGTCGTTGTTCCGGTTCAATCACTGGCGGCGACGAAGAATTCTCCAGCGGAACTAGTGTCCAATCACAGATCAACCGGAATCCGCTACAAAATCAATTTTAACAGATGCGTGAGCAACAATACCTGCAACAAAAGCAACTCTCAATCTTATAGTGTAAATATATAATTTCTTTGTTCTAGATCTAACCAAGATGTTGATTTATTTTGCTATATTAGACATTTAAAATTTTAAACGTCAAAATACGGCGGAATTTCACTATTTCAGGTTTCTTCTTCTTCGTCTATGGAGAATATGTAACACCCATCTTTAAAGGACATAATTAATAATATATAACATGCATTTAGTACAAAAAATTTCGAGTTTACAAAAGTATTTTTAGTTTTAAGATCATACTTGATCATAACATTCAAGTCTACATCCTACTAGATAAACTTTCAAAACATAATTTCAAGTGTTTACATGTCACTAAAACAAAATAGACAAAATGCGGAAGCTTTGTTTTGTGTGTTCGGTTCTTGACATGGCTTGATCATCTTCCGGGGTCTAATATGCATCTTTACCTATCATACAAATTCATTTAAATGATTAGAAATCAAAGCATTTGAACAAAATAATTAAATACAAGAAATTATATATTTTGTTTTCAGCCCCTTCACCCGGCCGTGTCAAAAGTTCACCCGCCCGTGTCAGCTAAACATATATTTTTCACAGCCCCTTCACCCGGCCGTGTCAAAAGTTCACCCGCCCGTGTCAACTCTGCATGTTTATTTTTCACCCAATTTACATCCAAACCTATCTAAACTCATTTTAATCGCTTGGGGTTCGTTTCTTAACATGTCTAAACTATCATCCATTACCCGGATCCATTATTCATGTTGGTGCATACATCTGTCGACTTTGTCTTGTATCGAGTCTTGCATTGTTCAGGGCTCGAAGATCGAGAAATCAAGTTAAATGGATGATTTCGCTTGAAGATGTCAACATGTGATTTCGCTTGGAATTATATTGTTATTTCGCTTGAGTTTAATTGTTGTTATTTCGCTTGTATGGTATTTCGCTTGAAGCATGTTCAAGCGAAATCAGGAGTCTATATATAGGTCATCCAAGCGAAATCATAAAAAAGGGGGTTCATGATTTGGATACCGAGGTGCTGCCGGTTTATCCTGTGATTGTAATCAGTGTTATATCAATCAGAAAGTGGTTTAAAGTGATTTGAAAGCTGTTTCGGAGTCTATTTCTCTGTTTCCGCCTTTGAAATAGATTAAAACTCCTCTGAATGACTCGTTTGGGTCACAAACCGATCCTACAAGTGGTATCAGAGCTCAGGAAGAGGAGTTCTGCAGATTTCAGCCTGATTTCATCTTATTTTCTTGCTTCTACACTTACTTTTCTCATTTGATCAAGTTTTAACAGTTGAAATGGCCTGAATTTTTCACAACATAAGCGAAATACAGTTTTAACAAACCCTTGAGAGAATCAGATTAAAATTCGGACTAAAACTGATAAAAATGGACTGAAAACCTAATTTCGCTTGAACGGACTATCTGATTTCGCTTGAAAATTTGTGACAATTTCAAGCGAAATAAGTGATTTCGCTTGAAATACACCTGATTTCGCTTCAAATTTGTATTTCGCTTGAAATTTCAATTGAAAGTGCTGATTTCGCTTGAAATTAGTCTAATTTCGCTTGAAGTTTGATTTTCAGGTAATTCCGTTTGAAGGGTATTTCGCTTGAATTGACTATTCCGCTTGAATAGTGATTTCGCTTGAAAAGTGCTGTTTTTGAAAAACGTATTACCGAATCATGAGTGAAGAATTTTACAACGCGTTTGCCACATCCCCAACTACTCCGGCTACCATTGCTCAAAACATGAATTTGGAAAACGAGACTGGAACTACGCAAAAACCCCCGAAGCTAATGAGTATTGAGGAGTATTATGGTTGGAAAGATCGGTTTGAAAACTGGGTTCAAGCCAATCACTTGAGATCTTGGGAGTGTATTTTGAAGAAGTATGTTCTACCACGTACTGATCTGCAAGTTGAGAAAGAAATTTCTGAATTCAATGACAAAGAACGAGACATGTACAGAGCTGAAAAGATGATGATTAGTCTACTTCAGCAAGCTATTAAAGAAGACATCTTTGTATTGCTTCAACATGATAAAACTTCAAAATCTATTTGGGATGCTCTTAAAATCAAGTTTGAAGGAAGTGATAAGATGATCAAAAGTAAAAAATCATTGCTTAAGAAAGAATTTGATCTATTTACAAGTTTGCCAGGTGAAGACACAAAGAAATTGATTGAAAGATATTGCCACTTAGCGTTCTATGTCGTTGTTGAGCATAACCAAAGAACGAGAGGAATGGGTAGACAAATTAGCTGATGCTTTACCTCAAAAAGAATGGGGTACATTTTGATGATCTTAAAGAATACTGAAGTTTATGATGGTTTGACGATTTCTCAGTTCATCGAGAAGATTGAGGGTCAAGATCTTGAACAACAGAAGATTGCGAGGATGAGTAATCCGAATGGTAAACAAGATGTGAAAATGTACTGCAAAGGCAATGTTCAAGAGGTTGAAATGAGTCCGAAAATTCAAACTGCATTTAGTGATGGAAACTCATCAGAAAATGTTGAACAAAGTCCAAATAGCAGCAGAGGATTTTCTTCATATCTAAATGTTAATCCGAAGAATTCAACTTCGAGCTTTCATTCTCAAAGTTCAAAAAAGTGGAAATGGTTGTGTGATACAGTGCAACATTGCATTGAATCTTCCAGATGGTCAAAGTTTCTCTGAAGAAATTGCAAAAGATCATATGTCATTACTTGCAACTGTGTTACAATCCTATGAAGGTCTGGTTGCAGGAAGGATCGGAAATCCTATGCTGACAAAGGAGGATTACGATAAGATAGACGCTGAAGAAATGGAGCTCATGGACATCAAATGGTGTTTAGCTAGTGTCTTGAGGAGAGCAGAAAAGTTTAAAATGATCACAGGGAGAAATGATTTTTTGGATGCACATGTGTCTACTTTGGGTTTTGATAAATCTAAAGTTACGTGTTTTCGATGCAAGGAGAAAGGTCATTTCAAGAGGGAATGCAAGAATAGAGAAGCAAGTGAAGCAAAGAATCCATTTGGAAAAGATGATTACTATCGGAAAGCCATATATCAACAAGTTGGTCAACAATAACAAGAACCACAAGTGGCTAATGGTAGAAAAGTAATAGAAGATTCATCAAATAGAGCATGTTTGGTGAATCAAGATGAGAAAATGGCTCAAGGTTTCAATTGGAACAAATATATATCAGCTGACAGTAAAGCATGTTTAATAACCCAAGATGATGAAAAATTACCTGAAGGGTTTAGCTGGGATATGTTTGCGGATGAGAATGGGAATTTTAAAGCTTTCATTGCGAAAATAGTTCAAGAACCAGATTTGTTTACAGAGTGGATGAAAGCAATTGGTGTTCATGAAAAGAAACAAGAAGAAGAATCTGTTTTATCCGATGAAAGTTCAGAAGAAGCAACTGTTGTTGATCAAACATCAACTGATTCTGTTTCATCAGATGAAAGCTCAGAAAGAGAAACTGTTTTTGATCAAACACCATCAGTTTCTGATTCTTCAGATGATAGTTCTGAAAAAGCAATAGATTTTGATCAATCACCAACTGATGATAGTGGTGATGATGAGGAAGAAAGACATATTAATATCGCTAAAACTCATCTATCTCCTGAAAGTTTTCAATTTTATTTTGCAGATCGTCTGGAGAAGCTAAAGGAGAGACAAGCAGCTAAAGAACAAAAGAAAATGAAGAATGAAAGTGTTGCTCAAGAAGAAAAGACTATTCAAAATGAAGAAACTAAAGCTGAGAAGGTGATTGAAGCTGAACCAGTGATTGAGGTTGAGAAGATTATTGAAGTTGAAAAGATTGTGGAAGTCATCAAGCCTTGCTTAAAGTGTTCAGAATCTTGCAAACAATGTGCAGAAAAAGATGAGAAACTGAGTGAGCAAGAAAAGATGAAAGAACAATTATTGTTCAATCTAAACTACGTGAAAGAATCTTACGATGTGTTGAATAGAACGGTCACTGATCTACAAAAGACTAACTCTGAAAGAGAAGATGCATTGACTATGATGAATGCTGTGATGATGACAAAGCAAAAAGCTATAAATCATTACATTGAGGAATGTGCAAAATTGCAGCGAGAGTTGGAAAATGAAAAGATTGAGAATGAGAGAATTAGACGTTTATTACAGAGTTATTCTAGTTCTGATTATCTCATTGATCGAATATATCCTACTGTTGCAGGTTTTGAAGCATTTCAAGATGATAAGAAGCAAAAGAAAAAGGATACTGGTAAGAAACAGAGTGCTACTTATAACAAGTGTCCGCCTCCGATCTGGGAAGGTTATTCTCCCAGAAAACCAAATGAGGAGCGAGTCGATAAGGCAATCAATATTCAGTTAAATTCCGAAACAACTGATGAATTACCAGAAAACATTGATGTTGTTTTTACATCGTCTGACACTGATCATGAGTCCGAGTTAATAAAAAAGGTGGTCGATCAGGTGTTGGATACAGATGAGGAGTCGGAGTTAAAGTCTGAGTCCGAGTCTGGGTGTTCAAGTTCGTCCGTCAAAAGTTCGAGTTCGTCGGTCAACAATTCAAAGTCATCGGTTAAACGGGTTTACAATAAAGAATTCTTGTTATTAAAATCTAATTTGAATGACGAATCAGTCAAAGTGGCATATACTTTGAAGGATTAAGACAAATTATATTCTGATGAGGAATTTCCAATAAGAAGTGTTCGAATTGAAAAGATCAAAAAGGTTTTCAAACTAACAGAAATTAATATTTCTGAAATAAAAGATGTAAATCTTAATGAAAAACCTAAAAAATACACTTCAAGATTTCAACAACGTTTAAACAAGAAAAAAGGTTACAGTTCTGGTTCTGGTTTTCAAAAGAAACCAAACCATAACGGTAATTTCAAAAAGAAAGGTCTTGGATTTATTCCACCAGAAAATTATAAAAATGAAAAATATGTTCAAGATTTTAAATCAAAAATGAAATTTGTTTCAGGTGGAAGTGCTGAAGAAGAACAGAAGAAACCTTTCTGGAGACAGTCAAACCAGGAGTTTCTTGCTGAGAAGAAGAGAATGCGGACTGGAGTTTTTCATAGAAAAGAGACTAGAACCTGTTTTAGATGCAATGAAGCTGGTCATATTGCATGGAATTGTCCATTGGATACAAAGAAAAAACAGAGAGTCTCTCAAAAACTCAAAGGAAAAGTTGTTGAGAAAAATGAATCACCAACTGAAAAATTCAAAATTTTTGAAAATTCAACCTATGAAGTTGGTGAGTGTTCAAAGAAATTTTTTTATCAAAAGAGAGCTAAACATGACAACCAAGTATGGGTTGTTAAGAAGTTTTATGAGAAACTTGGCGATGAATCTGATTCCACAAAGTCAGATGAGCCACAAGTTGAGTTAAAAGATGAAAACTCAGTACCTCCGATGGATGATGTTCATTTTCCACCATTGAGAGCTGAGAATTTTAAATCAAAAGTTGGGAAGGTTGAGATCTCAAATTAGTTTTATTTTGAAAAGAATGAATTTGATGTTGAGAAAGCATTCAATGGAAATGTGAAAAAGATTTTTGGGAAGATGATCGATGGGAAGGTTAAAGGGATAAAGGATTTTTATGAATCAAAGAAAGCAACATTTTATCCAAGAGAAGTTGAGGAAGAAACATCCAAGTTTGGTGAAACTTGGATGTCTGTTTTTCATAAGTGATAAGTGTGACTTGCCGGAGCTTCCAGGTTGGTAAGTGTGGAGCAGGAATCGGCATCTTTCTTGAGAAATTCACGAAAGAGATTTCGTTTTACAAGTGGGTGGAAAAGGTTTTTACTTACAAGTGGTAAATCAGCGACATTAAGTTGTATCTGATTTTCTACAAATGATTAAGAAACAATATGATGCAATATTAATCTACAAGTGGTAACCCTAACAAAACTTATTTTCCGGAAAAATCATTTTGGTTAAAACAAACTTAGGTGTTTTGAAATCATAATGAGAAAATAGTTTGTTGTAAGGGGGAGTTTTGATTGTTTATGCCAAGTGGATGGCGATTTGAAGTGATTCGATATTAGTTGTCACATTACTTGTACAGTTTGTTTTCAAATTTCTTAAATGTGTTTGCATTTTAGGGGGAGTAAAAATTTCAGAAAATCCAAAAACATTTGAAAAAGTCAAAAACATGATAAAATACAAAATGAGTTTTTGTTGTCAGAAAAGAGGAAATGATAGTACATCAGTAGACACTTTCAGTATGCTAAAGAAATGTAATGTTTAAATAGCATTAAACAGTCTCACTGATGATATGCCGATAGGTTTTTACACATTTAGTAAGCTTTTTCGGGATATAAACTTAAATTCAAACTTACTTATTTTGGGGGGAACACTACTTTGATATATAGGTAACCCCTGAAATCTCGTTTGAAAGATCCCTTTTTCTGAGATACTAGGTCTTTATGCTCAGTGATATCTGGGGTATTATCCCGGGACTTCTGATAATGCGGAAGCAATGGCCTAGTCTCCGGAGAATACTTTACTCTTGCTTGAAATATAGCTTACCCTCAGCATAAAAAATGATGAAACATTGCAAAATGCTAATCATGCTGTTGAAACAAAAGATCCTCTAAAGGGGACACATCAAAAGTCGAGCCGTCATCTCTCTGCTGAACGGAAGTTCTGACCTGAGCTCTCACGGTTTCGCATTTAACCCCTTACAGATATCATATGTGGTATACTCACATGTAAGACTGAATATTGGGATCTGGATATGAGAGTATATTCAAGAGGTGGGACACATGAATGAGTTTAAGTTCTTAATATACCTAATTCATATCCTGAATCAGTTGAAATTCGTGTGAAAATTTAAGTGGATCAGTATATTGGCAATCTAAGTGAATTGAACTGATATGATCCTCTTGCACAAACTCACAAAAATATTGTCTGTAAATATTTCTTTACTGCATTTCTTTTCATTTAAAAATCCAAAAAGATTGTAGTGTGTTTTAGCATAAATTTTGAAAAATCCAAAAAGATTTTCGACGACTGATGTTAGAGAGCTTATTTTCAAAATTCCAAGTGCTAAACATGATGAGCATGAGATGAAGGGTAGTGTGTGTTTTAAATGAGAAAAGTTTTTGAATATTGTTCAGTATAAGTAATCATCTGAGGTTTCTATCATTGATAAATAATTCTGGTTTATATTAAGATGGAATTTGTTTATATAAATTTGTCAAATGTTAAATTTGTGAAATTTATTGTTGGGTAGAGTATGTGCAGGATAGTCTGGCTTCTTAAACTGAAGTGATAGAGAGCTAGGTTTCGATACCTGAATTCTCTGAATCTGAGTATAGAGCCAGATCAAGATCTTAGAAGAAAATTCCTGAATGTGATCCCAGCACATCGAAAGGAGGAGTCTGAAGATATCCGAGAGAAGGATTGTTTCGAAGGGAATATGTTGGTGCTGATAGAAAGAGTAAAGTGCAGTAAGACTGATCAAGATTAAAGACATTGAAGACTCGACACTTAAGACTCGTCAATATCTGAGGGGGAGTCTGTTGGTGCATACATCTGTCGACTTTGTCTTGTATCGAGTCTTGCATTGTTCAGGGCTCGAAGATCGAGAAATCAAGTTAAATGGATGATTTCGCTTGAAGATGTCAACATGTGATTTCGCTAGGAATTATATTGTTATTTCGCTTGAGTTTAATTGTTGTTATTTCGCTTGTATGGTATTTTGCTTGAAGCATGTTCAAGCGAAATCAGGAGTCTATATATAGGTCATCCAAGCGAAATCATAAAAAAGGGGGTTCATGATTTGGATACCGAGGTGCTGCCGGTTTATCCTGTGATTGTAATCAGTGTTATATCAATCAGAAAGTGGTTTAAAGTGATTTGAAAGATGTTTCGAAGTCTATTTCTCTGTTTCCGCCTTTGAAATAGATTAAAACTCCTATGAACGACTCGTTTGGGTCACAAACCGATCCTACAATTCATATAGTTTACGCTCCCGTTACCCGGTTTACGTTTTGCTTTATTTTGACCCGTTTGTTTACAAGTTCAACGACTTTTTTTGTGTCATCTCATGTCTTCGGCCATTTTACCCAAACTCGGGTTTACCCACTATAGCGTTTCGCTCCCTTCAAGAGGGACACTTACGCAATAATCATCACGCTTGTTTTCAAGGATTTAAACATGCTTTTCTAAAACATTTGACAAGTATAAATTCTGAACTTTAATCCCTCTACACGGGTTCATGTTTTTGCAACAAGTTAGCGTGTCCGCTTCACGGCTTACGCCTCGTTTATAACCAATCAACAAGTGATGGTCATTGACTTCGACGTTTACAACTCAACTTGTTTTGACCCGTTTGGATGCCAAATGGAGACCACCATTTCAAGACATTCCAAACTCTATTTGTAACTCATGTTTTGACCCGTTTTACTTGTCTAAGACACTTTGTCGCTCTCGTGACTTAACGGGTTTTCCTTGTTTACCAAATTTCAATAATACAAAATAAGACTAACAATTAAACATAATGTAGCGAAATTATAAGTCGCGTACCTTCAAAGTGTGCCCTTCAAGCGTGTATCACTTCCGGCTTGTCCACTTGACGATCCGGATGCTTTACCTAAAGAGTTCCATTCATCATCAATTTAGAACTCTTTCATAGTCCATAACGGACAATTCATTATGATATTCAAATCTGCGTTTTTGTTCAATTCTAAACATTTTATTCCTCACTTAGGCGTTTCAACAAACACCTAGCGGGTCAAATTTTTACATAATCATTACTAGGTTCTTGACATGTTATTTTCACCTACATTTACTTCGATTAGGCGATTTGCACTAAATTTCAACATCAATAATAACAAATTTAACACATGAACTCAGTTTTGACTAGAATATTATTCACAATCCTAGTGTTTATATAGTCTCTACAAACTCAATAATCACCTACAATGGTGATTAAAATCTCTAGAACCATCATACTAAATTTCAACAAGAATTCATCTAGGGTTTTATCCCTAAACATCATGTTGCTTCTAATTTCATCCATGCATCAAGTAATCAAGCTAAATTTTCGTTTTTCACATTTAACCTAGAATTCAAGATGCAACAAAATACCACAATTTTGCATACCTTTTGATCCTTGCAACAAGGTGATCACTAATTCATGTTTGAAACTTGATTTAGAGCATATTAGAGGCTTCAATTTGTGAATTTTGTGAGAATTTTAGGGTTTGAAGGAAACCCCTGGTCGCCCTTTTTCTTCTGATCGATCCCAACACACACGCATGTGTGTGTTTGGTGGTTTATTTCCTATTTGATCATTTAAGTTTTAGTTTTTATTAATTTGGCCCCTCAACTTTTGTTTAACTTATAGTTTAGGTATTTCAACCTTAATAATAGTCACTTCAAGACTCTTAACTAACTGGGTTATAAATTCCTAGTTAGTTTGTTCTTGTTTATTTAACACTTTATTATCCTAAATTTAAATTTTATAAATTTCGGGGTGTTACAGAATACGGTGTTATATGTAACAAATCTGTTAATTTTGGGCCACATCATCTTTACAATGTCAGACAAATATGCCACGCCACCCAAAAAAACTAACTCATTTAGAGTTTATTTAACTAAGGAGTGATATCGCAACCCAAATGTTTAGTTGGGGTGGTGGGCATCAAAGTGATAGTTGGGGATGGCAGGGGCCAAATACCAATAGTTAGGGATGATAAAATCCAATAACCCTTTATTTTTCAAGGCTAGGATAGTGTTTGAGAGGCGTAATGATTGGCGGAATGTAACAGACCGTGGTAATGTGATTGGGCATGAAGTTGTGCACACATGACAAGGATAACGCTTCATAATGCTCTGTACACCGCCTCTTGGGGTGTGATCTTCAGAAAATGGGTGTTGTTGTGATTGTGAAAACGCTTGGTAAGGGACTTGATCTTAAAATGAGAGCTTGATGTCACATAACCCCCAAGGGAGGGGCATTATCATAATGCACCACTACACATGGTCTTATAATCGAATGAAAAATGTGTTTCGTAGGTTTTTTTTTAAACGTGAACTTCATTAAGAAACAACCAACCCGAAAACCGAGCGGCCAAACACAAACGACCACACTGCATAATTACAAATTTACACCAATTTTCCCAAGTTAGATCTATTTCTAGCCCAAAAATACTCGACCGTCTTCACCTCGCTAATAACGTTTTCTAGTCTGACAGCTTTGGTATGATACCTTGGAATATAGATATTTCTGGGTCCTTTAAGCTTTAATGATCATGCGCCTCCAGCAAGTCTCGAAAAGAAAAGGCAAAAATTAGAGGAACCCGACACCAGCTGCTAATACGTTGCCACAAAACATTAGGGGCAAGGTATGCCGTGAACAAATGGTTTACCATTCCTCTCCCTCGTTGCAAACACAGCAGCTCGTATCTTGAATATTAACATTTCATCTCCTAAGAGCATCCACCGTCGGTATCTGGCCCAGCCCAGCCCGCCAAGCAAAAATATTACACGAGTTTTAATTCTCTTTAAATACCTTAAATTCATTTCATGAGCCCCAAAATTGTTTTTTCTCATTTCATTCCCTCTTTCACCCTTCAGCGTCCCTACTGTCACCGACCACCACCCACCATCGTTGCGGACACCACACACTGTTGGCACCACCCACTCTCTAATGTGTGTTTTTATAACATACTTATTTATGTATGTTATACAAAACTAGTTGAGCTAACCTGTGCATTGCAACGCGGACATTGATTGGAAGTCGATCCGATTTAAGGCACTTAACGTAGATAAAAATAGACACATACCAACCACTTTAACAAAAATAATGGGCGAAATAATTAATAAGTTTAATTAAATTTGAGTTGGCTATATAGTAATTATTCAAAAAAAAAAAAAAAAAAAAAAACCTTCTGATCAATGTTGAAAGTGTAATATGGTAATTATTCAAAAATTTAAAACTATAAAAAATACATGCTTTTAAAACTTATAGTTTGTTAGTTGTACATTATTATTTATCAAGTTTGTAAACTATTGTGTAATGTGTAATATATAAAAAAGACTTAAAAAAACATGGCAAATCAGATGATGCCAAGTTGACCAATAAGCTTAATAACTATTCATAATGAGTTCTATTAATAGTCAACAACTAGTTAATGCCCCGCCCGCGTTGCGGGGCGACGGCCGAATAATTCTCAATCAATTAAAAAAACACTGTTATAGTTTTGTTAGAAAAAAAAACTAAAACAATGACAAGACCGTAGTTCTGAGCTCAGGGCAAAACTGTAGTTTGTCAGGATTAATAAGCGAGTGTTAGGCAACTCCTTGATATGGAAAAAAAATTAAATTCAGTCAACTAATAAAAAAACACTTTTATAGTTTTGCTAAAAAAACTAAAATGATAGAAATACTGTAATTTGAACTGAGGGCAAAGTTGTATTTGTTGACTTTGTGTCACACCCCGATATTTTCACGTATTACCGGTGGGCCCGGTGGGGAGTATCGTGACGTAGTTGATATCATCATAGTCAAACAACACAATTTAAATGCACAGCGAAAGCAAAAGATAAAATATGACAAACCGATATAAAGTAATATCAAAGTATTACAAACGGAATGTAAAGGATCCACAGGCGGATCAAATAAAAGATAATTGTTCAACATATTTTAACATCTAAGCTTGCGAGACTCTTTATTGATGCTAGGAGTAGCCAGCCTATTCCGATTAGTACCTGCACTTAGCCTTTTTGGGAAAATACGTCAGTTTACACTGGTAAATACAATTAACTGACTCATTTTGAAAACGTTTAAGAAAATTGATTTGAATGCACATGGCACAAAACTTTTTATAACTTGGGATAATTATTTGTATATAAACTTGTAAAAGAATTACATGTTTCTTATACGTTCAGTAGCCCGGATTGACGCCAGGTTAAAGATTAATAGACACACCACATGATATAGTCCTGCGGCGAGTTATTCCCGTAACCGGCGGTTATACCTTATTATTTATTTATGCACTGTCGGGTGTACGCCTACACCCCGTGCTTAGGTCGTGGCCATTTCGTAAACTAAACACATTCTGGATTTTGAGATAAAAATGATAAGGTTTGACCCGTTTCGGCTAATTTATGCAAACTAGTTACATAAGCCGATCCGAACGCGAAAAGTGCGTAACGGGTAACCAAAAGAGTCTTTAACAGGTTTCCTAAGTTAATATGCTTTAAATATGTTGTGATATCAGTAGGATACCTTCTATTATGCCCAAAACGAATTTAAAACCAATTTATGCCCCGTAGGGGTATTTTGGTCATTTTAAAGGTTATAAGAGAGGTTAAATATAAATCTGAGTTCCAGGTCTGATTTAATTAGTAAAACTACTTAATTTAATAAGTTATATCAGTAGGGTATTACACATATGTGAATTTTATCATTTATAACCAAACTATGCACCGGAGGGGCATTTTGGTAATTTCACATAAGGTTTAAAGGTCAAATTTGGAAATCTGAGTTAAAAACTGTTGCTTACTGTTAAAGTATAAAAATTTACTTAACATATCAGTAGGTATCTAGTCTTGTATGTTTAAAATGGTTTTAAAACATACTATGCGTTTAAAACGCGTAAAAAGACGGTTTTAAGTGATTTCCGGGTTTTATAAGAAAAGCTGATATTTTTATTATTATTCCAGAAGGTTCAAAATATTTTATTTATCATATAGGATCAGTAGAAAAAGGTTTGGTGTCAAAAGGATTGGTAAAACTCATTTTATAGGCCAAAAGGGCAAAATCGACAATTACCGAATTAAGCTTAGAACCCTATGTTATGCTCAGCCTAAAAAAATAAAAATCTTCAAAAATCCCAAAATATTATATTACATCAGTGGGTAAAATGTTTGATATCAAAAATTGGGTTTAGATAGGCTATATGCTAATTACGCCGTTTAATTAATAAAAAGCTTTTCATTTACGCTAATGAGCATAACTCCTAATCTAGACCTCAAACTGATGTCAAATTTTAGGGACAAGTTTATAAATCAGTAATGAAGGTTTCTATCCTCTCACATTTTCAAAAATTTCGTTTTAAGGTTAAATGGGCATAATAGTCAACATTTAGGCATTTAACGGAAACATGTATATGAATCGGATAACTAAGGAACCAAGTTGTATAACCTCAGAGGGTTACACTAACCTATAACCTGGTCCTAAAGGAATCCTAAGGCATATCTAAACTAAGCTAAATCGGGTCAGAACTGAAAGTCAAAGCAAAAGTCAACTTTTGCGACTTTAGGTTCCGAACCGAGCCTATACTTAGAATTGTCGGGTTGAATCATGCTTAGGCATGTTGAACTAATATTTACCAAGTTATTAAAGTGGGAAAACTGATTTTATGACCTTTATATTAATAGTTATGAATTTTATTTAAAACTAACCCGTACCCGTTTGACTTTTATTTGACCCGACAATTTAACTAAGTAAACGTGGCAATTAGGAGGTGCCATTTTGAGGGTTTAATACCTACCTAATTACAATCACGTAGCCATGTTCATTGCGAACAATGGCTCAACCGATTTAAAGTCAAAGCGTTTGTCGCAAACGCTTGACTTTTTGGTTTTTAATCGCTAAACAATTAAACTAAGCACGAAAGGATACTTACAAGAGTCCAAAGGACTGAGGGAGGTTCTCAAAAGAGTTCAAGATCCTCACAATTCAGAGAGTATAGCAGATTTGAAGGAAAGGTGTAAATGAAAGCCAAAAATCAATGGGTATTTATAGGATTTAGAGGACCGTTAGGATCGTTCCTCGATAAACGTGATCAAATCTGGACCTTACACTTCCTACCCATTGTTTTCTCATACTATGGGTGCCCATGGATTGAAAAATACTATTTACAAATGCTGGATCAAGCTAGAACATGCTGTACAAGGCTGTAAATCACATTCTGCATATCTGGCAGGTTCACACGCCCCGTTTAAGACCCAAGGGGGGGTCTACGCAGCCCGCCTGGGCTGCACAGTTCAGCAATTAAGTTCCAGAAATGGCAGATTTGGTCCCTGTGTGCAAATAAGGCCCTTTTTGGCACGTTTAAGGCTCGTTAACCTCATTTCAAGGCTCCACCATGATGTTTAAATATAGGGGACACGAAACATGCTTGAAGACATGTCGTATGTCGGTTCGTTTGGCCGTACGGTCACGTTGTTCGTCTAATTACGACGAAACACGAGCGGACGCGAAAAACGAACCAAATTACGCGACGAATGAAATTTTATCATGCCGAACACTAAAATAAAATATTTTAATGCTTACATAAATTTTTGGGTGTCCGGAGATATTCAGAATGTGAGATATGCGCGAAAATGCAAACTTGTGCACTTTTTGACACTTTTAGTCCCTGCATGACTTAAAAGTTTATTTTTGCGCACCAAACACCTCTAAGCCTATATCTAAGCTATATAAAGGACAATTAGGGTATTTTTAACTCATGGTCATATTCCGTAAGGTTCGAAACCCCACGAATAGGTATACTTTTGCAGTTTGACGCAATTAGTCCTTTAATTGCGCAAAGTAGCGCGGAATGTCGTTTAATGACATCCAAGCCTTCCATGGCCCATAATGGGCATTCCCAAGCATATACTTAAATATTACTACGCTCCCGTTCACTTAACTAGTCACCGAAAGGCGTAGATTCAAAAGTTGACGCTTTAGGTCCCTCTATTGCGCAAACTTGCGCATCTCACCATTTAGTAGCATTAAAGCCTCATCTAATCCATATTAGGAATTCTTGAAAGTATTATTAAACATCACGATGCTTCGGGTTCGCTAAAAGGTCATTCAGAGGTATAATTAAACATATTGACACTTTTAGTCCCTCTAACTTGCAAAGTTGCGCGTAACTTTACTTATAGGCATAAAAACCTTAGACGACCAATGTTTGGCATTCCCGAGAGTATAATCAAATATCATGAAGCTCCCAGTTTGTTAAAAGGTCACTCAGAGGCAAGAATTAACATGTTGACGCTTTTAACCCTTCATTGCGCAAACTTTCAATTAATTACGCGAACGGCTACTCTTGAACAACAAGCGGCTCATTTGTGAATATAATCATCGTAAGAGGTTATTTAGAAACTTATTTTAGGTATACTAACACTTCCAGTCCTTTCATAATCAAAGTTTTCGATTTTTCGAAAAATTAGTCCCTAAATTTCAATGTTTGACTTCATTAGGGTTTATTACACGTGTCAATACATCATTGGTCATGATTTTACGAGGTGTTACATCCTCACCCCCTTAAAAGAAATCTCGACCTCGAGATTTGCTAAAATGCTGGAAGTACTTTTTGTCGCATAATGGACTTTACTTTTATAGCATATCTGGGGTCTCTCCAAGCTCCCAAAGTGACCTTTATATTAGGTACATGTATCCTTTTGGAGCTTCTTAACCTATCGATCCTTAATCGATACAGGTTGCTCATCATATCATAAATCTGCATATCATTACGTGATAGTGCTTCTCGACTTATTGGTGAAACACATCCTTAAATCATTAGTGTGTAATGTATTGCCAAGCTCCTTAAATAGGTTTTAGTTTATGAGCTATCTGATCTTGATACATTTGATTCCCTCGAATAATTCTATATATATTCAGAGCTTAACTAGCCTGATAATTAACAAATTGGCACACCCTTCCAGGGTGATATCTTTTGTTGAACCTTATTCCTTAACAAGAACTTAGGAGGGTTGCTACTTTAATTAATCTTTGATTTTCTGCCGAATACTGGAAACTTACAGAAGATTATGGATTTTTATGATCTTATTCGTTGTTTCCAATGCAACTTTCAGATCCTGATAATTAGACTTACTAATCTTCTGTCTAGCAATAGATGTTTAACATTCCATCTATGCAAGGTCTCCAAAGAAGCAGCCTTGATACTTATATAATAACTATTATAGAAAAGCTTATCTTGAGGTGAAATGGTTATTCCAACCATTGCTTAAAACTAATCTTAAGGAATAGCTAATCCTTGCCGCTAGTCGAACAAATCGACGATCCTTGGCAGCTTATGGCAATTCTTAATTGTTGCCTAATTAGGGCTGCGGTAATCAATGCATAAGCAAAATGAACCGTCTTTCTTAATTAACTATACCGAATTCTCAGGATATTTAGTTAGGCTATATGAATCCTCTATTTTAAAACTTACTTAATCAGGGTTTCGATTCTTCCAATGATGGTACCAGCCGTCTTGGAGATTTCATAATAATACAGCCCTAAATGGGATATAAATCTTGACTCTACTTGCCTTTCAGGAGGTAAACAGGGTAATCTTAGGAGAAGATTATCAAGATACAAGGAGGTTACAGAGATTTTTCAAATCTCAGGCTCAAGTTCATCCATCATTGTTTGTGTCAAATAAGTGACACATTTAGGTTACAAGTCCACGAATTCCTTAATCGTTGGTATTTTCTTGGACAATTCCATTCTAGATATCTTCTTTGAATACCATTAGCTGATTTTTAGTACCATATGACTGTCGGAATATCTTTGTGGTCCCATGCATTAAACCTCCATACTGATCAGGCATGGAAGTAATCTATGGAACATATTAAGATACACCAATCCTCATCTGGCGCTTTTATCATACTGTCTGGTATTCACAATCGATAGAGATCAAAGAGATATCGACTATATATGCTGACGCACTTCCTCTGGAAGAGGATACTTAAAAACATTTTATGACTGAAGGTTTCTGACAGGAACAGAAGAAATGGTTCTTATGATTTTGCCTGTAAGTTTTACCTTACACTTAATATATGGGGATCTTACGGGAAAAATTTCTAAAAGTTTGCTAAGCTTATGGTCTTATGAGAGACTTAGCAACACCTGAAACCAAACGTAACTCCTAGCAATAAAATCACAATAAGGGATTTATCTGGTGTCATTATTAATGTGGACTGCCTCTAATCATTCGTTAGGAGGGTTAAACGCCTCCATTCTTAATCCTTTTTAACTTAGCTGCAAAATCTTTGGCAAATTTTAGGGCAGTCTCAGCTTTGGCTGGTTATTTCTTAATCTATATAACGTGAGTAGCTGAGGTAGATCCATAATAGATTTATAATGAGCAGGCTTTGAAATCTTAATGTGCCCTCTTATTGTCGTTGCTAACTACCAATAATTATTGCATTAAGTTTAGATTTTGGGTAAACTGAATAGGGCACTATCTCAGCCAATGAATTAAAATTTGTAACATATTGTCGACAGTCTAGAATTTTTTTTATGGTGAGAATCATAAAATTCTTATTCCATCTTTTTCCATTTCGCGAAGCGGATAATAGGTTTTTCTAATAAGGTCCTTAAAACTTGAACCATCCTATAATGTATAAGAGGATCTTTCTTGTGGACTTCATTAATGTCCTCACTAATTAAGGGTATTGCCATTGAATGACTGTGATGCATACTTCACTGTGTCCTTTCCAGCATAACTGCTGATACACCTAATGGTTTCTACTTCGTCCAACAATTTCTTGAAATCGATGGCCCCTTTTTACTATTGAAGTCTCTTGACTTCCAAGAGACGAAGTACTTTTAAGTACATCCTAAAAGAATGGGGCTTCTTGTCGTGTATGATTTTTATTTGGGCTATTCTTCGCATTTGAAGTATGAATAAAGCTCTTCTCATGAGCAGCGACATGTGTTTTACAGTGAGTAGCATTTGACTTCTTGAACCTTTTCATGACTTGTCTCATAGCCTTTCTAATAGCTACGTTAATTATAGTTTTGGAGATTAACTCCATTAACGTTAAGGTTCACATTTGATGCACCATTAACATTTGTCGCATCTCCAGCATCGCGACTGTTGTTTGTCTCTTCTGAGTTTTCCATACTCGAATCCTTGGTATTAAATACCATATTCAACAGGTGCTTAGGCAATCCATACCCAGTGTCTCCTTGAATTGTCAAAGGCTCACCATAAGGAATCTTGATAACTACTTGCTTCTTATCACCCACAATTTGGGCTTGATTTTTAAGACGACCAATTCATTCCTATCACTATATCGAGTCCCTCTTATTTAATGGAAACAAGGACAGCGAAAAAGAATGATTCCTAATGGATATAAAACATCCATCTAATATTACTGAAGCAGTCTCTGAGGTACTATCAGCCAATTCTACTTTATACTTAACGCTTAGAGTTTTAACAGGCAGATTTAATGATTTACAAAATCTATTGTCAACGAAAGACTTATCTGAACCTGAATCAAATAATACTCTAGCATGAGCGTTATTGATAAAGAAAGTACTTGTTATGACATTGTCATCCTGAATAGCCTCTTGAGCATCCATTTGAGAGCTTCCAGCTTTGGTCTTCTTAGCCTCCCCAGGCTTCTTGGTTTTATTTGGGCAATTTGTCTTGATGTGCCCTATTTCATTGCAACCATAGCAGATTGCGTCCTTTATGTCTTGGCACTCCAAGGTCTTGTGCCCTTCCTTATTACAAATCCCACAAGGCCTAGCTTGTGACTTCAAGTGCATTTCCCTTTAGTTGCCTTCTTTGGGCAGTGGGTCTTGATGTGCCCCTTCTCGCCACAACCATAGTATGTGGCATCCTTCAAGTCCTTGCATTCATGGGTCTTGTGATCCATCTCTCTGCAGATGACACATCCCCTGGTCTGCTCATAGAAACATTTTCCGAAGTGCTTCTTCCCGCAGGTTTTACATTTGGGTTTTGCCCCCTTTGGCTTGGACTAGTCATAGTTTGAACCGGTCTTACCCTTTTTGTAACCTTTATTTGGGGTATTATCGCACTTTCGCTTATGATCCTTTAATACACGGTCCACGGCTTTGTTTACGGCTGTTTCCAACATAGCCTGTAACTCAGTGTCCGTTAAGTTCAGTCTTGCATTATCATTCTGATCAACTGGATGATTGTGAGCTTCAGATAAGTCAGCCATGGTGAAGCTTTGAAGGCTACAAACCAAGTAGTAATAATTTGTTTAATTATATAGTGAATTGTCGAATTTGATGATTAAATAGCCATGGTGCAAATAAACCATATAGGCCAATAGATAGTATTTAATTTATTTGATTATGTTTTGCCTAGGTTTTTAAATAAACCATCTTTGGCGTTTAAACGGAATATAACCCTTCATATTTATTAGACAGGGGACATAAGTCACGACTGTCAATGTCATATTGACATTTTATATATAGCATAAGGGCTTGTTCCAAAGAACTTTTTGATGGCATAGATGCCTTGTCACTAGGGAAATTTTAAAACATAATCGATGATTCCTTTGGATCGGAAAATTTCATAGTTCATTGTCTTGACAAGAAGTTATGAAATAAAACTATCTTTTTCATGTATACATCTTTGCCCGAAGGTATTAATCCCAATGGATGTTTTGATGTGTTCATCATGTTCGACGTTTATTAGCCATGATTCCTCTTGATCATTTACGCTAAATAAGGGGTTTGGAAATTCCTAATATAAAGATGACAAGTGTGATTTTATCGCATCACTGTTGTCGGGAGTGTTAACATGTTTTCAGATGTTAACAAGGATCTGAATCTCTTTTAAACAGGTCTTACCATCATAGCTAGGTCTTTAATGACATTCAAGCTAGGTTATACCTTTTAAGATTCTCTTTTAATATGTATACTGGCAGGAAAGGAATGATATTTATTTTATTCAGGATTTTCATTATAATTATCCTAGATTTAATTAAAATATAACTATGGCACAAACAGGCCAAATCACAAGGGCAACTTTAAATTATAAACCATGATTTTGTAGAATCAAGGTATTTAGGCTTGAACGTTGATCATGCCTTTTCTTGACAGGGAGTTGTAGGCTATGACTGTCTTTTGTCTTATATGACAATGAATATGGCCCATAAGCATTATATCCCTGATGGATGCTTAATTCACAAAATAAGAAAGGATTTCGGGAGGATCCAGTATAAGGATGATTTATGCGATTCTGTCGAATCACATCTGCCAGGAATGTTAACATGTTTACTAATGTCAACAAGGATTTGAATCTTTTGAATAGGTTTTTACCATCTTGGCCTTGTCTGAAATGACATGTGGCTAGGTTTACCTTTAAGATTCTTTTTAATATTTAACGCAGAACAATCCTAAATTGAGATGTTAATAAGGATCTGAATCTAATTGAGGAATTACCATCTTGACCCTGTCTTAAAATGACACATGGGCTAGGCCTTGTCCCTTTTTAGATTTTGCCATTTTATTATAATGGTAGATCTTTTAGAAGGAATGTTATTTTAATTTATTTCATATACTCCATTCATATACAATGATATAAAAAGAGGTACATGATTGCCTTAAACGGGACTTGAAAGAAATGATGTTGTCCATGAAGTGACTGGAAGATAAGTATGCCCTTATAAGGACTTACTAAGGAAACGAACTTCAGCAAAAGGAGTTTCTTCTTTATTTTATTTTCGAATGTTTCCTCCTTGGTTGCACGTTTAATCCTAGTCGCAGTACGAAGCTCGGCATTTCCTAGGCTTCAAACGGGGAGAATTTCCATTATGGCTTCTTTGCTTGGCGACGTATAAAAATATAGAATTGAAACAAAAATTCTCCGAATAGAGATGAGAGTATTCCTATGTTAAGTCTAGACTCAGAATGTCAAGGAATGTGCTACTGTGTCATTGAGATTAAACACAAAAGGCTAGTGTTTAATTCACTCAGTGTTGGCTCTGATACCAACCTGTCACACCCCGATATTTCCACGTATTACCGGTGGGCCCGGTGGGGAGTATCGTGACGTAGTTGATATCATCATAGTCAAACAACACAATTTAAATGCACAGCGGAAGCAAAAGATAAAATATGACAAACCGATATAAAGTAATATCAAAGTATTACAAACGGAATGTAAAGGATCCACAGGCGGATCAAATAAAAGATAATTGTTCAACAGATTTTAACATCTAAGCTTGCAAGACTCTTTATTGATGCTAGGAGTAGCCAGCCTATTCCGATTAGTACCTGCACTTAGCCTTTTTGGGAAAATACGCTAGTTTACACTGGTAAATACAATTAACTGACTCATTTTGAAAACGTTTAAGAAAATTGATTTGAATGCACATGGCACAAAACTTTTTATAACTTGGGATAATTATTTGTATATAAACTTGTAAAAGAATTACATGTTTCTTATACGTTCAGTAACCCAGATTGATGACGGGTTAAAGATTAATAGACACACCACATGATATAGTCCTGCGGAAAGTTATTCCCATAACCGGCTGTTATACCTTATTATTTATTTATGCACTGTCGGGTGTATGCCTACACCTCGTGCTTAGGTCGTGGCCATTTCGTAAAATGATGCCAAGGATATCCGGGACATGATCATTAACCCCCCAAAGGTTTTAAGCAAACAAAACAATTTAAACGGGACATTTCAATGATTTAACCTTCATACGAATAAAGATTCAATACCCGACCAAGCGGTATTTTATATACCGTACCCCAAGCCCGTATAAGGAAAATAAGTTAAAAGTATTTACCTGAGCTAAATATAAATTCAATCCCAGCCGTATATCAAATCAGCAAGTACAGATAGCTTTTACTGGGCTCCTAAATCTGGAACGAATGTTTTTAATAACCTATTAGATTCCTAACGGGTCTTAATTAAGCCTATGCTTAGACCGGTTAGTTTTAAAGGAGGATATATGGTTCAAAACGCATGATTAAGCGAGAACCGGATCAGAATGTGGTTTAGACCCGACAAGCTTGTATACTTGTGTAATCGGGGTAAACTAAACACATTCTAGATTTTGAGATAAAAATGATAAGGTTTGACCCGTTTCGGCTAATTTATGCAAACTAGTTACAAAAGCCGATCCGAACGCGAAAAGTGCGTAACGGGTAACCAAAAGAGTCATGAACAGGTTTCCTAAGTTATATGACTTAAATATGTTGTGATATCAGTAGGATACCTTCTATTATGCCCAAAACGAATTTAAAACCAATTTATGCCCCGTAGGGGTATTTTGGTCATTTTAAAGGTTATAAGAGAGGTTAAATATAAATCTGAGTTTCAGGTCTGATTTAATTAGTAAAAATACTTAATTTAATAAGTTATATCAGTAGGGTATTACACATATGTGAATTTTATCATTTATAAACAAACTATGCACCGAATGGGCATTTTGGTAATTTCACATAAGGTTTAAAGGTCAAATTTGGAAATCTGAGTTAAAAACTTTTGCGTACTGTTAAAGTATAAAAATTTACTTAATATATCAGTAGGTATCTAGTCTTATATGTTTAAACTGGTTTTAATACATACTATGCGTTTAAAACGCGTAAAAAGACGGTTTTAAGTGATTTCCGGGTTTTATATGAAAAGCTTTTATGCCGTTTAATTAATAAAAAGCTTTTGATTTACGCTAATGAGCATAACTCCTAATCTAGACCTCAAACTGATGTCAAATTTTAGGGACAAGTTTATAAATCAGTAATGAAGGTTTCTATCCTCTCACATTTTAAAAAAATTCGTTTTAAGGTTAAATGGGCATAATAGTCAACATTTAGGCATTTAACGGAAACATGCATATGAATCGGATAACTAAGGAACCAAGTTGTATAACCTCAGAGGGTTACACTAACCTATAACCTGGTCCTAAAGGAATCCTAAGGCATATCTAAACTAAGCTAAATCGGGTTAGAACTGAAAGTCAAAGCAAAAGTCAACTTTTGCGACTTTCGGTTCCGAACCGAGCCTATACTTAGAATTGTCGGGTTGAATCATGCTTAGGCATGTTGAACTAATATTTACCAAGTTATTAAAGTGGGAAAACTGATTTTATGACCTTTATATTAATAGTTATGAATTTTATTTAAAACTAACCCGTACCCGTTTGACTTTTATTTGACCCGACAATTTAACTAAGTAAACGTGGCAATTAGGAGGTGCCATTTTGAGGGTTTAATACCTACCTAATTACAATTACGTAGCCATGTTCATTGCGAACAATGGCTCAACCGATTGAAAGTCAAAGCGTTTGTCGCAAACGCTTGACTTTTCGGTTTTTAATCGCTAAACAATTAAACTAAGCACGAAATGATACTTACAAGAGTCCAAAGGACTGAGGGAGGTTCTCAAAACAGTTCAAGATCCTCACAATTCAGAGAGTATAACAGATTTGAAGGTAAGGTGCAAATGAAAGCCAAAAATCAATGGGTATTTATAGGATTTAGAGGACCCTTAGGATCGTTCCTCAATAAACGTGATCAAATCTGGACCTTACACTTCCTACCCATTGTTTTCTCATACTATGGGTGCCCAAGGATTGAAAAATACCATTTACAAATGCTGGATCAAGCTGGAACATGCTGTACAAGGCTGTAAATCACATTCTGCATATCTGGCAGGTTCACACGCCCCGCGTAAGACCCAAGGGGGGTCTACGCAGCCCGCCTGGGCTGCATAGTTCAGCAATTAAGTTCCAGAAATGGGAGATTTGGTCCCTGTGTGCAAATAAGGCCCTTTTTGGCACGTTTAAGGCTCGTTAACCTCATTTCAAGGCTCCACCATGATGTTTAAACATAGGGGACACGAAACATGCTTGAAGACATGTCGGATGTCGGTTCGTTTGGCCATACGATCACGTTGTTCGTCTAATTACGACGAAACACGAGCGGACGCGAAAAACGAACCAAATTACGCGACGAATGAAATTTTATCATGCCGAACACTAAAATAAAATATTTTAATGCTTACATAAATTTTTGGGTGTCCGGAGATATTCAGAATGTGAGATATGCGCGAAAATGCCTCTAAGCCTATATCTAAGCTATATAAAGGACAATTAGGGTATTTTTAACTCATGGTCATATTCCGTAAGGTTCGAAACCCCACGAATAGGTATACTTTTGCAGTTTGACGCAATTAGTCCTTTAATTGCGCAAAGTAGCGCGGAATGTCGTTTAATGACATCCAAGCCTTCCATGGCCCATAATGGGCATTCCCAAGCATATAATTAAATATTACTACGCTCCCGTTCACTTAACTAGTCACCGAAAGGCGTAGATTCAAAAGTTGACGCTTTAGGTCCCTCTATTGCGCAAACTTGCGCATCTCACCATTTAGTAGCATTAAAGCCTCATCTAATCCATATTAGGAATTCTTGAAAGTATTATTAAACATCACGATGCTTCGGGTTCGCTAAAAGGTCATTCAGAGGTATAATTAAACATATTGACACTTTTAGTCCCTCTAACTTGCAAAGTTGCGCGTAACTTTACTTATAGGCATAAAAACCTTAGACGACCAATGTTTGGCATTCCCGAGAGTATAATCAAATATCATGAAGCTCCCGGTTTGTTAAAAGGTCACTCAGAGGCAAGAATTAACATGTTGACGCTTTTAACCCTTCATTGCGCAAACTTTCAATTAATTACGCGAACGGCTACTCTTGAACAACAAGCGGCTCATTTGTGAATATAATCATCGTAAGAGGTCATTTAGAAACTTATTTTAGGTATACTAACACTTCCAGTCCTTTCATAATCAAAGTTTTCGATTTTTCAAAAAATTAGTCCCTAAATTTCAATGTTTGACTTCATTAGGGTTTATTACACGTGTCATGACTTAAAAGTTTATTTTTGCGCACCAAATACCTCTAAGCCTATATCTAAGCTATATAAAGGACAATTAGGGTATTTTTAACTCATGGTCATATTCCGTAAGGTTCGAAACCCCACGAATAGGTATACTTTTGCAGTTTGACGCAATTAGTCCTTTAATTGCGCAAAGTAGCGCGGAATGTCGTTTAATGACATCCAAGCCTTCCATGGCCCATAATGGGCATTCCCAAGCATATAATTAAATATTACTACGCTCCCGTTCACTTAACTAGTCACCGAAAGGCGTAGATTCAAAAGTTGACGCTTTAGGTCCCTCTATTGCGCAAACTTGCGCATCTCACCATTTAGTAGCATTAAAGCCTCATCTAATCCATATTAGGAATTCTTGAAAGTATTATTAAACATCACGATGCTTCGGGTTCGCTAAAAGGTCATTCAGAGGTATAATTAAACATATTGACACTTTTAGTCCCTCTAACTTGCAAAGTTGCGCGTAACTTTACTTATAGGCATAAAAACCTTAGACGACCAATGTTTGGCATTCCCGAGAGTATAATCAAATATCATGAAGCTCCCGGTTTGTTAAAAGGTCACTCAGAGGCAAGAATTAACATGTTGACGCTTTTAACCCTTCATTGCGCAAACTTTCAATTAATTACGCGAACGGCTACTCTTGAACAACAAGCGGCTCATTTGTGAATATAATCATCGTAAGAGGTCATTTAGAAACTTATTTTAGGTATACTAACACTTCCAGTCCTTTCATAATCAAAGTTTTCGATTTTTCAAAAAATTAGTCCCTAAATTTCAATGTTTGACTTCATTAGGGTTTATTACACGTGTCAATACATCATTGGTCATGATTTTACAAGGTGTTACACTTTGGTAAAATTGTAATTTGCCAAAAGTTAAAGTGATGGCGATACTATAAATTTGAACCAGAGACAAAATCGTAATATAACTTTGCACTAAGGACAAAATCATAATTTTAAGCTGGGGACAAAACTATATTTTTAATTTGAACTGGGGCAAAATCAAAATTTTGAACTGATGGCAAAATCGTAATTTTGAGTTGGGGGCAAAAGCATACTTTTATTTTGAACTGGGCAAAAACATAATTTTAAACTTAAAGCGAAATCATAATTTTTGAAACGGGGCGAAAATGCAAAATCATCATTTTTAGTTTGGGGCAAAAGCAAAAATTTATTTTGAACTGTGGCCAAGAATGTAATTGTAATCTGGGGATAAAATCATAATTTTGAACCGAGGGCAAAATCGTAATTTTGAGCGAGGGACAAAAACATAATTTTATTTTGAAGTGGGGGCAAAAACGTAATTATATTTTAAATTAAGGACGAAACCGTAATTTTAAAACGAATATAAAACAATAAAATGGTTGGTCGAACAAGGAAGTGCCACGCAGCTGCGTGTCACTATTCACTCAAACTTCCTTTTGTATATATAGGGTAATGTTATTATGTTTGTTAACACTTTTTTTTAGTTTTAAGACTACCTCGTCTACTAGAATGTAATAGCCGCAACATAGTGTGGGTTATCATCTAGTTGTTATAACGAAGATTAAAAAAAACAATTTTAAAAGTGGCAAATCAGATGATGCCAAGTTGACCAATAAGCCTAAAGAGCCATTCATAATCAGTCCTGTCTTCCGATCAACAAAAACTTAACTGGAACATGGAAAAACATTGTGTTTTCTATTGACAAAGTCAAGGTGGCCGGTACTAAATTAGAGCAGTTGATAAAAGGGGAGTTGGGGATGGGTGGGACATTCGTTTTTGGCTCGATCCGTGGGTATGTAACGTCCCGTTGAAGGACAAATTCCCTCATTCAGGTTGGAGCAAGATAACACGTGTAAGGTGGCGGACAGAGGAGCATTTTCGGGTCGTTGGCAATGGATATCGTGTCCAACATGGTTTATCGGATAAATGGGACAAGTGATCGTGGGTGGGCGACAAAGATATTGATTTTTCGGTTGGGCGGTCAAACGTTTTCTTAGAAGCGGAGCTGACTACAAAAGCAGATATGTTTTTGAATGGAGCAAGTACATCAACAAACTAACCGGTAAAAGCTTTGAAAGGGGCAAGCCAATCATGAAAATGTGTTTATCTTCTAAAAGTTATGATATATTTTATCAACTCTTCAAATGAAAATTACATTGAAATATAAGGTAAACGGGAACAAGCTACGCCGCTACCCTTTTTAAATAGCAAATCTAAGTATTTTTATAGATCTCATGGTGATAACATTACTATGCATGCATTGAGAATATAACTTAATTAGTATAGTATGCATTGAGAATATATAGAATTATTATACAATTTTTGCTAGATGTCCATTTAATTATGGGCTAGCTAGTGCAGGGCACAACCCTCGTTTGAGATATGAGTTTGTTCTTTTTAATAGGCCGGGATGTGTGAATCTTTATCGTTAAAAACACAACATAAGTAGAAGAGTTTCTTGTTTTTCCGTTTTAATTTATTGAAGTAGGGGAAAATCCTTTGCATGATCTCTTAATCCTCCTGAGCGAAACTGGGGAACCTCAACGCCATATCCCTGTCCCCAACATTAATTAGACAATATATAAAGTGTAAAGAAAAAGTTTGATATGAATCATGTTTAAGGTGTTGTGTGTCTAATTAAGATGGATGTTTTATTTATGAGACAAATGAAATTAATTAAGATGAAAAGTACGTTAAGTATGGAAGGGTCATATTCTTTATTAGGGAAGGATTCTTTTGTACGAATTGCTTCCACTCCTCTTCATCTATTATTCCATCCCCTTTGGTATCCGTGTCGTTAAATGTTGTGTTCACAATAACTTCGATCATATCTTCCGGGAGAACCAATTCAGACTCCTGTAACACTGCAATCACCATTTCTTTTAACTGTTTGTACAAACACAACGTCCGTCCGTCATTAATAAATAAATAAATAAATAAATGCAGCATCTTAAAACGAATATGAATAATAATAATAATACTTGCCCCTTCTCTTTCAATGAAACCAGTATGTCTGAGATCATAAAGCCTGAACATAACTGTCAAAAAAGTTACTAGAATAAGAATAAGGAAATCGATCCGGGTTTGGGAAATATATCATGACTGTATAAAGTTGTTGGTATTTGGTACTCTTTAGATAAAATTACTAGCTTGCTAGATTGATCAGAGAGAAAAGGAAAACGTGAAATTTCACTTTAAATATATATATATATATATATATATATATATATATATATATATATATATATATATATATATATATATATATATATATATATATATATATCCAAGGGCCTGGATCAGAAAGCATATATATATATATATAGAGATGGAAGGAAGGAAGAAGGTAACTTACAGGTGATTTTATCATCTAAAAGTGCGTTGGGGTGAAAAACACCTAAAGATCGAACAAACTCTTCAAACTCGATGACCCCGTCGCGTTTTAAATCAAAGACGTGGAATATCTACAAAAGATAGTACTATATGTTAAGAAGATGACAATTAGTATGTCTGTATGTAATTACTACTAGGTAGCTTACCCTATCTGCAAAGAAATTTTGTTTGTTTCTGTTGTTGAAGAGCGCAAGCTGGAGTTCTTCCTTTATATGTATGTATGTATGTATGATGATTCCAACCAAATTGTATAACAAAGTCAGTACGTACGTTGTTGATGAATTTAGAAAGATGGCAGTGGTAAGTAAATACCTTGTGAATGAGACCATCCTTGTTCCTGCTCAACTTGTTAAAAAGCTCATACAAGGCCTCCACTTCCCTTACCGTAACTGCTACGTACAGAGATCGAGAGATCATCCATAATGGCCAATTTCCCTAGCTAGCTATTTGGAGGAAGATTCATGAAAAGTAAATGGTACTCACATGGGGTTTGTTCAGCAAGAAGAGTCGGATCCGGCCTCCTAACACTAGTGGAGCATATGCACCCCATCCTATATATCCTACTTGATGATCGATCTGCTCCCTTTTCAGTCTACACGTACTTTCTGAAATCGATCCATTCCATCTCCAGCTCTTCTAAGAAAACAACTTTCATTTTAGATTCAAGCTGCCGGCTGGATAGTTTGTTTTGGGTTGAGTTGAGTACCTACCTGCGGTGCGGACTTCAAGATTCAGTGTTGTTTATAACTCCCACATACTATGTCTGTCCACACAGACACATTATTAATATATTATTATTAGGGGGGGAGGGGTGGTTCACTAGTGATAGAAACTATCACTCACATTGTCCAATAAAATCGTGCCATGTCATCAACGAAATTTCTATCACTAGTGATAGAAATGTAGGGGGGGTGGTATCACTAGTGATGAAATTCTATCACTCCCAATTTTTTTAATTTTCATTAATTTTTAAATTTTTTATTTTAAATTAGAAATTAACAATAAAACACTAAAATTAAAAATTTCATTAAATTAAAAAAAAAATTACATAGGAAAATAAAAAAACAACTAAAATTGGGAAAAAAATAAACTAAAGTGGCATCTCCCAACCCCACTTTGCTAAAATTTCGCGCTTTTGTTGAATGACAACTGACTTAAACGGTTCGTCGAGATGGTCGTGCTTTTCACACAAGATTTTTAAATCATTTTGTCTTTCAATCGTCTTCAAGTGATCCTTGTACGCCTGCTCGCGTTCAATTTTTAGGGACAAAATTGTTTCTTTTCTTTGCTCGGCCTTCTTGAATTGGGTCATTTTCTCCTCTTCGATTCTGGAGATCGACTCCGCCACCACCTCCTTCCCTTTGGTTGACGATTCACCACCTCTCCTGCGTCGTGGCCTTGTAGGTGTAACTTCTTCAAGGGGGTCGTTAACGGGTTGATCGGGTTCGTCAAGGGGGTCGTCGTTTAAGTTCATTTGGGGCAAGTTATCCGACGCGGAAGTCGTGTAGTTCCCCGAATCGGATGTTTTTGATCTTTTACCTCCTCCTCGTTTTTTTGGAGCCGTAGGACCATGCTTGTCAACCAACTCAACGGGGACCCACTTCGGGTGATTTCTCGCAACTTCCCATGCCTTCACGTGTGGAAAAGTCCTCTTGCTATAGACTTCGCAATACATTTCGGTTGCTTGTTGCATGATTGTCGCCTCGCTCGCTCCACTTTGTGGGTTTCGGTTCTACAAAATATATAAAAGGTTATGTTTATTTTTTTTTAAAATAAACTGTTTTCTGTTTTTTTTTAAATAAACTGTTTTCTGTTTTTTTTTAAACTGTTTCTGTTTTTTTTTTTTTTAACTGTTATGTTTTATTTTTTTTAAAACTGTTCTGTTTTATTTTTTTTTAAAACTGTTCTGTTTTATTTTTTTTTTAAACTGTTCTGTTTTATTTTTAAAAACTGTTTCTGTTCTCCGAGATGTGCAAATACGCCTGCGTCAAGGACACCTCCTCCTCGCTCGTCCAAGGTTGTCGGCCGGTTTGGACGATTTCGTGAACGGCATCATTTTCTTCTTCTTCATCTTCCTCTTCTTCGACCGGTTGTTCTTGATCGTAATCATCATCATCGTCGTCAAGACTTTGTTGTGGTTCACGATACGCGGTTGCAAATTGATGGATGAGGGTGTTGTCTTGTAGTGGGTCGAGTTGGTGGGGTTGGGTTTGAAAGTTTGGAAATTGGTGAGGTTGAAACGGTGGAACGAACGGTTGGTTTTGGTACGTTTGCGATTGAAAGGGTGGATATTGTTGGGTTTGAAAGGGTGGATATTGTTGGGTATGAAAGGGTGGGACTTGGTCGGGTTCGTCTTGCGACCTAAAGCGCGTCGGCTCGCCAAGATTCGCTCGAACCTTGGGTCTCACGGGATTTTTCTTCGTACCCGAACCTCTTTTTTTCGAACCCACACCTCTCTTGCTTGAACCTTCCATGTTTCTTAAAAATATTTGGAGAGTTTGCTGATTTTTTGAATTGAGTTTGAGATAAATTTCTTTTTTTTTAATTGAGTTTGAGAATTTGTTGTTTGAGATAAATGTTTGAGATGAGGATTTATAAATAAAAGGTTTCAAACGGTCAAAATATCACAAACGGTCAAAAACCCAACGTTCCAATTTCAAAACTCAACGCGTGATGTGATTAACGCGTTCAAAACTCAACGCGTTATTAAACCACCGGCGGCGGTGTTCCGTGAACTTTCAACGCGTTTTGGGGTGGTATAACGGACCACCCCGTCCCCCCTTAGGTTCTTTTTTCTTTAGTCTTTGACTTTTTAAGGCTAATTATTTATTAGCCCTTAAATTTTCAACAACTACATTTTCAAGATGATGGCGTGAGCGGGCAATAGTTTTCGACAGTGGTTCGCTAAAAGTGACGGCCACTTTTGACTTTTTTTTTTTATATATAATAGTTATTTATTGATGCCAAAATACAATTTTTTCTCCAGTGTAAAATTACGATTTCGCCCTCGATTCAAAATAAAATTTTGCTTTTGCCCCTTGCTTAAATTTACGATTTTGGCCTCAGTTAAAAAATACAGTTTTGCCTCCAGTTCAAAATAAAATTATGGTTTTGCCCTCAGCTAGAGTCCTGCCAAATTACGATTTGATTCCTAGTTAAAAATTACGATTTTGCCCCCAGCTAAAAATTACGAATTTGCCCACAGCTAAAATATTACGATTTCGCCCCCATTTCAAAATAAACAAATGGTTTTGCTCTCAATTCAAAATATTATTTACCTCCATTTTAAAATTACGATTTTACCTCCGCTAAAAATTGCAATATTGTCATCGTTTTTTTTCTTTGGCAAAACCATGGTAGTGTTTTATTTTACTTTGTTGACTTAATTTTGTTTTTATTCATGCCAAACAGCTGCCTAGCACTCGCTAATTGGTCCTAACAAATTATTGTTTTGCCCCCAACTCTAAATTACACGCTTGTCATCATTTTAGTTAAATTTTTTTTATCATAACTATGGTACTGTTTTTCTTTAATTGGTTAACTTGATGTATCTTTTTTGATATCTTGTTATAGGTAGCATGTATAACTAACCGACATAAAGGCGTACATGTTATTAACCTAAGAAATACTCGGTTTAGCACCCCGCAACGTGGGCGGCGCATATCTCTAGCTGCCTAACACTAGCCCATTAGTCCTGAAAAATTACAGTTTTGCTCTGAGCCCAAAATTACGGTCTTATCATCGCTTTTTTCATAGCAAAATTATAGTAGTCTTTTTTTAATTGATTGAGAATTATTCGGCACTCGCCCCGCAACGCAGGCGGGGCATCTACTAGTTCTATACTAACATTCGTCTCATATCGGAGCAACTACTGTATCTATCTTTGTGTTCTCATAAACAAGATACAGATTAATTTATGATGATCGATTTAAGCATAATATAAACCCTTAACTATTCAAATATCACATGTCAAGGCATCTACACAATATTAATTATAGCTTAGGAAACCAATACTTTTCTTTTCATCATTTTATTTTATATAAAATAACAACGTATTATATAGAAAATTTGAAAAAAGAAATAAAGTTAAAGGTCTGTCATTATTCGTAACAAAAAAAAAGAAAGGTAAATCATGTAAGATAAGGTTTTGTACGTTATCTACATGTGTGTGTGGTTGATATATATATTCACGTGTTTATCATTATTTAAAATAGACGGTTATTAAGTGGTTGTCAACTCCGCTCCATTTATAACTAGTATTTTCGTCGGAGGAGGGCTACCAGGCCACTTCGGGGGGAGTGGTGTCTTTCTTTTGAAGAGTTTGTGGGGTTAGCTCAGCTCAGCTTAGCACTTGTTTTTATTTTTTTAAAGAAAGATGGAGCCCATCCCATATCAATAAACGAAAGCAACAGAACCTCCATCCAGCAAGTAGTAGTTAGACTTATGCTTCCTTTTCAATCTCTCTTCTTCTCTTACATTGATGGTCCTTATCTTATACTCAGATTACGGTTTTCATCCCCTATTTTAAAATTCTATACATACAATCTTCTATATTCTCTCTTGTTTCTTTTTTAACCATATACTTATTATCACTAGTTGACAAACCCTAAACCGTCCTAATAATGCCTACTATGGGGAGTGGGGGTGGTCACTAGTGATAAAATTCCATCACTCACAAACATCCAATCAAGTTCCACCATGTCATCAACCACTATTTTATCACTCACAAGTTTTTTTTAGTGCCGGTGGTCATCACTAGTGATGGAATTCTATCACTCACAACTTTTTATTTTTATTTTTTAAATTAGAAATTAACAATAAAACACTAAATTATAAATTTCATTAAAATTAATAAATAAATCACATAGCAAAATAAAAAACAACTAAACATTGGAAAAAAAAACTTAAATTAAACAGGTGGCATCTCCTAACCCCACCTTTCGCAAATCTTGCGCTTTTGTTGAATTACAACCGACTTAAACAGTTCGTCGAGATGGGCGTGCGCTCACACAAGATTTTTAAATCATTTTGTCTTTCTACCGGTTGTTGTAAAATTATTTTTGAAATCAAATGGAGAATTGTTTGATTTTTTGAAGTGAATTGGATAATTTTTTATATGAAATGGATTGGGTTTGATGGATTTTATATAAACATTCAAAAAAAAAATAGCCCCAACGTTCAAACACCCCCCCCCCCCCCCAAAACGGTCACAACCAACGTTCCTTTTTTTTTATTTTTCCACGCGTGATTGTTTCAACGCGTGATACTTTAGGTGACGGTGGTGTGCTATAATTTTTAACGAGTGATGGGGTGGCCATCACGGACCACCCCCACTCCCCTAATGATGTCAGGTTATGATGATCGAAAAGCCATGTTTGTAACAAAAAGGTGAAAATAGCCACTTGTGACAACGGTTGGCTGGTGGTGCAAAGTATCATTAACAGACACTAAGTTTTTTATCTATGACTTAATTGTCTAGTGGTATAGTGTTTTTCTTTAACTAAAGTGGAGTGAATTTAAATTCTTACAAATGTAATGTTAGATGGTATTTAAGTATATAAATATTTGTTGTTAATAAAAGATGGCTTTTACATAGGTTTAAGATGTTACTTTTTGGTATTTTTGTTTTCTTTAATTACTTTTGCAAAATAGTATTTTCCACGTTAAGCTAACATTTTTCTAGCGTCAGCTAAAAAAAGTAAGACCAGTGTGTTGCTAGCAAACAAAGAGTTGACTAAAAGTGTAATTCCTGAAAATTTCGTAAATTATATCGAATACCGGTATCGTACCAATACTGTAACAAGCCGAACCGATATCGATCGAACAAAATCGATAGCCGTATTGGTATATAGTTTACGATCGTTGTCGAAACACGTATTCGGGCATATCACAACTTCATATATTGGGTACGTATAACAACCCTCGAAAAGGCTCATAACAATTCATAATCAAGACCCAGAACATGTACGACGAAAACCAACACGAAAAACAAGAAAACCCAATTTGGGGTCTCTCGTCTGTAACACCCCAAAACCCGAATGTTTATATTCGGTAAATGTTCTGATAGGGTATATCATGAAATAAACAACTAGGCTATTTAACCTAGTTAGGAATGTGGTAAAAAGCAATTAAAGGATGATAGTTGTGCCAATATTATTTAGTGGCAAACTTGAGGGACTAAAGTGGGGCAAAATAAAAGTTGAATTTAATATATGAAAAACACACACAAACACACAAATCGTGTGTGTTCTAGAACGAGCAGGAGCTCCATGAGCTCAAGAAACCCTAAGCACGAAGAATCATCAAATTGAAGGGTGAATCGAGGTCTAAATTCATGAATAAACACGGATTATTGATCACCTACACGAGGGGATCATAAGGTATGTCTTAAAAGTTAGATTGGTGATCTTTCACGAAGTGGGTTATGATGTAAGTTGTGAATTTGTATGAAATTGAGAACGGGTGTGTGTTAGAATCATCATATAGAACATGGATTATGCATGGTTTAGGTTAATTTGGTGTTTAAGGGTGAAACCCGTTTGTGATGGTGAAGATGATGACATGAGTAAATCATCCATGTCCAAATTCTTGCTTATTATTGATGTATTTTGATATATATGATAGATTCTTGTTAGAGGGATTGAAAGAAATGTGATACTAGTAGGTCGATGTTTATGTATGGATGATTCATGTTGATTAGAATGAAGAATTTGATGAATTATGTGTGAGATTAGAAGAATATGCATGAATTAGTTGTATACTATGCTTAGGAGGTAGTATACACACCAAATGTATGATGAACTTATGACGAATTTGAGATTAGATCACTTGTAAGTGATTAACAAAGTAGTTATGAAGTGGGTTTTAATGATATGATAGAAGTAATGATATGCTTATGTTAATGATGTTTGAAAATCATTATATAGGGTAAGGATAGTGTAAAAAGGGCCTAAAGTGTGAGAAGTGTATTATAACACTATATATAATACTATATAACACCATATAAACACCGTATAACAATATGTAACACCATATAATACCATATAACACTATGTAACACTATATAACATTATATAACAAATATAACACTATCAGTGGCAGATCCATAATTTTTTTTCAAGGGGTTCCCTTTTTTAAATGTTCCAATACCATATGTCCGAACATAAAAAAATGCGGGTTGGTGCGACGGTTCGGTCGGGTAAAGTTCATCACATAACAAAAATCCGATATACAATAATGAAAAAACATCATCATGAGCGTAACATATATAAGATGGTCTTGACGAATAAAAAAACATACCTACAGTTGTTACCTACGAGGTTTCATCTTTTGAAAACGTTGTATTACATTCTCGATCGAAACTTGTTGTAAGAACTCCCATGGAAAACACACAAGGGAAAATACGTTCAACCAACTAAACGTTTGCTAAACACTCGATTTGGAAAACGCACAAGGGAAAATATGATGTTTATTGATTATATTTTAAACATTTTGCTGCTTCTATAGGTTTGTCTAACCATTTACCTGCAAATTAAGAAATAATATTTTGAACGATAAACTAACTACTCCTAACTATACCATGTCTCTTGGGACGATTAAGTGATAAATTGCATCAATTTATTTTATCTGATACACTATTAGTACTGAGTTAACATCTTTATAAACAATGAAACAAACACTATGATAGTTTAACAAATGATTATATTTACTTTTTATCATTCATGTTTGGTTACTAATCTGAATAAATGACAGAAAGAATGCATAAGGGGTAAAATTGTGATAGAAAGTTCAATTAGGATAGATTTTGAATTGAGTGGAAAAATAGACTATGGAAGGTATTCATTCTTCCCCTATATTTTCGTTCTTCTTAAGAAAAAGAAAAAAGAATTTCACTTACTCGTATTCTTGTTTAATTTTCAAGTTTTTCATAACATTATGACTGAAAATTCAAATTCTTCTACATACATAGAATTGGGTTTATGATTTATCAATGAAAGATTGCTACAAGAGTTCAAGATTGTTGAACTCATTCACCTCCCAGAGGAAATAAACATAATCAGATGATTGTTAGCCGCATTAGCAACTCCTTGATTCGTTTTTTAGTTAAAAAAACAAAAAACAAAATAACGGGAAAAAGGGTCTTAAGCAGACTCGAACTCAGGATTCCTAATAAACACAACACGCATAGATACCAGTAGACCACTTCATCCATTTGTTTAAATGGTTCCCCTACAAAATATTAAAGGGTTCCTTCAAAATTTTCTTAATGACTTAACACTATAAATTACGAATCAAACGGGTTCCTAGGAACCCCTTAAATGGCTTTAGATCCGCCCCTGAACACTATACATCTATCATAGACATGCTATCAGACAACCTATAGCGTTATATTTGTTATATAATGATATATAGTGTTACACAGTGTTATATGGTATTATATGGTGTTACATATTGTTATACGGTGTTTATATGGTTTTATATAGTATTATATATAGTGTTATAATACACTTCTCACACTTTGAGCACTTTTTACATGATCCTCTACCTATGTGTATGTATGTGACGGGTAGTCCGTAGGACAACCCTTAAGTGGTATAAACGATATTAAAATCCCACATTTAATCGGGTAACTGTCTAGAATTAGATAACTACGGTTGCTTGTGTTTTAGGTACATTTGAGGCTTAAAAGTGTGGAAATGAAGCTTCGAATAGGCGCGACCGGATTGGAGATTGAAAGACGGAGAATAAATGAAAAAAATCAATTATTGGTATGGAAGAATTAAGAAGATAACATGATAGAGGACGAAATTACGAAGACGTAGGCGAAAACGGTGAAGAAAACGGAGTTGAAACGAAATAGTTATGAAGAAAACAAAAAAAAAATGATGGGGGCTACCGTAATTTACGGTAGATACCGTAAGCTACGGTAGCCTTCAGCATGCAATTTTGTTTTCTTCATAACTTTTTCGTTTCAACTCCGTTTTCTTCACCGTTTTCGCCTATGTTTTCGTAATTTCGTCCTCTATCATGTTATCTTCTTAATTCTTCCATACCAGTAATTGATTTTTTTCATTTATTCTCCGTCTTTCAATCTCCAATCCGGTCGCGCCTATTCGAAGCTTCATTTCCACACTTTTAAGCCCCAAATGTACCTGAAACACAAGCAACCGTAGTTATCTAATTATAGACAATTACCCGATTAAATGTGGGATTTTAATATCGCTTATACCACTTAAGGATTGTCCTACGGACTACCCGTCACATCCCCACACTTAACCATTGCTTGCCTCCAAGCAACTCATTTAAACAAACGACAATTTACTCAAGCGATCAAACACAAACCAAGCAACCAAATGTCCTCATTTACTAACTTTTTCTTAAAGCCACGCATGGCACACCCCTCACAATAACTCTCCCCTCGGTGGCAAGTAATAACTAGCAAAGATCAGCTAGAACACACTTATGTAACAACCCGCACTTTCGTGCGTTGTTACTACTCGATATACTCGTTACGCCTAGCACCAGAGATTCGGATCATAATGTGACTATATCGCATACATCGCTATTCGAAGGATAATCGCATATTTTCGCAATATATTATAGCTACATCACATCACAAACACTAACACTCACAATGACATTGAGTGAGGACCTATTCTACCCTCCTCGGTGGCCGTGATGTGTCGAAACGCAAACAATTAACGCTAACAAAGACTCTCGGGTGAGTGCTACAGCTCCAGTCGTCGTGACGATGATGACAATACGAGCGAGTGGTACCCCGTCAGTCATTGTGGCACAAAGCACAATAACGTTTCCAATGACATCGAGAAAGGACCTATACTACCCTCCTTGATGGCCGTGAAACGTCGCTAATAATCGCATACTTGAATCGAAAACCGATTGTTTTATCGAAGCTTTGAAATATGGATACGTAAATACGACCCCTGGTGATATATATATACATATATAATAATAATATAAATTAACTATAGAAAGCGCGTACCCCAAAAGCTATCGCAACACACAAAAACGAAGAAATCCCCCGCGCCGGAGTGGCCATCCGGATGGACAGCCTCATCCGAACGGATGGGCCATCCGAACGGATAGCCATCCGAACGGATAGCCATCCGAACGGATAGCCATCCGACCCAAAATCCTTCAGCACCACTTTTGCCTATAAATAGCATGTCACATCACTGTTTAAGTGACGTGACAGCTCCCGCTCGACCAAGCATGCTCTAGGACCCTTTTCTCTCGATTCCTCGCGATTCCGGTAAGATTTCAACCTAAAAACTTGTACTTCTACAATCTACACTCAATTCTACATCATTCTGTCTTTCAAAACTCAGTTTCTAACCATGAAATCTACTGATTTGAGGTGTTTTAAGGTGATGTCACCAAGAGTTCATATGAACTTCAAAGTGTGACCTCATTCCACCATAAACGACTCAGATCTGGGTGATTTCCGCACGTTTTTATAGCAATCTCACCTAAAATATACGTATCTAATCAAGAACTGAACGATTTCGGGATTAAACATAAGAAACCGTCAAGAACGGCCAGATCTGATGGAACGGGGTGGTTCCCGGCCGTTAGAACGGGTCGAAACTGATGAAATATCATTGTTTAAAACGATATCGTAACATCTCAGTGAAACCACACGTATTCCTTCCGAAAACACTCGAAAACAGTTGATCGGGACGCTAAAACAGACGTGTTATCCGACCAAACAACATGTCATCCGAACGGACCACATACCATCCGATCGGATAGCATGTCATCCGACCGGATAGCCACTAATCAATCACCATCCAAACGAGTGACCATCCGACCGGATTGCCATCCGACCGGATAGTCACTAGTCAATGGTTACCCCCAAACGAGTGACCATCCGACCGGATTGCCATCCGATCGGATAGTCACTAAGCAAACCTCATCTCAAACGAGTGACCATCCGACCGGATTGCCATCCGATCGGATAGTCACTAAACAAACATCATCCAAACGAATGGCCATCCAGCCGGATTGCCATCCGACCGGATAGCCACTGACCATTGTTTCCTTCAAACGAATGGCCATCCGACCAGATTGCCATCCGACCGGATAGCCACTGGCCAATGACTTCTTCTAACAAGTGACCATCCGATCGGATTGCCATCCGACCGGATGGCCACTAGTCACCTGTTTCGCTCATCACCGTTTAACGCACTCTCAATCGATTAGGCTAACTCAGACGCGTTCTCAATCGACCAATCAAGTGGTGCTTAATTGCTGAACAGGCACTGTGAGTATACTTGAACCCTTTTTAATCGCATTTTGGGTGTAACATACGTTTCTAACAAATCGAACTTATTAAACGAATTATTCAATCAATCAAATGATCACTTGCGAATAACTGTTATGCATAGATATACGTGATGCTAGTTGCATATGTGCTAGGGCTTATACTCGCGACGTCCCACAATGACTAGTATAGTACTATTGCGCCTCACGGGGTCTAGTTTACCATCGCATATTCGAGCATCGAGGACCTAGTTGGTAGTATCAGCTTTGTGAGTGTATATGTCGTGTGTTACGTTTATGCATATGGAAATTCGCTACACATTTTACTCTATTACGCTATACGTATCAAACTTGTATACTCGCCGATACTTTTGTATTGACAAATATTTTAACGTATGTTGCAGGTTAGATCGCAGGCTATTTCAAATCAAGCTAGGAAGTCTAGAAACTCAACTAAAATCTAGGTTGTCGGATTTGTATTGTTCGAGAGGACAAGAAATCTGTGATAACTTATGTGATTGTATTATTTGTTAGTATGGGATAACGAAGGTATTAAATATTATCGCAATATAGTTGTTATGGATTCTCTTGAGCAATCTGATTCGCCTAGTGCCGCGCCCCGATGATTCCGCCATCGGTTGGGATGTGACAGATTGGTATCAGAGCCATAACTATAGGGAATTAGGCAAGACTCGACCTAGTCTGGGTCGACGTCTTAGAAATTGACCTAGTCTAAGTACCAACAGGCCGACTCGTACAAACCCAGTAGGGTTTGTATCGGGCCTACTGGATACTCTCGATCGAAATTGCTAAAAGCTACAACTTTGTGTGAACACCGTGTACTACAGCTTCACACGAAGGAGCCTTTCCTAAGGCCGGAATACTACTTAGCCTTTCCTAAGGCTGACACAATACACATGTTTTCGAAAATACTCGCATAACGAAACCGAGTGATCCAGTCAAGACCAGGTGTGAAAACCAAGAACTCTCGACGAGATCGCTCACTCAGCGCATATTACTAGCACGAGAACCTTTCATCGAGTTAGGAGTGACATCCACACCTCGACGGAAGTCTCCATTTCGAAATCTAGTGGAACTCACGAATTTATTCGAAGAGCATAACCACAATTAGGAACAAAGTTGTTAAGTCAGGGGTGAAACCCGTACCTTAATAAGCCGTTCCACTCTCTATAAACTGGTTTACAAAATCTCTCACCAAGGACTCGACTGACACGATAACTCGAGACACGCGATGACTAGGAAGACGAATGCCATGAGCTGCATCCCAGTGGAAGCATGAAATTTTCTAGGTCAACGCGCGTGCACGAACTTGTCGAATACAGTTGGGTTACCTTGGGTAGTCGACGCCTAAACACCCAAGGCACTCTATCATACGACCCGCCGATTTTACAAATGATTGGAACCTATTTACGTTTTGAAACTTTACGCTTTATCGGTTACTCGATTTAACGATTTTCACTCCCTGCTTTATAAACGCACAACTCGCACGACAATCGCAATCTAAAACGAGACCCGAATGTTCGCAACAAAACTAATGCATAATCTATCGCCTTCGCTCTCGCTTTCTCACTTCAACGCGTCCTCGCATATTCTAAGTCTACCGGTATGTGTATGATTACAAATTACAATTATATAAATACATATATATACGTGTAAACAACAAGTCATTGTGTGAGAACTTAGGATTTTCGTGTCTCCTATGTGGCTCCTATGTGATTCGTATTACTAATATACTATCGCACCAAGTTTTGAACGCGCTCAATCGCATCGCAAAACTCAAAAATCATTATGATCGAGTCTCACTCCAAGTCTCTTCCTGTCTAGATGCCTTCCAACAACTCTACTTCGAGAATGTTAGCAAGGAGACGAGCCAAACGAAGGGGCGAAAAGAGGATTGCTTCACTTGTGACCAGGGAAGTGGTCAAAGTCATTCCTCAAATTGTCACACAAGTGCACTCTCGTATCAACTCTCGAACTTCGGAAGACGTTAAGACAGAAGAGCCGCAATCTGCGTTTCTCTACAAACACTTCAAGGCCTGTGATCCGATGGAATTCACGGGTGAAGGAGGTGTGACTCAACTACTCCAGTGGTTCGATTCTATCGAAGTTACCCTTCGTCAAAGTGGGTGTCCCGATAGTTTCCGTACTACTTGTGCTACCGGAGTATTTCAATCGCGAGCACTCGACTGGTGGACCGCCGAACGTAACAAGCGTGGGATCTCCGCAGCTTACGCTCTCTCTTGGGATGAGCTGAAAGAGCTTATGAAGAAAGAGTACTGCCCTCCCCACGAAATCCAGAAGCTAGAAAACGAATTTTGGGAAATCAAGCAAAACAAAGGTGACAACGCTGGCTACACCGCAAGGTTCAAACAGCTTAGCATAATCTGCCCAAGTCAAGTCAACACTACAGAAAAAGCCATTTCGAAGTACATTCGCGGCTTGCCTGAGTGTGTGGGTGATTTTGTCAAAGCTGCAAGACCGACTACTATCGAAGAAACATACCGCTTGGCCGCAGAAATCAACAACAAACGACTCATGGAAGGGCTTTTCTCCAAGAATCCTGTCAAGCAAGCTTATCAAGCGATCGACATTAATCCTTCAGAGGATCCTAGCAACGAGTCTTCTGACGAATCTGCTGATGATCCTTCGGACGAATCTGCTGACGATTCCTCTGACGGATCTACCGACGATTCTTCTGATGACTCTGCCGACGGTTCTTCCAACGACTTAGTCAAGGATTCTGCAAGTGAGTCCTCCGACGAATCCTCCAACGACAACACCTCATCGCAAGACACCGACAAACCCAGCCGCAAGCGAAAGACTTCAAGCCCGAGCTCATCAACAACTGAACTGCTGCAACCGAAACCTCTTCGAACAGTCCCGGTGTTTCCAAAACGAGCTTACACTAGAGCTCATCCTCAGTGCTACTCATGTACCTATCATCATCCAATTGGGGCTGACTGTCGCTATTGCAATAACTGCAACCGTTACGGTCACTTCACCCGCAACTGCCGCATCAAACCACGAACCTGAGTACAACAACAACAGCTCCATCAAAGGTCTTCAATACCAAGCATCTAGCAAGCGTAGGATAAAGTTGTAATGATATGATTTTCGACATTAATACCTAAGTGTGTAACACTAACTCTCGTTTTCGTTTCTCTCCCACTCTCTAATCATCGCACTTAGACTAGATTCACACACATACTATATACTATATATCACGAAATAATGTGTTTTACCCTCACTACACTCTTAGAACGAGGTACGATAAACGTGCAAGGAACGATTAATCGTGGGTGCACACGGGATTACTTGGGCCAGTGCACGGAGATCGTAGTGAATTCTAAGGTGCCACAAGCGTTTCAACAAAAGTATGACACCGAAACACGAGATTTAAGTAATAGGGGTAAAGCAAGGTGTGCTTTACCATACTACCGCAGTTTCGTGTGGAAAGTGCCATGTGGAGTTGAACGCTACTAGACCCATTATACTATTGGGATTACTTTCAACACACTACACTCAATCGCAAAGCGTAACAACTGACTCGCATCAACGCAAGACTGGTCGTAAGTCTGTCACGATCAAATCTCATCAAGTACATAAACGCTCACGATATTGTTAAGTGAGGACCTATTCTACCCTCCTCGATAACCGTGATGCGTCGCAACGTAACGAAAAGCTTATCCGAAACAAAACTCGGCTAATCGCAATCGCTTATCATGTGTATCTCGCAATCTCTATCGATTACTACGAGGATCACTACCGCTTATTATGGGAATCGCTATATCGCTTCCTGTGTATCAATTTATCGCTATCGCCTACCGTTATCTGTGATATTTGTGTTAAGTTAGCACGCATGACCTCGCTTCACGAGATGAAGCTCATATGGTTAAAGCAAGGTGTTTTAGCCATATCAGCGGGCTTTCGTGGAAAAAAGGCCTTGTGGGTTTAATGTGGAATCTAATCGAAAACGCGCTATTCGCTTATCGTTCAACGCCTACCCAGACACGACACATAAATATTGTGTGTCATCAGGCTACTCGCGCACGCTGCTACAGCTACGTTCGCAATTCAACTCGCCGGTTTAACCTGTTCGATTCTATCTTATACTCGGTCCGACTTCCTATCGATTGGGCCGAGTAAGCGCAAATTCTATCCGTGTCATATCGGCTCACCTGACACCGCCTCACGAAACAGAAGTAATATGGGCAAGGCATGGTGGATACACCGCTGGTACTTCCTATATATAAGTGTTTTAAACATATTAACAAACTTTCGTGGGAAAGTGCTAGGTGGGGCTCGGTGATTAACTACCTTTTGTACTATTAAGACTTATTTTTATAAAAATTTTGATTTAAAACCGGTGGACAAGTGAAATTTTCTCACGACATGAAGATAACATCGAATCAGGTTAACTCCATGTCCAAGAAAAGTTTCATAAGTCCAGTTTTCCTTAAAGCCTTTACAACATCAAAACGAAATCCTTCTTAAGACATTGGTTCGACATCGAGTTCAGCTTGAACCCATGCCATAGGAGAGTTTTCGTAACCTCAGTTTTCATCTTCGAATTCCTTAAAATGTTTAAAACCTAAACTTCCTTGCAGCATTGGTTAACATCGACTCAGTTGACCTTACGTTAAAAGGAAAAATTTTCAAGATTTCCATCCAAAATTCCTTTTTAATGTCTAAAAACGAACGTTTCTTGTAACGTTGGTTAACGATCGACTCAGTTAACCCTACGTCATGAGAAACCTTTCAAGTTCTTAAAAATCTCAATCGCATCGAACTAACAAATTCTTCACGACACAAGGCACCATGAAACGCCAACTCATGTGTAACACCTCTAAAATTCACGTCCTATAATGTGTTGACACGTGTCATAGGTTTGAACGTGTGAAAGAATGTTATAAAAGGATTAAAGTTGACAAACATGGAAAGTATGTGAATATACGGGTTCTAAATGTCAACAGTGAATAAATATATTTTACATTTAACCCTACATGATGCTCATATCTTCAAACAAATAAATCATGGATCATACGAAGCTAAATATGAAGGAAAGTGAGAGATTACAAACTACAGGGGTTAAATGTGTCAACATGTTTAAGTTATACCTCTGAGTGACCTTTTAGCAAAACCCGAAGCTTTGTAACGGTTAATTATGCTCACTAGAATGCACGATATAAATTTCATAAAGTTTTGTTATCGTATGAGAAAGTTATGATCAAATTCGTATGCGAAGGGTTAAAAGCGTCAACGATGAAGTTTAGGACTTTTCGGGTGACAATAAAGTTAACCGAGGACTAAACAAAGTGGGTATATGTCTTGAAGCCCTTATACGTCAAAAAGGAGGGTTCAAAATGCAAGAAATAAAGTCGAAACAAAGTTTTCAAGAGCCAAGGACCAAAACATAAAAAATCAAAAATTTGGATTTTGATCAGAAGGGGCGTCGCGCCACGCGAGGACCCAGGGGGGGTCTACGCGTGCCGCGAGGGGCTGTCTGCTTCGAAAACTTTGGGTTTTTGTCTGCCAGCTCCATTCTAACCAACTTAGAACGATTTTCCTCATCTTGCACGACCCCTAAACAACCCCTAGGCCCTTAGGGACATCTGTTGATGATCCATGGCCAATGCTAGCACTTGTTGTCAATGATCTAAGTGCTTTTGAACACTATATAAAGGCCCTTGTTGCAACCATTGTAACCACACCTTCCATCTGCATATCTGATCATTTCTGGAGCTCCAAAGCAGACTCAAGTGATCACTAATCGTGCATAGGACTTCAGTAAGTATGCTTAACCTTTCTTAGTTGAGTTTTTACTTAGTTTTAGCTTAAAAGTCAACCCGTCGTAATTAACGATTGACTTAACGATTAATCATTGTTGGTCCAGTGATTAGTAGAATTGAAAGTAGTTATAAGTTGGTAATTATGTGGGCAATAAACCCTTGAAAGGGCACCCTCTGATTCCCACTCTAATTAGGTCAAATGTCGGGTCAAACTTGTTATTAAAAAGTCAACAGAATGCTTAATTTTCAATTTATGCATAATTAGCAATGTAGAACCCATACAACCTGTTTGATCATTAATATAACTTGGTAATTAATGTAAGAACATGTCTAAACATGTTCAACCCGACAAATTTCAGTAAAGACCCGGTTCAGAATCGAAAGTCGCAAAACTTTGACTTTTGCTTTAACTTCAGTTCTGACCCGTTTTATAATGTTTTAGAAATGCCTTAGAGCTTCCTTAGGACCAGGTTAGATGCTAGTATAACCCTCTGTGATTATACACCTTGGTTCATTAGTTAACCAATTAATATGCATGATTCCGTTAATTGCCTATATGTTGACCATTATGCCCTTTTCACCATAAAACGTGATTTTTGGAAATGTAAAAGATTAGAAACCTTAATTACTGAATTATAAACTTGTAACCAAAATTTTACATCAGTTTGAGGTATAGGTTGAGAGTTATGCTCATTAGCGTAATTATAAAGCTTTTTAGCAATTTAACGGCATAATTAGCATATAGCCTATTTAAACCTACTTTTTGATATCAAACTTCTTACCCACTGATGTAATATATTATTTTGGGATTTTTGAAGATTTTTAATTAATTTTAGGCTGAGCATAACTTAGAGTATTAAGCTTAAGTCGGTAATTGTCGGTTTTGCCCTTTTGGGCTATAAAATGAGTTTTACATATCTTTTTGACCCCAAACCTTTTGCTACTGAATTTATATGATAAATAAATTATTTTAAACCTTCTGGAATAATAAAATATCAGCTTTCTATATAGAACCCGGAAACGGCTTCTAATCGCCTTTTTAAGTGTTTTTAACGCATAGTATGTACTAAAACTATTTTAAGCATACAAGGGTTGATACACACTGATATTTTAGGTAAATTATAATATTTTAACAGTAAGCAAAAGTTTTTTAACTCAGACTTCAGTTTTGAGCTTTTAAGCTTATGTGAAATTACCAAAATGCCCCTTCGGTGCATAGTTTGGTTATAATTGATAAGTTTCACATATATGCAATACCTTACTGTTACAACTTATCAAATTAAGTATTTTTGCTGATTATATCAGACCTGTAACTCAGGTTAATACTTGAACTCTTTTATAACCTTATAAATGACCAAACTACCCCTTCGGGGCATAGTTTGTGTTTAAATTCGTTTCGGGCATAATAATAGATATCTTACTGATGTCACAACATATTTGAGGCATATTAACTTAGGAAACCTATATATAGCTCTTATGATTACCCGCTACGCCTCTTACGCGTTTGGTTCGGTTTATGTAACTAGTTTGCATAAATTGGCCGAAACGGGTCAAACCTTATCGGTTTTATCTCAAAATCCAGAATGTGTATAATATACCCATATTAAGCAAGTCTTCAAACTTGTCGGGTCTAAATCACATTCTATTCCGGTCTTCACTTAATCGTGCGTACGAACCGTATCTTTAAAACTAACCGGTCTAAGTTTAGGCTTAATTAAAGACCCGTTAGGATTCTAATAGGTTATTATAAACCTTGGTTCCAGAATAGGAGGACCAGTAAAAGCTACTTGCATTTGCTGTTTGTGAAATATACTTGCAAAGGTAAATACTTTTAACTTATTTTCCCTATACGGGCTTGGGGTACGGTATATAAAATACCGCTTGGTCGGGCATTAAATCTTCCATCGTATGGTGGTTAATTGATATTTGATCAGCCCATTTAAATTGTTTTGTTTGCTTAAAGCCTTTGGGAGGTTAATGACCATGTCCCGGATATCCTTGGCATCATTTTACGAAATGGCCACGGCCTAAGCGCGGGGTGTAGGCGTACACCCGTCAGTGCCAAAATAAATATTGTGGTGTGTCTATTGATCTTTAACCCGGCACGATCCGGGCTACTGAACGCATAAGGAATATGTAATTCTTTTACGAGATTATATAATTAAATAATTATCCCAAGTTATAAAGAGTTTGTGCCACGTGCATTCAAATCAATTTTATTAAACTTTTCAAAATGAGTCAGTTGAATGTATTTACCAGTGTAAACTGACGTATTTTCCCAAAAAGATTAAGTGCAGGTACTACTCGTAATACGCTGGAATTCTCCTTAGCATCAAAAGAGTCTCGCAAGCTTAAGATGCCTAAAGTCTGTTGAACTACTGTTTCCTATTTTATTTTCGATCCGTCTGTGGATAAACAATCGACTATTGTGATACTTGATATTACAATATTATATTCGGTTGAATTATATCTTTCATTTGCTTCCGCTGTGCATATTAAATATTGTGTTGTTTGACTGTAATGTTGCCAACCACGTCACGATACTCCCCCACCGGTCAAACGTGGAAATATTGGGGTGTGACAGGTTGGTATCAGAGCCAACACTGAGTGAATTAAACACTAGCCTTTTGTGTTTAATCTCAGTTACACAATTGCACATTCATAAAATTTTCGAGTCTAGACAAAGAACATAGGAACAATCCAAATTGTTTTAAATTTTTTACTTTGTCTTTTATTTTATATATTCTTGTTGTTATCTTTGTTCTTATTAATAGAAATATGCCACCAAGAATGAGAAGAGGAGGACGAGGAAAGGGGCCGATGAGCGCTCCTAACGATCACGAAGCCGGGCCTTCACAATGGCGAACTCCTTTGACGACTGCAAGTGCCGATCTGCAAGGAAATCGGAGGAACCTATTTGAGCCCGCCAGACGATCTGTATCACACAGTTCGACGCCTCCCTATCATAACTCCTATGGGCCACATTCAGAAAACGAGCCCGATAACCCGCAACCTTCATACATACCCCTTCAGCGATCCCTTTCGCACAATTCCTTTGGTAACCCCACATCTGTTTTTTCAGGGCCGGTTCAACCTGGCAAATTATATTCCAGAACCCGTGGGTTTTAACCCATTAGGACCGGAGGACCATTTTTCGGAAGATAATGCAATGGATATGGACGAGGACACGGATCCCGTCGCACCTGCAATCGGTACTCCTAACCATCCCATCGAGATATCGGATGGATCCTCTTTCCACGGATCACCCTACGGTGGTCCAGATAGCTATCAAGCGATGTTTAACCAACATGACTGGTACTTCACACCTTCGCACCATTCATGTAACACCTCGAAAATTTACGTCCAATAATGTATTGACACGTGTCATAAGCTTTGAACGTGTGAAAGAATACTCTAGAACGACTAAAGTTGACAAACAAAGAAACTATGTGAATTTAAGGGTTCAAAATGTCAACAATGGATAAATATACTTTACTATAACCCTACATGATGTTTATAACGTTAAACGAATAAATCATAGATCGTACGAAGCTAATTGTGAAAGAAAGTGAGAAATTTCAAACTACAGGGGTTAAATGTGTCAACATGTTTAAAGTATACCTCTGAGTAACCGTTTAGCAAACCCGAAGCTTTGTAATGATAAAATATACTCACGAGAACAAGTGATAAAAATTTCACCAAGTTTCGTTATCGTATGAGAAAGTTATGATAAAATTCGTGTGCGAGGGGTTAAAAGCGTCAACGTTGAAATCTATGACTTTTCGGGTAGTCAAAAGTTAACCAAGGACTTAACAAAGTTGGTATAAGTCTTGAAGCCCTTAGAATTCAATTTAGAGGGCCCAAAGTGCAAGAAATAAAGGAAAAATCAAGTTTGGAAGTACAGGGGTCAAAACTGTCAACATTTGAAAAATGGTTTTTGCTGGCCAAGCCTTGCGCACCTCAACACTGAGGTTGTTACGGTGCGCAAGCATGTCCCAGATGCAGAAAAATAGGCAGCTGCCTGTTCCAGCCCGTTCCACCGCCTCAATTTTCCAATTACTGATTCTAGGGACTTGTTTAATGCATTATTAGGCCCTAGGGACATTTGGGATGATCCCATAACACTTGTAGACTTGTTTGTAATGATCTAAAGGCATCAAGAACACTATATAAGAACCCACCTTGTTGCACCATTTGATCATTCATTCCAAACTTCACATCTGAGGATTTCTGGAACTCAAGGCCACTTCCTAAGCATCTCTAATCATCATTAGGACCTTGGTAAGTATTATTAACCTTCTTTAATTGAGTTTTGATTAGTTTATAGCTTAAAAGTCAAACCGTCGTAAATAACGGTTGACTTATTAATTAATCGCTATTGGTCCAGCGATTAGGCAAACTTAAGGTTGTTATAAGTTGGTAATTATGTGGGCTTTAAACCCTTAAAAGGGCACCCACTGATTCCCATCCTAATTAGGTCGTTTGTCGAGTCAAAGATGATTAGAAAAAGTCAACAGAAATGTAATCTTTGATTTAACGCATAATTAACGATGTAAAAGGTGTGTAACCTATTTTATCATTCATATGACTTGATAATAAGTATAAGAACTTGTCTAAGCTTGTTTGATTCGACAACTTTCTGTTTAAGGATCGTTTCGGAACCGAAAGTCGCAAAACTTTGACTTTTGCTTTGACTTCAGTTCTAACCCGATTTTGATAGGTTTAGACATTCCTTAAAGTTCCATTAGGACCTAGTTACATGATGGTATAACCCTCTGCGTTTATACCACTTAAATCCTTAATTGTCCGACGTTTCCGTTAAGTGCTTAAATATTGACCATAATGCCCTTATGTCCATAAAACGAGAATTTTGGAAATATGAAAGTACAATAATCTTTGTTACTGATTATTAAACATGTCCCTAAATTTTCACATCAGTTGGAGGTCTAGATTAGGAGTTATGCTTAATGACGTATTTAGAACGCTTCTTAGTAATTAAACAGCGTCATTAGCGTAAAGCCTATCTAAACCCAATTTTTGACACCAAACCTTTTAACCACTGATGTAATATAATATTTTGGGATTTTTGAAGAGTTTTAATTATTTTTAAACTTATCATAAGCTAGGATTACCGCCTTGATTCGGTAAATACCGAATATACCCTTTTAGGCCATAAAACGAGTTTTACAAGTCCTTTTGATACCAATCCAATTGCTACTGATTTTAAATAATAAATGAAGTGTTTTGAACCTGTTTAACTGATCAGAAAACTCAGAATCCTATTTTAACCCGTACATCGCTTAAAACGGCTTTATACGCGTATTAAACGCATAGTTTGAGTTTAAAACCATTTTGTCACATAAGACTTATTACCAACTGAGGTAACATGTTAAAATAAATTATTTTACTGATTTATTCAGACCCGGATCACAGAAACTTAATTAATCCCTTTTATAATCTTTAAAATGACCAAAATACCCCTACGGGGCTTAATAAGAGGTTAAACTCGTTTTGGGCATAATGGAAGGTATCCTACTGATATCACAACATATTTAAGGCATGTTAACTTAGTAAACCTGGTTAGGACTATTATGGTTACCCGTTACGCTTCATGCGCGTTCGGTTCGGTTTATGTAACTAGTTTACATAAATTAGCCGAAACGGGTCGAACCTTATCAGTTTTATCTCAAATTCTATTCCGGTCTTCGCTTAATCATGCGTTTGAACCGTATCTTCCTCTTGAAAACTAATCGGTCTAAGTCAAGGCTTAATTAAAGACCCATTAGGATTCTAATAGGTTATTAAAAACCTTCGTTCCAGATTTAGGAACCCAGTAAAAGCTATCTGTACTTGCTGATTTGATACGGCTGGGATTGAATTTATATTTAGCTCAGGTAAATACTTTTAACTTATTTTCCCTATACGGGCTTGGGGTACGGTATATAAAATACCGCTTGGTCGGGCATTGAATCTTTAATTGTATGATGGTTAAAGTATTGAGATGTCTCGTTTAATTTGTTTTGTTTGCTTAAAGCCTTTGGGGGGTTAATGACCGTGTCCCGGATATCCCTGGCATCATTTTACGAAATGGCCACGACCTTAGCACACAGGTGTAGGCGTACACCTGTCAGTGTCTCATTTAAATAATGTGGTGTGTCTATTGATCTTTAACCCGGCTCGATCCGGGCTACTGAACGCATAAGTAACATGTAAATCCTTTACAAGCATTATATTCAAATAATTATCCCAGGTTATAAAATATTATTTGTGCCATGTGCATTCAAATTAATCATTTTTAAACCCTTTTCAAAATGAGTCGGTTGATTGTATTTACCAGTGTAAACTGACGTATTTTCCCAAAAAGGCTAAGTGCAGGTACTAATCAGAATAGGCTGGCTACTCCTAGCATCAATAAAGAGTCTCGCAAGCTTAGATGCCTAAAGTCTGTTGAACAGTGTTATTTTTATTTTCGATCCGCCTGTGGATCCTTTACTTCCGATGTAATGCTTTGATGTTACATTATTTCGGATTGTAATATATTTATCCTTTTGCTTCCGCTGTGCATTTAAATATTGTGTTGTTTGACTATTGTGTTACCAACCACGTCACGATACTCCCCTACCGGGCCCTCCGGTAATACGTGGAAATTTGGGGTGTGACAATTCATCACCTCACCACCAGCAGCAGGATCCCTCTGGGGATTCATGATTCGTGGCAGTCACGCCACCACCTCCACCGCCGCCAGTTCATCTAGCACCTCCGGAACCACCAAGACGTAGGAGAACGGGCGCACGTATGTCTGCGCGAGCAGGGGATTTCCATTTTAGCACCCCTCGACACTCCAGTGGCAGTCATTATCCGCCACTGCTTGATGACCCACAACTGGGTGGACCCTCAAACGCAGTTCCAGAGAGGAACTCAGCACCGGTTGCACCACAGCCACCACCGATGGGTTTTGATAACCCAATTCCTGCATACACCGGGTCAATGGCGTATAACCCGTTTGATCAGCCGGCTCACATCAACTATAATTACGCTGAAGCCGACCCATACTTGGTAGCGGCCAATTACAACGCCCTTCACCCGGAAGGACCGTATGGAGCTCCTTGGGGAGTAGGGTACCCAACTCATGGGTACCAAATAACTGCTAGACCTATAATTCGGCAACAATCGCAGCCGCCTCGGTTTTCCCCGCCAGAACGGGAAGAAATTCTTCAGAGATTGGACCAAGTCGAGCGAAATTTTCACAGAGAGCGCAGGGAACGACAAGGCTTCCTCAAGGGCTTAGCAGGCTTGCTAAAAGGGAAGAAAAAGAGGGATCATTAAATCCCTACATGTATTGTTGTACTTTCTATTTTCAATCAAGTCCCTGCGTGGACATTCATCTTAGTACTTAGTCCCTACGTGGACTTGTATTTTTAGTCCCTGCGAGGACGTTTATTTTATTGATTGGTCCCTGCGTGGACGTGTATTTTTAGTTTAACCCCTGCGTGGGTAATTTGTCTACTAAAAGTCCCGTTTAGGGCGATATGTAATCTTTGAATATTAATGGAATGTAAGTTTATAAATTTCATTTTTGCCATTATATGCATAAAAATATTATACATGAAATAAATAAATCAAAAATCATTCCTTTATAATTTATCTGCCTATTAAATATCGAATAAGAATCTTAAAGGTATAACCTAGCCTACATGTCATTATAAGACTTGGCCAAGATGGTAAAACCTGTTTAAAAAGATTCGAATCCCTGTTAACATCTGAAAACATGTTAACACTCTTGGCAGACGTGATTAGTTGAAAATCACACACGTCATTTTATAAAAGGATTCCTAACCCAACTTAATGATCTATAAATCATGGGTTTAAATCATCAGTTAAGATGATCACTTATTAAACATCCATTAGTGATGTAGTGCCTACGGGCCTTGCTCATTTCCATATGAGCCAAAACACAGTGGTAGTTTACAACTCCCTGTCAGAAAAAGGTAAAGAACAATGTTCAAACCTTAGAGCCTTGATTCTCTGAAATCATAGCTTATGTTTTGAAAATGTCCTTGTGACTAGGACTTTTGTGCTACTAATAACACTGTTATTGTGTTGTAATTAGGATAAATTATAATGAAAATCCTAAATATATATGATTAACAAATTAACCAAATCTGGTCTATGTTTACCGTGGTTAATGAATTGCTATAAAAGACAATTCTATAATAAACTCCCTAGTAAACTATTGTCATTGTTTTATGCAACAGTTCAAATTAAAATGGCTGACTCGAATGAAATTAACAGTCACCCAAGGGAGAACAATGATAACGTCCGAATTAATATAACGGGTGCTGAACTGAAAGCATTAGTAGACGACGCTGTTACAAAGGCCTTAGAGCGGCAGTATGAAGAATATAGTGGGACTCGAAGCAGGACCCTATCTACGCCGCATTCAAAGCCTAAAACACACTCCGAGGCTCACAGCAAGCCACCCTCCAAAAAGGAAGAGCCAAAGAAAGATGATGATCGACACTCCTCAAACCACAACAGTGCTCCATCTCAAAAGATTGTTTTTAATCAAGGACGTCGTGACAAGGGTTGCTCTTATAAATACTTTGTTTCCTGCAAACCCCAGGATTTCACTGGGGAGAAAGGAGCCATTGACTGTATGACGTGGCTGGACGAGATGGACACAGTGGTCGATATCAGCGGATGCGCTGAAAGGGATATAGTAAAGTTCGTATCTCAATCATTCAAAGGAGAGGCCTTAGCCTGGTGGAGATCGTTGATACAGGCATCTGGGAAGATCCCATTGTACAACATGTCATGGGAGCAATTTGTTGCCCTCATCAGGGAGAACTACTGTCCTCAGCATGAGGTCGAAAAGATTGAGTCTGATTTCTTATCGTTGGTTATGAAGAATCTCGACTGTCAAGCTTACCTCACGAGCTTCAACACCTTGTCAAGATTGGTTCCGTATCTGGTGACCCCGGAACCCAAATGCATAGCTCGTTTCATTGGGGGTTTAGCCCCAGAAATAAAGGCAAGCGTGAAGGCCTCTCGGCCAACTACTTTCAGATCTGTCACTGATATATCTTTGTCCCTCACCTTGGACGCGGTCAGACAGAGATCGCTGAGGAACACCGATAACGAGAAAATGAAACGTGAAGATGACAGTTCACGAAGGTCAAACAAGAAGCACCGAGGAAACAATGACCACAGGAAAGGGTCTGAGCCCAAGAAAGATGGGCATCGGTCTAGTGATAAGCCCACATGCAAGGTCTGCAAGAAACAGTACTTCGGCAAGTGCAAGTTTGAATCGAACTCGCAGACTCAGTCAAGAACTTTTGCATGTGGTATATGCAAGTCCAAGGAACACAAGACCTTAGATTGCAAGAAGCTGAAATATGCAACTTGCTATAGTTGCAATGAAAAGGGGCACATTAAGACAAACTGCCCGAAATATGCAAAGAAAGCCAATGAAGGAAAGAAGACCAATGCTAGGGTCTTCAGGATGGATGCAAAGGAAGTGGTTCTAGACGACAATGTGATTATAGGTACTTTCTTTGTAAATGATGTCTATGCAAGAGTACTTTTTGATTCAGGCGCTGATAAGTCTTTCGTAGATAATAAGTTTTGCAATTTGCTGAACTTACCTGTTAAAACCTTAAGTGTAAAATATGAGGTGGAATTGGCAGATGGCACCATAGACACCGTCTCAACTGTGTTAGATGGATGTGTTATATCCATTAAGAACCACTCTTTTCCTTTGTCCCTACTTCCCTTTAAGTTAGCCGGTTTTGATATAGTTTTGGGTATGGATTGGTTATCTCATAACCATGCCCAAATTGTCTGCAAAAAGAAGCAAGTGGTGATCAAGAATCCGTCTGGTGAACCACTTACTATTCAGGGAGATACCCAGTATGGACTGCCTGAGCAAGAGACTATGCTCAAGGCCTCCAAGTGTTTGAAGAAGGGTTGTGTCATCTACATGGCACAAGTGACTCTTGACGAGCCGAAGCCCAAGATTGAAGAAATCCCCGTCATTTCTGAATACCCAGAAGTTTTTCCTGAAGAACTACCTGGTTTACCACCAGATAGGCAAGTGGAATTCAGAATCGACATCATCCCTGGAGCAACACCTGTTGCTAGAGCACCTTATAGGTTGGCACCAACGGAGATGAAGGAATTAAGGGCACAGCTAGATGAATTGCTAGCCAAAGGTTTCATTAGACCTAGTTCGTCTCCTTGGGGAGCGCCAATCCTGTTTGTCAAGAAGAAGGATGGATCGATGCGTCTGTGCATCGATTACCGTGAGCTTAATAAAGTCACAGTCAAGAATAGGTATCCATTGCCCAGGATCGACGATTTGTTCAATCAACTTCAAGGGGCAAGTTACTTCTCCAAGATCGATTTGAGGTCAGGCTATCATCAATTGAAGGTTAAAGATGAAGATGTGCACAAGACCGCATTTAGGACTCGTTATGGTCATTACAAGTTCCTAGTAATGCCTTTTGGGCTCACTAATGCACCAGCCGCATTCATGGATCTCATGAATCGTGTCTGCAAACCTTACCTAGATAAATTCGTCATCGTCTTCATCGATGACATTCTCATTTACTCCAAGAGTCAGGCTGACCATGAGAAGCATCTTCGATGTATTCTGGAATTACTTCAGCAGGAGAAGCTCTATGCCAAGTTTTCGAAGTGCGAATTCTGGCTCCGTGAAGTCCAATTCCTTGGACATGTTGTCAGTGAGCGTGGTATCCAAGTAGATCCCGCTAAAGTTGAGGCTGTTATGAATTGGCAAGAGCCGAAGACGCCTACTGAGATTCGTAGCTTCTTGGGATTGGCAGGATACTACAGGCGCTTTATTGAAAAATTTTCAAGAATTGCTACACCCCTGACTTCATTGACTCGTAAGAAAGTAAAGTTCGTTTGGGGTCCTAAGCAGCAAGAATCCTTCGATATTCTCAAGCAGAAGTTGAGCAATGCTCCTGTGTTGACATTGCCTGAAGGAATCGAAGAATTTGTAGTTTATTGTGATGCATCACACACCGGGATAGGATGTGTGCTTATGCAGAAAGGCAAAGTTATTGCCTATGCTTCACGACAGTTAAAGGTGCATGAAAAGAATTACACCACCCATGACTTGGAGTTGGGTGCCGTTGTATTTGTACTAAAGCTTTGGAGGCACTACCTATATGGTGTCAAGTGTGTGATCTATTCTGATCACAAAAGCCTCCAGCACCTGTTTAACCAGAAGGATTTAAACATGAGGCAGCGCCGATGGATGGAGACGTTGAATGATTATGATTGTGAAATCCGATACCATCCAGGCAAGGCAAATGTGGTTGCTGATGCCTTAAGTCGGAAGGAGAGAGTGAAGCCAATTAGAATCAATGCCAAGAGCATTGAAATAAAGAACAGTTTAATAGAAAGGTTGTTAGCTGCACAGAAGGAAGCTGTGCTGGAAGCTAACTATCCTAACAAAAAGCCCGGGGTAACTGAAGAACAGTTATCTCAAGACAAGGACGGAATTCTGAGATTGAATGGACGAATATGGGTTCCAGTTTATGGAGGACTTTGGGAAGTTATCCTCCAAGAAGCCCATAGTTCCAAATACTCCGTTCATCCTGGAGCTGATAAGATGTACCAGGATCTAAAGGCAAACTATTGGTGAATAGGCTTGAAGAAGTCTGTAGCTGCCTATGTAGCTAAATGTTTGACGTGTGCGCAAGTCAAAGCAGAACATCAGAAGCCGTCAGGTTTGCTACAACAGCCTGAACTTCCCACATAGAAGTGGGAAATGGTAACAATGGATTTTATCACCAAGTTACCTAAAACAAGGAAAGGAAACGATACAATATGGGTGATAGTTGATAGACTGACTAAGTCAGCACATTTCCTACCCATCAAGGAGACCTATAGCTCCGACATGTTAGCCCAATTGTACGTTGATAAGATTGTAGCTCTACATGGCGTACCTATAGCTATTATCTCTGACAGAGATACTAGATACACGTCACATTTTTGGAAAAGTTTCCAACAATCTTTGGGCACGCGCGTAAATTTCAGTACGGCTTACCATCCTCAGACGGACGGACAGAGTGAGTGTACAATCCAAACATTGGAAGACATGCTTCTTGCATGTGTGATCGACTTAGGTGATAGTTGGGATAACCACATGCCATTGATCGAGTTCTCATATAACAATAGCTACCATACCAGCATCAAGGCTGCGCCTTTCGAGGCCCTATACGGTAGAAAGTGCAGAACGCCCGTTTGTTGGGCAGAAGTTGGAGATGTCCAACTGTCAGGTCCGGAAATAGTCTTCGAAATGACGGACAAGATTGTCCAGATTCGTGACCGGCTGAAAGCTGCCAGGGATAGGCAGAAAAGCTACGCAGATTTAAAGCGTAAAGCTTTTAACTTCGAGGTAGGTGACAAAGTGTTACTTAAAGTATCACCCTGGAAGGGAGTGATGCGATTTGGTAAGAAAGGCAAGTTAAGCCCGAGGTACATAGGACCTTTCGAGGTCATCGAACGTGTCGGGTCGGTTGCCTATAAGTTAAACTTACCTGAAGAGCTCAGTGGTATTCATAACGTATTCCACGTCTGCAATCTGAAGAAGTGTTTCGCTGATGAATCACTGGTCATACCACATACAGATGTGCACATAGAGGAGAGCTTGAAGTTTGTAGAAAAACCTGTGTCGATTGAGGATTGACAGGTAAAGAAGCTTCGTAGGAAGCATGTACCTATTGTAATGGTAAAATGGGATGCCCGTAGAGGCCCCGAATACACGTGGGAGGTTGAATCCACAATGAAAGAAAAGTACCCTCATTTGTTTCAATAAATCTCGAGGTCGAGATTTCTTTTAAGGGGGTGAGGATGTAACACCTCGAAAATTCACGTCCTATAATGTGTTGACACGTGTCATAGGTTTGAACGTGTGAAAGAATGTTATAAAAGGATTAAAGTTGACAAACATGGAAAGTATGTGAATATACGGGTTCTGAATGTCAACAGTGAATAAATATATTTTATATTTAACCCTACATGATGCTCATATCTTCAAACGAATAAATCATGGATCATACGAAGCTAAATATGAAGGAAAGTGAGAGATTACAAACTACAGGGGTTAAATGTGTCAACATGTTTAAGTTATACCTCTGAGTGACCTTTTAGCAAAACCCGAAGCTTTGTAACAGCTAATTATGCTCACTAGAATGCACGATATAAATTTCATAAAGTTTCGTTATCGTATGAGAAAGTTATGATCAAATTCGTATGCGAAAGGTTAAAAGCGTCAACGATGAAGTTTAGGACTTTTCGGGTGACAATAAAGTTAACCGAAGACTAAACAAAGTGGGTATATGTCTTGAAGCCCTTATACATCAAAAAGGAGGGTTCAAAATGCAAGAAATAAAGTCGAAACAAAGTTTTCAAGAGCCAAGGACCAAAGCATAAAAAATCAAAAATTTGGATTTTGATCAGAAGGGGCGTCGCGCCACGCGAGGACCCAGGGGGGGTCTACGCGTGCCGCGAGGGGCTGTCTGCTCCGAAAACTTTGGGTTTTTGTCTGCCAACTCCATTCTAACCGACTTAGAATGATTTTCCTCATCTTGCACGACGCCTAAACAACCCCTAGGCCCTTAGGGACATCTGTTGATGATCCATGGCCAATGCTAGCACTTGTTGTCAATGATCTAAGTGCTTTTGAACACTATATAAAGGGCCTTGTTGCAACCATTGTAACCACACCTTCCATCTGCATATCTGATCATTTATGGAGCTCCAAAGCAGACTCAAGTGATCACTAATCGTGCATAGGACTTCAGTAAGTATGCTTAACCTTTCTTAGTTGAGTTTTTACTTAGTTTTCGCTTAAAAGTCAACCCGTCGTAATTAACGGTTGACTTAACGATTAATCATTGTTGGTCCAGTGATTAATCGAATTGAAAGTAGTTATAAGTTGGTAATTATGTGGGCAATAAACCCTTAAAAGGGCACCCTCTGATTCCCACTCTAACTAGGTCAAATGTCGGGTCAAACTTGTTATTAAAAAGTCAACAGAATGCTTAATTTTCAATTTATGAATAATTAGCAATGTAGAACCCATACAACCTGTTTGATCATTAATATAACTTGGTAATTAATGTAAGAACATGTCTAAACATGTTCAACCCGACAAATTTCAGAAGAGACCCGGTTCGGAACCGAAAGTCGCAAAACTTTGACTTTTGCTTTGACTTCAGTTCTGACCCATTTTAGAATGTTTTAGAAATGCCTTAGAGCTTCCTTAGGACCAGGTTACATGCTAGTATAACCCTCTGTGATTATACACCTTGGTTCATTAGTTAACCAATTAATATGCATGATTCCGTTAATTGCCTATATGTTGACCATTATGCCCTTTTCACCATAAAACGTGATTTTTGGAAATGTAAAAGAGTAGAAACCTTAATTACTGAATTATAAACTTGTAACCAAAATTTGACATCAGTTTGAGGTATAGGTTGAGAGTTATGCTCATTAGCGTAATTATAAAGCTTTTTAGCAATTTAACGGCATAATTAGCATATAGCCTATTTAAACCTACTTTTTGATATCAAACTTCTTACCCACTGATGTAATATATTATTTTGGGATTTTTGAAGATTTTTAATTAATTTTAGGCTGAGCATAACTTAGAGTATTAAGGTTAAGTCGGTAATTGTCGGTTTTGCCCTTTTGGGCTATAAAATAAGTTTTACATATCTTTTTGACCCCAAACCTTTTGCTACTGAATTTATATGATAAATAAATTATTTTAAACCTTCTGGAATAATAAAATATCAGCTTTCTATATAGAACCCGGAAACGGCTTCTAATCGCCTTTTTAAGCGTTTTTAACGCATAGTATGTACTAAAACTATTTTAAGCATACAAGGGTTGATACCTACTGATATTTTAGGTAAATTATAATATTTTAACAGTAAGCAAAAGTTGTTTAACTCAGACTTCAGTTTTGAGCTTTTAAGCTTATGTGAAATTACCAAAATGCCCCTTCGGTGCATAGTTTGGTTATAATTGATAAGTTTCACATATATGCAATACCTTACTGTTACAACTTATCAAATTAAGTATTTTTGCTGATTATATCAGACCTGTAACTCAGGTTAATACTTGAACTCTTTTATAACCTTATAAATGACCAAACTACCCCTTCGGGGCATAGTTTGTGTTTAAATTCGTTTCGGGCATAATAATAGATATCTTACTGATGTCACAACATACTTGAGGCATATTAACTTAGGAAACCTGTATATAGCTCTTATGATTACCCGCTACGCCTCTTACGCATTCGGTTCGGTTTATGTAACTAGTTTGCATAAATTGCCCGAAACGGGTCAAACCTTATCGGTTTTATCTCAAAATCCAGAATGTGTATAATATACCCATATTAAGCAAGTCTTCAAACTTGTCGGGTCTAAATCACATTCTATTCCGGTCTTCGCTTAATCGTGCGTACAACCGTATCTTTAAAACTAACCGGTCTAAGTTTAGGCTTAATTAAAGACCCGTTAGGATTCTAATAGGTTATTATAAACCTTCGTTCCTGAATAGGAGGACCAGTAAAAGCTACTTGCATTTGTTGTTTGTGAAATATACTTGCAAAGGTAAATACTTTTAACTTATTTTCCCTATACGGGCTTGGGGTACGGTATATAAAATACCGCTTGGTCGGGCATTAAATCTTCCATCGTATGGTGGTTAATTGATATTTGATCGGCCCGTTTAAATTGTTTTGTTTGCTTAAAGCCTTTGGGAAGTTAATGACCATGTCCCGGATATCCTTGGCATCAGTTTACGAAATGGCCACGACCTAAGCGCGGGGTGTAGGCGTACACCCGTTAGTGACAAAATAAATAATGTGGTGTGTCTATTGATCTTTAACCCGGCACGATCCGGGCTACTGAACGCCTAAGGAACATGTAATTCTTTTACGAGATTATATAATTAAATAATTATCCCAAGTTATAAAGAGTTTGTGCCACGTGCATTCAAATCAATTTTATTAAACTTTTCAAAATGAGTCAGTTGAATGTATTTACCAGTGTAAACTGACGTATTTTCCCAAAAAGATTAAGTGCAGGTACTGCTCGTAATAGGCTGGAATTCTCCTTAGCATCAAAAGAGTCTCGCAAGCTTAAGATGCCTAAAGTCTGTTGAACTACTGTTTCCTATTTTATTTTCGATCCGTCTGTGGATAAACAATCGACTGTTGTGATACTTGATATTACAATATTATATTCGGTTGAATTATATCTTTCATTTGCTTCCGCTGTGCATATTAAATATTGTGTTGTTTGACTGTAATGTTGCCAACCACGTCACGATACTCCCCCACCGGTCAAACATGGAAATATCGGGGTGTGACATCGTGGAATATTACTTCTGCCTTTACGACGCCTCCTCGCTATCGCAATCGATCTCTCTTATTTGAAACGTTCTCGCTTGTCAACTCTCGGTCAAATCACTCGTTGTATCGCTACTTACGCAGGATCAACTCTCAAAAGTCTACCTGTTGGATTAATTTCGGGACGAAATTTCCTAAAGCAGGGGAGACTGTAACAACCTGCACTTTCGTGCGTTGTTACTACTCGATATACTCATTACGCCTAGCACCAGAGATTCGAATCATAATGTGACTATATCGCATACATCGCTATTCGAAGGATAATCGCATATTTTCGCAATATATTATAGCTACATCACATCACAAACACTAACACTCACAATGACATTGAGTGAGGACTTATTCTACCCTCCTCGGTGGCCGTGATGTGTCGAAACGCAAACAATTAACGCTAACAAAGACTCTCGGGTGAGTGCTACAGCTCCAGTCGTCGTGACGATGATGACAATACGAGCGAGTGGTACCCCATCAGTCATTGTGGCACAAAGCACAATAACGTTTCCGATGACATCGAGAAAGGACCTATACTACCCTCCTTGATGGCCGTGAAACATCGCTAATAATCGCATACTTGAATCGAAAACCGATTGTTTTATCGAAGCTTTGAAATATGGATACGTAAATATGACCCCTGGTGATATATATATACATATATAATAATAATAATATAAATTAACTATAGAAAGCGCGTACCCCAAAAGCTATCGCAACACTCAAAAACGAAGAAATCCCCCGCGCCGGAGTGGCCAACCGGATGGACAGCCTCATCCGAACGGATGGGCCATCCGAACCGATAGCCATCCGAACGGATAGCCATCTGAACGAATGGCCATCCGACCCAAAATCCTTCAGCACCACTTTTGCCTATAAATAGCAAGTCACATCACTATTCAAGTGATGTGATAGCTCCCACTCGACCAAGCATGCTCTGGGACCCTTTTCTCTCGATTCCTCGCGATTCCGGTAAGATTTCAACCTAAAAACTTGTACTTCTACAATCTACACTCAATTCTACATCATTCTGTCTTTCAAAACTCAGTTTCTAACCATGAATTCTACTGATTTGAGGTGTTTTAAGGTGATGTCACCAAGAGTTCATATGAACTTCAAAGTGTGACCTCATTCCACTATAAACGACTCAGATCTGGGTGATTTCTGCACGTTTTTATAGCAATCTCACCTAAAAATATACGTATCTAATCAAGAACTGAACGATTTCGGGATTAAACATGAGAAACCGTCAAGAACGGCCAGATCTGATGGAACGGGGTGGTTCCCGGCCGTTAGAACGGGTCGAAACTGATGAAATATCATTGTTTAAAACGATATCGTAACATCTCAGTGAAACCACACGTATTCCTTCCGAAAACACTCGAAAACAGTTGATCGGGACGCTAAAACATACGTGTTATCCGACCAGACAACATGTCATCCGAACGGACCACATGCCATCCGATCGGATAGCATGTCATCCGACCGGATATCCACTAATCAATCACCATCCAAACGAGTGACCATCCGACCAGATTCCCATCCGACCGGATAGTCACTAGTCAATGGTTACCCCCAAACGAGTGACCATCCGACCGGATTGCCATCCGATCGGATAGTCACTAAGCAAACCTCATCTCAAACGAGTGACCATCCGACCAGATTGCCATCCGATCGGATAGTCACTAAACAAACATCATCCAAACGAATGGCCATCCGGCCGGATTGCCATCCGACCGGATAGCCACTGACCATTGTTTCCTTCAAACGAATGGCCATCCGGCCGGATTGCCTTCCAACCGGATAGCCACTGGCCAATGACTTCTTCTAACAAGTGACCATCCGATCGGATTGCCATCCGACCGGATGGCCACTAGTCACCTGTTTCGCTCGTCACCATTTAACGCACTCTCAATCGATTAGGCTAACTCAGACGCGTTCTCAATCGACCAATCAAGTGGTGCTTAATTGCTGAACAAGCACTGTGAGTATACTTGAACCCTTTTTAATCGCATTTTGGGTGTAACATACGTTTCTAACAAATCGAACTTATTAAACGAATTATTCAATCAATCGAATGATCACTTGCGAATAACTGTTATGCATAGATATACATGATGCTAGTTGCATATGTGCTAGGGCTTATACTCGCGACGTCCCACAATGACTAGTATAGTACTATTGCGCCCCACGGGGTCTAGTTTTCCATCGCATATTCGAGCATCGAGGACCTAGTTGGTAGTATCAGCTTTGTGAGTGTATATGTCGTGTGTTACGTTTATGCATATGGAAATTCGCTACACATTTTACTCTATTACGCTATACTTATCAAACCTGTATACTCGCCAATACTTTTGTATTGACAAATATTTTAACGTATGTTGCAGGTTAGATTTGCAGGTTAGATTGCAGGCTATTTCAAATCAAGCTAGGAAGTCTAGAAACTCAACTAAAATCTAGGTTGTCGGATTTGTATTGTTCGAGAGGACAAGAAATCTGTGATAACTTATGTGATTGTATTATTTGTTAGTATGGGATAACGAAGGTATTAAATATTATCGCAATATAGTTGTTATGGATTCTCTTGAGCAATCTGATTCGCCTAGTGCCGCGCCCCGATGATTCTGCCATCGGTTGGGGTGTGACAACTTAAGGCAAACGGGTAGGTGAACAATAATATGCTTATATTCAAATCGGTTATTCGCCTAAATAGTTTACTGAACATGAACGTGAATCAAAGGGACTTAGAGGTTGTACCGTGGCTAAGAAAATGGGTAGGAAATGGAAATATATATGCAAAGTAGCTAACAATTCAACCTGGTCTTTTATTTCTAACTAAGCAAAACATAAACAACTATATACAATACATCAATCTCTTTTTCTCTTTTTTTTTCATTGCTTTTTCTCATTTTTTTTTCATTTCATTTTTTTTTTCATTTTCTTTTTTTTTTAACAAACAATTGAAACATCACATAACAAACATACTAATATAAAATGCTAATACTACTAGACCGGGTCGAATACAGGTTAATTTTTTAAGAGAAAGTAGGCACGGGTTAACAAAAGATCGGCTCAAAGCTCAAATGGGCTACTAAAGTCCAAACCCCCGCCCCTCTCGCTACCATGCTCATATATATAATTTATGAGGTCCAACACCTCAAATCCCACACTCGCACACACCATGACGAGGCTACCTAAATGCCCTTATCATTTTCACATGCATATCATTCATCACAACCTTTTCATCACACGTATCTTATATTAAGTTTATCATTGACCCGCTTCTTTCCCAAGCTTCCATGCCCTTATCATTTTCACCATTTGGTAATATCGACTAATGAATTGTTTGGCAAGTATTACGAATTTACAGAATGAATAGCGGAAGGATTTCGTTGCTATCATCTAACATGGTGGATGAAGTATTAAACGGATCTTAGCTTTGATCCGAGCAAGGTATGTGTGTTAGAATTGTTGTTAAGTGGTAGGATTGGTTAAATATGCGATGAAGTCCTTTGTTGTAAAGGATGGAGCAATGTTGACAAAAACGCCCTTGATAGGTATATCGGGAAAACGACCTTAAATGTCATTTGGAAACAAGCTAATCGATTAGAGTAATGTTTTGGTCATGTGTGAAAGCAAAGAGTATGGTTTTGTATGTCATAGACCATTTAATGCGTAAATACCCATAACGGGTCAAAATAGGCTTTTTAGTGGAAATGGGTTAAGAGGATGCAAGACATCCAAGAATTTAATCTTTTATGATAAACAACATTGAAATTATAAGGCTCATGAGAAATTGAGGTCAAATAAACAGATTATTTTGATAAATGCATGAACGGGTCAAAACTTAGTAAAAAGGTGATAAGTCGATAGCTTAAAAGTCTAGAATTTTGTTAATCTGGATGTCGAATGTTAACTCCATGTGATGGAGAATTAAATTACGATCACGTAGGAAAAAGAATCGGGTAAAACGGATCAAAAACGAGAAAGTTATGCTCGTTTCCGTAAAACTGAGTTATGCTGGGAATATGCAGCAACAGCTGCGAACATTCTGTTAAAAAGGGGGGGGGGGTGGCACGACACGACGACGAAGGCCATAGGCCGTTGCGCGACGCCACGGGCTCCAGGATATTGAAAAAATCATATTTTATTTGTATATGCAACGCGAACCCGTTTAGACCGATTTTAAACGCTTATATACTAAGTATGATTAATTTATTTCATGTTTTAGGAAAGGTAGGTATGTATGTGTGTATGTATTTACGCAAATAGTAACATATGGGCGTATGCACGTATGTAGACGTGTATGAACATATGTACGTATGTAGGTATGTATGTATGTATGAATTTATGCAAGTAGGTATATATGGGCGTATACAAGTATGTAGTCATGTATGAAGGTATGTACGTATGTAAATATGTGAGTGTGCACGTATGCAATCAGGTATGCATGAATTTTTGCAAGTTTTCAATACTATACAGTATTAACGCTATTAATAGTGCACCTCGAGAATGAAGTGTAATGCAGGTACACTATTGAAGTCTCACCAGGATTGATGTTTACATGGAAAGCTTAAATGTAGAGGAATATCGGAATGAGAATTATACGAGTATGAATCTGGTTAAGTTTATAATGTGTGCTAATATAATGAACGTATGTGGTGAGTGCAGGTTGTACGAGACACGAAGGATCATCGAGGAGTAGAGATCAAGGACCGAGTCACAAGATAGATTGTACGGGGAAAGTTGGTGAATGTAATATAGTAAAAATAAGTTATGTTTTATTCTATAAATGAGTTAGATGGATGTATTCAATATAAAAGAGTTGTTTAAAAAAATGAACTTTCAAGTAAGGCATAAAGTTTATAATGAAAGAAATTTTATGGCACGAATTTTCCGCTGCGACTTTTTATCAAATACGTGTTAGGGTCTTACATCGTCACGCTACGCGATGATGATAAGGAAGTGCGGTCGCGTAACGCGACGCCTCCTTGTTCGCCAGAAGACAAGTTGCACCACGTGGCATGCCTACATCGGGACTCATGCCACCTATGCCCTAAACTACCCCCTTTACGTAACGCGAAGGTGAAAAAAGGAACCTAGGTCGCGCGATGCAACGAGGTCGAAAATCAGCTATAAATTGGACGAGAATTGAGCATTTCAAACTGCTCATTTTCTTTTTGTCTTTCTCTCTCGAAACACTGTCCTTATACCCGAAGCCCTAAAACTCTGCTCCGTAATCAGCGTGCTAACCCGGATCACTGGTACGATACCCTGTCCTATCAATCTGAAACCAAATCAACGGATGTTAAAGTGCTGCTTGAATAAGGCTATACTTTGTCATCTGCGTTGTGGTTTTGATCTCGTGATTATCGTTAAAGTTTGAATTGGGTTAATACACTAATACGTGTTGCATTGTGTGTTTAATTAGGAACCCAAGCCTTAGACCAGAAGCCTATTACTGAAAACCCTAAATTTGCAAAGTGAGTCATTCTCCTTTACTCAAATGATTTTGCAAAACCCTAAATGTTTTCTAAGTTGTATTTATAGTGATTAGGTTTTTGTATTCTGAAATTACTGCCAATATGTGGTGTTTTGTATACATTACTAGTCCAACGCTGTTATTAGACAAATAGTTAGCCAATAGTGATATGACCACAGCCACCTAATTGGATATGTGACAAATACTAATTAAGTAATTGAAAGATTTAAACAAATGTAAAAACCCTTAATGTTGTAATTACAACATTGTATTGCTTTATATAAATCTGAATGAACTCACCAGTATTTTTCTCTGATAAAATATTTTTAAAACGCGTTTCAGGTTATTTAATGTGAAGAGAAGGAAAAGTGTTATGAGGCACTCAAGCTTAAATAAGTGGCTATGTAAACCTCAATAAAACGTGTTTTGTAATCAAGGTTTGTCCCTGTAAAAATCCTTTATATAATTATGGGTTTCATCCCACAGTTTATGAATGAAAACTACGGTGTATTGAAAACTCTGATATTTTTCCTGACACTCATTCCTGATGAAATTCCGATGTTATAATTTTAGTAAACACCGGTACCACTTGTATCTGCTCACGGCTCCTGCCCAGGGTAGGGTCAGGGGTTGTAACAGTACGTGAGACAATTTTTTTTTTCTCTAAATAAACTTTGTAATACACATATATTTCTACTGAACCAAACCAAACCGATATCGGTAAAACAACATCAGTAAAAGTATTCATTTTTATGGTTTTTGTTTCGATATAAGTCGGTTTCGATATTTTCTCAATACCAGTACCGAAGTCATACTGTACCATAAACGTAACTTTGTAATTCACAACTTTATGCTTGTAACTTTTATTTGATTAGGTCATTACAATTGTAAATAATATTTTATGTTTTGTGTATATACCAAGTTCCCATCACATCTGGGGAGAAATCCTACTTTATGAAAATATAAACAAGACCTTTGCCATGTGAAGTATTAATTATTTCTATTAAATTTTTTATACTTTTTTTTATAATATTACTGGTTACTAGGTAGGGGTGTGCATGGGTCGGTTTGGTTCGGTTTTTACTATTAACCATAACCATAACCGCTAGTTCGGTTATGGAGTTTTGGTAACCATAACCAAACTTCGGTTACGGCTAATTGGTTATAAGTCGGTTATGGTTCGGTTTTGGTTAATTTCGGTTAAGTAACCAAGCAAGGTTTGAAATAAATAGGGTTGTGCACAATTTGAACTTAGCTTGAGCCTATTTTATAAGATAATGAATGTAACACCCCGTGTTTCGAAAGTCAAAGTCAAAGTCAAGATTAAAGTCAAAGGAAGAAAAGATTGCTAATTGCGATCTGTCACTCCTTGGTCAACTCCTGTTTTGACTTCTTTGACTAGTAGATAGTCTATTTATGTTATCGCGTTAGTTGTATTATGTGGAGTACTTGTTAATAATCGAGGTTTAACCGCATATTAATCGCGTGTTTAATCGATTTATCGCTTATCGCTAACGCATTCGCAACTCGAATTATGTAATCTGGATATTGTTTTACGTGTGTGTGCAATTTATGTGTTACTTATGCATGTTATGTTTATGTTGAGGTGTTAATCGCAATCGCAAACCAATCGCATCGCAATCGAATCAAGAACGCTTAACGCAAGTCCAATATAGTGATTTTATGTTAGATATAGTAGTTGGGATTAAAAGTATTTAATGGGTAATTCTATCGCATCGCAAAGCTCTACACGCGAATCGGAACGACAAAACTCATCGCGCCAAACTCATGGATCGAATGGCCAACCGACCGAGTGGCCATCCGATCGGATTGCCATCCGATCGGGCTGTCATCCGATCGGGCTGTCACCCGATCGGGCTGCCACCCGATCGGGCTGTCACCCGATCGGGCTGTCACCCGATCGGTTTCCTCACTTTCCTTTTTAGGAAACCCTATAAATACCCCCACATGTCACATCACTTGATGTGACAGCTCTCACTCGACCCAGCCGCACTTCAGCCTCATTTCTCTCGATTTCTCCCGATTCTTGTAAGTTTTCAACCTAAATCTTGTACTTTCTTGATCCACACGCACTCCTACACCTTTCTATCTTTTGAATCTTAACTTTTAACCGTGAAATCACCGGATTTGAGGTGTTCTAGGGTGATGTCATCATGGAGTTCTTATGAACTTCAATGTTTGGCTTCATTCCACCAAGAACAACTTAAATTTGAAGGATTTCCACAACATTTATCAATGATTTCACTTAGATCTACACGAGTTCATGGATAAAAGGATTGAGAGAAGGTTTTCCAACTTTCTTTCAACTCTTTTACACTCAATGCACTCAAACCCGATAGAATCGGACCTTGTTCTGATCTTCTACTCATTCTTAGTGATGCATTAGTTCCAGATCTGAATTCTATCCGGGAGAGATATTGATTTCGGGTTTGAACATGAACTACCAACTCGAACCGGGAACCGGTCGGACTAGGGTGATTCCTGTTCGGTCGGGTCACTTGGGCCGAGATAAGGGTTCTGTTGTTCAAGCAAGATATCAAATCGTCTCGTTTAAAGCTACAACACTTCAAACAGAAACAAGTGTTAGGACGATCAGAACGTCGGAACGGATTGTCGTCCGATCGGATTGCCATCGGATCGACCGGCCATCCGATCGGTTTGCACTTGGTTCCATACTTAAACTCTTATTCAAACATTTCAAGGAATCTGGACGTTGAACGGATTACCGCCCGATCGGATTGCCATCTGATCGAGCGACCGTCCGATTGTGTGACGTTTAGGACTTTGGTACTTAAACAATTTTCAACATGTTCAGTACGTACGGATTGCCACCCGATCGGATAGCCATCCGATCGAGTGACCGTCCAGCTGTTAACTTGTTCTCAGACTGAGAAGCCTCGCCAATCGGATTGCTATCCGATCGACCGACCTATCGATCGACCGACCTGAAAGGTAGAGATACCTCTCTATTTTTTAAAATGCTACAACGAAAACTTCAAAGTACAAACCATCATACACAAACACATCCTCACCAAACGAGGTGACAATCCAATCGAATGGCCATCCGATCGGATGACCATCCGAACGGATTGCCACCTGATCGACTGGCCATCCGATCGGATTGCCATACGATCCTTGGTACTCATGCACCATTTTATGCGCTGACTTTCGCTTATGCTATTGTTAACTGTTCAGGCTAATTCCGCTCTAGCGCTCCCTTCAATCCATTAACTCTATCGTTGTGAGTATACTCGAACCCTTTTTGCTTTATGCACTTTTGGGTGTTACATACGTTACTTATTCTAAATCACATCAAACACACTACACAATACTTTAACGCTAACCGCTACCGCATGTTATACGTGACCTGATGAATGCTTGTTATGTTTACACATAGATTGCTATCTACCTACCTTAGCAACAATAGTACTATAGTTTGGACTCAGCACCTGTTCACTCAGGGGTTGTTAAGGACTATTAATCACATGATTCGCAGTAGTGAATATGTGTTACGAACTGCCTTGCGCAGTCAACCCGCAGTCATTGGTATTGATAGGATCATGTCGATAACTTACGTGCTTCACATCACACGTTGTACGTGCTGGTTATGCGTAAACGATTTCGAACTCTATTATGCTATTATCAAACTTGTATGCTCACCTTTACACTATGTGTATTGACTTTTACTTTAACGTATGTGGCAGGTTCTTAAGATGCTAGGACGCCTTGTTTTCTATGTGATGAAATCGAGGCTAGGAAAGAGTCTAGAAACAAACAAACAAACAAACTATCTTATTTGAAATCTGAGTTATCGGATCAGTATTTGTTTATAAGACAATTATTTGTAATAACTGTTTTATTTAGATATGTTATGGTATAGGACATGACGTTTTAAATATCTGGTAATTAATAGTTGTTATGGATACTCATGGACAATCTGTTTCGCTAAGTGCCGCGCCCCAATGTTTCCGCCATCGGTTGGGGTGTGACAGATTGGTATCAGAGCCATAACTATAGGGAATTAGGCAAGACTCGACCTAGTCCGGGTTGATGTCTTAGAACGACCTAGTCTATAGTTTAAGTACCAACAGACCGACTTGTGCATACCCATTAGGGTTTTGCACAAGCTTACTCGCTAATTCTCGCTCGAACTCGCTGTACACTACACACTTGCGCGAACATCGCATACTACAGTTTTGCACAAGATCAACCTTTCCTAAGGTTGATTACACACACAAACGAATGATCTGGTTAAGATTAGGTATGAAAACCGCAAACTCTCGACCAGATTACTCTTTTGAATTTCTATTTTTACTATAAACAGGAGAAATTGCGTTGAATTAGGAGTGAAATCCATACTTCGACGCAAATCTCCTTATCTATCTCGTGGTTTACCACACAAAACAGGAATGTAGTCGCTAAGTTAGGGGTGAAGCCCGAACCTTGATGACTCGTTCTACTCTCAAATGTGGTTTTACAACACTCTCACCAAAGTCTCGACGGACTCCAACGACTTGAAGTCACACCAAACTGGAAGGATGTGTGCCATTCGCCCAAATTCGAGGCGAGAGCACAGTCCCGAAGGCCAAAGTATGCACTTAAAGTCCTGGTGAATAGTCGAATCACTTTGGGAAGTCGACGTCTATAACACCCGAGACAATATACTCTCGATTTCTATGTGTTTTGATTCTGAGCCCGCAACTGCTGACTCTGATATTTGTCGATTTTATGTGGAATTTATGTGTCATATGTGATTATACGTTTAGATTTTGGTGGTTTATTCATTTTCGCTATTTAATTCGACCAACACGCACAACTCGCACTGCACATCAATCTCAATACGTCAACAAATCGCTGGTCATCGTTCGAAATCGCTGCTCTATACTCGCAATCGCTAAAATTAATCGTTATACGCGCTGTGAAGGGTAGGGAATACGTGCAACATATAGCTAGGTTTCTATATTCTGACTGCCTCATGTGCTTCTGTGCCTTACGTGTCTATGTGTTTCTGTGCTCTACGTGAATATGTGTTTATATGTTTATGTGCCTATGTGATTGGGTGCTTATGTGGATACGTGTTCCTGAGCTTTATGGTAATCGCTAGACTATACTAGGAATAATCGAAAATTTGTGTTGAGTCCTATGGCGATGTCTGTTGCAGAAAATGTCGTCATCTGGATCTCGCGCTACTCAAGCTGCTCGCCGAAAGCAAGCAGATAAACGCCTCGCCGCTATGGTTGCTAAGAAAATGGAGAAAGTTGTTCCTCAGATCGTCAGTGAACTGTACGAAAATGTGAGCAAATCTTCTGAAGAGTCCAGGACTAAAACCCCTAAGACTGCTTTTAGCTTCAAGCAGTTTAAAGCTTGTGGACCGAAAGAATTTACTGGCAAAGATGGTCCTACGGCCTTATTCCAATGGTTTGATTCGATCGAGGTCACCCTGCGCCAGAGTGGCTGTCCTGACGATCTCCGCACTCTGAATGCTACAGGTGTCTTCCAATCCCTTGCGCTAGATTGGTGGGTGACCGAGAGAAACAAACGCAGAAACGATGCAGCTTATGGTTTGACGTGGGATGAGTTGAAGGATGTCATGTTGGAAGAGTTATGCCCACCCCACGAGCGCCAAAAGTTGGAGGATGAATTCTGGCATATCAAGCAGAAGGATGGTGACAATGCTGCTTTAACTGCTCGCTTCAAGCAGCTTAGCATAATCTGTCCTGATCAAGTCAAGACTCCTGATGTAGCGATCAAGAAATATATTCGAGCTCTACCAGATTGTGTCGTAAATTTTGTGCAAGCTTCAAAACCAGCAACAATTGAGGAACCTTACCTGCTTGCAGCTGAAATAAACGACAAGCGAGTCAAGTCTGGCTACTGGGATAAAGCCGCCAAGAATCTACATCAAGCTACCACCGCACCAACCGTTGAAACCGCCGCCACTCCTCAGTCTTCAAAGGCCTCTCGTCGCAAGAGGAAGAACAACAGCAACTCCAGTAACAAAAACTGTGCTGTAACCACTGCTGCCCCACTCCAAGCTGTACCAGCTCAGCAGCGAACTCAACACTGCCAGGTCTCGGCGTCGGTAACCCAAGCACCGCCGGCAAAGCGTGCTTATACTGGTCCTCACCCTGTCTGCCCGACTTGCACCTATCACCACCTAGTGGGAATCACCTGCATATTTTGTGTACACTGCAACATGTACGACCATTTCATCGCCAACTGCCGTACAGGTCCTCGACAAGCACCAGCTACTGCTCATCAAGCTCTACTTCCTGCTCCTCAAGGGAAACAAGCAGCTCCTGCACCCGCGGTCAATGCTAGAGTCTGCTTTGATTGTGGTGATCCTAACCACTTCGCAAACATGTGCCCCAATCGGGTTGTGAAGCAAGAGCAACAACAGCAGCAGCCCCAGCAACAGCAGTAGCAGCCTCAGCAACAAAGCAACACGCCGCTCGTGCTCGAACTTTCAACATTAATGTGCGTCAGGCTCAGGATGACAACAACGTGGTCAATGGTACGTTCCTTGTGAATGGTATTTATGCTTCATGTTTGTTTGATACTGGAGCCGATAACTGTTTTGTATTGTTTGAGTTCGAAAAGCTTTTTAATCGTAAGCGCGCCCATCTCCCCTCGACGTTCGATGTTGAAGTTGCCACTGGAAGAACCATCGTCGTCAACTCTGTTCTTCGTGATTGTACTCTCGAACTCAACAATCACATCTTTCCTATCGACCTTATTCCGATGCAGCTCGGTAGTTTTGATGTCATAATAGGCATGGACTATCTTCGCGAAAACCATGCCGAAGTGGTTTGCTTCGATAAGATGATTCGATTCTCGCTCGCTAATGGTGATCAACTTTGTGTGTATGGTGAAACCCTCTCGAAAGACCTCAAGCTCATGTCATGTATCCAAGCTAGCAAGTATCTCCGCAAGGAATACAGAGCTTTCTTGGCTTACATTGTAGTAGCGGAGAAGGAAAAGAAAGGAAAGACTGAAGTGAAAGACGTTCCTGTTGTTTGTGAATGCCCTAAAGTTTTTCCGGAAGATCTCCCAGGTTTACCTCCGAGTCGTGATATCGACTTTCGCATCGACCTCATTCCTGGAGCAAACCCTGTTGCAAGAACTCCTTATCGACTCGCTCTGTCCGAAATGCGCGAACTCTCGAATCAGCTCCAGGAATTGCTTGACAAAGGCTTCATTCGCCCTAGCACCTCTCCTTAGGGCGCACCAGTCCTTTTCGTCAAAAAGAAGGATGGGTCGTTCCGGATGTGCATCGACTATCGGGAATTGAATAAGCTGACGATCAAGAATCGTTACCCTCTACCTCGCATCGATGATTTGTTTGACCAGTTACAAGGTGCTACGTGTTTCTCCAAGATCGATCTACGCTCAGGCTACCACCAGTTACGCATACAAGAGGAGGATATTCCCAAAACCTCTTTTCGCACTCGATACGGCCACTACGAGTTCGTTTGTGGCAGGTGGCAGGTGCTTACCTTTACTATTATCAAACTTGTATGCTTACCTTTACACTATGTGTATTGACTTTTACTTTAACGTATGTGGCAGGTGCTTAAGATGCTACCTTTACACTATGTGTATTGACTTTTACTTTAACGTATGTGGCAGGTGCTTAAGATGCTAGGACGCCTTGTTTGATGTGTGATGAAATCGAGGCTAGGAAAGAGTCTAGAAACAAACAAACTATCTTATTTGAAATTTGAGTTGTCGGATCAGTATTTGTTTATGAGACAATTATTTGTAATAACTATTTTATTTAGATATGTTATGGTATGGGACATGACGTTTTAAATATCTGGTAATTAATAGTTGTTATGGATACTCATGGACAATCTGTTTCGCTCAGTGTCGCGCCCCGATGTTTCCGCCATCGGTTGGGGTGTGACAATGAAGACTAATTTTTTTGGTTAAACTACCGATTTAGGGTTTTTTTAATAAGGTAATTCTCAAATAAAAACAATTATGGCCATAACACCTTAGTTCTTTATCAAAATAAATGGCATCTACATCAAGATCATTTTGTTACTAACATACTTTTATCTTAGTAAAGACCCTCTATATGGTTTTGTAAAACACAAATCCATTATATAAAGTTAACATCACATGTTCGGTTCGGTTTCGGTTATATCGGTTAACCAAAGCTTCATAACCATAACCATAACCGATTGAGCGGTTATATAAAGTTTCATAACCATAACCATTGGTTATATTGGTTATCGGTTATTAGTGGTTCGGTTATGGTTCGGTTATCGGTTATGGTGGTTAATTTGCTCACCCATATTACTAGGTTATAGTTCTGTGTATTACACATGTTGAATAATAAAAAAAATTTGTTTGCAGAGCATAAAAAGACAAGTAGGTGTAGGGATGAGCAAATCGTTCCCGATACCTATACCGGTACCGAATTTACCAAACCGGGTACTTTTTCGGTACCGATTCGGTACCGACTTTCAGCATTTTTGGTACCGGTTCGGTACCGGTTTTTACCCTCAAATACCGGTACCGGTACCGAACCGTACCAAACCGGTTATATTCGGTACCGGTACCGTACCCACTTTTGGGGATTTTCGGTACCGGTACCGTACCCACTTTTGGGGATTTTCGGTACCGGACGGTACCGAGCCCATCCCTAAGTAGGTGTACTTGAGAATTATTCTACAAGCTTGCAATCTTTTCCTCATAGTAACTTATACTTAACTCACATCTACAGTGCTTGATCATTAATTCTTTGGGAAGCTGACCTTACATCCTCTTAGGGTTGTTCAAATCGCTCGTCACTCATCACTCACTCGCCGATCGCTCAGAAAACGCTCTGAATATGCACGCTCGGTTTGTTTCAATTTGCAAACCCGCTCGGCTCGGCTCGAATTAATTTTTATTAATTTGTTACATATATAATTATATATGCACACACAAATTACATGTATATTCATATTTTATACATACCGCTCTATTAGATTTGGATCACTATACTTAAATATACAATTATATTTATGCATACTAGCCTAATCAAACCAATAAAAATTCTAACACCAACTTTAAAACTAAAACTCTAAGTCGTGAAGCGACATTTTTTTACATCTTTCTCTCATCAATCATCAGTTGTCAATCGTCTCTCGCTCTCACCATACGCCACAATGCGACAATTGTTCTTTGTTGTATATTTATCGCCTCACCTGGCTCAACCAGAGCCTCATCCTCGGACGATCTAACCTCAATCTTAATGTCATCCTCGGATAGTTGGACCTTAGTCGTGACCTGATAGCGGAGACATCGAAGGAAACATGCTAAATCTATGGTTGTCCAATTTACTCGTCGCTCGCTTCTCGCTCGGAAAATTACACGCTCGAATATGCTCGTTCGGATTTCGCTTGGTTGTAAACAAGCCAAGAACCAGCAATGGTCCGCTCGGTTCGGATCGGCTTGTGAAAGCCCTACATCCTCTAATTAAAAATGAAAAAAAATATTTAAATAACCCATAAATAACTCTTCTTGCCTCACTTATAATTTTAAAAACTCTTGGACTATATTGATAAACATACAAGTTTTCAAATAAGAAAATTAAATTACTTGGATTTACATCTTACCATTCTCCATAATAACTCAAAGTTTGTTTAAACAAATCATGGTATCTATTATAATACTTAAAAAATTGTAGATTATGCATTCTTTTGGCAATTTAATTCAAAATATCATTATCATTACAAACAAAATAAAAACTTAATAAAAAGATGTTTTTTTGTAAGGTTTAATTCAAAAATATTATTATTAGAAGTTATAAAATTAAGCAATATTTCAAGTATAACGCAATGGACAAAAAACATAAAACATGACTTTTTTCTAAACGCAATTAACAAAAAACACAAAGAAATGTTTTTTTTTCTAAAACGCAATGGACAAACAACACAAAAGAAATGTATTGTTTCTAAAACGCAATGGCCGAAAACACAAAAAAAATATTTTTTTTCTAAAACGCAATGAACTAAAAACAAAAAGAAATGTGTTGTTTATAAAACGTAATGGACTGCTAATCAATCTTATTCTAATTAACTGCACGCTTAATGCCTAATGTAAGGTACAACTTTATTCATATTAAGAGTCATCCGAAGGCCTTTCAAGTTTTAGTTAGACCTCCAAAGTACAACTAACCAAAACTTTTTACCTTGTACATCTTTTATTCATACACCAATAAATATTTTTATACTATAGTAACTTATCATCATCTTATATTTGTGTATCATAGAAGTTTAATAGTTGAAATGGAATTATTATCAAAATGTATATCTTTATACCTAAAGAATTTATCAACATCTTATCCCCTTATACAACTAGAACTCATGAAGCATAGTAAACAGAGAGTGATAAGCGAAAGGAAGAAGAACAATGACGTTTGAAATGATTTCATTAGATAGTGAACAATTTGGTTGTTTTCACTTTATGCACATGCATTTAGCATAATGTAGATAAAGTGAAAAGACCGAATTGCGTATTAAGTTAACAAAAAAGATGAAAATACCCCTGACTTAACGAAGTAAATTTAATGGAGTTAACAAGCCAGATGAAAATGGCAAAATGTCAAACTTTTTCGGATACAGATGCGGAAAAATAAACCTTTAGATGGAAGTAGCAAAACTGGCCAAGCCTGAGAGACGAAAATGACATTTTACTGTTTATTAAATTATTGCTCACAATTGTATATTTTTCGAATTTGAACACAAATGTATGTAATTGTAACTGTAAAGCAACACGACACGACACCAATATGTTACTTTCGAATGGGGAGATAATTAGAGAAGGAAAATCTATGCATCCGTTGAATTACCAACTTTATTTGACAACAAAAAAGACCAACAGTATCATCTTAAATCATGTGTACGTTTTCGCTTTTGAATTTGAACCATAACCATCGATTTTATTTTTTTCACAATCGGTGGCGGACATACATGAAGAATTTGGTAATCAGAGAGATTAACTTTTCTCTCTTAATTTTTATTCATGGCCAAGATCATACTTAAATACAAAAGAAACTTGAAGAACAAGAAAAATCCTAAAACAAAGGAAAAGATGATATATGCAAAATAATAAAAGATCTGGCCAAATATATCACAATATGCGATATATCCAATATTCCCCCTCAAGTTGGAGCGTGTAAGTTCTGCATGCCCAACTTGACCAGTAAACTTCGAAGATGTTGAGCTCCCAGTGGCTTAGTGAGAAGATCAGCGATTTGATGTTTCGTACCAATGTGCATTGGTTGTACTTCTTTCGACTCTACTCGTTCACGAACAAAATAACAATCCATTTCTACATGTTTTGTTCTTTCATGGAAAACTGGGTTGTTCGCAATGTGTTTAGCCGCTAGGTTGTCACAAAACAATACGGTTCCCTCTGTGGGGGTCTCATTGAGTTCTGTTAGCAACGAACGAACCCATAATACTTCGCTAATGGTGGTTGCCATGGCTCTATATTCTGCTTCAGTCGAGGAACGAGAGACAACCGATTGCTTCTTTGATTTCCATGAGATAGGAGCTCCACCGAGAAGTAACAAGTATCCGGTACGTGATCGCCTGGAGAGGGGACACCCGAGCCAATCTGCATCGCAATAAGAAACAAGTTTCATGCCTCCTTCTTTTGGTAACAAAATTCCTTGACTGGGTGTTGACTTTAGGTATCTTAGGACACGAGTAGCGGCGTCCATATGATTTTGCCGAGGATCAGACACGAATTGACTTAATACGTTGACAGAATACGTGATGTCTGGACGTGTAGCCTGTAAATATAACAACCTCCCAACCAAAAGCCTGTATGTATTTGCATCAACCTTTTGCTCCTCCTCTCCTTTGTCAATTTTAAGATTTTGCTCCATGGGAAACCCACTTGGGCGACATCCTTGTAACCCACTGTCTTTCAAAATGTCAACTGTGTATTTACACTGGCTAATGACTAAACCATTCATTGTGCGAGCCACTTCTATACCCAAAAAAATATTTCAAAACACCAAGATCTTTGATGCTAAACTTTTCATGTAGTTGGGACTTGGTGTATTGAATCATGTCCATATTATTTCCGACGACGATCACATCATCGACATAAATCAAAGCTGCCACGAAAACCTTATCTCGTTTGTACACAAATAAAGAGTAGTCGGCTTTAGACTAAGTAAAACCTAGTCCCAACAAAGCACTCGTGAATTTATGATACCAATTACGCGAAGCTTGTTTAAGACCATATAAGGACTTTTTGTGCCGACAAACACGAGTATCATTGTTACTTGAGAACCCTTGCGGAAGCTTCATGTAGACCTCCTCCTCAAGATCACCATGCAAAAACGCGTTATTGACGCCGAGTTGGTGTATGAACCAATCCTTCTTTACTGCCAAAGCGAGTAACGTTCGCATTGTCACCAGTTTTGCAACTGGGGCAAAAGTGTCGTGATAATCCACACCTTCCATTTGCGTAAAACCCTTTGCTACCAAACGCGCCTTATAGCGGTCAATCTCACCATTTTGTTTATACTTGATCTTGTACACCCATTTGGAATCTATAGCTCTTTTTCAATGAGGTAATTGTTCACGTGACCATGTTCCATTTTCTTCAAGAGCTTTGATTTCCCTTTTCATAGCCTCTCGCCATCTTTCATCCTGTGATGCCTTGGAAAAAGTTTTCGGCTCATCATGTGACGAGATGGCCGCAAGAAAAGCTTTGTGTTTATTAGAAAATTTGTCATATGAAATATAGTGAGCTAGAGGATGTACCGTAGAGGAAGCCTGATCAGAGTTTGGGTGTGCATGGTTGACAGAAGGGGGAATATTCACTTCGAAGTCCTTAAAACGAGCTGGTTGAGTTCTGGTCCGCTGAGATGTGCGGCCCAAAACACCATGAGTGGGCTGATCGTTGTTGGGCTGTTGATTATTTTCAACTGCATCGGCTCGTGCTGGTGTTTCTGGTGGGCTATGAGGCTCATCGGCCCATTCTGACTGGTTTGTGTCGGCTATCGTTTCTTGTTCATGGGCCACATTGGAACTACTTTGGACATTCTCATCACTATGATCTTCATCATTTTGTGGCTCATTTAATTTTTCGGTTTCAATGTGACATTCATGTTCAAAATCTTGTTGATATGTGGTGACTATCTCGTTGTCACCTTCATCAACACTTTTCTTTTCATTTGAAAACGGAAATATATTCTCCAAAAATTTCACATCTCTGCTAAAAACAAGCTTTCTTTTTTCTAAATCATAGATTTTATAACCCTTTGTGCCAAAAGGATAACCCAAAAACGCCCCTACTTTCCCTCTAGGAGCGAATTTATCTCCTTTTGTGTCAGTGTTCTAGAAATATGCTAAGCATCGCAAAACACGCATGTGATCATAAGACGGTTCCCTTCCAAACATAATCTCATAAGGCGTTTTGTAACTGATTACTTTGGAAGGTAACCGATTGATGATGTAAGCGGCTGTCAAAACACATTCCCCCCAAAATTTTATTGGTAAATTTGCCTCAAACCGCAAGGCACGTGCTATTTCTAAAAGGTGTCTGTGTTTTCTCTCCACCACCCCATTTTGTTGTGGGCTGTGCGGACATTTCGTTTCAAGTAGGATGCCATGGTTGTTGTAAAAAATTTTCATGCGATTGGAGGTAAATTCTCCACCATTATCACATCTGATTCGTTTTATGTCCTTTTTAAATTGGGTGTGAACCAAGTTGTAAAAACTAATCAAGCAATCACTTGCCTCATACTTGTGTTTGAGCATGTACACCCACACGGCTCGACTATAGTCATCGACTATGGTGAGGAAAAAACTCCCATGTTCAAGTGAAAAGGTTCTATAACCACCCCAAATATCACAATGAATCAAATAAAAACACTCATTCATTTTTATTAAACTCGTTTGAAAAGGAAGTCTAGTTAATTTTGCCTTAACACAAGAATCACAAAAGTCTTCTTTGGAATGAAAGCTAGTAACCTTAAAGAAAGAAACATGAGACATCTTATCATTTGATGGGTGACCAAGTCTTTTGTGCCACTGATCTGAAGTCGTTGCTGCGATTGCCTTCCGATCCTTTTGCATGATCCCCATTCTGTAAAGTCCACCAATGCACTTACCCACTCCAATCAAGTTCCTCGTCCTCAAGCCCTGCATGACAAAGAAATGCGGGAAAAAGTGATGGCACATTGTAAGTCTTTCGTTAGTCTACTAACTCACAAGAGATTGCATTTGAAATTTGGTACAAAAAGAACCCCTTTGATTTTAATTCCCCCCTTAAACATAAGTTCACGATTTCCTTTAACAGGAACGGCTTCACCATTTGGGATGGTGACTGGTGTTTCTTTATTATTTGTGGAGAGGCTCTCAAGATACTCCCGAATATAGATCATATATTCGATTGCCCCTGAGTCAACTACCCAGTCACCTTCCTAGCTGAATTTACCTACCATGTTTGCCTTTGGAGGATTATCCGTTTTCTGATCACCGGTGTCACACCCCCAAAATCCACACGCGGAGTATCACCGCTTGGAGGCGTGACGTGACCAGGATCGAGCCACCAATCATATTGAACAACGTAATTAAGTAAATAAGACCAACCACAATACGATTGGTGACCAAAAGAAAGTAACCGAATTTGAGTTAACAGCGGAAGCGTAATACGTAAGACTAAAACATAAGTTCCATAGTTCATAAGTTTAAAGTCCAAGACGTAGGTTTGATAAGTTCATAAGGATTAAATGTTTAGCACGGGATATAACAACCCATATTCCACAACAACCTCCTCCTCGTGCAAGCTCCATAAGCATCTAGCGACCAGTAAGGCATGTAACAACGAGTCAACAACAAAGTTGAGTGAGTTCACGGTTGGTTGATTAGTTTTAAGTTGTTTCTGAAAACGTGGTTTGACTTTCGTTGGCTTATTTGCCGTGGGGGTTACCCCTTAGTTGAAAGTATGTTTAACCAGTTCCTTTTTTTTACCCAATCCATACCCATGATCAGTGGGGGCTTCCCCATGTGAACTACTAGACCGTATGATATCGACTACTAACGAATTTTGTTGTGCCCTACGTCAATGTTCCATCATCATTGACAGTTTGCCATAGTCCATTAGTACACGCCCGTTCGAACGACACGGTGTGAGGTTTGTTAAACCTAATAGCGCTATTAACTAATGACCCGCTCACCATCGGCCTCGGCGATTAAGTCGATATAAAATGAGGGACTTCATGATAGAGTTTTGTCTAGTAAGTTTTAAGGTTGTTGTCCTACCCAAGGAGGACGAACGTACGTATTCTACCCAAGGAGAATACGCAGGATTAATATTGGCATCCTACCTATGGAGGATGGCCGTACATATCCTTCCCAAGGAGGATATGTAGGTTCCGTTTTAATTCTTTAACCCATTCCCAACCACCGGAAATCCCATGCCATAGAAAGTGTGTGAACTCACCTTGGTTTGCTCGGTTAGATTAGTTACTCTAATAATCAGAAATCAAGCACGTCCTAATAAGGTAGGGATAACAATCAGTTTATCATGCATAACACGTATCCTACGTACGGTTTATCTACCCATTACTTCTATCACATACCACACAATTTGAATGCCAAGTTTCATTGTTAAGTTATATTATTTTTCCCTAAAATAATATAACTATCTCACAAAATAAACAAGTATCCACACAAGTGTTCTAATATAAAATATATATTCTAAATAAATATTTATCCATTTTACTTGTAAAAAATCAACCTCCGATACTTTGTATTTTGTAACAAAACCTTTGGCGAAGTTTATTTTGAAAACAAAGTTGAAATTTATTCGTAAACACTTGTTAGAAGAATATTTTCTAAGTGTCGGATTTTTAGAAAATTTCGCCAGAGTTTCCTTTGTAAATGGAGGTGTCCATGCTTATAAGGAAGCATATCATTTTCTTTTGTAAAAATCATTCAACAATCATCAATCAACAATATGAAATCTTTACTTATCAATCTTTGTTAAAAACAAGCATTAATTTCTATATCATGAACTTGAAAGTTTATAAAAATGTGTAGTAACTTACTAGTGTATTTAGTAAGTCTTGTTACCCTTTAAAGTGTGATTGCTTCTTTAAAAACCCCATCTATAAAGAATATGATTCTTTACAACTTATGTTTATATTTTCTAAAAATACTTCTTCATGTATTTTTCTTGTTACACACGTGTTTCTTTACTTTGTTAACCACCAAAAATGATGTTTATTTATGTAAGAACCAAGATTTAGTATACTTGTATTATTAACTTGGTTTCTTGGTAAATCATACTTGAAACATTTAGATTAACAAGACTTTAAATTTACTCGTTCGTCATTTTACAAGGAAACATCATATTTATTCAAGTTCATGACTTTAGTGAGGATGATCCATAACCTTTAACATGTTCATCCTCTCATCTTGATAGATTATGTTTTTAATCCTGATCTAACAAGACTACATGATGATCAACATCATTTCTACAAACAATCAACAATCAACAAGCATATCAACACTAAACAACATGATTTCTTCATAACTTTAGCTTATGTTCATGTTTCAAGTTCAAGTTTCTTAGCGTTCTTTAAGTTTATCATCATGTAACCTACGTTAACCACTTAAACAAGATGAAAAATGAAAGGATCTAAGTTCTTACCACTAGCTCAAGGCTAGGGAAGTTCAAGTGAAGAAATGTGGTGGTTAATAGCAAATAAAGAAGGTCCTTCAACTTCCGAAGACACCAAGCTTCGTTGTACACCTTGTAGCACCTTAGGATCACTAGAGATTGAATGATGGAGACTTGAAGATGATGGTGAGGGTGGTGGTGCTCTCGGCCGAGACCAAGAAGAGAGGGAGAGGGTGTTGTGTTGTTGAGTTAGTGAATGGTGAGAATGATGGTGGACTAGTGGTTTAAATAAGAAATCCTCCAACACTTGTTTACACATTGGTTAACATGCTTCCCAAGTACTTAGCATATATAATAAACAAATGAAGGAAAATCAAGGGTGGGGTACACCCTTGAAACCGTAAGAAGAGGGGGGGTGCTTGGTTGGGTTGTAAAGATTAGTTACTAATCTAGTTAGGAATAAATGAAATAATTAGTGGTTTATGGTGTGTTATGAAATATATAGTGTGTTAGGGTGTTCGAGGACCCTAACTAGCTTAGGAAAATAAAAACAATGCTTCTAGCATTATTTTGGTGTTCCGGGTAACGTCCGGTTGTTCAGTTTGATACTGTTCCGTTAAAGTGCTTAATTAATTCGTAAAGTGTCCTATATATATATTTTTGTAACATTTTTAATTCTCAACACTCAGGAAAGCATACCGGACTATTTAGTAACTTTTCTGTACACTAGTAGTATGTTAACAAGCACATGTAAGTATAACACAGTAATCAGAAAGCAGTTAAGTGATTCAGCACAGTCATCAATCACTTTAATTAGCATTAATAAATTGTACGGATACATGAAATCATGAGGGTTGTCACATTCTCCCCCTGTTAAGAGAATTTCGTCCCGAAATTTAGTGCGTGGTTACTGAGGAAGCTAGTTAAGTTGTGTTGGTTTCCTGGTTTTCTTGGGGTGTCACATCATCCCCCCGTTGATTTGGAATTTCGTCCCGAAATTCTGCAGTAGCTTCAGCCTCAGTAGTGGTTGCACTTTTCTTAAATAACTGGGGATACTTGAGTTTCATTTGGTCTTCTCGTTCCCAGGTATACTCTGGGCCATGACGGGAATCCCAACGAACTCGGACAAGAGGTATTCTGGTACGCTTGAGAATCTTAACATCTCGATCAGTAATCTCTACTGGTTCCTCGACGAATCGCAACTGGTCGTCGATAGTGAGCTCCTTGAGAGGAACTATGAGAGTCTCGTCTGACAGACACTTCTTCATATTCGACACATGGAAGACATTGTGAACTCCGCTGAGTTCTTCAGGTAGATTCAACCTGTAAGCGACTTTGCCAATTTTCCCAATGATTTCGAACGGTCCGAGATAACGCGGATTGAGCTTGCCTCGTTTGCCAAAAACGAACTACACCTTTCCAAGGTGAGACTTTGAGTAGCACTCGATCCCCAACCTGGAACTCGAGTGGTTTTCTTCTCTTATCAGCATAGCTTTTCTGACGGTCCCGAGCTGCCGCCATTCGTTGTCGTATCTGAGCAATTCTCTCGGTTGTATCTACTACAAGTTCTGGTCCTGTGATTTGGCTGTCACCAACTTCTGCCCAGCAAAGAGGTGATCGGCATTTCCGTCCGTACAACGCCTTGAACGGAGCGGCCTGGTTGCTGGTGTGGCAGCTGTTGTTATACGAAAACTCCACTAGCGGGAAGTGCTTTTCCCAGCCATTGCCAAAATCGATTACACATGCCCTAAGCATATCTTCAATGGTCTGGATGGTGCGTTCAGATTGCCCATCCGTCTGTGGGTGATAAGCGGTGCTCATATCTAAACGTGAGCCAAAAGACTTGTGCATGGCTTGCCACAGTTCCGAAGTAAAACGCGCGTCACGATCAGAAATGATGGAGGTTGGCACTCCGTGCCTTGATACCACTTCCTTTAGGTAAATGTCTGCTAGAGTAGAAAACTTATCCGTTTCCTTGATAGCCAGAAAATGTGCAGACTTGGTCAGTCGATCCACGATCACCCAAATGGTATCGTTTCCGCGTTGAGATCTGGGCAGGCCAGTAACAAAATCCATGGAAATTTGCTCCCATTTCCATTTCGGGATCTCTGGTTGTTGAAGTAGGCCTGATGGTTTCGGGTACTCGACCTTGACCCTAGCACAAGTCAAGCATTTGCAGACGTAGGTTGCTATGTTGGCTTTCATACCAGGCCACCAATACGTAGTCATGAGATCGTGGTACATATTATCTGAACCAGGATGTACCGAATAACGAGACTTGTGTGCCTCATCCATCACAAGCTCGCGTAAGTTTCCATAGAGTGGAACCCAGATGCGCCCGTTTACATAGTAGGCGTCGTCTCCCTTTTGTTCTAACCGCTGCCTCGACCCTCGCAGGGACTCAGCCCTGATGTTCTCTGCTTTTAATGCTTCGACCTGAGCATCACGAATTTGAGCGGGAAGGCTAGAGTGAATGGTAAGCTGTAACGCACGTACACGCTTAGGTATAGTATCCTTTCGACTGAGGGCGTCAGCCACAACATTGGCTTTGCCCGGATGGTACTTGATCACACATTCGTAATCATTCTAGAGCTCGACCCATCGGCGTTGTCGCATGTTTAACTCCTTTTGCTTGAAGATATGCTCGAGACTCCTGTGATCGGTGTAAATGGTGCACTTGGTACCGTACAGGTAATGTCTCCATATCTTAAGTGCGAAAACAACTGCTCCCAATTCCAAGTCGTGCATAGTGTAGTTCCTTTCATGAACCTTTAGTTGGCGCGAGGCGTAGGCAATGACCTTGTCATGTTGCATCAATACACAACCAAGTCCTTGGATGGAAGCATCGCAATAAACCACAAAATCATCTGTGCCTTCAGGCAATGAGAAGATAGGCGCGCTACAAAGTCTATCTTTTAAGTGCTGAAATGCGGACTCCTGTGCATCACCCCAACGATAGGTGACACCCTTCTGAGTCAGTGAGGTGAGAGGTTGCGCAATCTTAGAGAAATCCTTGATAAAACTTCTGTAGTAGCCCGCCAAACCCAAGAATTGGCGGATTTCTGTTGGTGTACGGGGTGCAGGCCAGTTCTTGATCGAGTCAACCTTGGATGGATCAACATGAATCCCATCCTTGTTTACTACGTGGCCTAGAAAGTGGACTTCGCGAAGCCAGAAGTCACATTTCGAAAATTTAGCATACAGTTGCTCTGCTCGAAGGAGTTCTAGCATAAGTCTCAGGTGTTGTTCGTGTTCTTCCTGACTCTTCGAATAGATCAGGATATCGTTGATGAAAACTATGACAAACTTATCCAGGTAAGGCTTGCACACCCGGTTCATGAGATCCATGAAGATCGTAGGTGCGTTTGTCAGCCCGAAAGGCATGACCAGAAACTCGTAATGGCCGTAACGAGTTCTGAATGCTGTTTTGGAGACGTCCTCATCTCGGACTCTCAACTGATGGTATCCCGATATCAAATCAATTTTAGAGTAAAAGCACGACTCTTGCAGCTGGTCGAACAGGTCATCAATGCGTGGGAGAGGATAACGATTCTTCATGGTCACCTTGTTAAGTTCGCGATAGTCAATACACATTCTGAAAGTACCGTCTTTCTTCTTCACAAACAAGACTGGAGCTCCCCAGGGCGAAGAGCTAGGACGTATAAAACCCTTTTCCAAGAGTTCTTGTAATTGCGTGGACAGTTCTTCAAGTTCTGACGGAGCTAGTCGATAAGGTGCTCGAGCTATTGGTGTTGCTCCAGGAGCTAGCTCGATTTGAAACTCGACTTGTCGATGAGGCGGAAGACCAGGTAATTCCTCAGGAAATACCTCAGGAAAATCGCGCACAATAGGAATGTCTTCAATTCTTTTCTCTTCCGTTGATGTGTCAGTAACGAGTGCTAGAATGGCAGTGTGGCCCTTTCGCAAACACTTCTGGCCCTTAAGGAAAGAAATAATGCCTACGACAGCACCACTCTTGTCGCCATGAATCACGAGGGGTTCTTTACCAGAACGAGGAATGCGGACGATTTTCTCCTTGCAAAGAATTTCCGCTTGATAATGAGATAGCCAATCCATCCCAATAACAACGTCGAAACTACCCAGAACGATAGGAATAAGATCGATAGAGAAGGTCTGACCAACTAGGACGAGGTTGCAGCCCTAAACTACGTGTGTGGCTTCAAGACTTTTACCGTTTGCTAGTTCTACCGTGTGTTTAGTGTTCAGAAGTGTTGGAGTGCGCTTAAGCATTTGGCTAACTTCTAGGGACACATAACTAGTATCGGCACCCGAATCAAATAAAATAGTAACAAAGAAGTCGTCCAGAAGAAACTTACCCATCACAACGTTGGGATCGTTCCTTGCATCACCCTGACCTAGCACGAAAACACGTCCCCTGGCACCATTGCCATTATTGTTACCCCCGTTGTTGCCTCCATTGTTGCCTCCATTGTTGTTCCCGTTTCCTTGGTTGTTGTTGTTCTGATTCTGGTTCAGTTGAGGACAGTTCCTCTTAAAGTGGCCTTCAGCGCCACACTGAAAGCATCCTTTATTGCCCTGTTGCTGCTGGTGGTGGTGGTTTAGTGGAGCTTGTTGTTGTTGTTGGGGATTCTGATTTGCTGGTCGTATGCTCCTGTAATCCTTTGCTTCATGACCAAACTTGTTACACCTCAGGCAACGACCCTTGTGGCACTGCCCGCTGTGGTGCAAATTACATCGATTGCACTTAGGGTGATTTCCCTTGTACCCACCCTGACCTTGGTTCCCAGAAGACTGCTGACCGGGGCTCCTGTACTCATCTGTCTTTCACTGCTGGGACTGAGACTGAACTGAAGTAGAGCCCTTGCCCGAATTTCCATCCCACTTGCGCTTGTTATCACTGGGAGCATCAGTAGTGGTAGCGCTGATACGCTTGGGCAGCTTGTTCTGCTCAACTGCCTGATCAGTGAGACGATGAGCCAACTTGATGATTTGCTGAATGGTGCCAAGATTAGCTGAGGTCTCGTGGCTTTGAATTTCTGGCACCAAACCCTTAAGGTACAGCTCGATACGCTTGATAGGAGGATCCACCATAGTGGGACACAGGATAGCTAATTCGTTCGACCTCTTTGTGTATGCCTCGATTTCAGACCCCGTCATCTTCAGATTGAAAAATTCTACCTCTAGCTTGTAGATGTCATCACGACTACAGTATTCTTCTTTGATCAGCTCTTTGAAACCGTTCCATGGGGTGGCATTAGCAACCGCCAGTCCTAGCAGTTGAACATGTGCTTTCCACCAGGTTAACGCAGCACCTTCGAGTGTTCCAGTAGCATATTTCACCCTACGATCTTCAGGGCATTCACACATCTCGAAAACAGACTCAAGCTTCTCGAACCAGTGAAGAAGACCTACAGCTCCTTCTGTGCCGCTGAAAGTACTAGGTCAGCAATCCATGAATGTTTTGAACTTACATACGGGAGGCTGAGCGTGTTGACCTGTTGCGCGAGAATAAAAGACAAGGTTAAGCACGATGGTTAGTTTGCGAAGGTAGGATCTAAACGTCCTAAGATGGGTTGATATGGCAGGTTATACCTCCTGTAGGGACAGCTGCGAGTGCCTCAGCAACTCATTCGTTGATCAAAGCCGTTAACTGGGCTTGAGTTAAGTTAATACTTCCTCCGCGTCCGTTCATGATCTTCATAACGAAGCAACGTAAGTGAGAAAAGTGTCGCGAAAGTGCGTAAGTGTGGGACGACAGTAGAGAGTAAGCACACAGAGTTCAAATAGCAATTATCACGTTAATTAATGCACAGTGTGAACTATCTAACCGACAATATAACATAAATCATACCACCTATTGTGTCGAGTCTTGCACGTGGAGCGAAGCGTCGTTGTGGATCGTTGAGCACTGTACAGGTTATAGTCTGGTTTTGTCAAAAAGCTTTTCCCTTTTTAAAACCAAGTTCACTATAACCAATGGCTCTGATACCAATCTGTCACACTCCCAAAATCCAAACGCGGAGTATCACCGCTTGGAGGCGTGACGTGACCAGGATCGAGCCACCAATCATATTGAACAACGTATTTAAGTAAATAAGACCAACCACAATACGATTGGTGACCAAAAGAAAGTAACCGGCTTTGAGTTAACAGCGGAAGCGTAATACGTAAGACTAAAACATAAGTTCCATAGTTCATAAGTTTAAAGTCCAAGACGTAGGTTTGATAAGTTCATAAGGATTAAATGTTTAGCACGGGATATAACAACCCATATTCCACAACAACCTCCTCCTCGTGCAAGCTCCATAAGCATCTAGCGACCTGTAAGGCATGTAACAACGAGTCAACAACAAAGTTGAGTGAGTTCACGGTTGGTTGATTAGTTTTAAGTTGTTTCTGAAAACGTGGTTTGACTTTCGTTGGCTTATTTGCCGTGGGGGTTACCCCTTAGTTGAAAGTATGTTTAACCAGTTCCTTTTTTTATTTACCCAATCCATACCCATGATCAGTGGGGGCTTCCCCATGTGAACTACTAGACCGTATGATATCGACTACTAACGAATTTTGTTGTGCCCTACGTCAATGTTCTATCATCATTTACAGTTTGCCATAGTCCATTAGTACACGCCCGTTCGAACGACACGGTGTGAGGTTTGTTAAACCTAATAGCGCTATTAACTAATGACCCGCTCGCCATCGGCCTCGGCGATTAAGTCGATATAAAATGAGGGACTTCATGATAGAGTTTTGTCTAGTAAGTTTTAAGGTTGTTGTCCTACCCAAGGAGGACGAACGTACGTATTCTACCCAAAGAGAATACGCAGGATTAATATTGGCATCCTACCTATGGAGGATGGCCGTACATATCCTTCCCAAGGAGGATATGTAGGTACCGTTTTAATTCTTTAACCCATTCCCAACCACCGGGAATCCCATGCCTTAGAAAGTGTGTGAACTCACCTTGGTTTGCTCGATTAGATTAGTTACTCTAATAATCAGAAATCAAGCACGTCCTAATAAGGTACGGATAACAATCAGTTACTCATGCATAACACGTATCCTACGTACGGTTTATCTACCCATTACTTCTATCACATACCACACAATTCGAATGTCAAGTTTCATTGTTAAGTTACATTATTTTTCCCAAAAATAATATAACTATCTCACAAAATAAACAAGTATCCACACAAGTGTTCTAATATAAAATATATATTCTAAATATATATTTATCCATTTTACTTGTAAAAAATCAACCTCCGATACTTTGTATTTTGTAACAAAACCATTGGCGAAGTTTATTTTGAAAACAAAGTTGAAATTTATTCGTAAACACTTGTTAGAAGAATATTTTCTAAGTGTCGGATTTTTAGAAAATTTTGCCAGAGGTTCCTTTGTAAATGGAGGTGTCCATGCTTATAAGCAAGCATATCATTTTCTTTTGTAAAAATCATTCAACAATCATCAATCAACAATATGAAATCTTTACTTATCAATCTTTGTTAAAAACAAGCATTAATTTCTATATCATGAACTTGAAAGTTTATAAAAATGTGTAGTAACTTACTAGTGTATTTAGTAAGTCTTGTTACCCTTTAAAGTGTGATTGCTTCTTTAAAAACCCCATCTTTAAAGAATATGATTCTTTACAACTTATGTTTATATTTTCTAAAAATACTTCTTCATGTATTTTTCTTGTTACACACGTGTTTCTTTACTTTGTTAACCACCAAAAATGATGTTTATTTATGTAAGAACCAAGATTTAGTATACTTGTATTTTTAACTTGGTTTCTTGGTAAATCATACTTGAAACATTTAGATTCACAAGACTTTAAATTTACCCGCTCGTCATTTTACAAGAAAACATCATATTTATTCAAGTTCATGACTTTAGTGAGGATGATCCATAACCTTTAACATGTTCATCCTCTCATCTTGCTAGATTATGTTTTTAATCATGATCTTGCAAGACTACATGATGATCAACATCATTTCTACAAACAATCAACAAGCATATCAACACTAAACAACATGATTTCTTCATAACTTTAGCTTATGTTCATGTTTCAAGTTCAAGTTTCTTAGTGTTCTTTAAGTTTATCATCATATAACTGATGTGTGTAAAATGCAACATATAAATTACATCAAATGAGGCATAAAACTAACCCTTTTTAAGTACTAATGTTGGAAAAAGAGTGTTTTTGTCTTCCTTTTGTATTTTCAGGATTAAATGAGCTCAAATTCACAAAAGAAGCAAAAAGACAGCTAAATCTAACATAAATACAAGGAAAGGAACATAAGTGGACTGCCCGACCCCTCAACGGCATCTTCCCAAGCAAAATAGAGAAGACAGAAGACTGAACACGCCCCGTGCTCAGCCAGCACGGGGCCGTGCCCAAGAAGCAGCAGAAAAGACAAACCTATAGAAGCTTCTATTGCCCACCACGGGGCCGTGCCCAGTGAACACGGGGGCGTGCCGAAAGTACAGCAGGCGCATTAATTGTAATTGCGAATTACAATTAATGAGGAGAGAGAGTGTCAGACAGGCACGGGGCCGTGCCCAGCCCTCTGTTCAGCCTATAAATAGGAGTGCTTGGTTTCATTTCAACTCATCCCTTGGCACACCACCTCTCTCACACTTCATCCACCACCCACCACCACCATAACACCATCATCCACCACCATCATCCATTGTCCATCGTAGAGTGTGTGAGTCGTCTCGGGATCAAAGATTGATCGTAAGAGTTCTTGACAATCAAGGCCATGTTTGCCTAAGTCTCTTACATCACTTGGTGAAGACAAAGTGTCTAGTATAATACTTTTTATTTCTAATCTTTTGCACTTTTTATTTGGTTTTGTATTAATGACTTTAATAACTAGTTACTTATGTTGAAGGTGATCTTTCCTTATCGTTTGTCCGTGGTGTCTTGGCATTATTTTACTGTCTATATAAAATAAAAGATTTTCACCATTCATATCTCCATGGTCTATATGGAGGTATGTTGGCTACCTGGTTGGGGGTTAAGGGAACGGTTTGGTAAAGGTCTTGCCATTGTTCAGCGTTTAGAGGTCCTGCAATGGACCTGGGTCAAATTTAGTAGGACCTCCTTCAATACTTCACGGTATTGGATGGCGGGGGTCCAAACTCTTTGATCCCCTCATAAGTTAACTACTATTAATACTATAACCCGGCTATTTAGGACTGTATCCCTGCTGACTCAGACTACTTAGCCGAGGGTAACGTCACCGCCAAAAGCGGGGCCTACCACAATACTGCATTAATAACTTAATTCATTATCTTCCAATAATCCACCCTTTTAGGATTGTATCCTTGCTGACTCAAACTACTGGGGTGAGGGTAACGTCACCTTCAAAAGAGGGGCCTACTACAATAACTAAGATAATCTCTTAATTATGTACAAAAGTGCGGAAATAATCAAAGGTTATACTAGATACGAGTCGGAACCAAGTGATTCATCTTGTCTATCTGTTTTTTTTTTTTTTTTTTTTCAGCATTTTAGTTAGTTTTTATTTTTCTTAGCTTAAAACATTTTTCTAAACTTTTTATTTTGGTTAGACGTTGAGGATAAACCGGAATTAAAAGCTCTTGTGTCCTTGGACGACCTCGGTATCTTACCAACGCTATACTACGCTCACGATGGGTGCACTTGCCCATATGTGTGTTTAGTGTTAGTAAAATATCGTGTTTTATAAATTTAAAACTTGGCTAAAATAAGTGTTAAAGGGGCTTAAAATATACACCTAATATATATAACACTTCGCACGCATCAAGTTTTTGGCGCCGTTGCCGGGGACACAAGGATTTTAAGAAAGTTAGGAATCAACGGCCTAATCATTTTTTTATTTTTTCTTTTTATTTTTAGGATTTTCTTAGTTTTTCAGCTTCTACAGAGCTCAGCACAGGCCGTGCCCGCTGAACACGCCCCCGTGCCAAATCATTGGAACTGGCAATCCTGTTTTACGTCAGACAGTAAGCTGAACACGGGGCCGTGCTCACTCAACACGCCCCCGTGCCCAAGATTCACTTACTGAAAACAGAACCGTTAGATCCCGGCGGTTGGTAATTTCTGACATAAACATGATTGATAGTAATTATTTTTACTTTCGGCACTCTTATGGTACGTGGTGTCAATTATGTGGTGGCAAACATGAAGAAGTAAAATGCTACTTTCTAAATTATAGGCCCCACTACATGGACCCACCGACTTCTTACAACCTTAAGAGGGGCGAAAGTAAAAATAAGCACTATTTCTCCCTCGAATGCGCCCAGCCAGATATTCTAGGGGAAATGCTCCTTGATGAGTTATTTCAACTAGAAAAGCTAATTCTGAATTGGTTAAAAGAGCTTAGGAAGGATTTTATTGATCCACCCCAAGACGATAACCATGAAGAAATGTTGGGACCGCATTCCGACAACCTCGTTGCTCCCGAAAATACCTTCGTTTCTAGCAAAGACTTGGACGATAGTCGTCCCTGTGTCGATTGTGCCGTGAAGGACTCTCCATCGACTTCGTTCGGTGCATACATAGACCTGAGCGATTCGGCATACACCTTCTTTAACGAGAGCCCAGAAAAGGGTTGGACTTGTCCACCTAGAATAAAAATAGGAATTACCCTCACCGATAACCTCTTGCGTTCTCGCTTTAGTCTAGGACAATTAAGGTATCTTAGGCACTTTGGGGTTGTTCCAACCAGTAAGGAACCACCCGATTTCGACGGGATCCTTAGAAGTAGCAAAACTCCATAAAATAGCCTCCAGACACGGGGCCGTGTCCAGGTCAACACGCCCCCGTGCTCACCAAAAAGATTCTCTGCTGATTTGGTCAGAATACGGACAAAATGTGTCAGGATTTCCTCTGAACACGGGGCCGTGTCCAGTCAACACGGGGCCGTGTCCAATGCACTGTCGTTTTCTTTAAATGCAGCCTGAATCCTGCTCATTTTTTACCACTTCAAAAGACAGAGATTCCTGGGATCTTCACTCATACCATCCTAGGTAAGTGCTAAAAGAAGGTTCCCAAGGACCATCTTGTCCCTTCCACTTTTATTCATTTCCTCTTCTTTAAAAAATTTTTCAACATTTCCTCCATGGAAGCTTGGAAATCCCATGATTCCAACCCTCTATGTGAAGTTTGTAAGATTATTTGCTAAAGATTCTTGTTTAAAGTTAGTTGTATAACTTTATTTTAAATTATCTGAGCTTAAAACCCAGATAAAAATCATGAAAATAATTTAAAACTCCAAGATTCTTTAGCCAAAAATCCTGCAGACAAATGGACACGGGGTCGTGCTCAACGAGCACGGGGCCGTGTCCGGGGCTCTGTTTTGTAAAAATTTAGCTTTCTTCGGTTTCCTTCATAGAAAATGGCAAGCAGAACAAGCGGATCATCTTCAAGAAGTAACCGACAAGGGAGGAGATCTTCAACAGCAGAAGACTCTCTTGTAAACTATGTTTACGCTCTAAGGGAGGCTATTGATGAAATGATGGGAGTGGAGGAAGCATTGGTCGACCGTATCAACCATCTTACAGTGGGGCTGGAGGGCTGTCTCCATGAAGTAAACCTCTTGCACCAGAGGTTGAACCTTCTCGCCTCCCTGCCTTTGGTACCTATAATAACCCAAAGGGCGTGGAACGTGGTACCCGAAGTTGTCATTCCAGCCGAATGGTACGCCATGCACCAAGAGCTTCCGCGAAGAGTGGTGCAAGGAGTCCCGGTGAATGTTCCCCCTCAACCACCAGCTGCGGAGGAAAATGAAGCCGCATTCTTCCTTCCTAGGGAGATCGAAGAATGGCTTTAAACAACGTTTAGGGAAGAATTCATTCGGCTAAAAGTCCTACTATATCGGGAAACTATTCTCGAAATTTTCTTAAAATAGTAGAACTCCTTATGATAACCTCGTGTACCTGCTGACCTATTTAGTTAAGTTTTAATTTTATCTTAATTTAGGATTATGTAAGTTCTCTCTATGATGAAATGAAATGATGGTTTTAAAGTTTGGATGGTTTTTAATGAATAAAACACACTCATGGTGGTAAGGGATGAAAAGGGGAACGAGAAAAATGACCCCATACACAAGAACAAGGCAGCCCGACGATTTTCTCCATTACAGAAGGTTCAACACGGGCCGTGCCCAACCAACACGGCCCCGTGCTGAACCACCTGCAGAAAAACGCCCAGTTCAGGTAACTGGACACGGGCCGTGTTCACCCAACACGCCCCCGTGTCCAGACTTCTGTTTCTCTTGTTTTAATTTTGTTACTGGCACTTGAACACGTGGCCGTGCCCGGATAACACGGGGCCGTGTTCAGCGCCCAGTATCACAAAATTTTTGCTTTTTAACACTATTTTACACATCTAATCAATCTAAAAATTTATTTTTGGGACACATTGAGGACAATGTGTAATTTAAGTGTGGGGGGGATGCTAAAACCTTGAATTTTGCAAGTCCTAAATACAAGCCTTACACAAAACTCTATTGGAACCGCTAATCACCCCAAATTTTTTCAAAAATTTCATTTTTCTTACTTGTCTAGGTTTAACTCGGGAAATTCAAGTTCTCAAAAAAGGTTATATTTTTACAAATTTACAACCGATAGCCTAGTGATAAAAAGAACCAACATAAGAAAATTATGAAAAAGGCATGGCAAACTTAGTTAAAATTTGATTATATATACTTGATCACATAAAAACCCATTCCCACAAAAGTGAGTTTTGAGCCTTTATTGAGCACAATTACATATCATTAAAACTAAATGCTCATTTTTCGTTTCTTGTGTGAATAGCCGCTTGGTTCTTACGACTCTAGAACTTGCCATGACGATACATTCTCGGTCCTTATCAACTTAAACCCGAGTATAAAAGTAAAAAGGAGGAGGATTGATTGCTTGGCAAGCTTATGGTAGAAATAAGTCCCATGCCGCTCTCGAGTGATTCACTAAAAATACACCTTCGGCCGAGTGTGAGTGATTTCTCCCGTGAGGTATGTGAACTTGTATATAAATAGAATTTTAAAAAAGGCATGTTATGCCCAAATAAGTAATTTCTCCTATGAAACGTTCTAAATAAATCATTACGAATAGGAGTGTAAATAGATAAAAATAAAACCCAAAAAGATCTTGGATATCCCGACACTCTACGACAAGCCCAAAACCTTCTCTTCTACCTATTCCATTTGGGAGTGTAAGCCACACATTAAAGAGTTTTGCTTGAGGACAAGCAAAAGTTCAAGTGTGGGGGTATTTGATGTGTGTAAAATGCAACATATAAATTACATCAAATGAGGCATAAAACTAACCCTTTTTAAGTACTAATGTTGGAAAAAGAGTGTTTTGTCTTCCTTTTGTATTTTCAGGATTAAATGAGCTCAAATTCACAAAAGAAGCAAAAAGACAGCTAAATCTAACATAAATACAAGGAAAGGAACATAAGTGGACTGCCCGACCCCTCAACGGCATCTTCCCAAGCAAAATAGAGAAGACAGAAGACTGAACACGCCCCGTGCTCAGCCAGCACGGGGCCGTGCCCAAGAAGCAGCAGAAAAGACAAACCTATAGAAGCTTCTATTGCCCACCACGGGGCCGTGCCCAGTGAACACGGGGGCGTGCCGAAAGTACAGCAGGCGCATTAATTGTAATTGCGAATTACAATTAATGAGGAGAGAGAGTGTCAGACAGGCACGGGGCCGTGCCCAGCCCTCTGTTCAGCCTATAAATAGGAGTGCTTGGTTTCATTTCAACTCATCCCTTGGCACACCACCTCTCTCACACTTCATCCACCACCCACCACCACCATAACACCATCATCCACCACCATCATCCATTGTCCATCGTAGAGTGTGTGAGTCGTCTCGGGATCAAAGATTGATCGTAAGAGTTCTTGACAATCAAGGCCATGTTTGCCTAAGTCTCTTACATCACTTGGTGAAGACAAAGTGTCTAGTATAATACTTTTTATTTCTAATCTTTTGCACTTTTTATTTGGTTTTGTATTAATGACTTTAATAACTAGTTACTTATGTTGAAGGTGATCTATCCTTATCGTTTGTCCGTGGTGTCTTGGCATTATTTTACTGTCTATATAAAATAAAAGATTTTCACCATTCATATCTCCATGGTCTATATGGAGGTATGTTGGCTACCTGGTCGGGGGTTAAGGGAACGGTTTGGTAAAGGTCTTGCCATTGTTCAGCGTTTAGAGGTCCTGCAATGGACCTGGGTCAAATTTAGTAGGACCTCCTTCAATACTTCACGGTATTGGATGGCGGGGGTCCAAACTCTTTGATCCCCTCATAAGTTAACTACTATTAATACTATAACCCGGCTATTTAGGACTGTATCCCTGCTGACTCAGACTACTTAGCCGAGGGTAACGTCACCGCCAAAAGCGGGGCCTACCACAATACTGCATTAATAACTTAATTCATTATCTTCCAATAATCCACCCTTTTAGGATTGTATCCTTGCTGACTCAAACTACTGGGGTGAGGGTAACGTCACCTTCAAAAGAGGGGCCTACTACAATAACTAAGATAATCTCTTAATTATGTGCAAAAGTGCGGAAATAATCAAAGGTTATACGAGATACGAGTCGGAACCAAGTGATTCATCTTGTCTATCTGTTTTTTTTATTTTATTTTTCAGCATTTTAGTTAGTTTTTATTTTTCTTAGCTTAAAACATTTTTCTAAACTTTTTATTTTGGTTAGACGTTGAGGATAAACCGGTATTAAAAGCTCTTGTGTCCTTGGACGACCTCGGTATCTTACCAACGCTATACTACGCTCACGATGGGTGCACTTGCCCATATGTGTGTTTAGTGTTAGTAAAATATCGTGTTTTATAAATTTAAAACTTGGCTAAAATAAGTGTTAAAGGGGCTTAAAATATACACCTAATATATATAACACTTCGCACGCATCATAACCTACTTTAACCACTTAAACAAGATGAAAAATGAAAGGATCTAAGTTCTTACCACTAGCTCAAGGCTAGTGAAGTTCAAGTGAAGAAATGTGGTGGTTAATAGCAAATAAAGAAGGTCCTTCAACTTCCGAAGACACCAAGCTTCGTTGTACACCTTGTAGCACCTTAGGATCACTAGAGATTGAATGATGGAGACTTGAAGATGATGGTGAGGGTGGCGGTGCTCTCGGCCGAGACCAAGAAGAGAGGGAGAGGGTGTTGTGTTGTTGAGTTAGTGAATGGTGAGAATGATGGTGGACTAGTGGTTTAAATAAGAAATCCTCCAACACTTGTTTACACATTGGTTAACATGTTTCCCAAGTACTTAGCATATATATAAACAAATGATGGAAAATCAAGGGTGGGGTACACCCTTGAAACCGTAAGAAGAGGGGGGGGTGCTTGGTTGGGTTGTAAAGATTAGTTACTAATCTAGTTAGGAATAAATGAAATAATTAGTGGTTTATGGTGTGTTATGAAATATATAGTGTGTTAGGGTGTTCGGGGACCCTAACTAGCTTAGGAAAATAAAAACAATGCTTCTAGCATTATTTTGGTGTTCCGGGTAATGTCCAGTTGTTCGGTTTGATACTGTTCCGTTAAAGTGCTTAATTAATTCGCAAAGTGTCCTATATATATATATAGAGAGAGAAAGTGTAATGTACATTACGGCTTAACGTACATCACGTACGACAACATGCGTGATTATTGTATATAACATGCGTGATTTCAATTAGCACTGGGTTTGATCAATTTTGTCCAATTCGATTCAAATTTCTTTTCGTTTCACTTCAAATAGGCTATTGTTCGGTCAATTTCATCGAATTGGGTTCGAATTCATCGTTGATTTTGAAAAGTTTCATCAATAAATCGACCCTCGAATTCAATCTGTAGAACAGAGCATGAATTTATACGTTTGTAAATCGATTACGTCAGTGATGGATTCGGTTTCGGAAGACCTGAAAACATGAGGAAGTGTTATCGTTGGAAACGGAATCGAAGAAGGAGCTGGAATGATGATGCTGAACCCAGTTTTGGAGGTTGAAGATGATAATGAGATAATCACGCATGTGTATATTAAATAATAACGCATGTTGTTTTGTTGAGATTATAACGTGCGTGATTTTCCATTGAACGTGCGTAATTTCGTGACGTACTGGTCGTACGTTAAGCTGTAATGTATGTTAACCGCACTCTATATATATATATATATATATATATATATATATTTGTAACATTTTTAATTCTCAACACTCAGGAAAGCATACCGGACTATTTAGTAACTTTTCTGTACACTACTAGTATGTTAACAAGCACATGTAAGTATAACACAGTAATCAGAAAGCAGTTAAGTGATTCAGCACAATCATCAAGAACTTTAATTAGCATTAATAAATTGTACAGATACATGAAATCATGAGGGTTGTCACAACCGGTCTTGCCAAAGAGCTTGAGAAACGTGTTATATTGCTCATCGCTTAGCCCTTGTATATTGTACGAGTTTGTCTCGACCACAGCTGCCTTTGGTTTTGCCATCTCTTTCTTTCCCTTTCCTGGCCACCAATCTGGGTAACAAACTAACTTGAAACACCGGTCCCGAACATGCCCATCTCTTCCACAAAAAGTGCAGTGTCCCACCTTATTGTTTTGCCCTACTTTGTCATTTTTCTGCCAAGGTTTCTTATAGTTTTAGTTGTCACGACTAACCTGCTGAGATGTTTGGAAAGCCGCTGTATCAGGAGTCGCTGCCATCTTCTTTCCAGCAGCAATGTTTCTCTGCTGCTCATCTTCGGCTACCAAATGATAAGCTGTACCAAGGCTTGGAGTGGGTTTTGTAGCAAGTATTTGAGTTCTCATAACAGAAAACTCAGCATCGAGTCCTATCAAGAATTCGTAAAGTCTTTCCTTTTCCTTGAGTTCTGTAATCTTCTTTCCAATATTGCAAGTGCAGCCATCGCATTCGCACCGTGGCGTTGGTAGAACCGAGTCAATTTCATCCCATAGGCTTCTTAGTTTTGTGAAATATGCTGAAACAGAGACCCCTTCTTGGCGTGTCTGCGTGACTGACTGCTTTAGTTCGTATGCCCTTGGGGCACTTTCTTTCCCGAACCTCTCGTGTAGATCCTTCCAAATCTCGAGGGCAGTGTTTGCGTATTTTACAATGCTTCTAATCTCTTTTTCCATTGCAGTTGTGAGCCATCCTTTGATCATGGCATCACAACGCATCCACTGCATATACTTGGCATCGTTCTTGATGCAGGGATATCAGATATTATTTTATATTTATTTGAATTTCAATTTCCTAATATTTTGTTATTTAGTTTCCTATTTTATCTTTTTCATAGTTATAAATTAGGGTCTAGGGTTAACTGTTTATTCAGTTTTTGATTGAGTTTTAATTAAAAAGAACTGTGTTCTTGGAACCTTTGGTTCGTTTATCAGTCTTTGATTAGTCAATTGTTCTTGAGCCATTTGAGTGCACGCGAAACTGCTTCAGGTGGTATCAGAGCTTTGGTTTGTCAAATGGCTCGACGTGATAGTGATTACTCTTATGTCCATAGAATCGCCGACCGAGGCAACGACAGAGATGGTCCCAAATCACGTGCTCGTGGAGAGGACCGACATCCTACCCGTAGAATCGCCGACCGAGGCAATGGAAGGGTTGGTGTTAACCCACGGGATATTAAGATCAGGAGACTCCAGCAACGAGTCCGAGAGCTCGAATTACAACACGAGATCCAACGACTCAAGCAACGGATCCACGATCTTGAGGACTCGTCGTCATAGAAGGAAACGGAACCGGAAAAACTTGTCCGGGACAGGTTATCCGGGGATGAGGAGCATCTTACCAATGGCGACGCTATCTATGATTATCCTCCCGTATATGATGAATATAGGGACGAGGAATGGTATTCTTGGGTTACCGGTTGTGATCCGAACTTACCGGGTGTTAGGGTTGAAGGTGTTACGGTTGAAAACGGAGGTGATGCGATATCTTCCGGTGGTATGGCGGTGATAAATGGTTCGACGGCTAGTGGTAGGTCTCACTCACAGTTTGTGGTAAGTCCTTCCTTCATGCCGAAAGAAATGTTGGAATTAGTTGTTACACAAGATACGGAAGGGTTGTTTTTTGGAAGATTCGTTAATGCTGATTACGAAGGGAGTCAACAAAACACATAAGGTTTGATATTTGGAAAATCCGGTAATGTTGCTGATTTTGGAGATTTAAAATCTTTACAAATTCAAACGGAGGTAGAGATTGGGTTTATTAAATGTGGGGACCATATTAATAATTTGGTAGATGGTTGATATCTTGTGAATTTTATAAAGGATGTTCAAAAAGAGAAAAATAGTGTGGTTTCTAAAGATAATAAGGTGGCTGCTACTTTTAGGAGTTGCATACATCTCAAGTATTTTCCACGTGGAGCCCAAAGAAAAATTGGAAAACTCCATAAAGATGGTGGATTAGACAGTTTGGGGTGGCATAAAAAAGTTAATCTAACAAATATTCATGTGAACAAGGGTTTGAAAACTTTGACTTTTGAAAATGCAGGTGCCCAAATTTGTTTGGGGTTCGTCGGACTTAATTATAGTGAGCCAAATGTTTGTTACAAATTAGTGACACAAGTGAAGATGAGACGCTCCAATGCTCCATTCGACCCAGGTGGTACAAATTTAAAGTCAGGCGAGATGATTCGTGAGGTTAAATTTTTTATGCGGGTCGTGATAATAAAAAATTGGAATCGGGTTGATGTTCCTTTTGACCCAGGTGGGTTTGGTTCGAAGGCAAAACTCGAGGACGAGTTTTTTTCGAAAAGGGGGAGTATGATGCAGGGATATCAGATATTATTTTATATTTATTTGAATTTCAATTTCCTAATATTTTGTTATTTAGTTTCCTATTTTATCTTTTTCATAGTTATAAATTAGGGTCTAGGGTTAACTGTTTTTTCAGTTTTTGATTGAGTTTTAATTAAAAAGAACTGTGTTCTTGGAACCTTTGGTTCGTTTATCAGTCTTTGATTAGTCAATTGTTCTTGAGCCATTTGAGTGCACGCGAAACTGCATCAGTTCTTGTCTGGTTTGAGAAAGGAGCCATCGACAAAACCAATCTTGTTTTTGGCCAACAAAAAATTGGTCATCTCTTGGCTCCAGTCATTAAAGTTGATGTCAGAAAGGTTTTCGTTTACCTGGAACTGTTTTGGATAGTCAGACGGGTGTAGGTAATACGGAGAATTGGTGTCGATCGTTTCTCCATTGTCTTTGGAGCCTTCGCCTTTCTCTCCGGCCATAAGGAGTCGGCTGTTTATGATCTTAATGTTGTTGTATCTGCTCTGATACCATGAAGAATTTGGTAATCACAGAGATTAATTTTTCTCTCTTAATTTTTATTCATGGCCAAGATCATACTTAAATACAAAAGAAACTTGAAGAACAAGAAAAATCCTAAAACAAAGGAAAAGATGATATATGCAAAATAATAAAAGATCTGGCCAAATATATCACAATATGCGATATATCCAACAATAAAAATTAAGAGAAAAAAATTAATCTCTCTGATTACCAAATTCTTCATGTATGTCCGCCAACGATTGTGAAAAAAATAAAATGGATGGTTATGGTTCAAATTCAAAAGCGAAAACGTACACATGATTTAAGATGATACTGTTGGTCTTATTTGTTGTCAAATAAAGTTGGTATCCGTTGATTTGCCAACTTTTATTTTTTTCACAATTGGTGGCGGACATACATGGTCCACATCCTATGCAGTACATGTCACCTGGCTGGCTGGCTTCATTCATATATATAGGGCTTGGCTAAATAGGAAACTCTATCTTTCTTAGAAAACTTTGCAAACTCATTGTCATCCATTGATTATGTTTCATCCAAGTTGATCAATGGTTCTCATAATTTTAGAAAGAATTATAATTAAAAGAAAACATTATAATACACAATAAAAGCACCGAAGGGTATTTTCGGTAGTGAAATAGAGCCTTGGAAAAACAAATCCCTGCCATGCAGTGGAAGTCAAATCAAAACTGCAAACCAATTCAAAAAAACTTTGAACTTTATCTTTCCCACTAAACTGTTCATATGCAGTTTTGTTCTTCTTTCCTCCAAACGATACACTGTTCAGATTTCCTCATCGCTCAGTCAACATCGATCGGTGCCTTCTAACCCTAAGACAGAAGCCGATAGTGTGGTTCCGGGAAAATGAGGAAATCGTTCGTAATTTTGTCTTCGTCGATCAAAATGAAACGATTACGGAAGATCAAGAGTTCAAGCAAAAGGTTAGTTCTTGTAATTTCATCGGTAAAAAGGGGGTTTTGTTCTATCGAATTCCCCTTCAAAAAATGGCAACTGATTTTGTTTTGTTTTCTATCTATTGCACTAGGAGACCTAAATTAGGGCGGGAAAGGTCTGCCAGCCGTAGTGTTGTTATTATATCCGATGATTCGAAGCAAGATCCTCCCAAACAACAATCTGACCTCGGTCCGACCCAGCGAGCTTTAGGTTAGTATTGATGTGTGTATAAACGGTTATTGTAATTTTAGGTAATGTATAGTGTGTTGAATGAGGCTATGTTCATAATATACTTGTGTTTGGCTGCATTTGCAGTGTATGAAGATACTGACACTGGGGCAACATCCACTGGGAAACGACGGGTAAATGGTAAGTGCCTTTGGTTATAATAGTTAGTAATTGCGTATCAATGTGAACTTGTATAACATTTATTAAACTGGTATGGGAAAAAATGTTATAATAGTATAAATGGTAAGTGCCTTTTTGGTTACAATAGTTGGAAATTGCCTATCAATGTGAACTGGTCTAACATGTGTTAAAATGGTTATGAAAAAAAATGTTGCCTTGTATAGTTCTGGCTGTGGAAGTACATTGATTTTTGGGTAGTTAACTTTAGAAGTTTGCATAACATGTGTTAAATAAATTAATGGACGGACCAAAGATCATTGCCTTTGATTTGTTTGACTGCCAAATAATTAATAGTGGGAGTTTGAAGTTTGCCTAACAGTTTGAAAAATTATGTTAAGGTTATTGGATTAATGGTAAAATCAGTTAAGATTATTAGATTAGCTGTTTGAAAGATGTAAAACATATTGTTAGTGTATGAATGTTAACTTCTATAACGTGGTTAGGTAATTTCCGAAGTTTGCCTAACATGTGTTAAACAAGTAATGGACAGACCAAAGATCATTCGGCTTGATTTGTTGGTCTGCCAAAGAATTAATGGTCTGATTACAGTACACTGCCTAACATGTGTTAATTGGCAGAGAAAAAAAACATTAAGGTTATTGGATTAATGGTAAAATCAGTTAAGATTATTAGATTAGGTGTTTGAAAAATGTAAAACATATTGTTAGTGTATGAATGTTAACTTCTATAACGTGGTTAGGTAATTTCCGAAGTTTGCCTAACATGTGTTAAACAAGTAATGGACAGACCAAAGATCATTCGGCTTGATTTGTTGGTCTGCCAAAGAAATAATGGTCTGATTACCGTACACTGCCTAACATATGTTAATTGGCAGAGAAAAAAAACATTGCGGCTGATAATTCTGGCAAAGAACCCGTGGTTAGTTATTTTTAACTGTAAATTACAGTACACTGCCCTAACGTGGTTAGTTATTTTTAACCCGTGGTTACTTTCATTTGTTTGATGTTCAAATGATAAATTGTTCGATGTTTGATCTTATAACTGTAATGTTACCGTTTTTATTAGAAAGATTTGACATAAAGGGGTATAAAGTCGACTAATTATTTTATGCTTGGTTATACCAGTACGTAGGGCAGATGTAACACCTACGCCAAGCGGGAGAACCTTACGGTCAGGGACAAAGAAAGCTTTAGAGGAGAGTGCGAAAGTTAAAAAACGGAAGCAAAAAGAAGTTGTTAACGAGCAAGAAAAAGTTCCCAAAGCCCGTAAGCGGGCAAAGAAGGATGAATTTCTGGGAATAAGGACGCGATCCGCACCACTACAATTTTATAAGTGTGTACGAGCATTGACTGACCAACAACGTGCGACAGTTAGGGAAATGGGCTTTGGTCGTTTACTTACTTTCAGCGTTGATGGGTTACCAGCTAAGTTAGCTTATTTTGTTGTCGACAATTTTAATCCCGATGAGATGGTGATATGTACACCTGCTGGTAATATCAATGTAAACACGAATGTGATACATCAGTTACTTGGGATCCCGACCGGTGGGATAAAGTTTAGTTCGATTGATAAGTTGCCTATCTTGGTTGATGCCATTGCGGACTGGAGGGAGAGATACCCGGGTGTAATGGTACCGCTAACTAAGATGGTGAAAATGATAGATGAGTCTGATGGCGAAGACAGTTTTGATTTCCGCATGGATTTTGTAATGTGTTTTGTGGCAGTGCTTGTTGACTGTCATAAACAAAGTTGTTTACGGGAAGAAATCTTAGAGTATCTAGATGACGAAATGGATTTTGCAAAGATAGACTGGTGTGACCTGGTGGTAGAGAAGTTGAAAACTTGCAAGGATACCTGGGATCGGCTTGACCCACAAAGCATCTTTGTTGGGCCTCTTTCCATTCTGATAGTAAGTGAAATTTATTTTGACGTCCTGAATTAACATGTGTTAAATATACTTGCTTGTTCTTCGGACTGAACTGATCGCTGTTACTTGTAGCTGTTGTACGTTGATAGCATTGAGTGCACAGGGATGAAGGTTGACAAGGCGGTGTGTCCTTTGGCTTTCTGGAACTTGAAGAGATTGCGAGAGAGAGAAAGGCTGGAAATACTTGCTAGTGGGTTCGGTCTGGGAGGTTTTAAAGGGTTAACACTTCCAAGTAACTATAACGTGGAACACTGGGCAAGTAAGGAGGTATAGTTATGTACACTACCACTCTTTTTTTAGAATTAGTATATAATTTTTGTATGAAACTATTGCTTTAACCTTTGTTTACAGGAGAGGCTGTTGATGGTACGTCAACTAATTAATGTGACAAACAAGAACAAAATCAAAATAGAGGGTATGTTGGAATCTTTGTGTGTGGAGAGTCCTGATGACGAGGAAGTACAGACGTTGAAGGCAATGTATGAAAGTTTGTTTGAACAGAGAGCGTATGCAAGTACAAGGCACGATCAAGCGGTAGATTTATCGTCGCACCGTATCAATGAGGTGTTGGCAGATTTGAAAAATGATGAAAGTATTCACGTTGACGAGGGACAGAACGCTGGTTAGTCACTGTTATTGTTTGTAAAAATTTGACTTGATTAATGTGGAACGTATTTACTGATGTGCAACGTTTTTGTAGGGGATGGCGTGCTTGACGATTTCTCAGATGATTCGCCAATAGCTAGTTTGTACAGGAAGTCACTTAATTGGCCTCCCAAAAGGATCAGTAAACGGAGATTGAAAGAAGTAGGATCTTCAGCCATAGACTTTGATGTCATAGAAGGTGTGATTATTATGTTTCTGACTTGTACACTGTAACACATGTTAATGTGTTACCTATCTTATTGATTAACATCTGTTGTGGTTACAGGTGATGTTGCCGGGCAATCAAGCGTAGCTGTTGATGGAAAAGAGTTTGCTGAAACGATGGAAGATGGTGGGAAGTCATTAAAGGTGAGGCGATCGGCTCGGCTGGAGATGTTAAAGGATGATCAAGAGAAAGAAGAAATCTGTGTGACCCCAAAAAGGCGCAAAACAAATATAAAGTGTGATGGGCCAAACACGGAAGGTGGTAACGAAACAGGTAAAGTGTTACATGTGTTACGATTTTTAGTGTACGTTTATAGTTAAGTGAGCCTAGGAAGAAAACATCAGCTACACATTGTTGGTGACGCGTCGATTAGTGCTCGATAAAGTTTATGTCCCTGTAATGTTTATTCGGGACTGAAACGTATGGTGTAACACATGTTAAAGAGTGTAACACATGTTTAACATCTGTTGTCGTTGCAGCTGATGATGCGGACCAAGCAAGCATACCACATGATGGCAAAGAGTGTACTGAGACGCTGCAAGATGTTGAGAAGTCGTTGCCGGTAAGGAGATCTCCTCGACTGAAAAAGTTAAAGGATGCTCCTGAGCCAGAAGTAGGCTGTGTGATGCCAATAAGGGGTAAGACAAATAGGATGTTTGATGGGCCAAGCACGGATGGGGGTAAAGAAACAGGTAAAGTGTTACATGCGTTACCAGATACATTGCACCGTCCCTAGGAATGAAAAATAAGTACACATTGATGGGTGATGCATTGTTTGTACAGGGACAAAAGTTTATGACCCTATAATATGCGTACGTGTCTGAACCAATTTAATATTAATGTGATGTTATAGGGTGCAACGAGACTGAGAAGCAGGACGGTGATAAGAGTGCTCATGAGGCTGGTATTTCAACTGAGGGTGACTGTAGTATGGGTGGGGCGGCACATGTTGAAGGACAATGGAGCGGGGATAAAAGTGATGTTGAACAAGTCCATAAGCCGTTCGGTTTAATGCGTGCGATACTACGTATCAAAGCAGCAGCGGCCCAGAGTGTACCTGGTAGTGCTTCGTTCAAAATCAGATTGTTGGTTTTTTATAATGTGCTTTTTTGTTTAATTCTGTTTTAACATGTGTGATATTGCTTTGACAGTTGACGGTGGCTCAGGCATGCGGTTGGTTGGTCAAGATGCATATACTGTGGAGGCAGCAGGACATGAACAGCCACCTGAAAAAAATGTGGCTGAGAAGGACAATGATCAGCATGCACATTTAGACACCACTGCTGACACAGAGGATAAGATTACTGATCAGGTAGAGAAAAGTGTAGAGATGGGGGTTAAGCTTACTGGTGAGGTTGACGGGAATGACAATGAAGGTAATATTCAGACCGCATCTTATTTGTAGGGGTCGACAAAAATCTATCCCCAACACGTTAAGCCATTTCTAAATTTTTCGAGAATGTTTATGCAGCATCAAATACTAAGACTGAGCTTGAAGTGGTGGATGCAACTGATGCAAGTACGTTAGAAGCGGCGGTAGAGGATGGGCAGCCGGACTTTAACGGTAAAAGTTTATTATGCTATAACATGTGTTAGCTATTAGGTACATTTAGTGGGCTTAACGTGTGTTAATCGTAAGAACAGTAGACGGGGTCGATGCGTCGATTGATGAAGGTGGTTTAGATGGGCCTAATTGGAGTCTAGGAATGACACAAATTGGTGGTGAATTGGACGAGCCACAGCAAACCGGTATGTTCAATATAAAAGATGATTAGGATTGCTGGTTTACTTGAGTCATTTCAATATACTTATTTGCTTCGAACATGTAGGTTGCAAAAGTTCAAAGGTGGATGACATGGATGGGACCGAAACAGCGCCCGAAGGTTCCGGTAAGCTTGAATATTTTTGTTTACTGTCAAAGTGTTCAAATTGGTTGCAAAGTAACATGAATTGTTTTTTTGAATACGTGTTTAGGCGATGTGGAAACCACACCAAATATGAGTATGGTTATAATGGTAGATCCGGTGAGCTCATATGACCCCGCAATTGCTATCCATAAGGAGCAAGCTGGGGTGGAATTATTGGGTGGTGATGCGAATGAGGTGGCGGACAATTTGCCGCTAGCCAACCGTGTACGTATGTTAGCTGAATTGGGGGCCCAGAAAAGGAAGCTGCCTTTTAGAGAGAAAGTGGCAGCGGAACCAAATAGATCACCTTACTATATAAGGTCTGTTGACATGGGTCAGCCAATCACTAAGAAAGAGGCAAATCTGTGGGATTACATATACGCTGATGAATCCCCCACGCACTTCCTAAATGGGCATTCGCGTAGGAAGCGGGCAATGGAGGCAAACATGTAAGTAGAACTACCACAGGGTTTATTGTTGTATAATAGGGGTGTAAACCATGAACCCAAATGGATCTAGTTAATTGGTTATTTTTTGATTTTTGCCGCAGGAATGAACAGGGTACGTCGTCAGTTGATGATGTAGATAGCCCGATACACATGGCTGTGTAAGTATGGGGATACTGTTATAAAAATGTGTTAAATTACATTAACATGTGTTAAGGTATGGAATGTAAATTTTTTTCTGTACGTATGAAACCAGGGAGTTGCTGTTTCGAAGCCCTTCCCATGTAGAAGCATCTCGGGCTATGTTCAAGAGTTTAAACGCTGGCAATGAGGTATCGGATGGTATTATCGACTGTTGGGCGGAGGTGCTAAACTTCCAAGAGAAACGGAAATCAAGGGAGGCTTACAGTAGGCTATTCTTTGGTACTAAAGTTGTGGTGAGTGATTTGAATATTGACATTATTTGTGTAGATTGTTGTTTTGTGTGGAAAACTAGTTACAGTTTGCCAAGTGCTTATCCTTATTAATTTCTCTTTTGTGAAAGTTTCCGTGGATGTTAACAACTGAGAACACTGGAGTTGAGGCGCGGATGCACAAGTTCCGGTTTGGAATAAAAGGTGGGGTTAACAGCGCTGAAAAAGATCCTGATTTTAGAAAGCACGACATTGTATTCTTCCCGATCTTGGAGCACAAACATTTTTACTTGCTAGTGTTTGAGTTACAGGACCCCGGAATTTATGTTGTTGATAATGACAAAGCCAGACAAGGACAGCCGATAGAAGATAGTGTATACTACCTCCACAAGGACACACCGTATAAGTTTGTAAGTTTTTAAAATTCAAGCTGTTGTAACGTAAGTGAGATTGTATTCAAGATGTGTTTTTTATATTGAGCATGGATTGTATATGTATATGCAGAAAGATATGTTTGTGCAATACCTTCGGGAAGTTGGGAATCCGCGAGCCGATGACATTGACTACTGCAACATCCAGCGTATGCCGGTTACTTGGGCGACCACAACAAACAAAACTGATTGTGGGGTCTTCTTAATGCGTCACATGGAGTGCTACATGGGGAAAAACAAAAGTTTTAACTGTGGGTTCAGCATGAGTGGGGCGAAGAAGATGGCGGAGGTGCGGAAGTTGAGAAGGAGGTATGCTGCGCACATCTTATGTTCAGAGGTGAACGTGCTGCTGCCTAAAATCCAGCAGGAATGTCGGTTAGAGTAACGTGTGTTAGTGGGTGAATGGTATTTACTGTAGGATAACTGAATGCGTTTAATGTGCCAGCTTTGTTTTGGGAGTGTCATGTACTTTGCTTTTGGGATGTTGCTTTAAACTTATTGTGATAGACTGTCTATGCGATAGACTGTCTATGCGAATTTTGTCGATAGACTATCTATGCGAAATTTGTCCCACTAAAACTGATGTCTAGTGACTTGGTTATTTTATACTCTGATACATATTGATGTATTCTTGCATGTGTTGTAATGTTATTTCTTGTAGTTGATAATGTTTTAAATGAGGCTGTTTTAAATTATATATTGGTAGGTGTAACATTTAAGAAAATGTAAAAAATGCTGCTTCTTGTCTCTTCTACGGGCTAACTATTCTCAAAATGTACTAGGGTTCTTGGAAGTTGGGGAAAGATGGGGAAAGAAGTCTACTAACATAGGGGTTGGTGGCTGCAAAACAACTTTATTGGAACATGAACCATAGCTTTTTTGCCCCATATGGTCACATCAAAGTAAAGTCACAACCACTATATTAAATGTAGCAATGATATACCTCTATAAAGTAGTGTAATGTTGAACTAAGTCCTGGATTGTAATACTTCACTACTTCAGTAAACCAAGAAGTTTTAGTGGTTCCAAAGTATGCTAATGTGATGGACACTTGTAAAAATAAGGTAACGTCTACACCACCAGGAATGAAGAAGCTGAATCAAAAGAGGAAGGAAGCATGTGAGGGTCGGTACGGGGTGTGCTACGCAAGAAAAGTGTTTCACAAGAAGCCCGAAGACGTGAAAAGTGGTTCAGCTTCTGGTGACCATGATTCAGGTAGCGGAGTAAACAATGTAGGTGATGTAGCAGGTGTTTCAAAAGAAGCGTCACGCCGTACGGAACACGTTTTACCAGAAGCTGAAATTTTGAAGGGGCTACCAGATGAGTTGGTTAGGTTGCTGACGGATCCAGACCATGAATTATGTGGTTGCCCGTTGTGTCCATACTCACCCGAAACAATCCAGTCCTGGTGTTACCATGACCCATGGGAGAGTGAGCGCAGCCCCTCTCCTCTGTACTTTCATGATGAGGATGTTGCGACACCATGAAGAAAAGCTTCGTAGAGATGGAGAACAAGGGGTAGTTAGGATGTGGTAAGTGGTTAAAGTTGTGATAACCTTTTGACCCTATGTTTGTAAGCCACATACTAAGGTCGTTTTCTTGTTCTTTTATTGTTAGTACTTTTTTTTGGGAATGGGTTGATGTCACGGCTCCGTAGTCGATCCATTGTTTCACGTGCGGTTGTAACCTAGTGGTAGAATGTGTGCTTAAGTTGGCTAGTCGTGGAGTTTAATTCTATAACCTGATGTGACTTAATATATAAGTTATTGGTGTGGTTAAGAACCTTTTGTGCTGATCCTTTACAATTAAAAAAACCCCAGGTACAGGGCTAACATGTGTTAAGATCTGTTTTGATGCTGTTGTAAAATATAAACCAAAACCACAATTATCCATGCATATAATAATAAGATAGGTCTGTTAATACCAAACAGAGGACTTTCCACAAAAGTTGGCCTACAAAACATAAAGTGCCGAAGGCCACAAAGTTTTTACAATACTGGATATGATAACTGGGATAAAAATAGTTCCACATTCTTACACACGTAACAGAAAAGGGGAGGATGATGTCAAAAGACTGTTACATGTGTGTAAGAAGGCCAAAATGAAGAGAGTCTCCCATAATATATTACTAGTAAACGAAACCACAGATTTTAATCAGAGAGGGATGCACCAGGGGCGGTCTGCCTTTGTTGTTCAGCGGCTGCCTTTGCTGCTTTCATTGCAGCCACCTTAACGCAGTTGCGTGAGTCGTGGTCGTCGACATAAAGACCACAACGCTTGCATAACCGAAGCTGCTTTGGACGTTTCGGTGGTTTTGTCTTTGCCTTCTCACCGGGTCCGGAAATGCGAGTATGCGTACCACATCCCTTATTGCGTACAACATCTGGATTAGCAACTTCGACTGGAATATTGATTGCTTGCCCAACTATTTCTTCCATTTCACACTCGTTTGTTTCATTTTGGATTGTACCCAATGGTTGCTTGGAGAGCACATTGATCTTGAAATCCTGGAGTTGGGCAACCAATTTTGACAACGAATCCTCGTCGGTTCTGGCCACGTCAACACATTCAGTAACGAGGTCAAGGATTTCATTACGCATAATGGATGGTGCGTGTGGGTTGACGCCGTATCGGCTGGAAAGTGAAAAAACCTCTTTTGGGAGGGTATCTCGGCGCCACCTATTGTTTATGTATTGGGGTGGTATCTTTGCAACATTTTTCAATCGATATACGCAAAAGACATGGCGACACAGATATCCGATACGTGTGAAATTCCTGCATGAGCAACTGGCGGAGTGGTTTACAGTGTTATATGTAACCTGTTAGGAACAGAAGCAGCATAAACAAAAGGCTTTAGATCTAACATATGTTAGTGGAGTGGTAATAATGAAGTTGACTAACATGTGTTACCTGATAGACATTTGTGATGTTGTTCCTTTTGTCCAAATGAGTGACGTCTAACAAAAGAGTGGTATTGCTGGAATCGGTTTGGTTTGTGATGTAGCATAAAAACTTCCCTTTAATTATCTCCTTTTGAACTTGAGCGAAAACAGCGTTTGTGTAGATGGCGAACGCGTGCTGCTCTATCGCTAACTCAGTAGTGTCCTTGAATACCGTGGATGAGGTTTTGTACTCGGATACACGTTGCCGATAGCGTTGGCTATCTACCCTATTTTCAAAGCACATCATAAATTGTACAAGGGTGTTTGCGCTTGTTGAGTTGACCTTGAAGGCAGCGTTAGAGCTTTCGCAGCGTGAAGTGGTCTTCATCAAGCAACACATTGGCAGTTCCCTGAAGTAGGCTGGTACCCAAAGATGTTTGATGTTGTACATGTCGTTCAACCAAGTGTGGTCTTGTAGGCCAAATGTTTCTAGGAGGTCATTCCAGCGGGACTCAAACGTTTCTGGTTTGATATAAACATTCCAAACCAACCGGTGAATGCAGGACCGAACATTAGAGTTTTCAAGAAGGTCCGCAGAGATCTGGTAGATTAAAGAATTACTAACACATGTTAGATTAAACAGTTCAAAAACACATGTAAGTCTGTGATGTTGAATAACACATGTTAAAGGCTAACAATTTAACCTAACCTTGGAGGGTAGTTTTTTCATTATATGCCACATGCATAGACGGTGGCGTGATTCGGTAAAGACCATAGGAACAGCTTGAAGCATGGATGGGTCTTGATCACTCAGCACGAGAGTTGGTTGAGTACCGTGTGCCTTCAAGAAAGCCTTAAGCAACCACACATAAGATTCAATGGACTCGATAGATATCAAACCCGCACCAAATGTAACACATTGGAAATGATGATCCACACCCGTGAATGGCACAAAAACCATCTTGTACCTATTAATAAAAATGGATTTGAGGTTAACAAAATGTAACACTTTTTTGGTTTGGTTTGTATACTTGGATATCAGGCCTAACACATGTTAAGGGGGAACTAACCTGTTAGTGCTGTAAGTCGCGTCAAAGGCGAGGACATCGCCAAAAGCTTTGTAGTTTAGCTTTGAAATCTCATCAGCCCAGAATACAGAAGACAACTTTCCATTTGATACAGTGTAATCAAAATAGAAGTTGGGTAGGTTGTCAAAGCGCTCACGCAAGCGTTCAAGGAAAACTTGTGCGTCGCGTTCACCAATAAAAATTCGCAACTGGTGGCTAAAATTTTTAAAATCCACAGGAGTCCCATTGACATTGTGATGCCCCCCTTTTAAAGCTACAAGACATCTATAAGCTCTCATGGGTCCGATACGGTTTAGACTCATATTGTGAATGAATTGTTTGGTGGAGAATGACAGCTTCCGTGATATCTTGCTAAGATCACGATTGTAATTCTCAACAAGTTCATGATTATGAATATCATTGAAACTCATAACTGTGTATGTATCATTACAGATTGAGACTAGAATGCTTGCCTTACAGTCACACCATGTGAAGTTGGTTTTCCTAGACTTTACAGAAGATTCATCTAGTGTGTCAAAAGTCCTCTTGCGTTGTGGTTTCCCGTATTTTGAGCATCGAAGATACTTGTGTGTGGGAATTCCATTCCAGACTTTAGTTTGGCCTTTTTTAACAGAAAAACCAGCTTCAAACGCATAAAGTTCATACATGGAGAGAACCTCCTCAAATGTTGGATAAGATTTCCCACGCACTGGTATGAACTTATCAGCGACGGTAGGAATCCAGTAACGGGTTCCCTGAGGGGTATCAAAAACGAAGTATGGATGCGCTGGCCCTGCATCAGAAAACGAAAAGGTTAGGAATCTGGTATATGGCAGGACAAAAGGTTAGAACCAGCACCCGGCATGTTAGCGTAGCCAGAATCTGGGTATACTACATGTGAACATTATGCAATATGTTTGAACTATGCCATATCTGGGGAAGAAAAATCAAAACGAGTGTATAGAAAAACAAACCTTGAACATTATCCATAACCTCGTCAGAATGGAAATCGCTGTTCATGAAGTTGTTGGATATCAGAACATCCGGTGATCTAACAGGGTCTTCATATGATCGAGAACAATCAACAGGCATGTAAGTATATACAGAAGCTTCGAATGGAACAGCTGAACATTGCCATGCAGTATATTTGGATTATTCCATTAAAAAAATGTCAAATAACAAAAAAAAAAACATAGATTCGAGATAGTTAAGTTAGATAAAGATACAGCCCTAAAATGACAAACCTTGAGCATTTAATTCTTCATCAATTTGAAAGTCAGTGCTAAGGAACCTGTTGGGGAAACTATGGACCGGCGACATTAACTCGGAGGTTGGTGGAATTGTCTCCATGGACATTAATGGAGAAAGCATAATTTGTAGGAGAAGATGATAATGGAGCTTTCTGGTTTAAATTGATATGAAATAAACTGAAATATTGTAAATGAAATATGGGGTGAGTTATTTTTTCAAATGAGTTGATGGGCATTAAATGAAGATGTCAGATCAAATTGGGAAAATAAACTTGGCTTGGCTAAATTACTAATATAACCTTGAAGGCAAAATGGATTAGGAAGGTTCTCAGGCCACGTGGATGAATATAGTCCACAAGTAGAGTTTGCTAAGTTTTTTAAAAAAATTGAGTTTCTTGTATAGCATTGTCCTCATATATATATATATATATATATATATATATATATATATATATATATATATATATATATATATATATATATATATAACTCATACTATTTTAATAGTTTAATTTATAAGAAAACTTCGATAGATACTTACACCAAATTAACAAAATATGTGGGTGTTAATTTTATTTATACAACATAAGAAAGATGCAGCTGTGACAAAACAATCATAGGTTTCGTGATCCTCGCCTAACAATTAAGTGAAGAATATTAATTGAAAAGAATTTTAGTTTAGTTGTAGTCAATCAATCAAGTTATCATAATTGGTGGTTGCCAACAAAAAAACCTGCATATGACATGAATTGATTGAAGAAGAATATATATATATAGATAAGCGATCGATCGAGCAAGAATATTATATTGCCCAGCGGCGGACGTAATCGATTGGGAAAGAATATAATAAGCCAACAAGAATATTTACTTACCATCATTTCTTTTAAAGAGTGGCGTCAACATGAAGCCGGCACACTAAACCGTACGTACCAACTTCATGTACTATGCTTCAAAATTCATTTCACAAATTCACTGTAGGAACTAAGTTCACTTTTATTAAATATATTACAAAATAAATAATAAATAATAACGAGACTCTCGTTATTTGTGGGAAATTTAACTAGTACAATACCGGTTACAAAAATTAAATAAACGAATATAAAATACAATATAATTGTACCAATCTTGATTCAAGTCGATATCTTTGGAAACTTCAACCACACCTACGAGATCGAAACTCCGCTGCAAGACAAGCAAAATTGTTGACGGTTTTTGGTTGAGGCACGTGTTCAACACGCTTCCCTTAAAACAGATTTCGCGCCTCCTCTCAGACAGTCTGTCTCCCAGGGTATAACAACCAGAACAGTATGTGTACTGCCAGAGATGGCACTCGCGCCTGAGATTACACCGGGTATAAATTGGTATTCATAAAAAAAATGGAACAATGTGAAGTTGATAAAATGATAATTTAGAGAGTGCTCTTCTCTAAAATTTCCATGGAACAAAAGACCTCGGTGTTGTGTGTATATCTCTCTTCTGTCTTTTCACAATGGACCATTGTGATTATATATACACCAAAGTTTTACAATTAAAACTCATTTAATCTTGTAATCAACAAGATATTAAACATGAATTAATGTTTTAATTACAAGGTAATCAATCTTGTAATAAACATGTTTTAATTGTATTAAAATGAAATTAAAGTGGTCAAATGTAACTCTCATGTCAATTCATGACATTCTAGTAACCGGTGAAGACCGAGTTGACTGGCTGAACTGCATCGCGCGTACAAATGCGCACCACAGTCAAACCCGCTTCTACATGGGGTCGCGCACCACACGGATATCACTAAGCATCCCAGGACGCCACCTGGTCATGCGCCATCCAAACTCGTGCGCCACTTGCAATCTTCGCCATGGCCAATGACGTGCGCTATGCGCCTAAGAAGCTTGCGCCGCATTGTCATGTGCCATGCCATGGCATCCGCCTACGCCACCCAGAGGTGCGCCATAAGCGGACCCGCCATGTATCTGACCACGCGCTCATGGACAAAAATACAAAGGCGGTGTGCGAAGTTCAAAGTGCACTACATAGGGCCTATAGCCCACGGCACGCGCGCATATGTGCACGAGTACAAGGAGTGCTCCTCCTTATAAACCACTTTAAGTTTTGTCATCCCACCTATGTGGGACAAGTTGACAAAACTAATCCATTTTATTCATCTTTATTTGTTCCAAACATACAACTTCAAGCTTCGATATCTCATTCATCTTAGCTCTATTTGGACATAGTTTGAACACAAACCATAAATAATTATTTATACAACACATATATAAATATTATTGATGTCCAAAATATTTAGTGAAAAACTCATTTTCACTAAAATTTCCAACAATCCCCCACATGAATGGAGATCGATTAAAACACACAAAATTCCCCGATGAAAACTCGACAGTCGAGTATTGCAGGATAGGTAGGTTTTGCCTTTGAACCTTCCTTTGTAAAGCATAATTAGTCTACTAGGGTTTTGTAGACGTGATGTCCTTGAACAACCCCCCATTTGTGTAAACGACAATATACATTCACACAATATTTTCCCTAGCTGGGCCATCCCCTCACTATCGTGTCCTATAATGGTCATGGAGCACTTTCCTGGTTCTGCGGGAGCTCTAGGAATTATGCCCTAATTCCATTCGAAGCGACCACACTTTTCTCCAACATAGGTGATTTCCCTTTAAATCATTAAAAGCATTATGGTTTACTATGATTTACACAAATCATAAAACCACATATTATGCTTAACCTCACAACAATGTCACTGAATATTATAGGAATGGACTAGGACGTATTTAAACACCCTTTTATAGTTTTAGGGGAATATATGAAACATATAAACTAGCTTATATATAAACATATATATTAGCTACGCCCCCACAGTGACTACCCTTCGGTTCATGATTAAGTTGGCCTATTGAACCTAGATCTTGGGATCTCCAGTCAACTAGGTTAGGTTTCCCTCATGTCCCTTTTTCCATGGCTTTAGTCCCATTCCACAACCTGATCTGTTATCAACCCACTGGTTGTTGGATCCAAAATTATCTTTGACTTCGTTGAGTCAACAACAATAATTTTCAGTTTAGATCAGTTGTTCTAACGTGTTCTTGACTCGCTAGTCACTTTTTGCCTTTTAGTCGATTCATAAGACTTATAACTCGTGATCTCAACCTGGATCCAGTTATGTACCTTGTCTTTAGAATGACATGAAACTCAATTCATGGCTAGACACGTTTTCACCATGCCTTTGGTGTGTCATGACTGACATCTTACTAGATTTTGAATCTAACCAATTGGCATTCGAGTCCAATCTACTCGATTGACTCCATATAACCATTGTGTACTCCACTTGGTCATGCGTTTGCAATATATGCAAGTCATCCCCACATTTAAGTGTAATTGGATAGCATCCAAATGAGGCGATGAAAGGTTCTCCCTTCATTTCTAGTTTGAGAAAACTTCTCAACTACCATTTCCACATTCAAATGCAAGTTACCCCCACATTTAAGTGTAATTGGATAGCATCCAAATGGGGTGATGAAAGGTTCTCCCTTTCATTTCACGTTTGAGAAAAACTTCTCAACTACCATTTCTTCATACCGTAAAGGGTTTGTTTCTTAAATGGCCTACTCCCCCCCCCCCCCCCCCACATTGCTTGCATTTTAATGAAGTTATATTTATAGTTTTGTTTAGCACAAAATTCGTTCTTGTGTCATCACATATTTTTAATGTTTAAAGTTAATTTAATCTCCGTCGAGCATATAAATTAACAAGTATTAGTCTAGCATGCTTTAGACCACAATACTCTAGCATGTGAACAGAAGATGCATCATTCTGATTCTTCACAGCCTTAAGAGATAACGCACTATCTCTTTCGAACATTCGTTTCTTAGTTTAGACACAATAATAAAATTTTATTTCACCATTCCAAAACCATCGGTTTTAGGAAGGCCTCAAAACCATAGTTAACTTCATCCATTAGGATCATAACTCGTTTGCCTTTTTATCTCCAAGGCTTCACCATTGACTTCATAAAGACTTAAACATAAGTCTTAATCCAAGTCACTTTGATGAAAGATCTTTGTATAAAATCACTTGAGTCTTGAGATGTAGCCAATTACATTGACTCTCAACAACAAAGCATTCACGTATGCCTATAGTGATATATACATTTACGTTGTTGTTTCATTAATACCATGTATTGGGATACTCTCCCAAATTGAGGACCATGCCTCCACATAGTTTAAACAACATTGATGGTGGTAGAAGCATCTACAAGTCCATCACTATTGTAAATTTCCATTAATAAATTTCCTAAATTTATTAAAACATTTACAATAATAACATATATTTCTTTCATATGTTATATTCTTTGAAAACTTACATGTGCATTTCCATGTTGATGCTCTCAACATTAGATGACATATCTCGTTTTCGTGTATTCCATCTCAAACCATACACCACGTTTCTCACGACGCCGTTATGCATTTGATGTTTGATTTGTGACTTATTACATAAGTCATGATCACAACCCGCTCGTTGTGTTTGTGTAAATTACTTTTTACACTTTGTATCAAAATGTGTATCCTTTTGACAACTTATTAGTAGTCCAAAATAACGGATACACCAATGATATCTAAACATCAAAAGCCAAAGTGTTATTATCTTCAACACTTTTTTACCGAAATAAACACAATTATTTCGTTCGGTGTCATGTTTTGAGGTACTCCCTCATCTTGGAACTCTAAAACTTGAATAATCACAAGTTGTCTAAAGTATAAAGTTGTTTTCAATTAACTACTCGCAAGTAGTTAAGCAACTTATTATGTCTATAACAACATCGAGTTGTTTTTCATAAAATAGTCTCTCCAAGACTATTATATGGTTCAAGACGTTATACTTCTCGTGGAAGTATCGAATCACTTATACTTCGCAAAGACATGTTTTATTCGTCCAAAACATTTCTCGTTTTTGCAAGTGTTTTAATATTAAACTATATATTTATGTTTTGATTACAAATCAAGACAATAAACCTTATAATAGTTTAATAAATAAAACAATTTCAAACTCGCTCGTTTGAAAGATAAAACGAATACACATCGTTTTAATAATTGGTTTATTATATTCAAACCGTTTCTAACCCGCTGTTAGATAATAAACGATTACCAATCGTTAAAAAATGGTTTATAAGATAACCAATTCTAATACGCTAATTAGAATTTAAATGTTTAAAAAACATTCAAAATATTCGGTTTTTATAAAGTAAACCGTTTCTAACGCGCTCATTAGAAATAAAACGAATACACTTATTCTCATAAGCCACTTTTGGTTTATTTAAATGATCGTTTTCTAACACGCTCGTTAGAAATAACCATAAACCTTTTCTAACACGCTCATTAGAAAATATGTATAAAACGATTACAAATCATCTTAAATAGTTTATCATAGTTAACCCGGTTCTAACCCGCTCGTTAGAACTTAACGATTGCAAATCGTTAAAATAGTTGGTTATAAAATAAACTAATTCTAATACGCCCATTAGAAAATTAAATGATCATTTATTGTCATAAGCCGTTTTGGTTTATATAAAATAAACGTTTTCTAACCCGCTTGTTAGAAATAAATAATTGACAAAGTCGTTAAATCGTTCCTAACACGCTCGTTAGAAAATAAACAACTATCAAACTCTTTAAATCGTTTCTAACACGCTCGTTAGAAGTAATCGATTACAAAATTTGTTTCGAAGTTTATAAAAAATATAAACTATTTCTAACACGCTCATTAGAAATAAACAAATAAAAATCGTTTAAGCGTATGTGGAAAAAATCTGTTTCTAACTCGCTCGTTAGAAATTTAATAGTTTAGACGAAACCGTTACAAGGTTTATTATCCAAAATAATTGTCTCCAACACGCTCATCGGTAATTATTTGAAATAATAATCTTTTCTAACATACTCGTTAGAAAATCTAAACGTATATTTTCTAGCACGCTCGTTAGAAAATCTAATCGTCTTTCAACAAGTTAGTTTTACACAATCATCGTATCTAACACGCTCATTAGATATAAAAGATGATATTAAAACTTTCATTCTATACAATTCTAACACGCTCGTTAGAGATATAAAAAGTTTTAATGTCGTTATTCTTTCAACAACGTTTCTAACACGCTCGTTAGAAGATATTAAAACTAGTTATCTTATAAAACAATTATTTTCTAATATGCGAATTAGAAAATAAATATATTTCAATACTTTTAAAACCAACATTAATAAATCAATTATGGTTACTAAAAGCTTATAAATAATACTTAAACGTTACAAAAACATTAGAAAGGAGTTACAAAATAATTTTTTTCTAATACGCTCATTAGAAAATTTATATTTCAAAACATATTGAAATACATTTTATTTTGTATATGGTTCGGTTTAACTAAACACGAACACAAGCCATGAAACTCCAAAACTTGAAACAAAACGTTCGTTTTGCAACCCGGTATTCGGATTAAAGATTGTACTCCAATCATAAAAATTAATCCGACTAAATGTACTAAAAAAATATTTTCAAGATTTTAACAAAAATCCCATTAAATATTTTAACTTTTCGTGAACCTAAATCCTCGTAGAGAAGGGATTTAAGATTGTAGCAACAATCTTCACGAAAGTCTATTTTAAGATTGTAGGAACTAGGTTCACTTTTTATTAAATATATTACAAAATAAATAATAAATAATAACGAGACTCTCGTTATTTGTGGGAAATTTGACTAGTACAATACCGGTTACAAAAATTAAATAAACGAATATAAAATACAATATAATTGTACCAATCTTGATTCAAGTCGATGTCTTTGGAAACTTCAACCACACCTACGAGATCGAAACTCCGCTGCAAGACAAGCAAAATTGTTGACGGTTTTTTGGTTGAGGCACGTGTTCAACACGCTTCCCTTAAAACAAATTCCGCGCCTCTTCTCAGACGGTCTGTCTCCCAGGGTACAACAACCAGAACAGTATGTGTACTGCCAGAGATGGCACTCGCGCCTGAGATTACACCGGGTATAAATTGGTGTTCATAAAAAAAATGGAACAATGTGAAGTTGATAAAAGGATAATTTAGAGAGTGCTCCTCTCTAAAATTTCCATGGAACAAAAGACCTCGGTGTTGTGTGTATATCTCTCTTCTGTCTTTTCACAATGGACCATTGTGATTATATATACACCAAAGTTTTACAATTAAAACTCATTTAATCTTGTAATCAACAAGATATTAAACATGAATTAATGTTTTAATTACAAGGTAATCAATCTTGTAATAAACATGTTTTAATTGTAAAAATGAAATTAAAGTGGTCAAATGTAACTCTCATGTCAATTCATGACATTCTAGTAACCGGTGAAGACCGAGTTGACTGGCTGAACTGCATCGCGCGTACAAATGCGCACCACAGTCAAACCCGCTTCTACATGGGGTCGCGCTCCACATGGATATCACTAAGCATACCAGGACGCCACCTGGTCATGCGCCATCCAAACTCGTGCGCCACTTGCAATCTTCGCCATGGCCAATGACGTGCGCTATGCGCCTAAGAAGCTTGCGCCGCATTGTCATGTGCCATGCCATGGCATCCGCCTACGCCACCCAGAGGTGCGCCATAAGCGGACCCGCCATGTATCTGACCACGCGCTCATGGACAAAAATACAAAGGCGGTGTGCGAAGTTCAAAGTGCACTACATAGGGCCTATAGCCCACGGCACGCGCGCATATGTGCACGAGTACAAGGAGTGCTCCTCCTTATAAACCACTTTAAGTTTTGTCATCCCACCTATGTGGGACAAGTTGACAAAACTAATCCATTTTATTCATCTTTATTTGTTCCAAACATACAACTTCAAGCTTCGATATCTCATTCATCTTAGCTCTATTTGGACATAGTTTGAACACAAACCATAAATAATTATTCATACAACACATATATAAATATTATTGATGTCCAAAATATTTAGTGAAAAACTCATTTTCACTAAAATTTCCAACAGTTACTTCACTTATGACGTAAAGCCATTTTTAATGCAAATTATGAGGTCATTCATTTATAATCACACCAGCTAACTAATGTATTTACTGTTCACAGGTTGATGATCAAACATATAAAATATTAATTATTTGAGAGAGTAGATGACATTATAAAAGCTTGGAAGTAAATGGAGATAAGAAAAATGGATGTTTTTTCCCAGAAAGAAACGTCGAGACAACTCATTTTAAAAGAAAAGTAACCTCAAATTTGTTACCTGTACGTCCGACTTATTGTGCAACAAGTCTCATACCCTACCTACAATGATATAAAAAAAAAGAAGCCGATCCAACTTTGATCCGTACGACACACGTATAAGCCTCCACGCTCCTAAACCCTAACTAAAAGAAACTCTAGTTTATTGGCCTAAGAATACAAAAATAAAACCAAAAATGACAAAACAAGTGTTAGTATTGTTTGAAACTAAGGAGTAGAGATACAGAATCATGAGGATTGAAAACAAAATTTCATGAAAGTGGCCATGGGTGTTTGGTAATTAAGCTATCGCAAAACTTATATTTAAGCAATTCCTCTTATTTTAGCATTCAAACGTGGTTTCATGGTCTAGCGGTTAGGACATTGGACTCTGAATCCAGTAACCCGAGTTCAAGTCTCGGTGGAACCTTTACTGACATTTTTTGTTATAACAATTTCTTCATATCAAAATTAATCTTCTACCTTTTTTTATATTATTAGACATACACATAAGGACTCACAGTCACATACTTGTAAAATATTATAAGTGTTGTATTTTGTGATATTAGGTTACAATAATCATTGCGAAAATAATCAGTTGCACATCCAAACAGCCTACCAATTTCAAGCGATTGTAACAAAATTCCTTGGTATCATATGAATCCAACCAAGATATACATGAGCATTTTATTAAACATTAACATGAAGATCATCCACAACTACAAACAAAACAAAACAGTTGTATGCATGCTGGGGCTTTTTTTCTTATACTCAAATCAAAGCAAATCCTGAGCCAATAACATGTATCATCTAGGAGTCGATCTCCGTGGAGCTGCTTGAACTGGATACTGCATGCACAATAAATTCAAAACAAAATTTCATCCATCATATGCTTAAAAGGAAACTAAGCGATTAGCTACAGAGCCAGACCTGCATGACGACGTATGGTGAGCTTTGTGCCATGAACCTAACAAATTCTTGCTTCTTAACTTCAAATATGTACTTGACATGTTGTACCATTGCTTCTTCTCTCTGCACTTCTTCCACCGATGTTTCCTTTCTCCATTTCAGTTCCTTCATTTTATTTTCAATATCGTCACCTACAAAAGAGCTTCTTGCAAATCTAACTTTCATCTCATCCCTAAATCACATAAAACCAAAATATATCAGCATTCAACTTTGGAAAACAAACAATCATCATCTAATCTCTTACCAAGTGCCAAAAACAATAACACCATTGCTCCTTACTAACCCGCCATCCAGTGATATGGCTCCGTGGGATAAAAAAGGGAGAGCCTGAAGCATGTGGGCCCTTGTGCTGTAAACTTGCAGCCCCGAGAATAGATTATAGAAAAGAGTCTCTCTAAGCCCATGTCCATCACTTGTGAGAGATACCAAATGTGCGCTATCAAGCTGGATCATATTTACAGCAAACCCAAGAAAACCTTGCGGAGATTCACCATTTGGTAACTTTGGTTTCAAAAGAGCAAGCCGCTTTTGCGGGTCATCCGGTATAAACTCACCAACATATGGTCTTATCCCATATTCAAAAAAAGGTAACCAAATCAGCACTGATTTTATCTGTGAAAAGGTAGATTGGATGACAGGAAACACAAACCTTAAATTCTCTAGACAGATTACATTAAACCGTCCATCTATGGGCCTACCGATTGAAGCTGAAAGCCCATGAAGCCCAGAGCTTTTACTTACAAAGCCTTCTTTGTCATAAGTTTCCAGAGCTTCAACACCATTATATGTCACGCAAACTAATGCTAACATAGTATCTAGCCCAAGGTACTCTGATAGAATCCTATTCTCAATAAAAACATTATATTAATGAGCATTTAGATGATTAAGAATGCAAATTGATTAACCTACTTCTACCTGTGATCATTTGTTTGTATTTCCCAGAACACTACAGTCTACACCATATGAAAATGACTTACAACCTCAAGCAGCATAAACACTTGCACTATTTCCTGTACCAAGCTTATTTAGCTGATTTGTTAATCTATTATGATTATTCAATATCACATAATCAATCAAGAATCTAATGGACCAAGATGTAAAATACATACACGGTTTGTTGGTGAACCGGATCAAATGCAGCGGAAGGTTTGGATAGATTTGAGTTCATAGACATGATTTCTAATGTGGGAATGTGCAGAAAATATTGAATGAAACAAAGTGTGCAGAATGTGATCGGTTGAGTGGACAATTTCGGTTGAAAGAGACTGTCTTGATACCGGAACATGTTGCCGGTAATCAAATATATATACATCAGTTTTGGCGGTTGATTTTGGCGGGTAACTGCTCCGGCAGTTGTTTTAAACTTCACCCGCTTATCAACATAATTCGAGTACATATCATAGTTACATAACCTATCTACATAATTCGAGTACATATCACATAAAAACAATACATAAACATAATTAAGTTTAACTTTGTTCTAACATAATCCCCCTTAAACTAGATTATGTTTTGTTGCATTCATAAGGACACTGTGATTGGCTTCATCCACAGCTTTACGAGCTTCATTGAAATTGAACCGGCGGCGTTTCTTGTGCAGGTTCCATGATCCTTCCCAACTGTTTCCGGCATAAAGAGCATAGTGCTCTGTTGCAGCATCCTCCGGTACAGATTCTGCACTCTTTCTTCTTCCTTGTTCATCGCCAGCTATAGAACTTTCACCTTCATTGATCATCTTTTTATCATACACTTTTTCTTGGATGGATTTGAACCTGTAATAGTATATCAAGACATCCAAATACATGGCATAAACGATTCTTATAAAGTCTCCGTCTTGATATTCGAAACCTAAATCTTTTGCTATTGCCGGCCATAAGTTGTCGATTGTGACGCTTCGGTAACCTCCGTCTCTTTCCACCATAACATACAAGCCAAGTAGATCAATCTTCCTGTCATCGATCAGCAATGGGGGAATTGGCCTTGAAGATATTCCCATCTTCTCGTTTAAGAACCAACCCACCATTTCTTCGAACTTCTTTTCAAGATCATACTTATACTTGAATACGAAATCTCGGTCATCAATCATATCTAGCAAAGCTTTGCAATCCGCAAAGTCATGAAATTCTAATGCCCTTATGATCATCCGACTCCAATCATTCTCATCATCATTCGAAACATTTAACGTTTCGAAATATGAATTCAAGTAATTATCTTTGAATTCGTCATCCACCGAACACAGATCCATCAGTCTTTGTTTCTCACTTAAACCCAATTCTTCCTCTTTTGTTAACCCACTCACTTCATTTAACGAGTTCACTACCGGAGATGAAAACATGGGAAATATCTTACACGTGTCACCGGATTTCCTGACCGTAAAACCTTGAAGCGTTAATTGATCAAGGCTAAGAACATTCAGGTCAAGTTCCGGTGAATAGAAAACACTGTGTATTCTCAGTGTATCATTCCTAGTCTTCATTTCCACAGACCCCACCCCTCGTATGAACAGGAAATTGTTCATTCCTGATCTTGTTTCAACACCCATCATGTGTTTTACCCGTTTGAAAACATTAAGATTACCCGCGAAATGATGATTGAACGTCGGATTTACGTACCAGATGTCTCCCCATTGTCCACCCTCAGTCCCGGTGACAATCATTTCATTCTGGGAGTGAACATCATCTTCCTGTCTTCTGATTCCGGCGTTGATTGCCTGCTTGATCAGTTGCGTCGCTTCGTCGTTTTCTTTGGCCTTGCACATGTAGATTTGATGCCCCGGTAGATGGCAGTAGTAGCAAAGTCTTACACGAGGGATCCGTCTATCTTTTTCGTTCTTCTCATCAACGCAGTGTTGACAAGGCATGGTGGTTGAACTCGGTTTGATTTCTGCACGTTTCCCTGTAGTGGCTCTGATACCACTATGTTGGTGAACCGGATCAAATGCAGCGGAAGGTTTGGATAGATTTGAGTTCATAGACATAATTTCTAATGTGGGAATGTGCATAAAATATTGAATGAAACAAAGTGTGCAGAATGTGATCGGTTGAGTGGACAATTTCGGTTGAAAGAAACTGTCTTGATACCGGAACATGTTGCCGGTAATCAAATATATATACATCAGTTTTGGCGGTTGATTTTGGCGGGTTACTGCTCATGCAGTTGTTTTAAACTTCACCCGCTTATCAACATAATTCGAGTACATATCATAGTTACATAACCTATCTACATAATTCGAGTACATATCACATAAAAACAATACATAAACATAATTAAGTTTAACTTTGTTCTAACACGGTTTATAGCATATTTCATCTAGCTATCTTATAATACTACCCTTGCTGGAGCCCCGAAAAATAAGGTAAACACAGGTATATGTTACTTTATTTCAGTAAATTGACACTCATAATTTAGTAAAGGCTGACCTTAACAGCCATGTGCAATCACTAGATGTCAGTTACACATACATTCAAGACGGCACAGAAAATAACTGATAACGAGTGGCAAGAAAATGCATATAAAGATTATTCATGACATGAATGTAAATAACCTGCTAAGGCTGTCATCATTGAGTTTTCCTAGAGTAGCAACAACACCTAGGACATCATTAATAGAAGAATTTGGATCGGCATTATACTTCAGTTGGCATACAATGGAAGCAGCTGATTTCTGATGCTGCATTATCTGTTCTAATGTTGCCTGCGGTGCGTCTGGTGAATGATTCTTCTTTGCAAGAGTAACTAAGGGATATCATCATCACATGAACAAAGTTGAGAAACTATTGTAGCTGCATGATATCTACAAAGTGAATATACCTACCTTGCATATCTGCAATTTGGTCATCTAAACTGCTTATACAAGTCTTCAATTGTTTGATATTTTCTTCATGGTGTTTTATGTTCTTTCCTAACGAGAGCAATTCGTCCTCAATTTTCTGCAAAGATACACAAACAAACATTTGAAAAACATGATGATAGTTACTACTACAGACAGAGAGACAAATAGCCAGATGCCTTTGAAAAACCTTTGAAGAATGGACTAGTGATTCTGCCTGAGACAATGCGACTCCATCCCTATTCTGAGCAACATAGTTCATTGGTGAAGGCGGAACTTGTACATTTAACAGATTTGCAGCAGCATGTACTGCCGCCATCTGAAAGCAAGCAAAATATCATCTTTGTAGGCTCAACAGTCGGTGATTCATGTTATAAACTATTACTGTGACTTGGAGAAGCAGTTGGTTATATCTTCTAATTATTAGGGTCAAAACAATCACACCAGAGAAAGAAGCTTTATAAATAAAACTAATAATAATAATAATAATAATAATTATGGAGATATTACACAAAACCCTCCCTTATTTAAAGTAATTGAACAACTATTATGGCATCATTAATTCAAATAATATCTGAGCCCTAAAACATGAGGTTTTGTTTGGATAAGAGATACAGATGGTTTGGGCATGTGAATGTGAATGTGAAGAGAAGAGAAATTAAGGCTGAGAGGCACATCCAAACACCCCTTACAAATGCAGGCTGCTAGTATAATCAGTGAGCATTGCCAATAAAAAGAGGAAACAACAATCCCATCTATCTATCTATACAGACAGAGAGAGAGTAATTGAGTGGTCATGAATTTATTTATTTAACGAAATATAATAAAGTAACAACAAGTGAAGTGAAGAAGATTGGTACCTGTTGGTTAGGTGAAAACATATCTCCTCCTCCTCTTCTCCCAACCCAACGCCTTCAATTGGATTTGGGGATCATATTCATATTCATACCAAAATTATTAATCGCTTCTCTCCCATTTACTTTTTTATTATACACTTAATTAATTAATTGCATTAATGGCCCTTACACTAATTTATATGGATTTTTTTTTGAAATTACATAGGACTTTGCCATTAATGATTTGATCCTTGGAATAGACAATATGACCTACTTTCGGTATTTTCAATTTTTTTTTTTAAATAAGCCAAACATCTTACTAGACCGTCTGGTCATATAAAAAAAAGAGTAAACTTCCGTTTTGTTCCCTGTGGTTTGATTATTTTAACGGTTTTGCTCCAATAGTTTAAAAATAGTCATTTTCCTCCCTGATATTTCGAGTTTGTCGCCAGTTTCCTCCCTGATGGAGTTAAAGGTTGGGAGCAAAATGAAGATAAGTTAGAAAAATCAAGGAAGAAAATGACTATTTTTAAACTATTGGAGCAAAACCGTTAAAATGACCAAACCACAGGGAGCAAAACGGAAGTTTACTCAAAAAATAAATAAAACTTGTGATATGAACTTATCAAGGTGTCTCTGAGAATTCACGTACCTGTTCTAGCTTGAAAAAATGTGCCCTTTCGTAAGTTTTATAAGAGTAAACTGCCATTTTGGTCCCTGTGGTTTGGGCACTTTTGCCATTTTAGTCCAAATCTCGAACTTTTTAAATCTGCGTCCCTGTGGTTTCACTTTTGTTGCCATTTTAGTCCAAAATTCAAATTACCTCCTATTTCACTATTAAAAGCTGATAGTTTTGTCTTTTTGTTCGGGGGTATAATCGTCCAGTTTTTTATAACAGTTAAATCATTAAATTAATTATACTCATTTAATTCCTTTATACCTCTCATTTAGCCATCGTCTTCCCCAAAAAACCCTAACAGCAGCTCATCTTCCTCCACATCCTCAAAGCTCTCAAACAAGCTTCACACAACCTCCACCAAAACCCTAACCCCTCACAAACCGATAACAACACAGTTTCAACCTCATCCGAATCCGCCATTAAAGCACTTCTCGAGCTCGAACACGAATCGGAATCAATCCTCTGCAACTATCCGCACCTTGTTACGCTGTCTACACACCTAACCGCGTTAAAAACTCTCATCGAACACTCGTGTAACGCTCAACAATGTAAACACAGACTCAGATCGTTCATAACTAGCCGAGTCAACTCACACGAGGTTTCCAGACTCGCCGGTGCAATCGAGTCCGAGATTCAAGCGTGGATCGATCGAGAGTTTATCAAAACCCTTACGTAAACGCTTGTTCATACAGGTACTGTTGCTGTTGAATCTGATACGAAACAGGAACTTGTGTTGATCGATTTGATTGAAGAGTTTGAGGAACGAATCGGTAGAGGTTTCGATCGGAAACTACTGGATTTGATTCTCAGATCTAAAGTTTTTACAAAACTCGAATCGATTTTGTGCGGTTAACTGCGTAGGGTTTGTTTCAGGTGACATAATTCCCAGCTACAGGATTTGATTCTCAGATCTAAAGTTTTTGGGGAAGATGAACTGTTGTTAGGGTTTTTTTGGGGAAGACGATGGCTAAATGGGGGGTATAAAGGAATTAAATTAGTATAATTAATTTAATGATTTAACTGTTATAAAAAACTGGACGATTATACCCCTGAACAAAAAGACAAAACTACCAGCTTTTAATAGTGAAATAGGAGGTAATTTGAATTTTGGACTAAAATGGCAACAAAAGTGAAACCACAGGGACCCAAATTTAAAAAGTTTGAGAATTGGACTAAAATGGAAAAAGTGACCAAACCACAGGGACTAAAATGGCAGTTTACCCGTTTTATAATTATTTAATAGAGTAAACTGCAACTTTACCCCCTGTGGTTTAAGCCAATTGGCACTCTGACCCCCTCCATGGAAATAGTTGCAATGTACCCCCCCCCCCAATATTGTTGTTATGTCGCATAATTACCCCCTGCTGTCAACTTCTGTTTAAAGTCAACATAAGTAAGTAACGGTCAAAGGGTATAATGGTCTTTTCCACTCTAGTTTTATATGTTACTCAAGATACCACTCTACATATATCACACTCTTGCACTCTTACCCCCCACCTTCCCCCACCTTATAAGCTACTCCTGTTTCTTCTCCGTCGATCCCTGGTCAACTGTGATCCTTCACATCTTCTACCTCTCATCAATGGCTTCCTTTCTCCAAAGGCTCGTCAGAAGGCAATCACTGACCAAAACCCTAATCCAAAGAAAGAAACTATGTTACGAAACCACAACCCCCATTTATTCGTCTTCTACTCTCCTCCTCTGTCAAACACAACTCACAAACAAAGAACACCAAACAGCAGATAATCCCATTTTCCCTCAATATATTGAATTAAAAAACCCATTTGTATGATTTAAATCATTGAAACCCCTAAATTAAATTCAAATCTTCTGGAACAAACTTCATCATTTTCACTATTTTTCTACTCTAACCACACAGTTTAGTTCATGTAATCCTTCATTCTTTCTACTTTGCATACACGATTCTTTTGGTCTATTAAATGCAAGATGATCTTGAAAAGTTGAATTTAATCGTTTCAGCAATTAGAGAGTTTAAAACCTCAATTCAACAGGGTCTGTGATATTTGAAGAAGGCTGTGGATCCAATGTTACACCATGATGCCACCCATTAAAGCTACCCGCCACCTGCACAGTCTCACCTTCCCCCAGGATTCAACTTGAACCTAGCGATTGATGATGTAAAATAAAAAACGGCAAGTTACCTGTTTTAATCCAGAAATGCTTTCTTCAGTTGCAAGTAACTCTACATCTTTATCCAAGAGAAGTTTATGTGCTTTACTTATCTCTGTTTCGGCTTTAGCTTGTAGTTCAAACAAAGCTTGTAAAGGTTAAAGAATCAATGGTTATGAAATGAAGAATGTAAAAACAGAGGAGAGAAAATGGAGGCGTTGAAGAAGGTTTACGCAAAGATGATCGATCTTAGAGCAGAAATAAGGAGTGCCTGTGAACGTTTGGTGGAAATGAAGAGTATCCACATGTTACATTCAAATGGACCATCTGAAAACAAGCACACCCATCTGGAAAATTCAGATAACTCAGATGTTACTGAATACTTCAGATGCTATTCTCAATGCAGTAAAAGTTACAATCCAGCTAAAGAGATTACAACATCAGGTCCTAATTCAACTTCCATAATTGTTGGAAACATAATTGTTGGAAACAACGAGCCCGAGTCATTTAGAAATGGATATACTCATAGAATTCAAGAAATTGAGAGGAATTTGATGGATAAAAAAAGTATTTCAGAACAAAAAGAGTTAAATATCAATGTGGATGGAAAGAATTCTGAAAAATGTGCTCAATTAGAAGTTGACACTGAGAATAAAGATATAAAGAACATTAACGGATCGGAAGCCTTTACCATTAACAACAGGGTTTCCAAAGATCAAACTGTTAAAAGACTTCCAAAGATTGTTGGGTATGTGCAATCAAACCACAAACTTTCTCGCTTTGGTCGTGAGAAGTTGAATCTCGAAGATAAATATAGCGGAAACGATGCAAAACTGACACTGCTTCAAAATGTGATATGCAAGCAATGATGTGTGGAGTTTTTGAGGTGTTAGTCATATTTAAATCATGCAACAGGATGCAGGTATCTCCTTTGCTTGGAAGAAGTACATACTAAGTTTGATCATCCATCCTAGTTGTGGAGGTGGTGGTTGGTAGTGGTGATAGGTGGTGGCAGTGGTGGTTGATGGTGGTGGTGGAGGGCTTATGAGAGAGGGGGTAATATTGCGGAGTAGAACAAACCATAGGGGGTAGTATGAAAGGGTAACATAGTCATTTCACATTCCATTTAACAGATCTGTTAACTTATTTGACGGCAGGGGTTAAAATTGCGACATAACATCAACGTTCGGGGGGTAACTTGCAATTATTTCCATGGAGGGGGTCAGAGTGCCAATTGGCTTAAACCCCAGGGGGTAAAATTGCACTTTACTCTATTTAAAAATAAGCCAAACATCTTACTAGACCGTTTGGTCATATAAAAAAATAAATAAAACTTGTGATATAACCTTATCAAGGTGTCTCTGAGAATTCACGTACTCTGTTCAAGCTTGAAAAAATGTGTCATTTCGTAATGTTTTATAATTATTTAAAAATAAGCCAAACATCTTACTAGACCGTCTGGTCATATAAATAAATAAATAAAACTTATGATATGACCTTATCAATGTGTCTCTGAGAATTCACGTACCATGTTCGAGCTTGAAAAAATGTGCCCTTTCGTAATGTTTTATAATTATTTAAAAATAAGCCAAACATCTTACTAGACCTTCTGGTCATATCTATAATACTATACTAAGAGAACTGGGTTTTCTACCCTTTTCGTAATTTTATCTAGGTACAAATCTTGTAGCACCATGTACAAATTAAGCAAGCCATTTTAGAGGGGGGAAACTTGGACATTGTCCAAAGTTTTAAGACACTTTGAGGGCAATCTAGACATTTCATCTATGGAATCCATGCCCACTTATGTCTTTCATTAATTGAATTAAATTAAAGAATTAAATAAAAGTTTTATAATAATTAAAGGAATTAATTGATTAAATTAAAGGATAGACATGCAACATTTAGGATTTTCATGATTTAATAGTATGCATAAATATAAATAATCTATACTTCTATACTACCTATTAAGAGAACTAGGATTTTTACCCTTTTGGTAATTTTACATTGTGTACACATTTTGAAGCAACATGTACAAGAGAGCCAAGCTATTTTAGAGGGGGTAAACTTGCACATTTCCCAAAAATTTAAGACACTTTAGGGGCATTTTAGTGATTTCGGCACCTTTGTAACCTATAATTAAGATAAATGTATAAAAATTTTAATCAGTACTATTCATCAATATTTTATGATTATCAGATAAATTTATAAAATTAATAATATTATTACCTTATTAAGAGAACTATGATTTTTACCCTTTTGGTAATTTTACATTGTGTACACATTTTGAAGCAACATGTACAAGAGAGTCAAACTATTTTAGCGGGTGTAAACTTGCGCATTTCCCAAAACTTTAAGTCACTTTAGGAGCATTTTAGTGATTTCGGCACCTTTGTAACCTACAATTAAGATAAATGTATACAATTTTTCATCAGTACTACTCATCAATATTTTATGATTATCAGATAAATGTATAAAATTAATAATATTTCAAACATATATTTATATAACAAATGATCAAAACCAAACTCCTCGTGGAGTTGAAAACTCAAATAAATCAATAAATAAACATATAATTGGAATTAACTCTTTGTGTTGAATGAGTGTAACTTAAATAATCCGTTTCATTTTATCAAGTGTCGTAACCGATCTTGCTTAAATGGCTATCATTGAGAATAAAATAAATCGTTATAACCACTTTGATGAAAGTTTTATTTATATATAAAAAAGAAACACACCGTCATGTGAATCAATTCAGTCTGAAATGGTTCTAAAATCATCATCGAACCAAACCTGCAAATGTTGCTTCTTCAGGCAAAAGTAACCTCCATGACCAGATAGCATCACCATCTTGTTAACTCAACGACGTCTAATCACATCTTCGAATTGGAGCACTGCCGCAATTGTGTGAAGTCATCTGAGCTATTACATCAGATCCAACCACAACCTTCATTTTTGCTCGCCAATTTAACACAACCGCTAGCACTATCGTTCCCATTTTCTGGATTCAACGGCCACCATCTTCCATTCAGTAATTCAATTGCAGTGGTCCAAGACCAATCAGAAGTGCTCTCATCTTAGTTAAGCCGGAAAAGACAACACGACAACCAAACGCAACCGCCACCTCAAGCCTTTGTCTATCTCGTCTTCTAAATGCCCATCCTTTTTTATGATCACATAAAAGATATTACACAGACCTTTTAGAATCATCAATGGGTTAGACAGATTTTGTTTTCTGTAACCGATCACTTAGTTCCATTTCAGAGAAGCCAGGTACATCAACAGCGCCCACTACACTTCAAAACAAATAGGTACACAAGTAATTTGCATTGCATGCGTTAACATTCATAATATGCAGGTACCACTGAAACAACAACCCCACAAGTCAAGGATGATAACAAAGGGAAAAGTATGGCTTCCACTGAACCATCCTTAAGTGATTGTCATCAATCAAAGGATTCACCAACAAATCAAAAGAAAAACAACCCACCTGGTACACCCATAACAACTTTCACAATTCATATAGTTTACAACGTATACACAGTCCACGTTATTTGTATTAACAAAAAAATGGTTTCTTAGCAACGTCCATGCACACATACAACATAATCAAAGAAACAGAGAAGACCCATGGATGTATTGGTACGACGTCCACACCACTAAACACCCCAGCTCACCAGCAAACTAACGAACAAGACGATTGGGAGGATGATGAATGGTGGACAACCAGTATGGACGAAATCAAGGAGACATTCAAACCTTATTTAAATTGATTATACTATCTCGTTCGACGTGGTTACTATGGTCCCCCGATTTAAAATAATTTGTCAATGACTTTCAGACGACCTTTTCTTCTTACCTTTAAGCATTTTAGTACATTTTTGGGCCATTTGGCCAGAAATCAAATGATCACTTTTTTATACAAACAAACTGGGAAGTCCATATTAAAAAATTAAATAAATAAACAAGCCTACTACTAAAGTAGTAAAAACAAACAAATAATTAAATGAAAAAAGAAACATGAGGTCCAGTTTGGTAATGATTTCCACTTCCATTATCTCGTTTACCGACCATTGTATTCTTGGTTTTTATGTCAATTATGCAATTCATGAATTGATATATTAATGATACTACCACAATACTTTAAAAAATAAACCAGATGAAACAAACCATGCAAATTGCAGGCCAACAACGATTACACCTTAACTTTAGGTTTCATTTATGATACTGATTTCCAGTTAATTTTATTCAGTCCTAGGTGATATGCTATATTTGTTCTTTCATCCAACCATTGTTACGTATTTCAAGTTAATTTATCATAACTCACATGTTTCGTTTTGTAAGATAAGAGTGACATGTTGGGTTTTGTAATTAACAAACTTCATGCTTAAAAGTCAACATTTATTATATATATCATAAATGAATATGATATCAGTCGGGATACCCGCCGCAACGCGCGGGATTTCCCACTATAAAAAATAATTAAAACTTGTGATATGACCTTATCAAGGTGTCTCTGAGAATTCACGTACCATGTTCGAGCTTGAGAAAATGTACCCTTTCGTAATGTTTTATAATTATTTAAAAATAAGCCAAACATCTTACTAGACCGTCTGGTCATATAAAAAAATAAATAATAAAACTTGTGATATGACCTTATTAAGACGTCTCTGAGAATTCACGTACCCTGTTCGAGCTTTAAAAATATGCCCTTTCGTAATGTTTTATAATTATTTAAAAAAATCACTTTAGTATTGGGCTCAATAAACCTAATTCAAGTGAACTAAATTTTAAATCATAAAATGATTTGTAAATGTGTCTATATTGGAATTAGTATGTGTTTACTATTTAAAAAAAATAACATATACATATTGAATTTTTTTTTAAATTGCGTGCCTCTTAAAATCACAGGCCTTGTGTGGAGGTCCTCCCCGCACACCATCAAAGCCGCCACTGGACTTTATCATATGAACCATAAGTGTCCTTTACTAATAATTTTATAGAAGTTTGTGGATAAAAAATATAGAATAAAGAGTAAATTACAAGTTTTGTCCTTTATGTATGTCCAAAATTGCAGGCGTTGTCCTTTATCTTTAAAATTGATGAGTTTTGTCCTTAATGTTTGCAAATCTTGCACGCTATGTCCTTTAAGGCAAACCCAGTTAATTTTTTTTGTTAAATCTGAGGCACATGAGGGCATTGTTGTCATTTCATCTCATCAGGGACCATTGTGTAAAAGAATTTGTCTTCAGGGACTATTGTGTAACTACAGAAAAGATATTTACTTCACACCAACCCCCTTTCTTCTCCTTCTTCTTCGATTACAGCTGCAGTGCTGCACACCCACACCGTCTCTCTCATCTTACCGGTGGTCGGAGCCGGTGCCGGTCATAATCCCGGCGACGGGTCTTCCACAGTCGCACACCCACCAAAAACCCCTAACTTCCCTTTCACCTCATCTCCCCGGTCAAACACACACGCACCCACACCTTGGGTCGCCTCTGCTCTCCATCTCGTGGCTCTGACCGACGACGGGTTCCTCACCGGTTTGCAGGTTCTTGGGGTTAGGGTTCCAGTAGGGGTGGGGGTTTAATGGTGTTTGTTGCTGGTTTGGGTTGTTGCAGGTTAGGGTTAGGGTTCTAGGTGGAGTGGTGATGGTGGGTCAGGCGATGGTGGAGATAGTGGGTGGTGATGATGGGTCTAACGATGGTGATAGAGAGGTTGTGATGGGTGTGACGGTGGTGAAGCGTTGACCGATTGTTGTGGTGAACGGAGGTGGTGGTGGTGGTGAACAGAGGTGGTGGTGGTGGTGCTGAATCTGTTCTATCCAAAGGTTTACACATATCTGAATTCTCTTTCAACGGTTGAAGATTCCGATTTCACGAACCTCATTTCAAACACACCAAACGACGTCGTTCTTAGCCTGGATGATGACCAGATGATTCTGGATAATGACCTCTGGTCGGCAACCGACCAATTCTTGTTGGCAATCCATTCGAGTGAAACCGCTGCTATGCATTTTTTTCTCTTGATCATCAATTGTTGTTGGGGGTTTTTGATATTTTTGGTTTTGGGGATTTTTGGGGGGTTTTGATTTGGTATTTAGGTTTTTGATTTTTAAGGGTTTTTGATGTAAGCAGCAGTGAGCAGAGGAGGTGGAGGGTGGTAGTGGCGGTGGAGGGTGGTGGCGGTGGCGGTGGAGGGTGCTGGTGGTGGTGGTGATGGAGGTTATATATATATAGTTAAAATAATAATAATATTTTAAATTACTTTGTTTTATTTTTTAAATACTATTAAATAAATGAGGTAAAAAGACTAAAATACCATTGAGTGACCAGATTTAACAAAAAAAATTTACTGGGTTTGCCTTAAAGGACATAACGTGCAAGATTTGCAAACATTAAGGACAAAACTCATCAATTTTAAAAATAAAGGACAGCGCCTGCAATTTTGGACATACATAAAGGACAAAACTTGTAATTTACTCTAGAATAAATGACCCATGTTCCTTCCTCAATGTGGCAAGGCCTTCCTATTGTCTCAAACATCCGACAAGGTTTCTCTATATATTTTTTTGAACGACAACATTGTATTAACGCAAAAACGAGGCTAGCAAGCTAGAACCAGGAACAATAACAAACACCAATCTCGCCATTACAACGTCTTGTAATTGGACATCCTGCAAAGTTGGATCCAGTGTTCCTATTTCTCACCTTAGTGGCAGTGGCATGATGGAGAATATCATATGTTCCACGTATTAATTTCATGTAAGTAAATGCAAGGTTGACCTTTTTACATTCTAAGACATCATCAATCAACACGCTAAAGAAGGTGAAGGTACTTTGCACCAGAAATCAATGTTTTAAGAATTGGTTTTCATATTTTTTGAAAAAGGCGGAAATTTTAATTGGTTTTCATATCGTACCTAGTTGGGCTTACAAACAGTTCAACTGATTGGATCGAGCGGTACAAGTTGACCAGCCAACCCTATAATTCCATAGAATACAACTTCAACTAAAAAAAATAATCCAAAACTATATAATTTCATAATCAAAAATCAATGTTCCAACAAAGTTCTTTTAAATAAAAGTCTACGATAGGTTTACGGCATTAGAGTGTTGAATTCATCAAATTCACAATCGATTAAAAGACGAAATTCATGACCGAAATTGAAAAGCCTCTTTGGAGTTTGGTACACTAGGTTATAATGTGGAGTTAAAAACTCAAGACTGATTGAACATGGGTGTAAACCGGTTCATCGTTAATACCAGATTTTCTGGTGGTTCAAAAACTAAACTCGTACCCTAATTAGATCAAGCTCTATCGTGCTAATGATGTTCGACCTGTAATTCCGGCCAGTTTGAACTGGTTGCTGGAAATTCCACACTCATCGAATCATTTTCCAAAAGGAAATGGAAAATCTAACCATAAAGGAGGCCATCCAAATGATGGAGTTAAAACATCAGACTAGTTAGTAATTAAAATGTTATGTATTAAGTTTATGGATTTACTCTTGTTCGGATTAGTTTTTATATAGATAGGCACCATGGGTTTGCATATTTTCCAGCATGGGTATTAATAGACACAAACTAATGGTTCTATCAACAAGAGAGGGCTTTCTTTCAGCCACAAGGTGTGAGCTTTGAATTTCCTACACCTCGAGGGTTTTCATCCTTCCAGTCATCAAAGGCCCTTCTATCATCTTTGTCGTTTCTCTTGCCATTTATTCATCATCTCCATCCCCTTCAACCCAGATTCTTCTATGCTCATCTCGTATACCATTAATCAATTATAATATATTCTCACAACAAAATGGCTTAAATAGGTAATGCAAGAATCATACACACATGATACATGTGACCAGGTTGAAAAACCGTCCAAACATCAGTTTGTGATGATGGGCCTCCTGTGAAATCTTAGCCCTCCCCTCCAAAACATCTTGAGCAAAAGTAGCACATGTAATGGGTGTTGTTGCTGCGTTTGTGTATCGAGCTCTAGCAGCAGCATTGCAATGTCAGTCTTCTACGGTCTTGGCAGTAGGCTTGTCAATAGATGGATATGGATTGGATCATGATCTGATCCATTAATGGTCCAACTTAAAATGATCGTTATTCGATCCATATCAAAATAATTTTAAATGGATGGATCACTGTCCGGATCAATCCATATTAAAAATAAAAACACTCTAAAAAATAAAAATAATAATAAAAAAATAAAAAAAATTTCAAAAATTCAAAAAATAATAAAAAATTCTAAAAATTCCAAACACAATTGGTTAAAATTTAGGTATTAAGAGAACACCCAGATAGCTTAAACCAGTGGCTCTGATACCACCTGCTGTCTCAGCCCCCGACCCTACCCCGGGAGCGTGAGCCGCGAGACAGTCAAGTGGTATCGGTGTTTATTAATTTGGCAGCGGAAATGAGACATCAGGATCGAAGTTAGGAAATAAATTTCAGAGTTTCAAAACACCAGACTTTTATAATAAACAAATGGGATAGTACCCAAGTTTCATTCATAATACATTTATAGGGAGAAACCCTAATTATTGAAAACATAATCTTCTTTTATTTACGTAACTTTTATAGCCACTTTCTTTAAGCCTTCAGTGCTCCATAGCTGGCTTCTTATAGCTTCACATTAAGTTACCTGAAACGCGTTTTAAAAGATTTTATCAGCAAGAAATACTGGCGAGTGCATCCCATTTTAATCAAAATAAGCTTTTGTAACTTTACAGTATTGAGAGCGATTACAATGTTTATATCTACCCAATTACTCATTTAGTATTTGTCATGTTGGCAGTTCCATGACTGTGGTCATAATACTGTTGGCTAACTCTTTGTCCAATAGTAACGCTTGACTAGTAGTGTATACAAAACCCCACATACCAGCAGCAATTGTAGAATACAAAGACTCAATCACTGTAAGTATACTTGAAAATATTTGAGATTTTACAACACAGTTTGGTAGAAAAAGAGAATGACTCACAAACGGTGAGAAAAAGTAGAATGGAGTCACTTTGTAGACTTAGGTATTTCTATAGCTTCCTGGTAATATTTCTTGATTAAAATCTATTAAAAACATACAATGCACACGTGTTAGTAAGATAACCCAAATCACATTAGCCATACAACACGAGACAGAACCCTAACGAACTTAGTCAGTCAGAGCCTAGACATGCATTATGGGGCCCTAGATCAATCAGGTAGGGTAACGAATTAGTGATCGGGGTTAATGTACTTACAACGAGGCAGAGCTTCGTGTTTTAGGGGTATAATACCAAGCTACTATTTTGCTTAATAGAGACTGAGGGAAAGAAACAAATGAACGACTGAAACTGATGCTGAAAGGCTCAATTTATAGGCTGAATTCGGGCTTCCTCGCGCCCCGCGCCCCGCGACCCACCTTCCTGGTCCTCTCGCGCCCCGCGAGGCATACCTAGCTACGGCTAGGTGTGGCAGATAGGTTCGACACGATATGTGACACGTGTCACATTAATGTGTCCGGCAAGTATGAGCCGTCGCACCCCGCGAGACACAGGGGTAACCCTGTCGCGGCCCATGAGCAACTTAAAATGATTATTTTATTTTATTTTTATAAAAACTAAGGTTATATGGGTCTAGTTAGCGTGTTTGGGGTATATTTAGGGCGTTTATGAGGGTTGTTATACAGATGGACAGAGTGAAAGGACAATCCAAACATTAAAAGACATGCTAAGGGCATGTGTAATAGATTTTGGAGGAAGTTAGGACGATCACTTACCATTAATAGAATTCTCCTATAACAATAGTTATCATACAAGCATTAATGCTGCTCCATTTGAAGCACTTTATGGACGAAAGTGCCGAAATCCAGTATGTTGGGCAAAAATAGGAGAAAAGCAGTTATCAGGTCCCGAGATTATGCAAGAAACAACTGACAAGATAATTCAAATCAAGGAAAAATTGAAAACAGTACGAGATCGTCAAAAGAGTTATGCAGATAATAGACGTAAACCATTAGAATTTCAAGTTGGAAACAAAGTATTGTTAAAAGTTTCTCCTTGGAAAGAAGTAGTCCGATTCGGTAAGAAAGGAAAGTTAAGCCCAAAGTATGTCGGACCATTTAAGATTATCAAGCAAATTGGACCAGTAGCTTATCAGCTACAGTTACATGAAGAAATGGGGGGGGTGTACATGATGTATTTCATGTATGTAACCTAAAGAAATGCTTAGCTGATGAATCATTGATAGTACATCTTCAAGATATAGAGGTAAATGAGAAACTGAAGTTTGTTGAGAAGCCTCAACAAATTGAAGATAGAAAGATTAAGAATCTCAAGCACGCGAGGTTAGTTCTGGTTAAAGTGGAGTGGAATTCTAAAAGAGGACCAGAATACACATGGGAGCTAGAATCATAAATGAAATGAAAGTATCCTTACTTATTTCAATGAATCTCGAGGACGAGTGTCACGCCCCCTGTCCCGGTTTTACCCGGTCTAGGAGCCGCGGGACAGAAACCCGTGGTATTTATTATTCGAGTTGGCAGCGGAAGATTTAACAGGATCTTTTAAAACTTGAAATGCCTGATTATTTTATTTCATACTTTGGGATAAACCCCGTAATTTACAATAGAGGAATTTCACAAGGAAATTCCCTGATTTACAAAACATGTTTATTTGTTTAACTCAGCCACTACTTCAAGCTTTGTTAGTGCTCCGTAGCACTTTTCCTTGGTTCACAGTAGTCACCTGAAACATGTTTTGAAAATATTTTATCAGCGGGGAAATACTGGCGAGTCATTCAAATTTGCTAAAACGACACATAGTTATAAATTACAGCATAAGAGCGATTACAATGGCTTCTATCTTATTTTTATCTGGCGCCGTGTCACCTCCTGGTGACGATGGTCATACCACTATTGGGTCCTTTCACCCAAGTAGTGATGATTATCACTGTTAGGATTTATTAGCCTAACTGTGAGAAATTAGTAAGGTGCACAATACCCCACTAGCCAGTGATTAAGATAACCACGACTTAATCCCTGTAATTATAACATTTGAAAATAACTTGGAGTATTGTAAAACATTATTGATAAAAGAGAATGACTCACTTTGCAGATTTAAACGGGCAGAGTTTAGCCTACTGATTAGCCTTGTAACCTAATTTAAATAACAATGCACACGAACTAGGTCAGTAACTAATACAACATTTACGATAACTCACGAGATTAAAACCCTCACAACGAATGAGAAAGTGCAACACCTAAACATCCATCGAATTTACGACGAATGACAAGGTATAGCCCTAATGTGGGCAGCACTTAAACATCCATCGGATAGTTTCAATCGATCGGACATTGAATCGTAGCAGCGATCGAGTTAATACCCTGTATCGTAGCAGCGCCTCCCTAATGAAAATTATGATTTTGAGCAGTGTATCTTCGTTTTTGTGAAAAGATTTCGACACCACTGAACTGCTCATGATCAAACCAATTTATAGCTGAAAAATGGGGTTTACGCGGCCCGCGTAAACCACCCTTAGCACTTACGCGGCCTGCGAGGGCCATCTATGCGTAGACTAGGGCTACGGTGTCATCGGTAGACCTGCCACGTGTGCGACACGTGGCCCTGGACGCTTATCCGGTCAACCACACTTTGACGCGGCCCGCCTGAAACCCAAAAACCTTGATTTCTTAGTTTTTCATGCATGTTAGGGTTTCAGGGGTCTGGGTTTTCACTTATGGGTCGTTTTGGGACATTTTTGAAGGTCCTTACAACGAGATTTAAAACAAGGTGTGGAGGATGTAACAACCCTCAAAAATGTCGCACAAAAATTCATAATCGAAACCTCGGACTTGCACGGCGAGACCCATCATGAAAAATAAAAAAGAAAAGATTTTTATGGTTCTCGCATGCCGCGACATACCCATAAGGGTCCTCCTCAGGGTGCAAGAGGTCTAAGATTCGCCTGAGACACGTGTAGGCCACGTGTCTTCCACGTGTCAAGCCTACCCCATGAGTCATGCCACCTATGCCCTAGCTAAGCCTTCTCGCGGGCCGTGAGAGAATAGCCTCGACCTGTCGAGGGGCGCGAGAAACCTTAAAATCAGTTATAAATAGGACGTTCATTGAGCATTCAACTTTGCTCAGTTTCTTTCTTTCTCACTTGAGCATACTGCATTGGAGCGGCCAGTGGAATTGGAATTCCAGGATGAAGCGGCTGCCATTTTTGGGAAACTAGAATTGATGATGATGGTGGTTCTCTGTCGCAGACCTTATAAAGAAGACAACAAATATTCGACTTACACTTTCAGTCCCTAAGGGGCATTAAGGTCTTTTAACATAAAGGGCAACGTTCAACTAACGGACGTTAGAGGGAGGGACATGATTGCGAGCAATCGACAACCTCGGGGACGGGAATGTTGAATTTTTGAAATTGAGAACTGGATGTGTAAGCGAGTGTAAACCCCAGGGACGTAAATTGTATTTTACTCTATATATTTTTTTTCTTATATTATTATTATTATTGTTATTATTATTATTTATAATCCCTTTTACACACCTCTATCTTAATTTCATTTCTAAATAGTTTAAACTCTTATTTTTTTTTATTAAGGACTAGTTGTATACATCTAACTACTATAATAAAAGAAACCAACTTTTGGACACGTGTCATTCATTGAAGGTATCCACAAATCTATATTTATCTTATATTAACTTAATAAATAATAAATTAATATTAAATCTTATTATACTTTAATAAAATATTATCCTCAAATCTAAATTATTAATTTAATATATTTTTAAAACAAATACCTCTCTTATCTACTTATCTTATATTAAATATATAAATAATAAATAAATATTAAATGTTATCCTAATTTATTAAAAATATAACTTTTTTTATTATTTGGTATACAAAATTATATTTATTCAACTCGTGTAAAACGCAGGATTTTTAAGGATATTTTTTTTTTATTATTTGGTAGATTTTTCAAACCGACTATACACGGCTTTTTTTTAAGATACGACATTTTTAGTATTTAATATACAAAATTACATTTATTTAGGATATAATTTTTTTATTATTTGGTAGATTTTTCAACCCGACTATACATGGGTTTTTTAAAGATACAACGTTTTTAGTATTTAACTAGGGGAATACCCGCGCTCCGCAGCGGGTTGGCAGAAATTCAGTATGTGTTATTTCGGCTAATTACAATATCGGTATTCACTATATCAACCGAAAGAAACCCAAAAACATAAACTCAGTAGTGTGCCCAGAATAATATCGACACAAAGTTTTACAACGATTGAAATTCTTAAAAAAGCCTACTGGTTCAGACTATACCGATACCAGTGTCAATGTTGTTCGGTCGGAATTTGTGTTGTTTGTTATAGGGTAACGAAACGACACTGGCACTCGAGAAAAAGACTTTATTTATATTACAACTCTATTGTCAACAAATTTTATACTGATCTAAACATAGTCGTGTTTCATTTTTTTAAGTTAACGAACGCAAACTATTGAAATAAAATAAAATTAAATAAATTAAAAATGTATACTATTTAGAGAGTATAAAGCGTTAAATAAATTAAAGGGATTAAAATGTTAAAATTCTATTGAATAAAAAATAAATTATGTGATAATAATTATAACAATCGATAAATATAAATAATATTAAAATATCAAATTATCATAAATTTAATATCATAGTAAAATAACAATTTAAAAAAATAATTATAGTAAAATAACAATCTAAAAAAATAATATTATGGAAAGCCCCCTCCAATTTGGTTACACAAAAAAAAGAGGGCAAAAAGTAAACGCCAGTATTGAACTTCTTATCCACGTATTAAGGTTAAATGCCAGAACCACTTAAACTACTTTACGGTGAGAGGGGCACTCCCCTCTTAGGGGAGTCACCTCTCTTACGCACGGCCAATCAGCACGCGTCACGTCAACTCCCCTCTTAACTTCCCTCACACCCTCAATTTGATGGCGGCACTCCCCTCTTAACTCCCCTCACACTCTCTTTCTCTCTCTCTAGAAGTTGCAGGTTGTGTGTGAGTGTAGGTTGTGCGGTGAACCCTCCCCGATCCCCCTCCCCGCGGTGATGGCGGCGGTGTTCCCGCTCGGGGACTTGGGTCACTGCCCCACTCCCCGCATGGTGCCCCAGATACCCTTATGTTTCCTTAATATTCTATATTTTATTTTATATTTATACAAAGTAAGTTGTGAATAATAATAATAATAATAATAATAATAATAATAATAATAATAATAATAATAATAATAATAATAATAAGCTAATGGATTACATATGGCACTCAAATATTGGCTCTATCACCCAAACTAATCAATGTATGAGATCACTGTACATCCCCTTTAAAAATGTAAGGATATAGAATATAAAAAATTACTTATTTAATCTGTGTAATACACATGGTTTTTAAAGATATAACTCTTTTTTAGATCTACTCAACACGTGTAATATACGGGGGTTTTAAGGATATATTTTTTTTATTATTTGGTAGATTTATTCAACCCGATTATACACGGGTTTTTTAAAGATACGACGTTTTTAGTATTTAGTATACAAAATTACATTTATTTAATCTGTGTAATACACATGGTTTTTAAAGATATAACTATTTTATTGTTTGATATATAAAATTACATTTATTTAACCCGTACAATATACATGGTTCATAAAGATATAACTTTTAATTATTTAATATATAAAATTACATTTATTCAACCCGTACAATATACATGGTTCATAAAGATATAACTTTTAATTATTTAATATATAAAATTACATTTATTCAACCCGTACAATATACATAGTTCATAAAGATATAACTTTTAATTATTTAATATATAAAATTACATTTATTTAACCCGTGTAATACACGGGGTTCTAACCTAGTTTCTTATATATTCTAATCCCAAGCTCAAATAGTAGACACAATATTGTGTTGAAACTTTGCTTATATGAAATTTTGGACACCTTTTTAGTAAATTCTTTAAAAATATTCATTTCTTATTTTTTGGACAGTCTTGAAATCAAACAGGAACTAAACCATAAGTAATAGTTTGGTTTGGTTCGGCTTAAAATTTTAACAGTCTTGGTTTACAATAATCATAAACCTTTATTAATGGTTTGGCTCACGTTTGACTGAAAAACCGTCCAAACCGGAACCTGAACACCCCTAACATGAACTACAAATTTAGTTTCGTTCACCACTGCAAATCACCACTATACCCACCATCTTCCACTTCAACTCCGTCAACCACCAAACTCCACACCCACCATCGTACACCTTCCAGATACAGTAGAACCTTTATAATTTAATACTTGATAAATTAATAACCTCGATAAAATTAATAAGAGTAAATTGCCAAATTCGTCCATGAGGTTTGGGTGTTTACCAGTTTCATCCAAAACAACTTTTTTGTGCCATATTGCCCCTCAGTTTTGTGATTTTTTTTTGCCATTTTCATCCAAATGTCTAACTTTTTTGCCAAAATCATCCCTGAGATTTGAGATTTTTTGCCATTTTTATCCAAATATTTGATAGAAAATATAAAGTATATTAGACATTTGGATGAATGGCAAAAAATCTTAAAAGTGAAGGACAATATTGTACAAAAAAATTGTTTTGAATGAAATTAGTAAACACGCCCAAACCTTATAAACGATTTTGGAAATTTACTCAATTAATAATTTGTCTGGTCCCAACCTGGGACCATTACAAAACTGGACCCCAATCGATAAAATAATAAGATAATAACTTTTTTGAAATCCCAATGTAAATATATTGGTCCCAGCAAAACTATAAATTAATAATTACTAAAATATTCCAAAATTCTAGAATTGTCTAGTAAAAAAAATATGAATCTATAGTCACTTTTTTTTGTGAGCTTCAAATTTATATTTAGTTCATCTTTAAATCTCCTCAGTGCACTTAAGAAGCCATAGTTGATGTAATTTTAAAATTTATTATTAGACATTGTATATTGATCAATCTAGATCTGTGTAAACTGAACTCGGCAAGTTCATTAATATGTGAATGTACATGAGAATTTTGAAGGTCCTTAGCTCCATTCTCACACCCGATCTACATGACGCTTATGTGGCAGATTATCCTCTAAGGATGGACTATCACCATACCGCATAGCGTCAGTGTTTGTACAATATAAATCTATACATATAATAAAAGAAACCAATAAAAGGACACGTGTCATTATTCTAGACCATCCTTAATTGTAGATAATTATTATTGAATTTAAATAAATAAATATTAATTAAATTAATATAAATCTTATCAACTTATCATTATTCTAGATCATCCTTAATTGTAGATAATTATTATATAAAATTATATTTACTCAACACATGTAAAAAATGAGGTTTTTAAAAAAATATTGTTTTTTATTTAGTATATAAAATAAAATAGCATATGACGACCTTAACTAAAAGAACATGATTAAAATATCGATTGGTATGAATTTAACAATGTGTAGGATTGACAAAAAAAAAATATGCAAGGTATTCTCAAAGTAATTCTCCTACCTTTTATTTTGAACCTTTTTCTTCATCTTCATCTTTTAGTATGTATATAATAATTTCGTAATAATTTATATACAATACACGGGTTCTTAAATATAAAATTTTCTTTTTTATTATTTAATTTATAAAATTACATTTATTCAACTTGTGTTAAATGAGGTTTTTAAATATATATATTATTTTATTATTTTGTATATCTATACATATACAATACAATTACATTTATTCAACCCGTGTAATACACGGGTTCTAATCTAGTTAGTAGTATAAAATGAAGAGAAGCAAGGAATAAAGAATGGTAAAAGAGGAAGATTGTATGGAAGAAGGGGGGAAACCCAGATACCAAGGACCGATCATTCCAATTTCAATAATAATCGAAATGAGCAACCAACCTGCTTGCTTGCTTGCTTTTTTCTCAACAAGCATCCTCCTCCTTTACAGGTCTTGTGCTACCCTAATCTTGGAGATCTTTTTTCTTTCTTCTAGGAAATCCTTCATTATTTTGGTTGGTTGGACCCAAACCTTCCTTCCTTCTTTACAGATGAACAATCTTATTTGAGGATATCATTGTCTGTCGTTCATCTTTAATTATTCCATCACGTGTTTGCTCCTTCACCGGTTCTACTTTTGCAAGCAAGCAATCCCCTGCTTCTTTTCTATGGACATACCACTCTGTAAACCCCACAATTCATGCAACTTTTTGCTGTAAATAGTTTTCTTGTTTCTTTGGATTTAGTCTTATCTTATCCCAACCCAATTTGGCCTGGGCTAGGGTTGTAAACGAACTGAACGTTCAGCGAACAGTTCGTGAACCATTCGGCGGGAAGTTCGTTTATGTTCGATTACAAACATGAACAAGAAATTCAGAACATGAACAAAGGTCTCGTTCGTTCAATTGTGTTCGTGAACGTTCGGTAAGGTGTTCGTGAATATTCGTTCAATTGCGTTTCGTTTATGTTCGTATGTTCGTGTTTTAATTAAAGATTTTTATACTTTCATATATTTTATCTATACTTTTTATACTATTAAACTTTTATTTATATCATTACCCTAACAATTAAACTAGGAAACCTTCTTTCACCTTATTTATGCACCATTTCCCTTTCTTATCTCATTATTTATATTGACGAATATGATCTACCTCCGTTCCACAATAAGAGATTCAAGTTCTAGTGCTACTCTCTGGGCCATCCACCTTTATCCTTCATCGCGTTTGCCAAATTTATTTGTGTTTGCTTGTGTTCGTGAACCGTTCGTGAACACGCGCATTTCCTTAATGAACGAACACAAACATAAAATCTCGTTCGGTAAGTGTTCATGAACCGTTCGTGAACACATTTATTTCCTTAACGAACGAACACGAACAAGGCCTTGTTTGTGTTCGTTCGGTTCGTTTACAGCCCTAGCCTCGGCATCATTATACTTTCATGCAATGCAATGGGGTTGCTTAAATATATGTTATTATTAGTCATCAAGGTGATTTATTTAATTTAGTTTCTTAAGTGAGTATCCAAACTAGAAAGAGGAACTAAAAAACCCTTTTTTATATAGTTATACTCACCTCACCTGTTTATCTTTTCTTTTTGTATAATAATAATAGGGACAAAAACACAACCAGGATTTTAAGCTTTTGTCTCCTGGCCCAGAAGATAAAAAAGTTAAGAAAGTGGGGTCTTGGGGTCTGCCTTTACTGAAACCAATGGAACAAATTATATTGCTCTTTCCCTCCCTATACTCATCACTTGCATTATTAACATGTTTTAAGTACCTTCTCTATAGCATCTCATTTTATATCACTTATCCAGATTTTTCTCTTCATGCTCCACTTCAACTTCATCTTGTAACTTCTGCCACTCTTTTCTGTCATTCACTTGTACTTCTTCTACCTAATATTCTCAGATCCATTATTTTTTGCCATAACAATTTTTATTTGTTCAGGGTAAACACATGCATACCCTTACTTCCATGTAGTTGTTCTATGGGGAGACTAAACATATAGTTTTTTTTTTTTTTTTTTACAGGCATAACCAAATTCTTGCTATGAACGAAAAGGAGATCACAGGATCATGTGCGGTTAAACTCGATGAGAAATCGAGCACCTTGTATCCTATGCTTATTGGGGTCTCATGTGCACTCTTTTCCTTCAAACACTTGTTAAATCGAACTGAAACCACACATGAAATGATTCATGGAGGTGCTGGCCTCATGGGTTTGCTTCTCTGGAGAGTTGAGAGAGAAGAGCAATTCAATTCCGAGAAGGGTGAGCTTTTAGATAAGCTCAACAATGCAGAAACCGAGATCAAAGAGTTAAAAAGAAGGCGAGTTGAAGATGCAAAAGCCAATGAGAAAGTTGTTGGCATCTTTGCATCACATGAACAAAGATGGATAATGGAAAAGAAGAAACTTACACAACAAATTCGTCTTCTTGTGAAAGAATTACAAGTTATCAACACAAAGAGAGAAGAAGACATATCCGAATTACGCAGTCAGCTACAAGAGAAAGATGAGTTGTTGGAGGAAGAAAAAGGTAAGAGGAAAGAGCATGAAGAAACTGCAAAGAAGGTTGAGAAAATGAATCAAGTGTTGAGAGAAACGTTAAAACGTGAAGCTCAAGAGCATTCGAAAGAGATTTGGAAGCATAAAAGTGCATTTATTGAGCTAGTATCAACCCAAAGGCAGCTTGAAGCAGAGATGGGTAGAGCTGTTAGACAAGTTGAAGCAGAAAAACAAGAGCTTGATGCAGTCTTAGAGCAAAAAGAGGAGTATGTATTGATGACACAGAAGTTGTCAATGGAGCTTATCAAAACACGCAAGGATTTGGAGCAGAAAGACAAGATCTTGTCAGCCATGCTCAGGAAATCTAAAATGGATTTGGCTGAGAAACAAATGTTATTGAAACATGTCAAATTGTCAAAGAGTAAAAGACAGCAAGCTGCTGTACAAACAGAAAAGTCCCGGTATGAGAAATACTCGCTGAGAAGTATGCTATCTAGAAATCACAAAACCAAACCTGAGGCCACTGCAGGAATGCCATCATGGCCAACCAATTGGCATGAATTAGAGGAAGAGCAAGAAACTGCTTCTCCCCTATCTCAACAACCCATCACAGAAGCAACCGAGGAATTGGGTAAGGATTCTTGAACTTTGTGCACCAGAATGTCAACAATTTTATTTTAGGGTCAAGCATTCTTTAATTTAAACATCTTGATTATGTCTTTTGAGTTGTAAATACTGGTTGAAGCTTTTGCAGCGGATATGAGACAATTGGAAGGGTGGGTTCAATGTGAAGCTGAGAAATATGTAAGTGTCGTGGAGGAAAGGCATCAACTTGAGGTGAATGCTTTTGCAGAACAATTGAGACTCAAAGATGAGAAACTAGAAGCTTTCCGTTGGCATTCAGTGAGTATGGATATCGAATTGAAACGACTTCAATCTCAAATTGAAGGACTTACCCATGATCTAACAAAGCTCAAAGAACAAAACCATAAAGTTGAAGCATTATTACTGGAGCGTGAATCAGAATTGCATTCCTTGAAAGAGCAAATGGAATCAGAATCATATCTCAGAACTCAATCTATAAATCATGATCAAGAAGTTTGTTTAGAAGAAATCTCAGAGGAAAACTCGTTGAAAGATGCAGTGTTGACAGTCCAATCTCCTGATAAGGAATTTGAAGATAACAAGAATACATCTATGGATATAATTTCGGTTAGTGAAGAATGTGGGAAGAAAAAAGATATTCAAAGTGGTGGTGAATGCATATCAGCAACAGCATGGAAGATGGATCTTCATGCTCTTGGGGTGTTCTACAAGATCAAGAGGCTTAATCAACAACTTCTCATGTTCGAGAGGCTGACCGGAAAGCAAGAAAGTTGTGAGAATAGCAAACGTGATGACAAGAGTCAGTTTTATAGCCTCATGTGTTTGGTCAATAAACAAGTCAACAGATACCAGTCTCTCCAAGACAAGGCTAATGATATCTGCAAAAGAATGGTAAGATTTCAGATTCATTTACTTGACTGCTTGAAAATCTGAATACTTATGTCTTGTTGGTTACTTTCTACAGTATGAGAATGATCGAGATGCAAGCAGCAGGGGATGTATAGCTGCAAAATCGAAGGAAGAAACTAAGAAATTGGAGCACTTTCTTGAAGAAACATTCCAGTTGCAGAGGTACATAGTTGCAACAGGGCAGAAATTGATGGAGATACAATCCAAGATTGCTTCTGGTTTTGCTGGTGTTGAAGATGATGCCAGTTTTGACATGAAGAAATTTGCTGATTGCCTTCGAACCCTTTTTAGGGAAGTCCAAAGAGGTTTAGAAGTTAGAACATCTCGAATCATAGGGGACCTTGAGGGCCCACTTGCGTGCAATGGAATGATATATCCAAGAAATTAGTTATTTGATTTGTCATAGCATATTGCTGAAGAACATTGAGTATGTATAGGAAAGTGTGTACCTGAATTTTGTATAGGGAAATAAACAGATTTTGATGATGAATTATAGAAAGATTGAGCTTCATTAAAAAAAAAAATTATTTTTATGCTCCTAGGCACCTAGCGCCCTTTGTATGGCTGAGAGTAGTGCATTACATACAGTCCGAATATTCCAATGGCATATTACTCCAATTATTCCATTTATATAGCACACGGTATTCTCTCATTTCAATTTATAAATCAATGCATACTAAAGAGATGATGTTCGCTGTTGCAGTGCAGGTCCAGCGTATATTTACAGCTGAGTCTCAAGATTCTAAACAGCAGGTATATGAAATCTCCATAGTCAACTCATCTCAAATGCTCAATTATATTTTATTGCAGGTTACTTTGAAGTATTTCGATAATATTAACATGTTACAACTTGGTTTGTGAGGCTATATGCCCAATTGTCAACTGGGAAGGGGAGATTAGGGTGTAAAGTGATAACATTCCACATATAAAAAAAGCCCTGTTATTGTGAGAGGGCTGTGCCTATCCTAACCGGCTTTAGACGTCGTAAAACTCTTTTCATGTACTCAGATGCCACCATGAATAAGCCAATTATGTACAATACTTTGAGTCTCAGCATTTCTGTAATCCCGACATTGCTGGCTGGATTGCTGATTTCTGTTTCTGAATCTAACCTGCTAGATGATGACATCCAGCAGCCTGAAAACAAAAACCACAATACATTTGTTAGTTGAAAAGTGAGGAGAAATAGCATACAACAATTAATAAGCAAGGGTTACCGGAGCTCTCAGGTGATAAATTTGTCCACTCACTCGGGCTTGTCTTTGTTTCTGACGCCTTAATCAAATCCAGCAGGGCTTCATTAACCTATCCTTTCCATCACATAATAAGTTGTGGTTTGTGTTTGCAACAAGTGAAAATAAACAGATTACCAAATATATGGTACCTCTTTGGTCCTCTCATGACTCACAAGATGACCTCCAGGAAGTGGTATCATCTTTGCAAATGGGTATAGCTTCTTTGCGAGCCTTTTTGCATGAGATATTTGAGCAATGACGTCATGCCTAGACAAAAGCAATTCATAACTTTGTACAAGTAGAAAATGGAAACAGAGATGTGTGAGTCGTAATCAAATGATACCTTCCATGAATGAAAGATATTAAGAAACCTTGTGCACGGATCACTTCAAGTTCGGCTTTTGAAACTTTGTGTGTCCAGCAAGCATTGATCTGCCCATCAAATCCATAACTTGACTGCATCCCCGTTGCTGATATCCCTTTAACATATTCCTGACAAAGCACGTTACAGATGAATAAATAACTGAGAACATGTTGTGTCTGGATGTTATATAGTCCTTACTTGATATAACACTTGTCTTCTTGTTTTATGTCCAACATATTCTTCAAGGTATTCCTGCACGGAAATTGTAAGAGAAGTCTGAAGTTATATAAATGCAACGGATAAAGAAGGTGATGGACGGACCTTTGTGTAGTGAGTGTCTAGATCAACATCTGCTCTTTGCTCTGGAGTTTTGGCTCTCAAGAAACGCAATGCAATGGATAATGTGTGACGATCAATCTGCATACAGGAAGGTTAGTTTGATTGGAACGGACATTAAACAGTGGGTGTTCCAGCATAAGCACAGGCGTGATACCTTGGGGAGACATTCATAGCCTCCACCAGTTACGTTAAGTAAAGCCAAAGAGAGAATCCTATCCGGAGAGATGGCAGCCAGTTTGCAAGCGATCATACCACCTGTATAATCAATATTAGACTTAGCAACCACAAGTAAAAAAAGAAGAAGAAACCTATAAATAAATAAATATATGACTTACCCATTGAATGACCAAATACATGAGCTTTCTTCCAACCCAAATGGTCCATTACAGACAATGCATCATTAGCCATCACCCTTGTTCTGCACACAACATCTACCTTAATATTATGTATGCAAGCATTGATAAAGAAGAAAGGCGGCCTGCTTACGTGTATTCAGCTTTATTTTTAGGTATAGAGCTACGACCCATTCCTCAATTGTCAAAAGCGCACACTTGTATACCATTTTCATCATTAACGAGCCCCTCGATTTGTGGGTTCCAAGAATCGTGTGTCCCAGCCAGTCCTGACAAAAGTAAATTACTAAAAACGATGGTGATGATATAGTCAAAGGAGCTAGCTACCGAAACAGAAACACACCTATGATCATCAGAACTTTGATTGGTCCACTGCCATAGGTTGTATAAAAAATATTTATACCGTTACTCTTGCCATCGTTACGGTACTTTCCAACGTCGCAAAACGGCATGTTTAATTTTCAGGGAAATGAAAAGAAATCTTTTAGATGTGTTATATAGAGAGAGAGAGGATGAGGATTGGGGATGGAAGGTGTGTGTTGGGTTCTAGAAAAGAAAATGAACATATGGGATAAAAGGAAAATGGAGGGACGGATTTTAAAAACAGCAGACACGTATGATATGACGATCGGTCAGCAATGGCAGCTTAGTCAAAATAAGCCAAGTCAACCCAACCAATCCATTTCATTTCATTTCGCTTCTATTATTTTATTTGGAAATATTAATCTATAAATGTTAAATAATTAATATAAAATGAGAAGTTGTACACCCAAATAAATAAAAAGCATTAAATTTTATATTAGAAATCCTTCCTTTGAAATAGGATATAAAAAGTGTGGTGAATATTCATCACTATCCGAAAAGATATTCAGGCCTAGAACAAGTTAAAGCCTCCAATCCCAATCATGGACAAGTGTCTGGACTCTGGAGTGATCGTCACCTCAACTTTGTGAATGAAATCTTTTTTTTTTTCTTTTTATCAAAAAAAAATAAATAAATAAAAAAACCCTTAACTAGGGTATCTGCATTACCGGTATTTGTGGGGAGTTAACGCAATGCACGTCACCGTCCATGGCCATTCTTGGTCCTTACTCGTCTTTCAGAGTAACGTACCTGAGTGTTGCTGACTTCACTATTGAACTTGACCTCATCAGATTGTGTCGTACTGTAATCATTGTTACAAGGTCAAATACAAGCCTAGGAACAACATGGTTGGTTATAATTACATATGCTGGTGAGCAGTATATCACTATATTAACATTATTCAATATTTCAAAGATATGGTATTCCATTCAAGTATCAATATATATCAGGAATACGGTATATAAGACCAAGTAGCCATCTATGGGTTTTGTAATTGTTTTTGTGTCCGCCTGAATGCCAAAAAGTATTTATTTGAATCCAAAAAAAAAAGGAAAAAGTGAACCAATACACATGACTAGATAAAAACAGAAAGAGGTAATAAATACCTAAAAAACAGAAAGAGGTAACATGAATACCATATGCACATCTTCAAATCAAAATACCATTAATTTTACATATCTTGCTTCATACTAAAGAAGAAAAATAAATTAAGTCAGCTAGCTGGTAACTAATAATATTGATATACAAACATAAAAAGAAACAGTTAGCGGTCAGTTTTCGATGATAGCCTAACCTCAAGCTCTCATGATACTTAACAAGGCATGAATTTTAGGTAACCTAACATGTTCTCTCAGCTGACAAACACAAATGACATTGATATTTGAGTTTGATTTAAAAAAAAAAACACCATGTTTGCAATTTGCACGATAGAAAAGAAGAAGCTATAGTATCAAGGTAGCAAAACAACCAAGAGGCCATGGGTTTAAATCCCATTAGGACATGAGGTTACCAAAGGGGTGTGTGTGTCTTTACTCTTTGCCATTTAAAAAAAAAGGGAAGGAGGTTGCTTGAACATATTCTATATATGAGAAAGAAGACCTAAAGGTCATTAACATGTTAGGTACAACTTGGGGATATTTACTCTAATTTATACTTTTATAGCAACACCCCTAGTGTGATCAAATGCTTTGTTTTGCCCAATCAGTTAATATTCACTCGTATCAACACTAGAAGACAATAACATAGCGAGTAAGTAAAGTATTACCTAAAAGGAGTATATAAAGCACACGGTGACCATCTTGTCTGAGGAAGTGGAAGATCACAGTTGTCAGAACGTTGGAGTGATTTGTGAGAAACAAGGGAAGAAAAGTCATCTGCTCGCCACCATGGTTGATTCCGATCTGAGACTCTAGTTGTGAGAATAGCCTGTAACTGAACCCACTTTCTTATCACAACAATGGATACATCCGTATAATTAACTCTGAATCTTAATATATTATCTCACTAACATTCAACAAGCATCTATGAAAAAGCAAACCTGCATCTGTTTCACTTATCAAAATAACAAAACTCTGATACACTGAAATGAATGATCTATTTTATAGAAACCCAGAAATCAAGAGTTGATTATGGGAGATCGATTACAAGGTTAACCCGATTCAAGATGGGTAATATATCAATTACATATTAAATCGGATAAAGATAAAAACACCAACCACGTCACAATGGAAAAACAAAGAAATGAATACTAACCCTAATACGATTACCAACTAAAACTGATAAAAACTTCCCAATTACTTTCCCTCCACTGATTTCTCTTGAATTAATAAATTTAGGCAGGAACTTGAATCTGTGACTTGACCCGTTTACCAGCCTCACTCTTTTCTAATGTAAATGCCTAAAAAATGTCCAACTTGATTTCAAGGTTGATTTATATCAAACCAAAATGATTGGTTTACAGTTTTTTAACCATGAGCAGCTTTGTAAGTCTATCAATACACAATGCCCAACCACTAGTTAGAGGTAAATCATATTCAAGAAGACCTACACAATGTTTAGTTCATCAATGATTTTGAGAAACTAGAGAAAACAAACTGTGAAACCAACCAGAGTCAAACCACAATATAAATGTCTAAATAATTAAATCCTCAAAAAGGGTAAGCAATGGACAAAGTACATTCATTTGATTAAATTGTTGATATAAAAAAGATGGGATGTTGTCCCGTATAACTGAAGAATCAAGTGAAAAGATCATACAAAATGCTCAGTAGGATACTCATTTTCATATGCATTGTAGTCATAATACAATCTTTCTCCCTTTGATATATCGCGGTTAGCCACTAGCAACACCCTGGCCTCCCCATCCACATTGAATCTCACACACTTCAAATTCTGCTTCTTTCTCCCCTCCCTGTTTTACACAAATCAATATATAATATAAATACTTAATTGTTAATCAGGTAAAAGTATCACTCACAAAAACAGACAGACAGACTTACGGTGTGTGATTGTTGATGCCATTGATGAATCTGGCAATATTACTGCGCTTGTCAGGACAAATGACCAGAGTCTTTGAACAAGTAGCAGCAGAGATAAGAGTCATTATACTATCTCCATCATCCTTTTCACGGTTTCGCAGATAATCAACATCCCCAACATACTCTGTGATGATTGTCATATCTTTAATGAATTTATCAGCTTCTACAGTGAAACTGCAGCAGGAGCATACTAGAGTCAGTTAATAATAATAATAATCTGAGTTTGAACAAGAAAAAGAACAAAGAGAAGTGCACTGACCCTTCAAGAGGGTCAAAGACAACCATGAGAGGTGGGCATTCCCCTTTCCTCATCAAAGTCTTACACAAATTCAAAGCCTCAGTGTCTTCTCTTGATAGAAGCTGCATTCCCCCCTTCTCAAAAGCAGGGCAATTAGCTGACTTGGGGGCCATGCCAGGGATGTACGTAAGCTCATTACTGAACTCAGCGCCTGTGGCTGTCAACGCTGTGGCCAGGGAGGCCATCTGCTCTAGCCTTCTTGCAGAATCCTCACTTGGACTGTAAGCCAAAAGCCTCCTCCTTTTCTTCTTTAATGCCCCAAGGCTTCTTGTTCTCCGTCTTTTCTTGTTATTATTATCAATGTCTTCTACTGCAAATCAATAACAAACATCATGAGGAGGGACCCATCCTATCCCTATCCCTATCCCTATCAAACATAATATGAATAACAAATTATATACCTTGGCAATCAGTTTCATAGGACCTCTGGATGCGGAAGAAGTCAATGATTTTGGTTTGAACCAACGGAAATCCTGTGCACATTACAATTATAAATTAACAAAACAGAACTAGGGCATCAAAAATTAGGGCAAAATGAAAAAAAAAATTAGGGCAAAAAAAAAAGTTTCAAGAGTAAAAAAAAAAAAAATAGGGCAAAATGAAAGAAACAACATAACATACTTGGAATGGTTTTCCGATTAGATGAGCAAGAAGAGCAGAACCATGAGCCGATTGGAACGGAGGGAAGGATAGGTCTGAGGCAAAACAAGTGAAACCCTCGGTCACATTGGTCGCATAAAAGGAGCTCCGATCCGAAATCACCCGACCCGCATTGTTCGCATCTTGTGTCGTCGTAGTCTTGTTTCTTGGATTTGGATTTGGATTTGGAAGCTTGAGTCCTCCGTCTAGCCACAACTCTCGGTGTAGAAGCAGAAGAAGCCATCGTTGAGGAAATGGGGCCAGGTGTTGGTTCTATGTATACCTCTACACTCCGCGGGAAACCGGAACCAGTTGGCGCCCTATTTTAATTTTACCGCGGATTTGGGGCTAAAACCCAGCAAACAAAATGAATCATCAAATATAGCGGCTTTCTAGTTTTGGTGTGGTAAACCTTTATTAAATTTTGTTTTAAAATTGTTTTTTTTTTTTTCATATTAACTAGAGTAAACTGCAATTTTACACCCTGAGGGTAGAGGGCATTGGCATGTCTACCCCCCCTAACGAAATAATTGCAAATTTACCCCCTACTGTTCACCCTTATGTCGCAATCTTACCCCCTGTTAACAGTCAACGTCGTTTGACCTTTATGAGTGAGGGCATTTTGGTAATCTTACCCCATATTATTATTATTATTATTATTAATTTCTCTATCATACATTAACACCACACACACACCTTCAAGAACAAATCATCTTATCTTCAATAACTTCATCTCTCACACCTGCAACTCCTCACCGAAACCCTTGATTCAGCAGTTCATCATCATCAGCAGCTCATCATCATCTCTCACACCTGCAACTACTCACCGAAACCCTCTCATACATTAACACAACACACACACCTTCAAAACCATTAAATCGATTCCTCATAAACAATCGGAGCCTACAGATTCAGCAGTTCATCATCATCAGCAGCAGCAGTTCATCATCACCGAAACCCAGATCTGGAATAGGAACCACTGTAGGCGGCTAGGGTTAGGGTTTGGAATAGGAAAGAGGTGGTGGCTGATTTGATGGTGGCGGTGGTGAGAAAGGGGAAGGAGGTGGTGGCTGAGTTGATGGTGGCGGTGGTCAGAAGAGGAGAAGGCGGTGGTGGTGGAGTTGATGGTGGCGGTGGTCAAGGCCGGAGATGCACGCGGCGTTGCATCTCATTCAACTCAGGCGGTGGTCATGTGCATATGGGTTATTATGAAGATGTTTTTTGAATCTGGGTTTGTTTTGTTTTTATGAAACATCATCATCAGTTGAATCTGGGTTATTATGAAGATGTTTTTTGAATCTGGGTTTGTTTTGTATGAATCTGTTATGTTCATGTGCAGATGTTTGGGTTATCTATGTATGAATCTGGGTTTTTTGAAGATTGATTATGAACAAGTCAAAGGTTCTGCAACTGATCAGTCTCCGTTAACGGCAGATGTAAAGAATTCAAATGCAGAGGAACGGCCGGTTAAAGTTTCTATTCCCACTTTTCAACAGGCCATTCAACGTCTTCAGGTAATTATTGACTATTTTGACTAATTTATCACTTTGAAATTTAAATTTTCTTCATTTGGTTGATTGAATCTTGTTTTTTTACATGTGGGTGTAAGTGAGGAATATTGTTTTCGATTTAGGGGTTGTTTTGTATGAAGATTGATTATGAATCTGTGTTCATGTTCATGTGCAGATGTTTGGGTTATTAGATCTGGGTTTGTTTTGTATGAAGATTGATTCCAGATCTGGGTTATTAGATGATGAAGAATGAACTGATGATGATGACGAACCTGATGATGATGAACTTGTTTCGTTGATTTTGTTATTTGTGTTGTGGATCTGGATTTGTTGTTGCTGTTAGGGCACTTAGGGTTTGATGATGAAGATGAATGAACTGATGATGATGATAGATTCTTGATTTTTTATATGATTTTAATAAGACAGGGGCAAAAATGACTTTTCACACATTATAACAGTCAAAACAAACGTTGACTTAACAGAATCTGTTAACAGGGGGTAAGATTGCGACATAAGGGTGAACAGTAGGGGGTAAATTTGCAATTATTTCGTTAGGGGGGGTAGACATGCCAATGCCCCCTAACCCCAGGGTGTAAAATTGCAGTTTACTCTATTAACTAATTAACTAAATACTAATAAAATATTAGTGATATCTATACTATATAATAAAAGAAACCAACTTTGGGACACTTGTCATCATATTAGGCCATGTCTTATGGATAATTATTATTTAAGTTTAATCTCTTTATTAATTATAAATAACCCTCCTACAAAATATTATTTAGTTTAATATCTTATGGATAATTAATATTTAATTTAATCTCTTCTAAATAATTACAGATAACTCTTCTACTAAATATTATTTTGTTTAATCTTTTCTACTTAATTATAGATAATTATTATTTAATTTAAATTTAATCAATACTTCTCATTTATAATATTGTTGATCGTTTAGATTTATTTTGTACTTCTGTAAATGAATTATCAATTGCTTGATAATTGTTATTATTTTATACTTTTTGTTCTATTATTATTTATTAGTATTTTTGTTAGTGTACGTTTGTCATCTAGATTTATATGTGAATTGAATTGTTAGCCTTTTTGTTCTATTATAGATTTATTTATTTTATAACTAGGTTATAAACTTTTCTACTAAATATTATTTTGTTTAATCTCTTATACTTAACTATAGATAATTATTATTTAATTTAAATTTTATCTATACTTCTCATTTATAATATTATTTATTTGGTTTTCTATATCATATGACAAAAACATACTTTTTATTTGTAATATACAAATTTACTCTTATTCTTTTCGATTACCAAATAAATAAAAATTAATATTAAATCTTATTCTACTTTAAATGTCGAATAAAATACTTCTATTTTTCTAATAAAATATTATCCTTAAATTTAAATTGTTAATTTAAGATATTTTTTAGTAACCAAATTATTTATCACTAAAATCAAACTTTGTATTAATATATTATTTATTTTTATTTTCATTATTAAAAAATTATTATATCTATTTTATTACATAATTTTAAACAAATTGTATATAATTTCAATATTACTTTATATATAAAATTATATTTATTACGGGCTTTTTAAATATAATTTATATTTTATCACTCAAATGGCTGCTTATTTGCTTCTTGAATAACATGTTTGACCACTGTATTTTCTTTTCAATAATTATCTCCACAATCACCATATCTATCGTATACCGAGTATACCCATTAGTTTTTTAAATATAATTTTCTTACTTTTTGGTATATAAAATCATCTTTATTCAAGCCGTGTAATACACGAGGGTTTTAAAAATAGAACTTTTTTTTATTGTTTGGTAAACAATATTACATTTATTCAACCCATGTAATACACGTGGTTTTAAAGATATAACTTTTTTATTATTTGATATATAAAATTATATTTATTCAACCCGTATAATATGGTTCTTATAGATATAACTTTTTTTATTATTTAATATATAAAGTTATATTTATTCAACTCGTGCAATAAAGGAGGTTTTTAAAGATATATTGTTTTATTATTTAGTATATAAAATTTATTTATTCAACCCGTGTAATACACGGGGTTATAACCTAGTACTTTTATATATAAACACCAAAACTAGGAAGCCTTTCGATACAATTTTCTAAATACTAATATTTAGGGGTTGTTTGGTAGCCTCTTAATGATCATTCAGATGCTACCTCTTAATGGTTTAAAACATCTGAATGAATAAGAGGTAACCTAAAGTCTGAATGGTTAAGAGGTAACCTCTGAATGGTAAATCATCACATGTCACATTCTTCTACCTTCTCATTGGTAAAATTCTTAATGGTTCCATTAAGAGGTAGCCTCTTAATGATCATTCAGAGGCTACCAAACAGCCCCTTAATTTTTTTTCACGTAAAGGGCTCCATAACGAGGCCGTTCATTGCAATTTTGTATGTCACCCCCGTCTATGACATCATCAAATAGATTTGATGATTGTAAAACAACGATATCGCTGTTTGCACTGACCAAATCAAATAACGCATGTCAAATCCATAGATCTTGAGATGCGACTGCATGTAGTATTAGGGTTGGATAATCGTTGTCACACCCCAACCAATGGCGGAAACATCGGGATGAGACGAAGTGTGAAGATTGCTCGAGACATCATAACGCTAATTGTGACAATAGAATTAAAGATAAATTGATTTCTTTCATAAATAAATGTTACAATACATGAAAGTTGAAATACAACATGTTAAATACAAGAAAAACAATATGACAACAATTATGACATTTATACAATGTATTTGACCTAAACGTCTATATGTGTATCTAGGCATCATCGCTACTTCATTTCATAGCATCATCATCCTCAACCTGTAACATGTTTAAAATAAAGTTCAATGCAAAAGCAAAGGCGAGTATACAAGTTTGGTACATACATAGCAAAAGATAAGTTTCGAACAATTCCTCATAGCAAGCATGTGATTCAAGATAAACGTAAAAACATGGCATGTGTCTAACATATCAAACCAAGGAAACGCAACAGGCTCATGACATTACCACAAGTTTCGGGTGGCGGGTCGTTAATCCTATAGCGCTACATATGTCACGGTTTGGCTCGTACGAAGTTAATGATAAGTTCAACACATAAGAATCACCCAAGTTTAAATATCAAGCCATCACGTATACAAGCATGTTAATAGGAATGTTCATGTGTTTAAGCAAAATGTTCATGTGTAAGTTGTTGATAAGTAAACATGTTACACCCCAAAAGTGGTAAAAGTAAAAAGGGAAAAATACGAGTATACTCACAAAGTTTGCATATGCTTTCCAATTATCCAATTATTGACGAGTTGATGAGGTTAAAAGATTGAATGTGTAAGGGTTAAAGTTCAAGTATGCTTAGGGTCGAGATTCGGTATTTGAAACAACATAAAAATAAGATATGATAATAACATGTGAAAATAATCATCTTCAACACTTAACACTTGTATGACACTTGGTAACCACAAGGGTTATGATAATGTTTTCATGAGTTGAACACCCATAAGAATCACAACAAGGTTTAGGTCTTATATGATGTTATACTACTTTAACATGTAAACACAAGTTCAACATCAAAGGTTCGAATGAGTGTATATATATATCTATTACATATTATTTAGTCCAATAATTCAAGTAGGAGGTAGAAGATTAGGATCTTCATTTAGGCACCTCGAGTTATCATAGATGTCATGTACGGGGTAGGAAGAACATGCTTCCATTTAGGAACCCCTTGAATGTTCACCACTTCACTTGGTGTAAAAACAACCAAGGAGGGTCACGAACTAGGATTAGTACAATAATATAAATAACCTAATCTACGAGAAATCATCAAATCATGTGAGGATTCTATGTAGGACAACCCAAGTTGTTCCATAATCACTCATTCATCAAGATCTAAGATTGACATGATTTATGGGTTAAAAACCCTATCAAAACAGAAAGTATTTGAGGTTTAATCCTCTGATTTCAAGTGTCTCATCCTTGTTTTTACGCCTAACCAACCATAGAAGGGGTTGTAAGCATTGGGACATAGGTATGAGATGTGTTAGACACAAGTTTGTTGAAGTTTAAACAAGTTTGAAAGAACATAAATCAAAACAGAAAGTTTTTGGATCATTTCAGGGGATTTCCAGGTCTGATTTCTCCAAGGAGAAGTCAAGGAATCATACCCTATGATTATCCAAGCAAGTAGGAAGAAGAATCGGGTGATTTCGTTAAGAAATGAGCAAGTTATACTCACTTTAGTGCAAGTGTATGAATCTGCCCGAATTCTGAGTTTGCAAGAGATTTTGAGAGTGAATTTGTGAGATGTTTTGAGTTGTGAAAGTGTAAAATGGTGTGGAGAAGGGTTGTATTTATAGTGGAAGAGGTTGGTGGTGATTGGAGGTGTTTAGAGGTGGCTAAATGGTGATTGGGGAGTGTTAGAATGGTGGGATTCGTGCTAATTCGCGTCTGATTGCAGCTGAGTTCATTTTCTGAGAAGATGAAGGCCATGCGGCCCGCATTAGATGTCAAGTAAGCTGAAGCGGGCCGCCCGGGGGTTGCTTATTTGACATAAGTTTCAAAAATTACACTTTAGCCCCCAGACTTGTTTATTTTGATGTTTTTAGGACTTTTAAGGACCATTCTTGCCATAAAAGCATATTTTAAGATAAATTCAAGTATGAGGAGTATAAACCAAGTATAATTAATCGTATGAGCATCAAAGTCAAGTGTCGTTCTCGTTCAAAACACGTTTTGGGCATAAGTTTAGTTTAATTACAAGTTTAGCACATAGTTTCCAAGAATAACGATTAAACATCAATTGATTCACCGTTTCGAACATACGAGCATCTATAAAGTGTGTTTAACATATTTGTAACAAAATACGAGTTTTATTCATGATTCAAGTCTCGGATTTTGCATTGCTTTTAATGAAAGAACGATTACAAGACTTCGAAGTTTCCAAAAATAGTTTTACAAACGATGGTTTCTAAATATAGAAAGTATGAAAACGCGGGGCGTTACAATCGTAGTCACCTCGATGATGTTGCCCTTTCCAAGCAGTTGGACAAGCAACCCGCATCCAATGCGTACAAGCTAAGCTACCTATCATCAAGGGAAACCGTGTATTTATTGGTGGACTTCATATAAAAGCGGGATATCGGTAGACGTTAGATTCCTCATATGTTGCCTTCCGTAGAGGTTGATAACACCTAATAAGATCATGTGTAGTGGGAGGGGGAAGATAATGCCCCACCCTTGGGCATTATCCATCATGTGACGGTCCAATCAGCTTTTGAGCATAATGGAGCATTATCTTACAACGGGTGTAGTGGTATAATGCCCCTGCAATTATTACCCATTATTATTTTTTGTTTTTTTAATTAAAACTAATGCTTAAAATGCGCTAGTGACATGATTGGCCAAAAGAATCTCACCGGACGTTTGATTTAGAACGCCCCAAGTAAAATTCAAAAGAAAAACGCCATTGGGTCGGTAAAGGAGCATTATGGGGCGTTTTTTTTTCTTTGAAAAACGCCAACCCCCCCCCCCCCCCCCAAAATTACGGGTGGTCTAATATAAAAGGATTATAAATTACAACAACAATAAGCATGATAATAATAATAATGATAATGATAATAATAATAATAATAATAATAATAAATTAAAAGAATATTCTTTCTGACATTCGTAAGTACTCGTCCCATGCATCCGTTGCCATGTCGTACGCTAGCTGACGAATTGCGGCTGTACATTTTGCAAACCAGAGAATCCAAGTTTACATCTAGCATCTTATCTTTGTTTGAAAGAAATATATACTCGCGTTCTAAATCGCCCGAAATTCTCAAAAAAAAAGTCAACGACTCATATAAAGGGTTTTGAGCAAAATAGTCATCTACCAAACGTTGATGGGCATCCAACCAATCTCATTCAAGGGGTCCCTGTCTTGTACGTGGCTGGGATGATTCAGCTTCGTCTCTTAAAAGTTGAACTGTCTCATTAGCAGCTAGGATAATCAAGTCGTCTTGCATTCCAGCGTCTTCATAAAATGAGTCGAAAGACATTTTTTACAAAAAAAAATTGGAGAGAATTTAAAGTGTTTAAAGGTTTAGAATGTTTTGTAAGTTGTGATTAGTTTGTATGTTGTTTGGTTGAATGATTTGCGTAATATATCTGATGTTTATTTTTTTTTTAATTTTTTTAAATGGCCAACGATCATCGCCGTTCAAATGACCAAGTTCCAACCTTTAGCGCTCGCCAAGCTGACCACGAAGCCTTTGATAGTGCCCGGGAAATGGTGTTGGTGGGGCACCACCCCACACTGAGTGGTCTAAAGAAAACCACTTTACCACTAGGGTAGAAGTCCTTTGGTGTGACTAGTATTAAATAATTCTCATTATCTATAAAAAAAAATTAATTCATTTAGTTTTTAATCATTTAAATTTAAAAGTAAACTGCCCTGGAGATATAGCTCATTGACACCCTTACCCCCTAAATCGAAATTTTTGTTGTCTAACCCCCCAGCGAATGCAAAACGCCGCAATCTTACCCCCTGCTGTTAAATGACTTTAACATTCTGTTAGTTGGCATGGGAAATGACAATTCTACCCTTTCTAACTACCCCCGTTCTTTCTAACTATAATGAACCTTACCCCCTGCAGAAAACATATCCATTCTCGCCTAAATTATTTGACCAGGCAAAGTCAAAGCCTGCACATATTGATTTCTAATGCTGATTCGAATCCAATTCCTAATCATAATTCCAAAACCATCATCACACAAATGAACCTCTAATCCACTGTGATTCTTCAAACAATCAAGAATCCAATTCCTAATCCTAATTCCAAAACCTCTAATCCACTGTCATCAAGCACATGAATATAGTTTCCACTGTCAAACTTCAAACAATCAAGAATCCAATTCCTAATCATAATTCCAAAACCATCATCAAGCATATGAACCTCTAATCCACTGTCAAACAATCAAGAATCCACAAGGGCATGAACCTCTAATCCTAACTGCACATCCTAATCATAATCCTAACTGCACATCCTAATCTAACTCACACCATCAAACAACAAGATATATAACATTAGATCAATTCATACGTTTGAAAGTTAGCCTACATAAATATATTACAGATTAGAGTCCATCCTACAATTATAATACACATATATATAACATAATATCAAAACACATTCAACATCAAACTAGGCAACCATTTCATGCCCAAGGGGAAACTGGAAGTGCAGGAAAAGGACACCATACATTTTGACCACGATGTGGAACACAATCGTTCTTACCGTGACCTGCATCCTCATGTCAACTGCAAACACAGATTAAAAAAAAATACAATTGTAATAAGCTAACGTGATTCTAATCAAATGACTAGAATCCACTGTAATAATCAAACAACAAGAATCCAATGTGATTCATCGAACAACAACAATCCACTGTGATTCATCGAACAACAATAATCCATTGTGATTCCCCAAACAACAAGAATCCACTGTAATAATCAAACAACAATAATCCACTGTGATACATCGAACAACAACAATCCAATGTGATTCATCGAACAACAATAATCCACTGTGATTCCCCAAACAACAAGAATCCACAGTGATAGGCGGAGAACAATCAAGAATCCACAAGCACATTCAATTAACCCATGTTTCAATCATTCATATCAAAATCAAAATGACAGTAAACCCTTGTTCGATTATAAGGACATTCACATAATCATAAACCGCATAAACATACTAATAATGTGTTACCCTGATTCACCAGACGTTTACCTCAAACAGAGCTTCAACATCTATCGATCTAGTTCACAATGTGAATCATACCTGACATGTGGCTCAAAATTTCTCTGATCGTCGTCCCAATCGGCATTTCTATGAGCTGCTAGTCAAGAGCTTATTCTTTCGCCGGAATCTTGTCACCTAAGATTTCGCCGGATCTTTGAAGAGTGTGCGCTTGGGGGGGGGGTGTCCACTTGTAAGGGTCGTACAAAAACATAGTTTAGTAAAGTTAGGAAGAAATTACATAAATACCCTTTGACCGTTAAAGACTAACGTGGATTATAAACGGTTTCATGAACCAGGGGGTAAGATTGCGGCCTTTTGCATTCGTTGGGGGGTTAGACAGCAAAAATTTCGTTTTAGGGGTAAGGGTACCAATGGACTATATCTCCAGGGGATAAAACTGCAGTTTACTCTTAAAAGTATTTTCATAATCTGTATTTTAATTTTGTTGATATTACCAAAATCTAAATACTGTATTTGTTAAATTTTTCTATTTGTCTTATTTAAATCTCTAAAATAATTTGTGTACAAAAATTAAACGTAAAATATGCTGATAATGTGAAAAAAAGCAAGGATGTGTGATAATTCGTAGCATCTACTAGACATTACTAAAAGTAAAAGTTGAAGAAGTGTATGAAAATGTTAGCATATAATCTCTTTCATGGATACATGATACATCTAACATGCAATATGTGAGCTTGTAAATCTTTAACATGCTTATTGAGAACGCTATCTACAAGACAAGAAGCCATATCTATATATTAAAAAGAAATTCTTAGCCATTCTGCTACTGATTGGGCATGTAAATGGGAGCATAAAGCCGTGTGAGAAATCTGACCAACAACTCATGGCTCAAGCTAAAACTCGCAGAGTGCTTGAGTCCCCTATTCACTAATGACTAAACTATCATTTTGGACCATCATTTGATCAACTGTTAGAATACATATATTCGAAGAAACTTGTACGCAGTGACATTATTATATGAAATGAAACATTCTTTTTACAAAATTGAAATGATTTGCTTTGTGTGTCGTTGAGCCGAAGGTACACATCTACTCAAGTAAAAGACTAACTAAAACAACAAAGAAAAGATGGCAACAATCAAGCTTAAAGCTTAGCCTAAGCTTCTAGTTCAGTCAGTTGAGGTAATCTTACAGACATCAATGAACTTTTGGACTGCATTGTGATATTGTGTTCCCTGCAATGATCCAAAGATTACTTGAAAGTAACAACATATGATGAAATACAAATGAAAAGAGCATGGTGGTTAAACATACATACCTCCCAGTAAAGTTGATTGCAGTCTGTGCATTGCCAGAACTCAATATTCCTGTCGAATAAACAGTTGGGGATAACTTGAAATCCCTTTGCTGCTTCAAGGGCCTCCTCAATCGACAATGGTTTCTGGATGAATTTGCCATTGCACTTTGTGCACCTTGACATCAGTTGATCCTCACATATTTTCAACTCAAAAGTTTCAATCACCTGTTACATTAAACACCTCCAGATTAGCAGTTACCTACAAATATTTGGTTTTACACAGGCTCTCTCAAAAAATCAACTAGTTAAAAGTATTCTCGTGTAATTAAAATACCTCAAGTAGCTGGTCATTTTTTAGAAGGCTCCTGACCCTATAAATCTGATTTCTTAACAGATATTCATGTCTCAATAGCTTGGCATCTCTTGTCAGAATAACCCTCTTCTCTTTAATAGCTTGATCTATTAACTCCCTGAAGATGAACAAAGAAAAAAAAAATCTTAAGAAAATACATGCAAGTAGAAAGATGAAATAAAGAATAATATAATACTACATAACTAAGAATAAAGTATAGGATAGCATATACTCCATCCCAGTCCCCTACAAGGACAACTTCCCACCAACTAACTAAAGCATGCAGCAGCACCTCAGAATAAAACTGAGTGGTAGGTTGTGTGGATTCACGATGACAGTGAAAAAAATCATACCAATACACTCAAAACTATAACAATAACTGACTTTTGGACTTGATTAAAAAATGATCAACTTTTTTTTAAGTGCTGTACCTAATTTCCGGCTTTTTAGTGTAGGGAACAGCAGCATCAATTCCAACACACCTTAAATGTTTTGCCAATCCTTCCACCTGAATTAATCAAACAAAACCACTGTAATAGTATTTCCGAGTCCTACATTTGGCTCCGTGATGAGGAGAACATATTATATAAAGATGGAATTTTCATATTGGGATGTCCAAATACGGTGCTTTCTTTAAACTTTAGCAAAACCTACTCAGATGCTAATTTTAATCATTTCAAATATTTCTACTACTTTTTAATTGTTAAAAGGCACTTCAACATGCGACAATAGTCAGTTACTTTTCTTAAACTACATCCCAGATCAAAAAATAATTAAGTTGTTATAAAGGGACTAACATTTAGCAAGAGATTTTGGAGTAAATTTATAAGAAAAATAACAAGTGTGAGGTTACCATGACATCACAGAGAAACTTAGGGCATCCATCACCACCCAACAAAGAGTCCCATGGTGGTGGGCCTTGCCAGTCATCAATAGTATCAACTTGTTTTTCTTTGCATGTAAACCCAGTAGAGGATTTCCTTTTTCCTTTCTTTTTTGATGTTCTAGGCTTTCCGTCTGATTCCGTTAAAATTAATTTATCACCATATTGTCTTACAATCTGCAAGAGCGTATAATCCATGGGGGGTATGCTGCTATCCCAACTTGATTTCTTCAAACTTGCTTCCAGTTGCCTTTGAGGGTATTCAAGCATAGTAGCTCTCACCATCTCTACAGCTTCACAATATGTGGTCCTCAATATTCTACTAGAATTATCAGGTTCCCGAAGAATTTGCTTTAACCCAAGATGTAGATCTGAATACTCAACTTCAGTGAGGCTTTGAATGGTTCCTGCAGTCAACATAACCTATATAGGCTGAGGTCATTGTAAAAAGGTGTTTTTTTTTTGGGTATAAGGTGTAGGAAAAAAAATCTATCCCTTAATAGCCATCAAATGAAGGTGAAAAATATTTAGTGGCAAAACTATAATAAATAAAAAGTTAATACGTACAAAGGAGCAAAATGCCGAAAAAGCAAGAATGCAGTCGCACATCTTTAACTTATGCTTTAAATTTAAAAAAAAAAGTTTCCACCAAACTACTAACCTCAAAATATATAATCTACTTCAGTCTTTTTACTAAATAATTCTTATCATATACTTCTGCCACGAAAAATGTTATGATAAAGAACACTCAATTTTCCGCGCTCTTGCCAGCATCTAGAATGCTACACTCTTTAATTTTACAAGAGCCTTGTTATTTTTTTAACAGCATTTGTAATAGAATTTGATGCATCGCTGATTACAACGTTGCATCAAAATGTACAATAGTGAATAAGAAAAGTAAAGGTCAAGGAGATTGTACCCCTAGCAGTGGCAATTAGCAAGTGAGGTCAAAGACACCACCCTAGCGGACTTTGGGGTCGTGCACCGAAACCTAAATGGTTAGCAATGCACACATTTGCAATGGTGTGTCAAACCCCATTACAACAATGCATTAAACTTGGAAAGTGTGACGCACCGTTGTAGTGGGTTGACGTGTCGCTATAAAGCTTGTGCCTCAAAACGCATTACATGGGTTCTTCCAAGTTAGAGGCACTGGTGTAATGGGTTTTGATGCAATGCACAAGCTTTATAGCAGTGTGTCAAACCATTACAACGGCGTCACACTTTCCATGTTTGATGGACACGTTGGAAACCCTTTTGTCAATCCATATAGTTTGACTTTTTTAGCTATAATGCTTAAAAAACAAATGAGTTGTGCTAACTACAATTAGAGAAAAAAATAATATAAAATTCATGTTACTTTTCTCATAGACGAATTCACAAACACTTAATGTGCACACATAAATGATACAGGGTACAAGTTAAGAAAAACAACTATAAATGATATGCCAATTCGTGCTATCTTTCTCACACTCAAAACTGCAAACACCTGATGTGCAAACATAAATAATATAAGAATCTTCACTGGTTTTCATATAATATTGTAAAAAGACAATGAATATCTGTAAAATCAAATATAAGAAAAGGATGTCGATGTAGATATTTCGTCACCGTGTAGAGTTATCGTTGGGCAGTCGAGATGAGGGTTTCTTCACTGTGGATAGACTATCGGTGAGAATTTCATCAATTGAGATATGTTGTTGATAAAGATGCCCAACTACCATGAGTATAGCTATGCCATTAGTAGCCTTCTATGAAGAATATTATATCATAAGTAACGTCCATGTCCAACTACTGTGAGTATACTACTTTCTAAAGTGCAAAAGCATGGTTTACTAACTGAAGCAAACTACAATCATAAGTGATAGCGATTCTACAAGTTGAACTTGAATGAGCTAATGGTGTGTGTTTATGCCTTCAGCTGTCCATCTAGTGCTAGAAAAAGTTAACTCGCCCAAGCTACTTTTTTTTTGAATGTCAAAGCTTACAAACTCCTAAATTACACCAAATAAATCCTAATCTACTTACTCCTTGCTTGGGATTGAACCCAAGACCTCCCACATTGGCATCCCATAATATAATAATATTTCATGATTTGTGTGGGTGTCATTCTTCATATACAATATTTCCATAGTTGTGTCGGTGTAAGATTTCCTCGCTTGAACACCCAAATTCTCTGTGTAACCATTTGTTTATGTTACACGAGAAACTTAAAATGAGCATGTAAGAATGTCTGTTGTTTGTTCAAAATTGAAAAGCTGAAAACAGGGCAATAGAAGTATATAGACACAATGCATATGGGGAGTTTAAACCGGAGGATGACACTTTCGTATATGCTTATCATTGTTATATACCAAGTCCTCAAAAGTCTCAGCTTTGGAATATAAAAAATGATATTTGTGGCTTTGAGTAGGAATGCAGCAAGGTAATGTATATATCATTTAGAAACACAGAAAGAAAGAGAATGAAAAACCTACCTTGTTTGAGAAGTGTTTGCTGAAAAACATGAAAAATGTGAATCAAACAAAGGGCGTCTAAAGCGGCGTAAGTAATTTGGTGTTGTGTAAGAGGACGTAGAGACCAATCGCTGCATTGAAGTTCCTGAAAGAAAAAATGCAGGTAAGGTGTGGTGTGGGCTGAAAGAAGAGAGAGAGCTACCTTACCTTTGAAAGAGAGATGCCTAGAAGTTCCTGGCATATGGATGAAAGGCTGTTTGTCTTTTTTCTGGTTTGCTTGTGGTGGTGTAGATGACTACTGTATATGCTTGCAATATCCAAATATGGCTCCACCTTATTTGTTTCTTAATTAGTACCACAACACAACAAGCAATCAATCAATTTCTGATGGAATACTACTACTTACCCTATGGAAACCACCACCACCAGAATGGGAACGAAAAGTAGAGGAGAGATAAAGCAGGTCCTGTTTAAATCGAAACCCTAGCTTAAGAATATTAGGAGAGAGGAAGACGTGAGTGAGGAGGTGGTGTATCTCGGGCAGAGGAAGCTGTGAAAGGTCGAGTAGGAACACAAGGGGGGAGGGGGAGTCTTGTTGGTTGAGTAGTCGGCAGGCCATCTGGAGAAGCAAAACGGGAGGAAAAGTGGCCTGGTGAACGCGGACGGGCTTCCATTCGGCGTCCAGTCCGATGATGGAGGAATGACTTACTGCCCATTTGAACCGACCGAACTCGGGAGAATCGGTGGAGGACACCAGGTGGATATCACAGCCGCCGGCTTCCATGTCTTCTACACTTTTCCTTCCGGCTCCCTGTCTTGTCACCCCCCCCCCATTATTATATATATCAAATACTATCGCCTATTTGCGCCAGTCATCTTTTCGAGTTTTGGGTTTTGCCACTGACGTTTGTATTCTTTTATTTCCACCCTCAGCATAAACTTTGGCTTCTTCATACGACCGGTTTCCCCCTCCGATTATTTGCCTGCTAGAGAAACAAAGAAGGAAAGCAACATACTAGGGTGAGAAAGAGAGAGACGGGGATTGTCTTCTCCGGTAAGGGTGGTCGTGGCGAGACGATGGTGGTTGATAGCGGCAACGGCTGCATCCAGAGGCGGATGCCAGCCGCCATGGTGACGTTGAGACACAAATCTGGTAGATAAAGGAGAGAATATGGAGGTGGGCACGGTGGACCACCGGCCGAGCGTAGCGGCTGATAACGCAGAAGGCGGTGGTTGATGCCATGCCTCCGGCAGCAGCGGCGGTGGTTGATCAAATGCGTTGTCTCCACAGGTACCGTTCCATTCTATCCCTAATTTCTATTCAATGTATCGAGTTTTCCACAATTAGGGTTTCCTTCACCCTCCCTTTATCCTAAAATTCGCCCTATTCACCCATCGATTCTTTCGATACCTGAAATTGCTTCAAATTGTTGAGAAAATTTTAATCTTTTGTTGGTTATATGATGAAAAAATGTATTTATAGTGGGTTTTTGGTACTGTGATTGATTTGGGGAGTATGTGTATAAAAAGGGGATCTTGATTTTTCTTGATTTTCTTGATTTAGGGTTAATTTAGTTTTAGTTTAGTTTTTGGGTTTGATTGTATGAGATTCTTCTCATGCTGTTGAGTGCTGATTGTGGTGGGACTAACGATTCCACCGAAGAGGATACGAACAACGCGATAATGCCTGCAAAAGAAAAACATGGTGGGGGTTTGTTGACAACTTTATCTATGGATAATAATCATCTATCGACGATGTTATCGATGGATTCGAGTTTATCGGTACATGATGAGATGGAGCGGGAGTTGAATCGGGCGGTGGATCTTAGTCTACCGCCCGATATTAATCTCCCACTATCGGCGGAGCCTAGCCCTCCGCCGTCTTCATGGAATGATACTTGTGATATGTTGGATGTTGGATTGGGTCCTCAACATTATGAGGTGGAAACGAATATTAATGTGACGAAGATTGGGAAAAAGTGTGCGAAACGGCTTGATAGCGTGTGGGGAGGTTGGTTCTTCTTTAATTTTTATTTTAAGCCGGCTTTGAATGAGAAATCGAAGAATAAAGTTGTTAATCGAGAAAATGGGTATGATAAGTCGGATTTGAAGTTGGATGTTTTCTTGGTTCAGCATGATATGGAGAATATGTATATGTGGACTTTTAAAGAGCGGCCTGAGAACGCGTTGGGGAGGATGCAGCTAAGAAGTTATTTTTTTAGGTTGAATCGTTGATGAAATCTGAATTGATCATTGGAATTGCAAGCTTTTGAACACTGTTTTAGAATGTTTTTACTCAATTTGGATGTGGCTTTAGTGATTTAGGTTGTAGATTAGTGTTATTGGTTCAGATGTTAAAAATGTAGTTATTATGTTAATATGAGTTTCAGATGTTGATTCATTTCATGTGGTTTTGATTATTGGTATTTATATCTTCATAAAGTAACTTATCTTTTGTTGGGTTGGGTGCAGCTACATCAGTTAAAAAAAAGGAAGATTTCAAAAGTTATGCTATAGTTGCAACATATTACTTGGTGAGAACATATACATTTACATGGCAGATGGTATATCAAGCTTTTGGGGGCCGGTCACATCGTCCCATGAATGGTGTGAGATTGCGGACGCTCTACGGCTCTACTCTAAGGAAGGCAGGCGACCGGTTTTATCGTCACTTGATCCGTGTAATTTCTGTCTCCATTACTCGCAATTTAGCTTAGAAAGTAAGCTAGTGTTTATCGAATTTTAAAACGTGACATATAGTGCATATGATTACTTAGTTATGAAATTGAATTTTTTTTTATAAACTGGTTACTAAACAGGTTTAGATCCGGATGAAAAGTTGATCCAGTTTGGTTCAAGGAATTTTTTCCTTTGTCCTAAGCGAACTGCGAACACGACATCATCATCTACTTGCTCGGAGGAGGCATAAAATGTGACGAAATTTAGTGCGCGTTGGCTTCGATTCATGAACTTCTCGCAGTAATAATATTTGATATTTGATATTATATTATACGTTAGGCGAATTAATATGCCCATGGCAATTTCAAGTTATTGTCGAGTTAAGAACGATCGGCTATTAGTATTGTATAGTGGCGAAGATGTTTCATATGTAAACTATGACCCAAATAGCGACACTTGGTCGCCTCGCTACATAGCGCGCTATAGCCACTATTGACAACTATGATCATAATTTTAACTTTACATGTAATGTTATTCGGATTAACCGGTACCGAACGAGTGCCCGCCGCGAAGCGCGGGGTATCCACTAGTTATATATATCAAATTCCATCGTTGGTTTGCGCCAGTGATGAATTCATTGCTTTACTTTGGCCACAAGCTTTTCAATGTTCTTATTTTGACCCCTATTTATTTTTGTCATCATTCACATGTTTCTTTACATGTGGTTATTTTTGCTTGAGTAGAGAGAGAAAACTCATATAGAATCGTCTGCTACAGCAATGTAACACAAACAAAATAATAGTCAATAGAGAAGCTTCACATGAACGTTGACTCACACCACTGCCGCCATACTCGCCGCCGACCCCGCTCATGCACAACTGCCTGCAAACCACCCGACAACGGCCAACCACCTCCCCCAAGACGCCACCTGCAAACACCCATCTCAACCTTCCCTTCCTTATGTCATTACTCTGTTTTCTTGTCTATTTTCTAGCAAGATTTAAAATTCCGGCAAAGAGAAACGACACCACAAAACCCATAGCCAACGCCATCAGTCACAATCTCCATTAAGCGTCTGTTCAATCAACCGCCAGACGCATTGCAAAATCCCCAACCGTCCTATAGAGTTTTCCGGCGGCAACCTATATTTTTTCAGATCCATTCAATTATGCAACCAAGGTAACCAAAACTGACTTGTAAACTAATTTGTATTGTTGGTCTCCTGCTTGACTGGTGTACTGTGTACCACCTCCGATGTCAGGAACGACAGCTGCTGGGTGTGTGTGTGTGTGTGTGGGGAGGGAGGGAGAGGGGTTACCTGAAGTGAATGTTGAAGGTTGTGGGTGGTGGTTCTGTGACGGGATGGTGGTGTTGTCATGGTTCTGTGACGGGGTTGGTGGTTGTAGCGGTAACAATGGTTGTGGTGGTGGTTGTGGGAAGTTGAAGGTTATGACGGTGATAATAGTGCGGTGGTGATGGTGGGTGAACTGAGATAAAGAATGAGAGAGAGATATATTTATAACAATAAATAATAAAGTAATAATTATTATAGTTTTCTTTAGTAATAATTTCTATTTCTATTTCTATTTCTATATATAACAATTTATGTAGGATCTTACGAACAGTGTATCAATTGACCATATTTAAGCTGTTATTTACTATTCTGCCATCAGTCTTTATTGTTTGAATAAAGAGACTATGAGAAAGATTTAAAGAGATGTGAGACACTGAATTGGGAGGGTCCGATGAAAGAGATCAGACGGCGGAGGCGGTATGGAGGTGGAATGGTGACGGGGCGGGTATACCGGTCGTTAAGTACGTGACACGAGCGTTGGTGGTACGGAGGTGGAGGGGAGCGATGGTGGTGGTTCTGCACATCAACTTCATGCAAAGGGAGTGACGATGGTGATTTTACCGCAAAATGCCTTGCCGCCGCCACTTAAGCAAGTCGTTTGTTATTATAGGGGAATGTGGGTGACGAGAACTCGATTTAGAGAGAATTGTGGAGTCTAGGGGTTGTGTGTCAAAGGCAAAAGTCAGTCGATGGATCTCTAGATAACTTGGGATATGAAGAATCCACTTACCATGTGACAATGTGAATATTAGAAAAGTAAAATAGGAAGCGAATTAGGATTTGCTTGATGCAAATGATAACATTTCTGCACGTTAACTCAAAAGTTATAGACCTTGAAATATTTCTTTGTATACTTATTTTAAAAACTATGTTCGTTTATTCTTCATGTAGTAACTAAATCAATTTTCTAATGCATATTTAAACCATTGAATATTCTAAAGTAAACAAAATGTTTGATTCGTTAAAAGAGTTAATTATAATTTATCAGCCTTAGCTTTATAATTCCTCCTTTTATCATGCCAACTCGCTTAAACGTTTCGACGATATTTTTTCATAGTTTTTTGCCCTAGGTTTACTCAACCGCTTATGAGCGAACAATAATATTGCCGGTACGGTATCGGTCTTCACTTTTATGTTTTCCGACAAGCCAAACCGATAAAGACCAAAATCCTGCCATGTTGCGTGAGGAAAAACGACTACACTCCCGCCGCGCAGCACGGGGAAAAAAACCTAGTTTATCACCAAAACCTTTTTATTTTAATATTATTATTATAAATTAATTAATTAATTAAGTACGTGACGTGGCATGACGTGAGGAAAGATAAGAAGCTCTGTGACACCTGTGGAGTTGGTTACTTGTTGACGAGGCATACATAGAGAGATTGGATTGGATTGGAAAATGAATCAATCAATCTATCTGAATTCTTTCTGAAAGATGGAGAACCTGCCGGCCGATCTCTGTATCAAAGTTTTCTCTTTCTTGGATCTTCATCAGGATCTAGTAGCGGCTCACCAAGGTCAGTCAGTCAGTCTTTATCTCTTTTATTTATTTATTTATTGCTAAGATCTGTAAGTGTATTCAAAGGGGAATACTGACTAACTGGTAATCGATCCATCTCTAATAGTAATGGTAATTGGTCATCTGAATTCACCGGTTAATGTCCAAAGAAAACAAATACAAGACTTGATCCAGTTTTTTCTGATTACATCAACTTTAAATATGCTGCAAGGAAACCATTTAATAAACACAGGCATAGAAACATGAGAAGACAGACACGTATATGTATTAAGTGACTTGTTGTGTCAATTCTGCACTTGAATTAGTTACAAGAGGGGGTTTGTTTTTTTGGTGTTTCTCAAGTTTGCAGGAAGTGGAAGCTGGTGGCTTCAGAAAATGATCTCTGGTCTAACCTATTTAAACAGCGATGGGGAATAGACCGAGCCGTATTTTATGCACCTGTTGATTCTTCTTCTAAATCATGGAAAGATGTATATGCTGTTCAGGATCGATGTGACCGTGTTGGACTGTAAGTAATTTAATTCAACAGCCTCTTTATTAAAAAGGGATGACTGAAATGTTACTCTATCCAGCGGCCTCAAGATTATACGGGAGGGAGATGACTATTTCCTGATCCACCAGGGAGAAATTCAAAAGCATTTGGGCTCAAGAAGTCTGCAACCAGACCATGATGCAGCAGCAGCAGCAGCAGGATATACCCGAGATGAGATCATGGGTAGAAATGAGCGTCAGATGGGGATTCTTGATAGAATCTTGTTCTTCATTGGAGACCTAGAAACTGCTTCAGCACCTGCAAAGCGAGGCCGCCATCTCCTCTAGTTGCTGTTTATTGTATATCTGTCTGTCTGTATTCTCATTGTCTGTAATTTATTATTTGAACATCATTAAATTTATTGTATTGCTGTTAAATGTTTATTATGCATTGTTCCTTCTTTAGTCAGCTCCAACTTCCAACTGATATTTTGTGGTTGTTCAACTTACTAATTTCTATTTCCACAATTCAATATGGCTGTTTCTACAATTTAAGAATACCCTACGATGGATCGGATCCAATCAGGATTCTGATCATCCAACAAAGCATGTGACCGTAGGCATAGCAGCAAGACTTGTGTGATGATGTTATAAAAGAATCATATGGTATTTAAATAATACTCAAGACCAAAGTTGTTAAGGTCTCTCATACAAGCAAGCACAAAATAGAAGCAAAATTATACATCGCAGAAATAAGGCGCCTTCTGGCTTTGGTGTAAATAATACTTTCTTCAATAACTGTCTTCTTTCAACCTAGTAATTTTAGTCATCATTTAGGGGCTCAGTCTCAATGTCTCTCTCTTTCATCGATGTCCAATCATCCAACTCTGAAATTAATCACACAAAACAACTCTTTAACAACAGTAACTTGTCACTGATAGGGAATGTAGCTTTGTGGTGGTGCATAAATAATGTAGTCTGGTATAAGTTGACAGCATAAACCACTTACTTGACTTGTCTGTTATGACTAGTAATCGCCTCTGCAGCACTGCAGCCACAAAAAGAAAGATGGAGCACATTCCAAACATGATTGTTATAGGGAATGCATTCACCTGCAATTTCAAAGCACAACCAAAATATTTTTTACGCATCAAAAGCTAAAGAAAAGACTCGAGCTTGAATTTGAATTACGTACATTGTAGAGGACGATGCAGACAAATAAATTGAGAGGAATGCGGAAAAAGTTCATGATGGTGCTTCTGGCCTCCTCAGGAATGTATTGGGATCTCATCTTCATGATGGATGGCCAAAAGATTCCAACACAGCCCTCAAATGCACAAAACCCAACAAGTTGAACACTAGCCCCCAATGAGATGCCTCCATCTTTCACCTCAGAAGAAGATACAAAAAACTGTCACAAATAACAACCCACAACATTTTCTGTCAATAAATGTGAAAAAAGTGTTAATGTTAGACAAAAAGCCCGTACATTTGTGACAATTGGAAGCAAAAGTGATGCTGCAGAAACCAAAAACACAATCTGCATGTAGCTCTCAACTCTAGGTGAGCTGTGGGCCATCAATCGGGCAGCAACTGAACTTCCCAGCATTGATGCTAACATGAATGTGGCAAAAATGAAACCATGTGGAATCTCCTCATCATTTGGACTCAAGGCGGGAGTCCATAGAAAAACAAATGTGTACATGGAGCCTTCAAACAAAGACTGTATAGCTCCCAGTAATGCAATTTTCTCATCTGACACAGAATAATAATAATAATAATAGTGAGTGAAAGGGGTATTATTATGAATGAAGCATTTGAGTAGGGTAGGTAGGAGGATATGATACCAGAAGCAATAGCTACAGCGGCGCCCTTGAACTGAGAAAGAAGGTCCTTGTTCTCGGAAGGGTCTCCGTAGTTTTCACCCCAGGATGAGAGTATAATGGCCATGCCAAGGGCAAGAATGCATGCTGCAGCATCAAAGGGGGCGACAGGTCCAAGGGTTGCAACATCAACTAAAAAGTTGCCAAACAAGCCAGAGAGGATGGCAATGAGACCATTGCCGAGGAAGATGGCCTTGGAGAAGGTTAAGGAGAGCCATTGTTGTTCAAAGCCTCGCTTGTTGTGTTCGGCAACAAGCCAAGATTCAAATGCTGAAAAGAGGAGAGAGGTAGCAACACCGCCCAAAATACGGCCTAAGAGTAGAACTTTGTATTGGGGAGAATGTTTGGTCATGCAGCTGAGTATGTAAGTGATGCAGTATGTGATACATGCTCGCTTACGGCCCCTGAAATTCATCATATAGATTTATTTAGATTTGGATTATTATTATGGATTATTAAAAAGAGAATTGAATTGAGTGAGAGCATAGTTACTGTTTATCAGCTAAAGAGCCGACGATTGTGCCAAAGAGCATGGATGAGCCAAAGCCAGCAATGAAGAGCTGCCCGATATCCCCCTTTCCGTAGCCATATGTTGTATACAGGTAGTAGACATAGGGACCCTGCAACCAGTCCCCAGCTACACCACCCAAATCAAATCAAATCAAATCAAATCAAATGTGTTTGATTTCTTTCAAATCTGACTCAAAGATCCCGATCGGGCAATCAGATCTTAACCTAAATTAAAAGGAAGAAGAGGAGGGATGAAAAGTACCCATCATGAGAGAGTAAACAAGGAGATAGTTGTTCTTGAAGGAAGTAAAAGCCTGGGAAGTGGTAATTCGATCTTTGTTGGTCTTACTCAACTCCAGAGCGGCGACGATCAACCCTAAAACCCCAAAAACCATGTAATAAAACACCTCCATTGCTAATCAACGGATCCTCCTCTCCTCTCTTTTGTCTGTAACTAACAATCACTTCGTCTTCCCTTTCCTCCTCCTGTCAAACACACACGCACACACAGTTGAACGCGCTTTGCTTTGCGTTGCTCTGCCTTCCCTTTCCTTCCCTTCCTCAGCATAGAAAGAAAGAACCTTCATTTTAAAAGTCCCCCATCTTCTTTTTTCTATTTCCTCTTTTACCCCCTTGTTGCTACAAACAAACCCAACCTTCCGTCAGTTTGTGTTCGTTTGTTTAACAGTAAAATTTTTAATAAAACTTATATCAAACATATACTAAAATAAATATGTTGCAACACTATATTCAGTATTTTATAGAACTTGTTCTAAAGTTATAAAAGGAAAAATAAATAAATAAATGTGATTTTGGAATATTTAAATATAAAAGATTAAAATATATAAATTAATAATAAAATAAATCACACAAATAAATATCCTAATCTAAATTTACTTACATACATTATCTTAATTTCCCCAGTTTAAATCCTTTATATTAGTGATAGATAATTATTAATTAAATTTGAATTTATACGTTTATCTCTAACTATATTAATTAATATTATAATAATTTGTTTATAAAAAATTTAATATGTAATATTATTATTAAAAGTGAGGAGCCACCAGAGAGTGACACGTGTACAAAAAGATTTTTGTTTATTAGTATAGGAAGATTCAACACCAACACAAAACTTCATTCGTTTTGTTAAATGAACCAACATAAACAGGGGCATTGTTCAATCATTTATGTCTGATAACGTGTTCATTTATGTTTGTTTTACATAGTTCATTAGTGTGTTTTTTTTATTTAAATACTTCAGATTTCTGTCAAATAAAATATTTAATAAGTATCAGTGTGTTATATTTCCGTTCATGAACACTTGTTTGTTTTCATTTGTGTTTGTGAACATTAGTTTGTGTTCATGAACATTCGTTACCTAAAATTAACAGACAAACACGAATACACCCATTTCCTTAACGAACGAGCACGAACAGAAAATCCCGTTCGATTAATATTTATAAACACTTATAAACAAGAGTTAATTGCCAAAATCGTCCATGAGGTTTGGGCAGGTTTGCCATTTTCGTCCAAAATGACACTTTTGTACCAAATTGCCCCCAACGTTTGTAACTTTTTGCCATTTTCATCCAAACCACTAACTTAGTTAATTTTCTTTTTGTTAAGTTGAGGATATTTTGATGAAACTGGCAAATATAAAACCAAAGGGACGATTTTGGCAATTTACTCAAACTCTTTTAAATTTCTTTTAATTATATAATTTTGTTACATATATAATAAAAAAGAATATACAAGCAATTTTTATATGAAAAAAATAATAGCTTTGTCATCATAATTTTTATAAATTTTCATCCAACCACTAACTAAGTTAATGTTTCTAAGGCGAAAGATGTTTATAAACTAAGACAGAAATTAATTTCTAATTTTTTATATAGATCAGTTTTATAAAAATAAAATATACTTAAACCTTTAAATTTTATAAAAATAAAATGCTGATGACTTTATTGAAAAAGGTCAAATAAAAAAATCTTATCATATGTACCAAGTTTGTAATTCATCTTCTACTATTTTAAATTCGCTCCTAAGGAAAAACAGAATCCAGTCCCCCCTATCAAACAACGTATCGTTATCAAACCTTAAAATTACACACCAAATTGTAATTATAATGCTATGAACCAAAAGTTTCTTTACTCAAGCCACTCAAAATAAGTATTAGTTAGTTACCCTCATAATCTTAATTAAATAAATATCTTATTTCTACCAACAAATTTCCTAGGTGCTCAACACATTTAAAAAATATGTAACGTTTTACAATTTTTTTCTATCTCTACAACTGATAAATACTAAAAGTTGTAATCGATTGTTATGTGTGGCACACCAATGACGTTTTCTCTTTATAAAACTGAATTATATGAAGAAGCTGTAAATTAATTATGTCTTAATTTATAAAATTTAAAACATCCTTCACCTTAACAGAAAAAATAATCTGAGTTAGTGATTTGGATGAAAATTTATAAAAATTATGTGACAAAACTATTAATTTTTTTTTTTCTAAAAACTCCATGTATATTCTTTTTTATTATATATGTAACAAAAATAATTAAATAAAAGAAATTAAAAAGGGTTTTAGTAAATTGCCAAAATCGTCCCTTTGGTTTTATATTTGCCAGTTTCATCCAAATATCCTTAACTTAATAGAAAAAATAAACTAATTTAGTGGTTTGGATGAAAATAGCAAAAAGTTACAAACGTTGGAGGCAATTTGGTACAAAAGTGTCATTTTGGACGAAAATGACAAACATGTCCAAACGTCAGGGACGATTTTGGAAATTAACTCTATAAACAATAATAATTTTTCTAGGAATGGATTGCTTAGTTTGTCATATGATTAATGGATGTCTTCATAATTCATTATTACGCCTTCAAGTGTTGTATCTTTAGAATACTCGCATTCAGATAAATTAATAGCACAGGTTAGGATTTTATTGTAGAATAATCAAGACGTGATGACAACACCACTCCTTAATAATAGATTATGACAACGTGCCTCTTCAATCATTTGTGGGTTAATTATTTCTTATCATATAAGAATACTAAAAACCTAATTAAACTCACGTAACTATTATTAATTATAAGTATTAAAAGATGATGTATTTGTACCAACCCATGAAAGATGATTGTAGAAGATTCCTTTATTCACACCCACCCCATCACAAAACAAATCTTCACTTCACAACACAACAATCAAAATCTACTTACCTATACATACAAATAACAAAAAGCTTTTAGGTATCATCCATATCAAGGAATCCAATCCAAATCAGGGAGAGGTCTCTGCCGTTCGATATATCGTGATTTCCTGCTGCTTGAAGTACCTGCGATCTTCCTCGTCAACAAGCACCAGATTCAAATAATACTTCACACTAAATTTGTTGTTAATATTGCGGTGTGTTGGCGTCAGTTCGTATGGGCTCAGAAACAGCCTGATTGGAATCGACTCACCTATCAATAACATAACAGCAACAACTTCCTTTAATTATCATAGATAACAAAAGATAAACAGGAACAGCAAAGCAAAACAAAACAAAATGCAAAATGAAACCTCTAACAGGAGCACCATCCATCAACTCAAATTTTGCTAAGGTTTCTGTCTCCACATGAGTGTTGGCCCCAGAACCAGTCGATTCTCTTCGTCTGATCTCAAGATCCATATTCTTTAGCTTGATTCTAACAAGAAGAAAATATATCTTCCCAATAATCACATCTTTAAGATGATACCTGGATACATACAACCCCCATATTACTATTATTAACAACTCAACTCTCGTTTTCTTTGTAATCTTCTCAACTTACTTGCTCTTGTTGTACTCAAACTCAATATGAAGGCAGTCTTCTATTCCAACTTCCATCTGCCATGTGCCACAGAACAACGATGCTATTGTTATATTACAAAACAACTACAGTTGTCATGATCTTTTATGTGCCAATTTCCTAAAAATAATCATATCACCAACCTTAATACTATTGTTGATTTCAGGAGATGGGCTGTAGTTGCGGACCTGGTGCAGTGAAATACATCAGAAGAACCAATGAATTACATTAAACGTATTCTTACCAGGAAGAGAAATATATAAAAGCAAAAAAGTAGATAGCTATAAAATATTTCAGTTCACAAAAGAAAGAGAAACAACTTTCATTCAATGTCCTAAAAGATATTCATAATTCTATTCAAACAACACTCAGAGAGAGAAGGAGATTATTTACCACAAAATCTTGGTATTCCACTATGCTACCAGCATAGCCACGAGCAATGGTTACCTTTAAGACATATCTGAGAATCGGATGATGCACAAATATAAGTTGGGAGAAAAAGCAACAGATACTGCTGAGAAAAATAGAATGCATTGAACTCAAAATGAATGTGGTTCTCCTTCCATTCAAATCAACAACTATTTATTTCTGCCTAAATATGCCAAAAGTAGGAACGTACCCAAAAAAATATGTTGAACATGAAATCATAACTATGGCTTGATTCTTTAAAAAAAGTAAATGCATATCCTTTAAACTACATATAAGAAACTTACCTAAGTCGAACATTGGCTCCATTGTATGTCTCATACGGCATTTCAACTGTTGAAAATTCAAAAGGATATGTTTTCCTCTCATATAGTTCACCAGGAATATCCAGTTCACGAACTGCATACCAAAAGATTGTCAATGGTCAAACAACTTCATAATTAGATATAGAGACAACACAAAACCATTTTTTTTTTTTGCATCTAGCAATGAAGACCTACCAAGTGAGGTAAAGTCATAGAAGTTCCCCCTGTCAAAATACATTTCTGCAAAAAAGACATAAGATAACAAGATATTAACAGCAACTCAAATGTCCAACTGTTTCACTGAATAAACTCACAGCATGACCCAACAAAATGAATAATGAGCTAAACAAGTGGACTCAATGATGTTCATAAAGGCCTAAATAGTTACAGTGGAAATAAAACGAGACAGCCCTCAAGTGATGAGTATAATTTACATAGCCCAGCTACTAAAAGCGTGTTGTTTACAAGAACAATAAGCCACATCCTGTCACCACCCCTAGAGTAAGTACACACAAAAAAAAAAAAATAATAATAAAAAAAAAATAGTTCGAAAGGTTTTCTGAAAATGCCACAACTTCTTTGCAAGGAAAATGTGTAATGATAAAACTTATGTTTGGAAAGTTGGATCCTTGGGGCAAAATGGCTTAAAGAGAATCTAGAAATAATTAACCTCCATTCTATAAATATTTCTCTCTTACAGCATGTAAATTCTTAGCCGATAGATATACATAGAATAGGATTATTATTTATTTGTATTATTATGTATATCTAGTCCTATTATTATGTATATCTAGTCCTAAAATATCGATAGGGCTCATTGTATTTCTCCCTATTTAAAGGGTATCTCTGATGAATAGAAATCACGAACAATTTCATACCATAAACACTTTTATGGTCTCAGACCTACGGTTCTGATTTTCTTCTCAAACCCTAAAACCCTAGCCGGCGTTTTTTTTTTCTGATCACTTCTCTTTTTTTCCGATCGCTGCCATGACTAAACCCGATCAATCCGAGCCATCCCAGAAACCCGCAGTCACCCTCCATCCGGCGTATTCTGTGACAAATATCCAGACTAAAGTGCGTACTCTTGACGGCACCAAGGTTACGTATTCTGCCTGGATTAAACTGTTCAAGCTGCATGCGGTGGCTTACAAAGTCCTCAGCCACATCGATGACACTAAACCGCCTGCTGAAACTGATGAAGACTACGCCTCCTGGAAAGAAATTGTGCGCTGGTTCTCCAGTGGATCTACAGCACAATCTCAGATGACCTGCTAGGTCGTATTCTGGAATCTGACTCTACTGCACGTGCGGCTTGGCTCAAGATCGAGAAGATATTCCTCAGCAATAAGAAGGCACGGGCGGCTGCCCTTGAATCAAAATTCTGCAATCTCACTCTTGCAGCCTGCTCCTCTCTTGATGATTATTGTCAACGTCTCAAGGAACTAGCAAATCAATTAGGGGACGTTGACCACACTGTAACCGAGTCACGACTCGTCTTACAATTAGTGCGTGGTTTACCAGCTGAGTATGACACTATTGCCTCTCTCATCAATCAGCAAGATACCGATTGGGATCTGGCACGTAGTATGTTACATGACGAAGTGATTCGTCTTGAAGCTCGTCAAAACACATCCTCTTCGGTACCAGTGGCTCATGCTGCCCCGACACAACAAACGACTCCTAACCCTAACCAAAACCTGAATCAAACTTCTTCCAGGGGTCGCGGTGGTCGAGGTCGCGGGGGTGGGCGCAACCAACAGCAAGCGAATTGGGCCTTCCAAAACTCAGGCCAAAACTCGGGTTATCCCCAGTGGGCCTGGTGGAATATTCCACCTTGTCCCTATCCTACTCAGCCCTCATGGAGGCCCAACAACAACAATCAGTCGCAGCCCAATGCCGCCCAATTCACACCTTCTGCAACCCAGTTTCAGCAGCCCACTGACCAAGCCCAACAGGCCCATTACGCTGGTTACCCCCCTACGCCCCAGCACATGCAACCGCAGCCCAACGGATATGACGCTGTAAACCCGTCTGATATTCAAGCAGCTTTTGCTACAATGCAATTACAGCAACCTGAACCGTTCTGGAACATGGATACGGGAGCAGAATCTCATGTCTCCCCTGACCAAGGTATGATTCGACATCCATCTTCATTACCTGTTTACAGTAAACTTTTGGTTGGCAATGGTGAATGTTTACCAATAAAAGGATCAGGAACCGGCTACCACACCGCTAATGACCGTACCTATATTCTACCTAACATACTTTATAGCCCAAAAGTCATTAAAAACCTTATTTCTGTTAGAAGATTTACTCGCGATAATAACCTGTCTATCGAATTTGACCCTTTGGGTTTTTCTTTGAAGGACCTCAAAACTGGACAAATTCTTTCGCGCCACAATAGCACCGGGGACCTTTATCCGCTCACCGCTCCGCAACTTCCGCCTCAAGCATGCTCTATCACATCCACTACACTACCCTGGCATGATCGTTTTGGCCATCCCGGGGCTCAAGTTTTAGACATTCTAAGTCGTAATTTTAATTTTCCTTGTAATCAAAACAAGTCTAGTTTTTGTCATTCATGTCAATTATCGAATAGCAAACGTCTGCCTTTTTATGCCTTTAATTCATTCACGTTTTCACCATTTGATATTATCCATTGTGACTTGTGGACTTCTCCTGTACCGAGTAAAATAGGATATAAATATTATATGGTCCTAATTGATAATTTTTCACACTTTGTTTGGGTTTATCCCCTTAAATTCAAATCTGAAACTTTTCCTACTTTTGTGAAATTTCATCGACTAATCGCTACACAGTTTAACAGAAATATTAAAAACTTCCAATGCGATTTGGGAGGTGAGTTTGATAATCTTGCATTCAAAAATTTCGCCAATCAAAATGGCTTGGTATTCAGGTTTTCATGTCCTCAAACCTCTTCCCAAAACGGCCGAGCCGAACGGATGATTCGTCGCCTTAACGACATCATTCGATCACTACTAATACATGCCACTCTCCCACCAATATTCTGGGTAGAGGCTCTTCACACAGCAGTGTATCTTCATAACATTTTACCTACAAAACGGCTGAATTATTTCACGCCTACTTTTGCCCTTTACCTACCACACCCTACTTACGATCACTTACGAGTGTTCGGGTGTGCTTGCTATCCCAATACATCAACCACCCAACCCCATAAACTTCACACTCGTTCTGTACGATGCATTTTCTTGGATATCCTCCTGATTTTCGTGGCTACCGGTGCTTTGATCCCACTACCGGTAAAGTCCACATCTCCCGACACGTCACTTTTGACGAACGAACGAACCTTCCCCTACACAATATCTTCTCCTGTTAGTCGGTACCAATTCCTTGATGATCCAATCCCCGATGCTTTTACCTTTCAGCATTCACCTTCACCTGACCCTCCACAAGCAAAACACTACATCCACATCCTAGCATAATCTCCTACCCGCTGACCTATAGTCATCGAACCCGCCCAACTCATTTACCCCAATCAGCAGCCCAAACTACTACCCATCAGCCTAACCGTATTAACTCAACCCAACCTTTTAATAACCAGCCTAACCCACCACCCTCGTCCTCTCAACCCAACCCGCCACAACCAGCACAACCTGACCCAACTCCACCTAATACTCACCCCATGACCACTAGATCTAAATCTGGCTCCACTAAACCACACACCCAACACACCCTATTCTCTTCACCCATCTCCCCGATCCCTAATTCCTATGCCAAAGCCTTTGCTGATCCGAATTGGTTACACGCAATGCAAACCGAATTTACTGCTTTACAGGATAATGATACATGGGAGTTGGTTCCCCGCCCGGTTGACAAGCCGGTTCTTAGATGCATGTGGTTGTTTCGCCACAAGTTTAAGTCAGATGGGTCATTGGAAAGGTATAAAGCCCGTCTCGTTGTTAATGGGAAGACTCAAACAGTGGGGGTCGATTGTGAGGACACGTTCAGTCCTGTTGTTAAGCCAGCTACTATCCGAACCGTGCTTTCTTTGGCTGTTTCACGGTCTTGTTTCCTACATGGTACATTGAATGAAGTTTTTATGCATCAGCCCCCTGGTTTCGTAGATAAGCGAAACCCACATCTTGTTTGTCGCCTAAAGAAATCATTATATGGCTTCAAACAAGCGCCCCGTGCATGGTACACCTGTTTTGCAAACTATATTCTTTCACATGGATTCCGGAGTAGTGCCTGTGACCACTCTCTATTTATTTACAGAAAAGGAAATGAGACTGCCTATTTATTGTTGTACGTTGATGACATTGTTCTTACGGCATCTTCCACTACACTATTGCATGAGATTATTCGTACTCTCTCACGGGAATTTGCTATGACCGATTTGGGTGTTTTACATCATTTTTTGGGGATCAAGGTCACTCGTCAGTCACATGGCTTATTTTTGTCTAAGGAACAGTATACTAAGGATATTATTGCACGTGCCTCCATGTCGAATTGCAAACCGTGCACCACCCTAGTGGATCTCTCAGCTAAACTTAGTGCCGATGATGGGGCTCCCTTTCATGATCCTACTTTGTATCGTAGCTTGGCCGGGGCATTGCAGTATCTCACTTTCACCCGACCAGATATTTCGTATGCCGTACAACAAATCTGCTTATTCATGCATGATCCACGTGATACACACTTTAATTTCATGAAGCGGATTATCAGGTATTTACAAGGTACATTGGAGTATGGAATGCGCATTATTCAGTCTGGTACCACTTCACTGGTTGCTTATTCTGATGCTGACTGGGGTGGGTGTCCGGATTCTCGTCTATCTACCCGTGGCTATTGTGTGTTTCTTGGCGATAATTTGATATCGTGGTCCTCTAAACGTCAGCCAACCGTGTCTCGCTCTAGTGCCGAAGCAGAGTATCGTGGTGTTGCTAATGCTGTGGCAGAGGCTACCTGGCTTCGAAACTTATTACTCGAGTTGCATACGCCGTTATGACGGGCATCTATTGTATATTGTGACAATGTCTCTGCTGTCTATCTTTCGGACAATCCAGTTCAGCATCAACGTACCAAGCATATTAAAATTGATATTCATTTTGTTCGGGAGAAAGTTCGTATCGGCCATGTTCGTGTTCTACATGTCCCTTCGTCATTGCAATATGAGGACATTTTTACCAAAGGGATTTCAAGACAATTGTTCCAGTCCTTTAGCTCCAGTTTGAACGTCTGTCCTCCGCCCGTTCAAACTGCGGGGGTGTCTTAGCCGATAGATATACATAGAATAGGATTATTATTTATTTGTATTATTATGTATATCTAGTCCTATTATTATGTATATCTAGTCCTAAAATATCGATAGGGCTCATTGTATTTCTCCCTATTTAAAGGGTATCTCTGATGAATAGAAATCACGAACAATTTCATACGATAAACACTTTTATAAATAACAAAGGAAGATTTTGAAGACTCAAAGTCATCATAACTAGTCCAGAGGATTTGTCCAAGGACTGTCTAATCTAATTATGGTAACTTATAACAATTGAATAATTGATAAATATTCATTTAGAAAATCGAGAAGAAAGAAAGGTAAAAGTGATGACTGATGAGGTTGCTACATACAGAATAAACTCACCAATCTGACCAAGGAGCTCAATTTTAATGCCATTGTGTTCAACTTTCTTTCCTTGCACCGGTTCTACAGAAATCTGAAAATATGGATGGTGAAGAAAAATGCAGTTGTCTGTCTATGAGAAAGATGATATTAATAATAATAATACCTTTCCAGCAATGTTTTCTTGACTATGGAAAAGGGGGACCAGTATCGTCTGACCATTTTCTTTCTTTAATGGAACCTAGCAAAACAAACATGAAGAAAGCAGTGATGATTGCAAGTTGTTATTGAAAAGAAACATGGCAAATTGAAATTCATCGGTGCTTGTCTAAGAAACTAAAACCCATTTTACAGTCCACACCAGACAAATCAAATCAGTAGCAATGTCTATGAGTACCTGCTTGCGAGTTTTGGCATCGGCAAAAGTAATTGAAATATTACAAGCCGGTTTGAAAGCTCCTAATATGTAATTCTGAAACAAAGCAAGTCAAAATCACAGATGAATGATAAGATAATCATATGGTGTAGAATTATTCGCTATTACCATTCTTCTTCTCAAACTCCTGAAATCAGAAAGTCAAAACCCTAATCGCGATTACGCAACCAAGCCAAAGAGGAGGAAACCAATCACCGGATCGGCTGAGTTGACTATAAAAGCGATCGAGGGCGACGACGACCCCGATGATGATGTAAAACACAAGTGCCTGCCTGCCTGCCAGATCATCTTGTCTTCTCTGCAAAACCCATTAAACCCAGCCCCTTCATTTTCTTAATTGCGGCCCATCAAACTTATCCCTCTATTCTAATCTATTCTATTAGAGTTAAGTTCTTTTTGAGTCCCTGTGGTTTGTGTAGTTTAACTGTTTGAGTCCAAAAATCAAACTTGTCTTGATTTGAGTCCCTGTGGTTTTGTATTTTTAACCATTTGAATCCAAAATGCAAACCTCATCCAAAAACCATTTGGATTCAAATGGTTAAAAATACAAACCACAGGGACTCAAATCAAGAAAAGTTTTTGCATTTTGGATTCAAATGGTTAAAAATACAAATCACAGGGACTCAAATCAAGACAAGTTTGGTTTTTGGACTCAAACAGTTAAACTGCACAAACCACAGGGACTCAAAAAGAACTTAACTCATTCTATTATATTCTATTCTATTCTATAGCGCCAACAACTTAAGACACACACCAAAACACGAAATTTAGGGATGTTTGTTTACCTTTTAATGAGACTCTTAATGGTTCAGACCTCTTACTGGTTCAACACTTAATAATTCAGATTGTTTGTTTCACGAGCAGATGTCTGAATGGTTCAGACATTTGCCTCTGAATGATTAAGCATTATAAAGAGTCTGAATGGTTAATATCTCTAGTCTGAATGGTTAATATCTCTAATCTGAATTGGTCAGACATTTATACAGGCTCTTAATGGTTCAGACCTCTTACTGGTTCAATACTTAACCATTCAGATGTTGCCAAGTGTTTAACTTTAGCAGATTTCGTATCTTTTTTAACGGTAAATTTCGATCACAGACGGACCACTGGAGTATAATTGTGCCACAAGAGGAACCACCTGATTATATCCAACTTAAGGTCACATGCTCGCATCTCACAATCACTCACGACCCTCAATTAATAGGTTCGTGTCTTATCGTGTTAACCTGTTACAAACAAGTTCGTGTTTGGAAAAAAAAGACACAGTAAGTTATCGTGTCGTGTCTTATCGTGTCAGACCCTACCTTAGACTTAAATACGATTTTAATACATATGATTTGACCCAAATAATCCTTTTACTTTAATAGTTCTTTTTTACTTTTTTTTTTAGTTCAATAGTTTGTTTCAGTCAATCCACATTTAACTCCACCCGTCTCTGCTATTAATTTTTCGATGAATAAAAACAAATATGCTCTTACTTTTTAGAGTAAATTATGATTTGTGTCCCTGTGGTTTACACTTTCCGCACATTAAGCCCCTAACTTTTTTCTTACTCCTTTGAGTCCTCGTGGTTTACACTTTCATGCATTATGAGTCTTTCGTTACACTGAATGGGAATATTTCGTTTAAAAGTCAACAAAGACCGTTAGAGGGGAATTATTTTCGTCTTTTCACCCACAATCCATACCTAAAATCCCCAATCCACCAATTGTGTCCCCCCAAATTACCACATTTTAGCTCGGTTGAGTCCTCTTGTTGTCGGTCCCCTTCTCCGTTCACCACACCTGAAGGTCGTCTTCTCTAGCTCCCGATCTTCACCATCTCCAACCACTAATCATCAACAACATCAACACCGCTTACAGTTACAAATCGTTATAACAGCCCTCCTAAAACCCTTAACATGCCCTACACGTCTTAAAATATACCCGGTATACGAAAAACAAGCTTAAAATACCTTTATAATTATAAAAATCAAATAAAAATAAATACCTGAAGCTCTCGCGGGGCGCGACCCATCTCTCTGGGTCTGTCGCGGGCCGCGACCCAGTGACACCAGGCGGCACCCTGTTGCGCCACATGTCCGGTTACGTTTCAAAGCTACACCTTTGACTCGACAAAGCTAGATCCTAACCTACTAGCCTCGCGGGCTGCGAGAGTGAATTAAGGGGGCTTCACGGGCCGCGAACCGCCCTCCGATCTGCACTATAAAGAGGGGCCTCAGGCTCAGTTTAACGTCGCTCATTTCTTTCTTTCTCTCTCAAAGTTATAGTAATATTGCTCGGGAATAATACCCCTAAAAAGTGAAGCTCTGCCTCGTGGTAAGTATTATAACCCCCGGTTACGTATTAGTTACTCTACCTGATTGATCTATGGCTCCGTAACGCATGTCAAGGCCCTGCCTGACTCAGTTCGTTGGAGTCCTGTCTCGGGGGTATGGCTAATGTAAATTGGTTATCTTACTAACATGTGTGCATTGTTTAATTTTAATAGATTATAACCAGAAAGTCACTAGCAAGCAGTAGTATTATCTAAGTCAGCAAAGTGAGTACATTCTCTTTTTGTAAACCCTTTTTGTGAGTCATTCTCTTTTTCTACCAAACTGTTTTACCAAAACCTCAAATGTTTTAAATGATGATAACAGTGATTGAGTCTATGTATTCTACAATTACTGTCGGTATGTTGGGGTTTTGTATACATTACTTGCTACTATATTGTTAATAGTAGCATGACCACAAGTCATGTCACACCCCAACCGATGGCGGAAACATCGGGGTGCGAGCGCTAAGTGTTCAGATTGCTCATGAGATTTCCATAACACTAAAGTCTCAATATAGATTAATAGATTTCATACAAAATTGTCTAACAACACAACCATATCAAAATAACCACAAGTTCCGACAAACATCGAGTACCAAACATTCTTCATAGGCTAAGTTAACTAGGTGAGTTTCTAAGCTTCATCCTAGCTTGATTCTATGTTTTCAGCATCCTATCAGCCTGCAACATGTATTAAATAGAGTCAGTACAAAAATGTACCGGTGAGTATACAAGTTTGAGTAATAGCATATTAGATTAAAACAACTCATATCCGCAGTGTAAGAATAAAATAGTTTCAGCCGTGCTAGTGTCGCAGTCTACGCAGTGATAGCCCAAGTATCCCGATGCTTTAGTGTTTACCCAAGACTCAAGGTAAACTAGAATCCTCCTAACAATACCCCCTGAGAATAATGGGAGAGGTACACCTCCTATAGCGCTACTATTGTTAAGGCGGAACTACACACCCTGGATTAAACGTCACATAGCACAAATAGAATACTAGAATGCATAAGTTTTCGCCTACACGTATGATAGAGTTTAGCTTGCAAAAGTATCAAGTTTCGTAGTTTATAGAATACATGCTACATCCCAAAGTTTAAAGCAAAAAGGGATCGAGTATACTCATAGTGATTGCTTAACAGTATAGACTGTTATTGGATCAAAGGGAGCTCTTTTTGAATTAGCCTGATAGATTACAACAGATAAGGGTCAGGCAAAATAACGAGATTACGCAAAGTGTCGGAATAGTCACTGGATCGGATGGCTGTCCGATCGGATTGCCAGCTGATCGGGTGGCTACTGTGCGACAGATCGGATGACTGCCCGATCGGATGGCTGTCCGATCGGGTGGTCACTCGTTCCAAGTATCAAGTTTAGTGGGTTGGTCACCTCGATCGGATGGCTATCCGATCGGGTTGCCACCCGATTGAGATTTCCAAAGTTCCAACTTTCTGAAAAAGGTTCTAAGTCCTGAATGCTAGACAACTGCTACCCGATCGAGTGGCTGTCCGATCGGATGGTCATCCGATCGGATTGTCACTCGATCGAGTGATCATTGTCTTGTTTGTAACTTTGTGAAAATTTATAAGTTTCTAGATCAACGATGACGGCTCAAGACGTACTGCGACAATGGTAAACTCATCGTCTTACATCCGTTCTGATCGGATGGGAATCACCCCTATCCGGTCAGTCATCCGTTTACAGCGGTTTATGTCGGAATATGTTCCATGGTCGTCTTTTCCGGTAACAATCTGTTTCCAAACCCACTCTAGACTACCATCAAGTCTACAGTCCGATTATGCCCGGATTTCACCGTTTAAGATGAAAGATTGAAGAAAAGATGAAGAAAACTTAAGTTTTATTATAAAAAAACCCTAGATCTATCCTAGATTTGGTGCAAAAAAGCCCAAAATTCCTTAGATCTGAGCTAGATCTTGTCAGGAATGACATCATACGGCATTTTGTACAACCCACCATGATGACATCATTCTTAAGAGCTTAGATCCGAGAGATTCCACGGTGAAAAGTGTGATTTCAAAGGTGAATCACGTAGAGAATGAAGTGTAGATCAAGAAAGTACAAGGATCTAGTGTAAAGCATACCGAAATCGCCAAGAAAATGAGGAAAAGTGGTGTGCGTGCGTCTGCTCGAGTAAGGCTGTCACATCAGGGAATTTGGTGATGTGACAGGCCTATTTATAGTGTGTGAGGAAGTTAAGGCGGTGTGGCACGGATCGGATGGCAGGCCGATCGAGTGGCCGTCCGATCGGGTGGCTATCCGATCGGGTGGCTACCCGATCGGACGGTCATTCGATCGGGTTGCCACTTGGTCGATCCCATCCTTTCCGCATTCCCGTCTTTGATTCGTTTTACGATTTAGATTAAGCGTTGCGCATTATTTGGTAATAGCATAACTAGATTACATCATAAACATCAAAAGTTTTTCCAAGATTAATAGATTTCGCCAGTGACAAGTCTCCAGCCTCTCGTTCCACCAAGAATCAAGTTTCACGAGTCTCAAGAGTCAAGCACCAAATAGATTCAGACATTCCATTAGGCATTCCAAACATAGATTTAGACATTCCAAGCATATAGATTTAGGCATTCCAAACATAGATTTACCAAGTTAACAAAATGTCACACATTATATAGTACAAGGGCTAGACTTGCTAATTAGGTAAAATTCAGGGACTAGATCTGTCAAAAGTCTAAAGTTTAGGGACGCTGGGCGTTACAGTCTCCCCTTCTTTAGGAGATTTCGTCCCCGAAATCTTAGAAGAAGACTGCTCAAAGAGCTGCGGATACTTGGCTTTCATATCACTTTTCAATTCCCAAGTGAATTCGGCGCCACGCTTTCCTTCCCATCGAACCTTAACAATGAGAATTTTGTTGCGCCTCAGACGCTTGACAGCTTGATCCATGATTTCGACCGGTTTCTCCACAAATTGCATAGCTTCATTTATTTGCAAGTCTTCGAGGGGAACATGCAGTTCCTCGTCGGCTAGGCATTTACGTAGATTGGATACGTGGAACACTTGATGCACGTTGTTTAGCTCTTGTGGCAAGTCGAGTCTGTACGCTACCTTGCCAATCCTCTCGAGTATTTTGAAAGGACCCACATAGCGAGGGGCGAGCTTTCCCTTCTTACCAAAACGAACTACTCCCTTCCAGGGAGATACCTTGAGGAGAACTCGGTCACCAACATCAAATTCCAGAGGCTTACGCCTATTATCAGCATAACTCTTTTGTCTGCTCCTAGCCTTGATCAAGTTTTCACGGATTTGAAGAATCTTATCTGTTGTCTCTTGTATTATTTCAGGGCCAGTAAACTGCTTGTCACCAATCTCATGCCAGCTGAGAGGAGATCGACACTTGTGGCCATGCAAAGCTTCGAAAGGAGCCATCTGAATACTGGAATGATAGTTGTTGTTGTACGAGAACTCAATCAACGGTAAATGTACATCCCAGTTACCACCAAAGTCGATGACACAAGAACGGAGCATATCCTCTAGGGTCTGAATAGTACGCTTGGTCTGTCCATCCGTTTGAGGATGAAAGGCCGTGCTAAGATTCAAATGAGTACCCATAGCGGATTGAAAGGTTTGCCAAAGACGTGAAGTAAAGCGACCATCACGGTCCGAGATTATGTCAAGAGGTATACCATGACGGCATATAATCTCATCAGTATAGATTCGAGCAAGTTTCTCCACCTTATAGTCCTCACGAATAGGAAGAAAATGGGCGGATTTGGTCAAATGATCAACAATCATGTAACATTCCTATTTTTATCATATAAGAATTATAGGTTTGGTTAAATTTATTAACCACTAGTAACTAGTTTATTTTAATATAAATATTCAACCCAAATAGTTTTAAAGATTATTTTATATATAGTTGGTTGAAATATTATACAATTTAATTGGTCTATATATATGGGTGACCTTTTTAATAAAATAAAAATATATAAAAACTTATATTATTAGACGGGTAGATTACGGGTAAGTTAACTATTAGAAATATGAAGTACCTGGACGGGCCCAGGAACCGTTTAATAATTAAACTATAAAAATATATTGTATTTGAACTTACTATGTTTTTAATGAAACTTGGTTCAAAATATAGATAAAAATATTCTCGTTCTAAAGACATATTTCTTATTTTATAAAACATCATATTTTAGAAATTATACGCGCCAAATAAAGTGAAGCAGTTAAATTAATTATAATATAAATAATAAATAAATAAAATCATATTACATTTGAAATTGTTGAAATCGTTTAGTGTAAGATAGAATAGAATAATAGAATAATAAATAAATCAACTTACTACAATTGAAAAATATCACAAATTAAAGAAAGCTGTCGTGTCCCATCTCTATAATTCGTGTACTCCATATCTTCCATCTGTCAATCTTTCAATTTTTCAAAAAAAAATAATAAAATAATATTTTATCTTAAAATTCTACAAATTTCTAATGAGGGACGAGTGGCAGGAAGCATTGATTAAAGTTGTAGGTGTCCCATCAAGGAGTAGTATATATAGGACATAGCTTTTAGTTGCTCAATTGCTCAGCATCTTTATCTATTCGTTCTCTCTCTCTACAAATCTATTTATTTTATTTTATTATTATTATTATTATTATTCAACTATAATAATAATAAGGCTCTACCTCGTTTTAAGTGTTTTAACTCCCGATCACCCATACCCTTTCCGATTGATCTGAGCCCATAGCGCATGTCAGGGCTCTGCCCGACTAAGTTCGTTGGGGTTCTGTCTCGTGACATAGGGACAAGGTTGAATTAGGAGTACTATACTTAACACAAGTGCATTATATATTTTTAAAATAGTCCAAAAGTTATACCCAAAATTTATACCAGGAGGTTTTCTAGTCGAACCCTAAAGTTACAAAGTGGGTCCATTCTCTTTTCTCACCGTTTTATTCCCTTTTTGTCCCAAACCATAAACAACTCTCACCAAAACTATTATTTATTATTATATTTTGTTCACTAGGAAACCTTAGTTAAGACCCCTAAGTAATCCTACATAAACTCTAAAATTTTCAGAACAATCGGAATCAGGATCAGGGCCCCTAAAACTCAGGGGGGGGGGGGTATTTCCTAGTCAATATTATCTACACAATTTGTTGTCGAAATTGAATTTTAACGAACGGTCGACTCAGCTAGGCTACCAAGACACGTGGCTACCCTATGCTAGAAGGGCATCCCTCGCGCCACGAGACAGGCTCTCGCGCCACGCGAGGGAGCCAACTTTCCAGTATAAATAGAGGGCATTGGCACTTGATTTCTGGCGTTTGTTCGATGTAACAATTCGATTCAGGCACTGAGATATAGTCCGTTTACTACCAAACACAGACTAGCTCGAATTCTGCTACGATACCAGGTATTAACTCGATCGCTGCTACGATTCAATATCCGATCGATTGAAACTATCCGACCGGATGTTTAAGTACTATCCTTTGTCATTAGTCGTGATTCTGACAGGATGTTTGAGTACCACCCGAACTCGGGGAATACTCTGTCATTCATTGTGAATCCGATGGATGTTTAAGTGATCGCACTTTGTCATTTGTTGTGAGGGTTTTAATCTCGTGAGTTATCGTAAATGCTGTATTAGTTACTTACCGAGTTCGTGTGCACTAGGTTACAAGACTAATCAATAGGCTAAACTCTACCCGTATAAATCGGCATGCTTATAATGTGAGTCATTATCTTTTTATCAAATTACTTTCAAAATCATGTTATTTTCAAAGTTATAATTACAGTGATTAAGTTTATGTAATCACCAAATTACAGCCGGTATGTGGGGTATTGTGCACATTACTGCTGTTTTTATCACTTTAGGTGGGCGAGCCTAATTAGTGATATACGTCATTATTGGGTGACAGGACCCAATAATGATATGACCATAGTCACAGATCCGGTCGAGTGACAAATACTGTGGGTAGTTGGTTGATATCAGAAACATTGTAATCTCTCTTAATACTGTAAATTATAACAAACGTGTCGTTTTAGTAAATAGAATGATTCACCAGTATTTCCTGCTGACAAAACCTTTTTAAAACGCGTTTCAGGTAATTACAGTAGATTGGAGTAAGGGATGGATACGGCACTAAAAGGCTTCAAGAAGTGGCTTATTTTATTAATTAAATCAAATTAAGAAATATTGTTTCATGTAATTGGGTTTATCCCTTATTAAAGCTACCTTTGTAAAACATGGGTTTATCCCATCTATTTAATAAATAAAATCCGGTGTTTTCTAAACTCTGATATTTTTCCTAACTCACGGTCCTGATGAAATTTCCACTGCAATATTTTTCAAAATAATCACCGGTACCACTTGGCTGTTCGCGGCTCCCGATTCCGTCCAGGGTGGGTCGGGGGTCGTGACAAATCACCTAGATACTGTCGTGACCAAACGGTGTTCGAGGTAACTTAGTAATAAAGTCCATAGCGATGCTATCCCATTTCCAAACTGTAATTTTGGGTTGTTCTAAGAGTCCTGAGGGACGTTGATGTTCAGCCTTAACTTTCGTACAAGCGAGGCATTTAGAAACATACACAGCAATGTCCCTCTTCAAGGCCAGGCCACCAATAAGTTGTACGCAAATCGTGGTACATCTTATCAGCGCCCGGATGAATGGAGTAATGGGATTTGTGGGCCTTCTTCATAATAAGCTCACGGAGATTATCGCGATCCGGTACCCAGATGCGATTGAGGTAATATTGCAGTCCGTTAGGTTTAGTTTCAAGCTGATCAATTCTAGCGTCGTGGATTTCTTCTTCTAGACTTCCTTCATTTGCTGATGAATACTGGGCGTCACGAATGCATGCATGGAGATCATTAGAGATACGAATAGCATTGACATACGTTTTACGGCTAAGAGCGTCGGCCACTACATTTGCCTTGCCAGCATGATAGCTGATTTCGCAGTCGTAGTCGTTAAGCAGTTCCACCCAACGTCTCTGTCGCATGTTCAGTTCCTTTTGGTCAAAGATGTGTTGAAGGCTCTTATGGTCAGTGTAAACCACACACTTAGTACCATACAAGTAGTGTCGCTAGATCTTTAACGCAAAGACAACTGCACCAAGCTCCAAATCGTGAGTAGTATAGTTTTTCTCATGTACCTTGAGTTGACGAGAAGCATAAGCGATAACCTTGTCCCACTGCATGAGCACACAACCCAATCCACGGTTTGAGGCATCACAATATACCACGAAATCGTCATTCCCATCGGGTAGAGTAAGTACAGGAACGTTACACAAAAGGGTCTTAAGAGTCTGAAAAGATTCCTCTTGCTCAGGACCCCAAGCAAAAGGTCTCTCTTTTTGGGTTAACAAAGTGAGAGGTACAACAATCTTTGAAAAGTCCGAAATAAATCGGCGGTAATAACCAGCCAATCCTAGAAAAGAACGAATTTCGGATGCGGATTTTGGCGTACTCCAATTCTTCACAGCTTCGATTTTAGATGGGTCAACATGAATACCTTGCTTACTAACGACATGACCAAGAAATTGTACTTCATCAATCCAAAACTCACATTTAGAAAATTTAGCATACAGACGTTCACCACGTAAGAGTTCGAGCATGAGACGCAAATGCCGAGCATGATCAGCCTTAGACTTAGAATAAATAAGAATATCATCAATAAAGACTATAACAAAACGATCCAAATAGGGTTTACACACACGATTCATGAGGTCCATTAACACAGCGGGTGCGTTGGTCAGCCCAAAAGGCATAACCACGAACTCGTAGTGTCTATAACGAGTACGAAATGCAGTCTTTGGAATATCATCTTCAAGGACACGCAACTGATGATATCCAGATCTGTCACGACCCCCGACCACACCCTGGACGAGAGCCGCAAATAGTTAAATGGTACCGGTGGTTATTTTAAAAACATTGCAGCGGAAATGTTCATCAGGACCGTGAGTTAGGAAAAATATCAGAGTTTAGAAAACACGGATTTTATTTATTAAATAGATGGGATAAAACCCATGTTTTACAAAGGTAGCTTTAATAAGGGATAAACCCGAATATACGAAACCATGTTTGCTTAATTTAATTCAATTGATAAAACAAGCCACTTCTTTAAGCCTTTCGGTGCCGTATCATCACTCTTATTCCAATCTACTGTAATTACCTGAAACGCGTTTTAAAAAGATTTGGTCAGCAGGATATACTGGTGAGTTCATTCATTTTTGTACAAAACGACACATTGTTATAAATTACAGCATAAGAGCGATTACAATGGCTACTATCTTATTTTTATCTGGCGCCGTGTCACACCCTGGTGACGATGGTCATACCACTATTGGGTCCTTTCACCCAAGTAGTGATGATTATCATTGTTAGGTGGGTGAACCTAACCGTGAGAAATTAGTAATGTGCACAATACCCCACTTGCCAGTGATTCAAGATAACCACGACTTAATCCCTGTAATTATAACATTTGAAAATAATTTGAGTATTGAAAACCTTGTTTATAAAAAGAGAATGACTCACCTTGTTAGCATACAGTCTTGATTAACAAGCCTTCTGATTCTATGTCTTTTGATAACTAAGCATCTACTTTCTTTAGAGTTCTGAATCTTTTGATGATTAAATATTTTGTTTGGTTGTAAGTGTATAGTTTGGAGTTTGCTGATAGTTAAACATATAGTTTAACAGAGTGGAATACGTTTTAGTGTAAAACCATATCAAACCTAACGATGGTCACGAGATCAGGACCTTAACGAAATTCACAAAGTATAGTCTTATTTAGACAGCGCTTTGGCATCCATTTCAGAATCTTAATGAAATTCACAAAGTATAGTCTTGTTTAGACAGCACTTTGGCATTCGTTTCAGAATCTTAACGAAATTCACAAAGTATAGCACTTTGGCATTCGTTAGTTGGTTCCCGAATCGATCGGACAGAATATCGCATCGGTGATTATTGGTTAGAACACCAACGTATAGAGAGAAGAATAGAAGAAATGAGCAAAGGAAAATGAATCCTAAGCTTCCTATTTATAGCTAAGGGGATAAGTTTTACCCCTATATAGAATTTCCCTATATAAAACATTCCCTAGATAAAACTTTCCTTAGATAAAACCTTCCATAGATAAAACTTTCCTTAGATAAAACCTTTCTTAGATAATACCTACCCCATATATATCTATTTAGGTGTTTAATAAATCTTACTTAACTGATTAATTAATCTTACTTAGCTTAATTAATCTTGCTTAGCTTAATTAATCTTGCTTAGCTTAATTAATCTTGCTTAGCTTAATTAATCTTGTTTAACTGATTAATTAATCATACTTAACTTAATTAATCTTACTTAACTGATTAATTTTCCTTAACGGTTTAATTAAGTAATTTACTTAGCCGATTAATTAAATAACGTATTTAGCTGATTAATTAACTTACTTAGCTTGCTTAACTGCTAAGTTTCCTTTTCTGTTAAGTTTCCTTTAGCTATTAAGTTTTTAACCGCTAAGTTTTCTTAGCTGCTAAGTTTTACATAACCATTAAGTTTACTAAATTACTAAGTTTACTTAATCGCTAAGTATTCTAGTTTAACAGCTTCCTGATTATGAGTTCTAATTTCTAATGGAACTCGTATTAGTGTATTAACTCAATTCAACTTCAACGATAATCACGAGATCAAAATCTTCACAACGAATGACAAAGTATAGCCAGATATTGGTAGCACTTAAACATCCATTGGATTGGTTTTAATCAATCGGATAAAGTAGCGTACCAGTGATTAGAGTTATTACCCTAATAACGGGCAGAGTTTCGGGATTTAGAAGGTATAATCTCGAGCTACTATTTGCTATAATAAAAGCTGAAGGAAAGAAAAGAATTGAGCAGTTTGAAATGCCCAAACTTCATCCAATTTATAGCTGCAATTTAGATCTCTCGCGGCCCGCGTAAACATGAAGGGGGATCCTTCGTGGCCCGCGAGGCCATAAAGGCGGCAGTAGGGTTTGCTGAGTCATCGGTGGTCTTGACATGTGGACGACACGTGTCCCTTAAGCTTATCCGGAGAGTTGCAAGGTTGTCGCGCCCCGCGTAAGCCTTGCCTAACTCTTACGCGGCCCGCGACAGATGGATAAATTTGAATTTTCTTGATTTTTCACAAGGATTAGGGTTTTAGTCCACTTACGAAGTATTTTGGGACATTTTTGCAGGTCCTTACATCCTCCCCACCTTATTTAAAATCTCGTCCTCGAGATTTACTGGAACAAGTAAATATATTTTCTTTTCATCTCTGATTCTAACTCTCATGTATATTCAGGTCCTCCATTTTACTTTGACCAGAACTAAGCTCTTGCCTTGTGATTCTTATTATGGTCTTTCAATGGATCTAAAATTTTCATTTACCTTTATAGCTTGAAGAGGTATAACTAAAGATTTATTAGCTAGGCATTCCTTAAGTGGCATACATGAAATATATCATGTATTCATGTTATCTAGCTGATAAGCTACTGATCCAATTTATTTTAGGATTCCGAATGTTTCAATAAATTTTAGACTTAACTTTTCTTTCTTGTCGTATCGGACTATTCCCTTTTCATGGAGAGATCCTTAGTTTTATTCTTTCTCTGATTTGAAATTCTAATGGTTTGCCGATCTCATGGCCCGATAGTTGCTTTTCTCATATTTCTGCTCGACATAATGGATGGTACCTTCATCCATAAGGTGCTTCAAACGGAAACACTAATTATTGGAGAGTCTTATGAGTGATAAGTGATAGTTCTACTTGCACCAATATTTATCACACATGTACTAAGCATGTTTTTCTATGTTTGTAGTGTTTCTTCACACTGCTCAAAATAAGTCGAAAGTGAAATGACTATCTTGATTTAATGGATAACAGGATTCTATGTAACGAGACTATTTCGTCCCCACACAATTTAACTAAGTGTCTTATACTAAAGGGTTTCCTTCATTGAGCAGACTTGGTTAGTTGATCCATAATCACCCAGATTGTGTCGTTTCTTATTTTGGTAAATTTGGTAACAATATCCATTGTTATCAATCTCATTTCCATACTGTCATTTCTAATTGCTGAGGTAAACCTAAAGGTTTCTAACATTCAGTTTTAACTTGCTAATAGATTAAATACTTAGAGACATACTTGCTATCTATCAGTAATTCTTTATAAAACTCTTAATACCCCATATCACTTACATGATGCAACAAATACTTAGTTCTATGAGCTCCTTCGAGAATTCTTTCTCATAGGTTTCCTTGATCAGTTCCTTTTTCTGATTCCTTCATTTTTCCTTTACAATCCTTCAGCATCATCCTTGATTGCTGTTTCTTGGGTATTCTTTAATTGTTCTATTAAATCTATCCGTAAATTTAATCTAAGAGTACGTACTTGTTTCGGTTTCTTATGAAACTTATGGCTTAAAGCATCAACTACTACCTTAGTCTTAACTTTGTGATATAACAAGCGGTGTTGTTCCTAGTCTCAGATGAATTCTAAGTTCCTTCTGTAGGATCGGTTTTGACACCGTACGATTGCGTAACGAACGTTCGACGTGCGGAATCCGTGAATGTGCGTGACCGAACACACAAGAACGTATTAATAACGTGATTCTATTGAATAAGATGATGTGTACAAAGCCGAGAATCACATGAGAGAACTTTCTCTCTCTAGACTTTCTCTCTCTAAGATTAGATCTCCTAAACCTCCAAATGAGCAAAAGTCTTAAACTCTAACACTAACTCCTCTATTTATAGGCTAAGGGATATAAGGATTTCTCCTTATTTACAAGTTTGCCACCTTGCCCTTTTTAACTAGCTATTACAATAAAATGCTAGAATTCTTCTGTTTCTGCTACGGATTAGATTGATGGAGGCTATAGACACATAATGCACTAACAGACTCCCCCTTGGATATTGCCGTGGTCAATCTCGTAGCGTCTTGTCTTTTCTCTTTCACGAACAGAATCCCCGTGGATCTGTCTTCGAGCTTCCGTTGCTCCCCTTCTTCTTAGACTTTTTTTCCTTCAGGCTCCCCCTTTCGTAAAGCTTCTGTGCTTTTGGGATCGACACCTGGATTTCCAAATACAAGCTCCTTCAGGATAGTTATCTGGCTCTTTGAATCCACGCTTCCTCTTGTGTTGAGCTCGTCTTCAGGCTCCCCCTTAGACTCAGCTGTCGGGATCGTAGTCTGGCTTTCACAAGTTCACAAATTCAGGATCAATTCCTGGCTCTATTCTGCATATGCTCAGGATTTGAAACCTGGTTAACCTGCAAATCCTCTACCCATAACATAAGTTTCACAAATTTATAACACTTATATTTAAGAAACTTACTCGGTAGAAATCATTCATTCATCAATCTGTATAGTTACATCAAGTTCAAGTGAATGACCTTGATTAACTAATCACACAATCTTTCAAAACATTTGTATATAACATTCAAATTTTTCAACATATTCTCCCAACCCTTTAGTTCATCAAGTTTAGCACTTGGAATTTTGAAAATCAACTCTCCAACATCAGTTGTCGAAAATCTTTTTGTATTTTTCAAAACTTTATGCTAAAACACACTAAAATCTTTTTGGATTTTGAGTTCAAAGAAATGCAGTAAAGAAATATATACAAACAATATTTTTTTGAGTTTGTGTAAGAGGATCATATCAGTTTATGAGACCAATCACTAGCACCGTTAAGCTTTAATCATTTTAAGTTCTAAACGATTCACATAGATTGTCAGTATACTGGTCCACTTAAATTTTCACACAAAGTTCAACTGCTTCGAGATACGAGTTTATTGTCTTAGATACTTAAACTTAATCGCGTGTCCCACCTCAGAATATACTCCCGTATCCAGATCCCAATATTCAGTCTTACAGGTGAGTATAACACAAATGATATCTGTAAGGGGTTAATAAATTATGAAGAATCATGAGAGCTCAGGTCAGAACTACCGTTCAGCAGAGAGATCATGACTCAACTTTTGGGTGTATCCCCTTTAGAGGATCTTTTTTACAACAACAATGCTAAGCAATTTTATTGTCTTATCATTTATGCTGAGGGTGATGCTATGTTTCAAGCATTGCGGAAAGTATTATTCGAGGATTAGGTCAGAACTTCCATTCAGCAGAAGTCCCGAAATAATACCCCAGATATCACTAAGTATAAAGACCTAGTATATCAGAAAAAGGAATCTTTCAAACAAGATTTCGGGGGTTACCCATATATCCGAGAGATGTTACCCACGATATAAGCAAGTTTGAATTTAGATTTATATCTCGTCACAATCTATTAAATGTGCAAAAACCTACTGGCATATCATCAGTGAGACCGTTTATCACTTTTTAACTTTCCATTTCTTTAGCATGCTGTGATCGTCTACTGATGTACTATCATTTCCTCTTTTATACACCAAAACTCATTTTTGCTTTTTCAATGTTTTTGGCATTTTCAAATTTTCAAATTTTTTAAAAATTTTTCTCCCCCTAAAATCAAAATATGTTTCAATTTTGATTTTCAAGGAAAATTTGAAAACAAACTTTGCTACTCTACCTGTACAGTTTGTTTTTTAAAAAAATGACAATCGATATCGAATTGCTTCAATTCGCCATTCACTTGGCATAAACAATCAGAACTCCCCCTGACAACAAACTATTTTCCCATTTAGATTTCAAAACACTTAAGTTTGTTTTAATCAAAATGGTTTTTCCGGAAAATTAGTTTTGTTTGTCTTTTTACAAACTCGGGGTTCTTTCATCACATTGTTCACCTTTATCCACTCATCGGAAAGATAAATCAAGTACAACTTAATGTCCTTGATTAGTCTTTTGTGATTCGAAATATCACAGTTACCAACCTGGGAATTTCTCAAGAAAGATGCCGATTCCTGTTCCACACTTACCAACCTGGGAACTCCGGCAAGTCAGGATTTTACTTGAACAAATTCACCCAAGCCTGACCAGCCTTGGGTTTGACAGTTTTTACCTCAACAGATGGCTCTTCTGGTTTTGATGAACCAGAATCATTGCCTGAACATGGCTTGTCTGACTTTATTGAGCCAGATTCATCGCCAACATGTTGCTCCTTTGTTTCTGAAGAAACAAATTCATGGCTAACAACTTTCTTTTTCTTCTCTTTTGTCCTCAGATTTGCATCTGATGAATTCGTTTTGCTTGCCTTTTCAGTTGAGGAAAGCAATTCATCAGAACTTTTTCTCGGATTACCAGTTGTATCCGAGGACAAAATTTTCTCAAAGTATTCTCTTGCCTTCTTTCTCTTCTTCCTCAGTCTGTCTTTCTGCCCCTGTGAAAGCTTCACTTTCGGTTCGTGAACTTTCTGTTCTTGAACTTTAATTTCTTGAACTTTCTGCTCTTTGGGCTTGACATTGACTGGTTTCTTTACCAATTTCTAATAATCAGCCTCGATCTTCCCTTTGATCTCATTGGGCAATCTCTGGCAATATGTCCTCTGATGTGGCATTCATAGCACCTTCTTGTTTCGATTCTCTGACTTTGGCAGTTAACAGCAATGTGTCCTTGAAATCCACAAGTGTAACACACTCTGTTATCATACCTCTCATTACTTTTATACCAAACACCGTCTTCATACCACACACTTAGATCAAAGCATTGAGTTGCCTTGTGGTAGTCATTTCTCCTCTTGTATCCTTGATTTGGCATTTGAGCACTGTGGTCAAACCTGCACCATTGATTATCAACTATTTTTGAGTTTTGATTTTTAAATTTTTGTGATTTTTTATTGTGATTGGATGATTGATCTGATGAGCTTTTATTTTCTTTTTGAAAATTTTTCGATTTTTTATCGTTTTGTTTCTGTTCCACATTCTTCTTTACAGGTTTTTGCGTTGAGCATTCACCTTTCTCAGTAGAATGTAAAACGGTATTTTTAAATATTTCATTTAATTTCAAAAATGTTTTTATTTTTTCTTCTTTTTCTTTTTCATCATCAGATTTACCATCACAATCTTCAATTTTGACTTTGTCAAAATTTGTGACATTGTCACTTATTGGAACTGAATTGATCGGTTTTGGACAAACATATGATGCAGAAGTCACAAAACTTTTCAATTTATTCTCTAAATCTTTGATTTTCTTTCTATCACATTCAGCTTCTTTTTCAAGTCGAATAATCGTCTGACGATGAGAATTTATTACCTTTTGCTTTTCAATATTATTCCTGCTAAAAACAGATCTCCCATCTTCAAGAATCTTTATTTGACTTTGAAATTCTTTTTCAATTTTTAATTTTTCATTTTCAAAACTTTTGATTTTATCTTCAAAAATTTTATCTAAAAATTTCTTTTTACTTTCAAAATCTTTTTCTTTTTCTTTCAAAACCTTATTTTCTAATGTCAAACTGTTCAAGTCATTTAACAGTCAAACTGTTCAAGTCATTTAACAGTTTAACATTCTCAGATTTCAGCTTTTTGATTTCCAATGTCAAGCTCTCAACATCTTTCAAGAGTTTAACATTGTCTTCTGCAGATTTGTCACATTTTGAGCACACAATTTCCGAACTTGAAAATTCATTCTTGGATTCTTCTTTCTCGGAAATTACTTCTTCAAGAACCTGCTGTTTTTCCGTAACAGCTTCTTTCACAACTTCTTCAGTCATCACAACTTCACATTTTGAAGTTTCATCTTTTTCTTTTTCTTTTTCTTTCTCTTCATCACCTCCCCACCATTTTCTCTGTAAAGCTTCTTCTTCTTCAGCAATACATTCAACTAGAGCTTCCTCACTAAGAGTTTTATCATCAATAGCAATGTTTCCTTCAGGATCAAGGTAACATTCTCTATTAGCATCCCATCTATTCGCCTTCTTAGCTTCATAGTAAATACGAGAAGTTATCATCATCCTCCAGTGAGCTCTCTGTTTTCTGTATGCTAATTTTTCTTCTTCTGTTCTTGTGTCTTTCCAAGGAACTTCTTTTTCCATAATTTTATATCCTTGAATTACCTCGAAATCACCTACAAACAAACAAACAAATGATCAGTTTAAACGAACTGAATACGTGAAAGTGTGCGTTGATGAAATCAATCTAAGACTCGTGTCGAAGATTTGCAGATTCAATCCAATGTTGTTCGGGTGAAATCACTAAATGAATGGGCTTGATCGGAACAAAATGGATTCAATTGGGCCAATTACTATCAATGAACTGTTTTTCACAAGTGAACCTTGGGCCGAGAACTTAATTCAATACATCTCACATGCTCATATAAGCCGACAAATCAGTTAATTCATCATATATCTAATTGGGCCTCTCAACTTTAAGTCATTTATGATCTCATGGCTATACCCGACAACAATTTTAATATGTGGATTTTAATTGGGCCGCACACAACACATGCAAACAAAACACATGCAATCTTGAATTCTATTGGGCCGCTTTTCTTGTTTGAATGACTATCTTTAATAGCGTTTCCCTTAACAGTAGCCGACAAATTAAAATCTCAAAACACCTTGATGGGGCTGCACATTATTTAACACATGGGCCGGTGTAATCACATGGATCGATGTTCTTTAATGCAAGCAACCGTGACCGACAAACACTTTGATATATTCACATGCAAACTGATTTCACATTTAATGAGTCAACATTTTTTAAACTCTCAATGTCCGACCATTATCAATTAAAACAACATATAATTGGACCGATAAGTCTTATTCAGTCAAAACACACTGTTCGATGATATGTTTCATGTGAAATTCATGATATATACAAACCCCTCAAACAAAATTACACCCTTCTCACACGAAACCTTTCACGCGGAATAGCTTTCAAACAAAATGATGACTGTTCAAGCGAAATCAGAATTTCATGTTATCTAGTAATTCCGCTCCAAACTGTAACCTTGTGATTCCGCTCGAGATGATCTTAGTGATTCCGCTCGTAATGTATCTTGTAGTCTGGAGCGGAATCAGACTTTTGAGCGAAATCAAAATGATATCTTTTGAGCGAAATCAGAAAATAACTTTCAGGCGGAATCAGACTTGTTCTAATTTCGAGCGGAATCAACAATTTCGAGCGGAATCTCGCTGTTTGATACGAAATCGAACCTAAAAACTCAAATTTCTCCTAAACGGCTAGGAATTAGAATCTGAAATTTGGTAGGATTGTAAATCAAGTGTTTTCGCACAACATATCAAAAAATCAGCCGATTTGGACCGTAAAAACCCGTTCAATTTGACGAAAAATAGTGAAAACGTGAAAAAATGAGTAGAAGATGAAGAAGTGATGCAATTCAGATCTGAAATCGATGTAATCTGGTACGAATCTATGTGTTTGATCAGTGCAATCGAGCTCCTGCTCTGATACCACTTGTAGGATCGGTTTTGACACCGTACGATTGCGTAACGAACGTTCGATGTGCGGAATCCGTGAACGTGCGTGACCGAACACACAAGAACGTATTAATAACGTGAATCTATTGAATAAGATGATGTGTACAAAGCCGAGAATCACATGAGAGAACTTTCTCTCTCTAGACTTTCTCTCTCTAAGATTAGATCTCCTAAACCTCCAAATGAGCAAAAGTCTTAAACTCTAACACTAACTCCTCTATTTATAGGCTAAGGGATATAAGGATTTCTCCTTATTTACAAGTTTGCCACCTTGCCCTTTTTAACTAACTATTACAATAAAATGCTAGAATTCTTCTGTTTCTGCTACGGACTAGATTGACGGAGGCTATAGACACATAATGCACTAACACCTTCTCATGATCGGGTGATAGTCCAAGTAGATCCTCTGGGAAAACATTGGTCGGAATTTCTTTCAGTTCTATGCCTCTAATGTTAATGAACTCCGAGACCATATACGCTATGTCTAACTTCCATGCATAACTCGTAGCTTTCATCACAGAGATGAACTTCATCGGTTGGTCTGTCTTGTCTCCTTGTAGTCACTTCTCCGGTTGGCTTGCAATTCTTAACCTAATTAAGCAATCACCTCAGGAATCATCATTTCCATTTGTTCCTTTTTATGAAACAGAATTTCCTTTCTGTCAGTTCTTTCCATTTCATGGCATACGTCGTGATCATGTGTTTTGAAGATCGGGTCTCACTATCTTAATGTCTAAATTTTGAAGCATACATTACTTCATTCTTCTTAACATATATACTAATGGTTCGGACAACTTTAGTCCTTTAAAACAGGTCAGACATCAGGTCATGATACTATTTAGGAAATTTTGTCACTTGTTTGACATATCATATATCCCATCTTACCCGGTTCTTGCCGGAGTGGTAACCTCATCTTACCTGGACAAGCTGGAGAGTCTGCTACACCATACCCAGTCTTGCTGGAGAGGTAATTTGAATTTCCCATAAATAGATCTTTCTTAAATCATGATTTAGAAATGAACCTTTTATTAGTGCTTTCATCAAGGAACAAGGAAATTAGTATTCCCATGACGGATCATATTCCAGAACCAAGTAGTACCAATAAATAAGAAATAACAGTGGCCAAGTGTTATCGCTTATTTACCATACTTGCAAGGTTCTAGTTATCATCCTCACGGCATACCAACACCCATCATACTTTAACCATGCAAGTACTTAGCTTATCTCGAAGCTTATAATAAGGCAATTTTTCTTAGGTTCAAGTCTAAATACTATCAAGTGTGCTACCAGTTAATAGCAATTTCCTAACTCTTTCGTTTAAGCTTAGATATTATTATTACAACACCTAATTGCTTAAACAAGTGGATCTGATACCACCTCTGTCACGACCCCCGACCACACCCAGGACGAGAGCCGCGAACAGTTAAATGGTACCGGTGGTTATTTTAAAAACATTGCAGCGGAAATGTTCATCAGGACCGTGAGTTAGGAAAAATACCAGAGTTTAGAAAACACGGATTTTATTTATTAAATAGATGGGATAAAACCCATGTTTTACAAAGGTAGCTTTAATAAGGGATAAACCCGAATATATGAAACCATGTTTGCTTAATTTAATTCAGTTGATAAAATAAGCCACTTCTTTAAGCCTTTCGGTGCCGTATCATCACTCTTATTCCAATCTACTGTAATTACCTGAAACGCGTTTTAAAAAGATTTGGTCAGCAGGAAATACTGGTGAGTTCATTCATTTTTATACAAAACGACACATTGTTATAAATTACAGCATAAGAGCGATTACAATGGCTACTATCTTATTTTTATCTGGCGCCGTGTCACACCTTGGTGGCGATGGTCATACCACTATTGGGTCCTTTCACCCAAGTAGTGATGATTGTCACTGTTAGGTGGGTGAACCTAACCGTGAGAAATTAGTAATGTGCACAATACCCCACTTGCCAGTGATTCAAGATAACCACGACTTAATCCCTGTAATTATAACCTTTGAAAATAATTTGAGTATTGAAAACCTTGTTTATAAAAAGAGAATGACTCACCTTGTTAGCAAACAGTCTTGATTAACAAGCCTTCTGATTCTATGTCTTTTGATAACTAAGCATCTACTTTCTTTAGAGTTCTGAGTCTTCTGATGATTAAATATTTTGTTTGGTTGTAAGTGTATAGTTTGGAGTTTGCTGATAGTTAAACATATAGTTTAACAGAGTGGAATACGTTTTAGTGTAAACCATATCAAACCTAACGATGGTCACGAGATCAGGACCTTAACGAAATTCACAAAGTGTAGTCTTATTTAGACAGCGCTTTGGCATCCGTTTCAGAATCTTAACGAAATTCACAAAGTATAGTCTTGTTTAGACAGCACTTTGGCATTCGTTAGTTGGTTCCCGAATCGATCGGACAAAATATCGCATCGGTGATTATTGGTTAGAACACCAACGTATAGAGAGAAGAATAAAAGAAATGAGCAAAGGAAAATGAATCCTAAGCTTCCTATTTATAGCTAAGGGGATAAGTCTTACCCCTATATAGAATTTCCATAGATAAAACCTTTCCTAGATAAAACTTTCCTTAGATAAAACATTCCCTAGATAAAACTTTCCTTAGATAAAACCTTCCTTAGATAATACCTACCCCATATATATCTATTTTTCATGTATATCTATTTAGGTGTTTAATAAATCTTACTTAACTGATTAATTAATCTTACTTAGCATAATTAATGTTGCTTAGCTTAATTAATCTTGCTTAGCTTAATTAATCTTGTTTAGCTTAATTAATCTTGCTTAGCTTAATTAATCTTGCTTAGATTAATTAATCTTGTTTAACTGATTAATTAATCATACTTAACTTAATTAATCTTACTTAACAGATTAATTTTCCTTAACGGTTTAATTAAGTAATTTACTTAGCCGATTAATTAAATAACGTATTTAGCTGATTAATTAACTTACTTAGCTTGCTTAACAGCTAAATTTCCTTTTCTATTAAGTTTCCTTTAGCTATTAAGTTTCTTAACCGCTAAGTTTTCTTAACTGCTAAGTTTTACATAACCATTAAGTTTACTAAATTACTAAGTTTACTTAATCGCTAAGTATTCTAGTTTAACAGCTTCCTGATTATGAGTTCTAATTTCTAATGGAACTCGTATTAGTGTATTAACTCAATTCAGCTTTAACGATAATCACGAGATCAAAATCTTCACAACGAATGACAAAGTATAGCCAGATATTGGTAGCACTTAAACATCCATTGGATTGGTTTTAATCGATCGGATAAAGTATCGTACCAGTGATTAGAGTTATTACCCTAATAATGGGCAGAGTTTCGGGATTTTGGAATTTGAATTTTCTTGATTTTTCACAAGGATTAGGGTTTTAGGGGTCTGGTTTCCACTTACAAAGTATTTTGGGACATTTTTGCAGGTCCTTACAAGATCGAAGATCGATCTTAGTGAAACACATACGAAATGAACAGGCGCCTTGTAATTGGTCAAATAAATCATCAGGCGCCTTGTAATTGGTCAAATAAATCATCAATACGAGGTAAAGGGTAACGATTCTTCACGGTAAGCTTATTAAGTTCATGATAGTCGATACACATACGAAATGAACCATCCTTCTTCTTGACAAATAAAACGGGAGCACCCCACGGGGAGGCACTTGGACGAATAAACCCTTTGTCGAGCGGTTCCTATAATTGACTGGATAATTCTTGCATCTCGGAAGGTGCACGACGGTAAGGAGCCTTGGCGACAGGAGTTGAGCCAGGTACGAGATCAATACGAAAGTCAACGGTTCTAGGAGGAGGAAGACCAGGAAGATCTTCAGGAAAGACATCAGGGAAATCACACACCACTGGAACGTCGCTTATGCTCTTCCCCTTTCCCTTTTGTTCCACCACGTGGGCCCATAACCCACAGGTCCCAGGATCGAAACCTTGCTCTGATACCAATCTGTCATACCCCAACCGATGGCGGAAACATCGGGGTGCGAGCGCTAAGCGTTCAGATTGCTCATGAGATTTCCATAACACTAAAGTTTCAATATAGATTAATAGATTTCATACAAAATTTTCTAACAACACAACCATATCAAAATAACCACAAGTTCCGACAAACATCGAGTACCAAACATTGTTCATAGGCTAAGTTAACTAGGTGAGTTTATAAGCTTCATCCTAGCTTGATTCCATGTTTTCAGCATCCTATCAGCCTGCAACATGTATTAAAATAGAGTCAGTACAAAAATGTACCGGTGAGTATACAAGTTTGAGTAATAGCATATTAGATTAAAACAACTCATATCCACAGTGTAAGAATAAAATAGTTTCAACCGTGCTAGTGTCACAGTCTACGCAGTGATAGCCCTAGTATCCCGATGCTTTAGTGTTTACCCAAGACTCAAGGTAAACTAGAATCCTCCTAACAATACCCCCTGAGAATAATGGGAGAGGTGCACCTCCTATAGCGCTACTATTATTAAGGCGGAACTACACACCCTGGATTAAACGTCACATAGCACAAATAGAATACTAGAATGCACAAGTTTTCGCCTACACGTAGGATAGAGTTTAGCTTGCAAAAGTATCAAGTTTTGTAGTTTATAGAATACATTCTACATCCCAAAGTTTAAAGCAAAAAGGGATCGAGTATACTCACAGTGATTGCTTAACAGTATAGAATGTTATTGGATCAAAGGGAGCTCTTTTTGAATTAGCCTGATAGATTACAATAGATATGGGTCGGGCAGAATAACGAGATTACGCAAAGTGTCAGAATAGTCACTGGATCGGATGGCTGTCGGATCGGATGGCTATCCGATCGGATTGCCAGCTGATCGGGTGGCTACTGTGCGACGGATCGGATGACTGCCCGATCGGATGGCTGTCCGATCGGGTGGTCACTCGTTTCAAGTATCAAGTTTAGTGGGTTGGTCACCTCGATCGGATGGCAGCTCGATCGGATGGCTATCCAATCGGGTTGCCACTCGATTGAGATTTCCAAAGTTCCAAGTTTCAGAAAAAGGTTCTAAGTCCTGAATGCTAGACAACTGCTACCCGATCGAGTGGCTGTCCGATCGGATGGTCATCCGATCGGATTGTCACTCGATCGAGTGATCCTTGTCTTGTTTGTAACTTTGTGAAAATTTATAAGTTTCTAGATCAACGATGACAGCTCAGGACGTACTGCGACAATGGTAAACTCACCGTCTTACATCCGTTCTGATCGGAGGGGAATCACCCCTGTCCGGTCAGTCATCCGTTTACAGCGGTTTATGTCGGAATCTGTTCCATGGTCGTCTTTTCCGGTAACAATCCGTTTCCAAACCTACTCTAGACTACCCATCAAGTCTGCAGTCCGATTATGCCCGAATTTCACCGTTTTAGATGAAAGATTGAAGAAAAGATGAAGAAAACTTAAGTTTTAATATAAAAAACCCTAGATCTATCCTAGATTTGGTGCAAAACACCCGAAGTTCCTTAGATCTGAGCTAGATCTTGTCAGTAATGACATCATACGGCAGTTTGTACAACCCACCATGATGACATCATTCTTAAGAGCTTAGATCCGAGAGATTGCTCGGTGAAAAGTGTGATTTCAAAGGTGAATCACTGTCACGGCCCCCGTCCCGGTTTGACCCGGTCCAGAAGCCGCGGGACAGAAACCCCGTGGTATTTATTATTTTGGCAGCGGAATTTTTAACATGATCTTTTAAAACTTGAAAATGCCCAATTATTTTATTTTATAAATTGGGACAAACCCCTTAATTTACAATAGAGGAATTTCACGAGGAAATTCCCTGTTTTACAAAACATGTTTATTTATTTCACTGAGCCACCACTTCAAGCTTTATTAGTGCTCCGTAGCACTTTTCCTTGATTCACAGTAGGTCACCTGAAACATGTTTTAAAAATATTTTATCAGCGGGGAAATACTGGCGAGTCACTCAAATTTGATAAAACGACACATAGTTATAAATTACAGCATAAGAGCGATTACAATGGCTACTATCTTATTTTTATCTGGCGCCGTGTCACAGCCTTGTGACGATGGTCATGCCACTATTGGGTCCTTTCACCCAAGTAGTGATGATTATCACTGTTAGGTTGGTGAACCTAACCGTGAGAAATTAGTAATGTGCACAATACCCCACTTGCCACTGATTCAAGATAACCAAGACTTAATCCCTGTAATTATAACTGGAAAACATTTGGGTATTGTAAAACACTTTTGGTAAAAAGAGAATGACTCACATTGCAAGTTTAGTTGGGCAGAGTTTAGCCTACTGATAAGCCTGTTAACCTAATTCAAATTACAATGCACACGCAAACTAGGTCAGTAACTTAATACAACTTTTACGACAACTAACGAGATTCAAAACCCTCACGACGAATGACAAAGTATAGCCCAAATACGGGCAGCAATTAAACATCCATCGGACCGGTCTCAATCGATCGGACATTAAATCGTAGCAGTGATCGAGTTATTACCCTGTTATCGCGGCAGAATTTCGTGTTTGTGTGTGTTTTTGGAGTAAACTGATGATATCTGAACATACAGAACGAATTTTTACGTTGAACCAACGCCAAAATTCAAGTGCCAAAGCCCTCTATTTATACTGAAAATTGGTCCCTGTCGCGTGGTGCGACAGGCTGTCGCGTGGCGCGACAGCGCCTTTTTTAGGGTAGGGTAGCCACGTCTCCAACTAGCCTTGGTGAGTCGACGGTTTGATAAAATTCTATTTTTACAACGAATTATGAGGATAATCGTCAATTGGGGAATACCCCCCTGAGTTTTAGGGGGCTTGATCCTAGTTCCGATTGTTCTGGAAATTTTAGGGGTCATGCAATATTACTTGGGGGTCTCAATTAGGGTTTCCTTTTGGACAATTTATAATAAGAAATAGTAATTTTAATGAGAGTTGTTACATCCTCCCCACCTTATTAAAATCTAGTCCTCGAGATTTTACTGGAATAAGTAGGGATATTTTCGCTTCATCTCTGATTCCAACTCCCATGTGTATTCAGGTCCACTCTTCGAATCCCACTTAACCTTGACCAGTACTAGTCTTTTGTGTTTGAGAAACTTGACCTTTCTGTCTTCTATCTGCAATGGCTTCTCTATAAACTTTAACTCTTCATTTACCTCTACATCTTGAAGAGGTACTACCAGGGATTCGTCAGATAGACATTTCTTGAGGTTGGATACATGAAAGACGTCATGTACCCCAGCTAGCTCTTCTGGTAGCTGTAAACGATAGGCGACTGGTCCTATTCGTTAGACTACTGGGAATGGTCCTACGTACCTTGGACTTAGCTTTCCTTTCTTACCGAACCGAACTACTCCTTTCCAAGGAGAAACTTTCAAGAGTACCTTATCTCCGACTTGAAATTCTAGGGGATTGCGTCTATTGTCTGCATAACTTTTCTGGCGATCTCGAGCCGTCTTTAGTCTTTCCTTGATTTGAGTAATCTTGTCGGTGGTTTCTTGCACGATTTCAGGACCTGATAATTGACTTTCTCCTATTTCTGCCCAACAAACTGGAGTTCTACACTTTCGTCCGTACAATGCTTCGAACGGGGCAGCTTCGATGCTTGCATGATAACTATTGTTATAGGAGAATTCAATTAAGGGTAGGTGGTCATCCCAATTTCCACCAAAATCTATTACACATGCCCTGAGCATGTCTTCCAAGGTTTGGATTGTCCTTTCACTTTGTCCGTCTGTTTGGGGATGATAAGCTGTACTTAAATTTAATCGCGTCCCCATGGCTTCTTGGAAACTTGTCCAAAAATGTGAAGTGAAACGACTATCCCTATCTGATACAATGGAGAGTGGGACTCCATGTAAGGATACTACCTCGTCTACATACAATTTGGCTAATCTTTCCATGCTAAAGGTTTCCTTCACAGGCAGGAAATGAGCTGATTTGGTTAGTCGATCCACGATTACCCAAATTGCGTCGTTACCTTTTCTGGTTTTGGGTAACTTAGTAACAAAGTCCATTGTTATGAGTTCCCATTTCCATACAAGCATTTCTAATTGTTGGAGTAATCCTGAAGGTTTCTGGTGTTCTGCCTTAACTTGTGAACAAGTTAGACACTTAGATACATATCTAGCTATGTCCTTTTTCATTCCTATCCACCAGAAATTATTTCTTAAATCTTGGTACATCTTATTATTACCAGGATGCATGGTATACCTAGATTTATGGGCTTCTTTTAAAATCTTATCTCTTAATCCTCCTTGATTAGGTACCCAAATTCGTTTCTTATGGAATCTCCAAATTCCATCACCTCCTTGCTCTAATTCCTTTATTCTTCCTTTCATTCCTTCAGCATCATCCTTGATTGCTGTGGCTTGAACATTCTTCAGTTGTTCCATTAAGTCTAATTGTAAACTTAATCTAAGAGCACGAACTCGCTTTTGCTTTTCGTGATACTTACGACTTAGAGCATCTGCACTACGTTTGCTTTTCCTTCGTGATATTGAATATCACAGTCGTAGTCACTTAAAATTTCCATCCATCTCCTTTGCCTCATGTTCAATTCTTTTTGCCCAAATATGTATTTTAAGCTTTTATGATCGGTATAAACAGTAAACTTACTTCCATACAGACAGTGTCTCCAAATCTTAAGGGTAAAAATTATTGCTCCTAATTTTAAGTCATGATTCGTATAATTTTCCTCGTGCGTTTTCAATTGCCTTGAGGCATACGCAATTACCTTTTTGCGTTGCATTAGTACACATCCTAATCCTAGCTTTGAAGCATCACAGTATACTTCAAAATCTTCTGTCCCTTCAGGTAAGGCAAGAATTGGGGTGTTGGTTAACCTTTGTTTTAAAATCCTAAAAGCCTCTTCTTGCTTAGGTCCCTATTCAAACTTAACTGTTTTACAGGTTAGCTTAGTTAATGGCACAGCTATCTTAGAAAAATCCTTAATAAAGCGCCTATAGTATCTAGCTAATCCTAGAAAACTTCTAACTTCTGTAACTGATTGCGGGACCTTCCATTTAGTGATCGCTTCTATTTTGGAGGGATCTACGTGAATACCTTCGTGATTCACCATGTGTCCTAAAAATTGCACCTCCTGTAGCCAAAATTCACACTTCGAGAATTTGGCGTAAAGCTTTTCCTTTCTTAACAAAGTTAAGAGTGCTTGCAGGTGCTGACAATGCTCATCCTGACTTTTGGAATAAATAAGTATATCATCAATGAAGACAATTACAAATTTATCCAAGTACGGTTTACAGATCCTATTCATCATGTCCATAAATGCTGCCGGAGTATTTGTTAGTCCAAAAGGCATAACTGTAAACTCATAGTGACCATACCTAGTTCTGAAAGCAGTTTTAGGTATGTCTTCTTCTTGTACCTTCAATTGATGATATCCGGAGCGTAAATCTATCTTAGAAAAATATCTAGCCCCCTGAAGTTGATCAAAGAGATCATCAATCCTAGGTAATGGGTACCGATTCTTAATTGTAACCTTATTCAATTCCTTATAATCGATACACATTCGCATCGAACCATCTTTCTTCTTTACAAACAACACTGGAGCTCCCCACGGGGATGAACTAGGTTGTATGAATCCTTTACTGAGCAATTCATCTAATTGCTTTTTCAGTTCTAACATTTCAGTGGGTGCTAATCGGTAGGGTGCTTTAGCTACCGGTGTAGTTCCAGGAATCAAATGAATTCTAAATTCTACCTCTCTATCTGGTGGTAATCCTGGTAACTCCTCTGGGAATACATCCGAGTATTCTGATACTACAGGAATTTCCTTAAGTTCCTTACCCTTAGTGCTAATGATTACTGAAATCATATACACTATTCCTTGCTTTCGTTCATAACTAGCAACTTTCATCACTGAAATGAACTTCATTGGTTTACGCGGCTTATCCCCAGTAATCATAATTACTTCTCCTGTGGGTGCACAAATTTCTAGGGAATTCTTATCACAGAGGATTCGATCATGGTTGGCTACTAACTGATCCATTCCTAACACGACATCGAATCCAGCTAAATTCATGGGTAATAGGTTTGCAGAAAATTTATGGCCTGAAAGTTCTATATTTCCTTCTTGCAAAACTTTATCTATGTTAACAGAATTCCCATCTGCCGTTTCTACCGTAAAAAATTGTCTAAGGTTGGTTAAGGGTAGGTTAAGAGCTTGGCATAATGAAGTATTTATAAAACTTTGGTTTGCACCAGAGTCAAATAATACTTTTGCATAAACGTCGTGAACTAGGAACGTACCCGCTATCACATCTGGGATTAGCTCTGCTTACTGGGTAGTCAGTTGGAAGGCTCTTGCGTTCTTCTTGGTAGTTCCTTCTGCAGGTTTGACTTTATTGTCAGCTGGTTTGACCAATTTAGGGCATTCTGGTCTAAAATGGCCAGCTTCGCCGCAGTTGTAGCAGATCCTTGTTTTCTTTCTGCACTCTTCTTCACGATGTCCTATCGCTTTGCAGAAGTTGCAGGGTTCATTACATTTTCCAAAATGTTTCTTTTTACAGTTCCTGCAGAACGGCGGAGTGGAAGATGACCCAGTTCCCTTTCTCTTGATATTGCTATTATTACCCACACGAAATCCTTGGGTAATTTTCTGAGCCAATTCCTTCTTCCTATTTTCTTCTCGCGTACGCACTAGTCCGTCAGTCAAAGTATTGGCTAATTCCACCGCATCATCAATTGTGCAAGGTCTCGCAGCTTTAACGATATCACGGATTTCGCCAATCAAACCCCAAATATAGCGGGAAATAAGTACCGGTTCTGGCGAAGCCAGGGTTGGTACAACTCTAGCATACTCGAAGAAGGTCGAAATATACCCTCGACAGTCTACATCCACCATCCGGTGGTTCAGGAACTTGTTTGCCATTTGTTCCTTTTCATATTCGGGATAGAATTTTCTTTCCACCAGACTTTTAAATTCTCCCCAATTCATGGCATAGGCCACATCGCTTCCCTTGGCTTGTAGTACCGTATTCCACCATTCTAGTGGCCCTTCTTTAAAAAGATGCGGCGCGTACATGACCTTGTCTTCCTCGGCACATTTACTTATTTTAATTACTGCCTCGGTTTTCTCCAACCAACACCGTGCAGCAGTCGCCCCTTCATTGCCTGCGAATTCGACAGGTTTATAGGCAAGAAATTCCTTGTAAGTGCAACCAGACATTGCAGCTTTCATTCTCTTAAGAATTGGGGCCTGCATCACATCATCGTTATTGTTAATGTTGCCGCCTCCATTTACGCTATTACTGAAGTTGTCTTCATGAGTACGTTTGCTAGGAATAATTGGTTGAGGCTCAACTGGATTTCGGTCAGCAACAAGAATTGCTGGAATAGCATTGGCTATTCCTTGAGCAACGATGTTTTCTATGTCTTGCCTATTAAGAAATTGATCTCCATTATTTTGCTCGGATTGGTTAACCTCGTTAACTGGTTCATTACTAGCGTGTTCCATCTGATAATATATATATATATATATATAAGTTATTAGCACCAAATTAATTAATAACCAAGCATAATAAAACAATCGCACATAATCACATCAACACATTTAGCCAAAATTGTCGACCTTGCGACGTTGATATTTTTATATATATATTAGTATGCGTCCGTACACACCGGTTATCTTACCAGAGTTTTATTTTAAGTTATTTTACAGGACTATATTTTTATTACTATTATTATTATTATTTTGTTATTATACAACCACAACCACACAGTCACACCATCCCCGTCAGTTGGCATTTCAAAAACGACGTTCCCTCTCGTCGTACTTCCAGGATATCCTCTCCCCTACTTCCCGGATCCTATTTCCTGCGTCCACTAGCTCCTCGCCATAGTGGCGGAGTTCAGCCAAGTTCTCAGTGCTCATTGGTGGGTGTAGTGGAGGCTCATGGTCAAATTGGGGGAAAAAGTATTAGGGTTATTCAGGAGTTTTTGAAATTGCTAGTCAGTGGTCCATCATTCTTCCAGCTCTCCTAGAGGTCGGGGGTTAATAATGGGATATGGGATAGCCAGTTCCAGATTGACTGGAAGTTGTGCTTCCGCTGGGTAGTTAAAGAGGTTTTCATCGGCAGGTCCGATGCGGTCGCTATTTGCCAGTTTACGATCTAGCTCCTCCCATGATGGCATTTCCTGGGCTTGCCCTGAACTTTCCCCGATCTCCTTTCCTTTGCCTTTATCATTTGGGTCCTCAGTTTTTATAACTTTCCGTGTCGCTGGTTTCTTGCTACGTACACGCCTCCAGCCCACGAATCTTCTTCTCTTTTTCGGTTTAGGTTTCTCCTGGGGTTGGGCTTGAATTTCCATAGGTTCATCAGTGTCGGTCCAATAACCGGAAAAATCCTTGAAACTTCCATGTCAGCAGAATGGATAGTGATATTCTGAAGAGCTTCAGACAACTCATTCATGCTGTTAGCATATGTGAAGAAACACACAAAAATTCTAAGTTTAAAATTTTGTAAACCCATTTTCACATAATCACAGAATCAGAAAAATTAAGTATTTCTAAATACTCAATTGGCTTAAATCAGTGGCTCTGATACCACCTTTTTCTGTCACGGCCCCCGTCCCGGTTTGACCCGATCCAGAAGCCGCGGTACAGAAACCCCATGGTATTTATTATTTTGGCAGCGGAATTTTTAACATGATCTTTTAAAACTTGAAAATGCCCAATTATTTTATTTCATAAATTGGGACAAACCCCGTAATTTACAATAGAGGAATTTCACGAGGAAATTCCCTGTTTTACAAAACATGTTTATTTATTTCACTGAGCCACCACTTCAAGCTTTATTAGTGCTCCGAAGCACTTTTCCTTGATTCACAGTAGGTCACCTGAAACATGTTTTAAAAATATTTTATCAGCGGGGAAATACTGGCGAGTCACTCAAATTTGATAAAACGACACATAGTTATAAATTACAGCATAAGAGCGATTACAATGGCTACTATCTTATTTTTATCTGGCGCCGTGTCACAGCCTTGTGACGATGGTCATGCCACTATTGGGTCCTTTCACCCAAGTAGTGATGATTATCACTGTTAGGTTGGTGAACCTAACCGTGAGAAATTAGTAATGTGCACAATACCCCACTTGCCAGTGATTCAAGATAACCAAGACTTAATCTCTGTAATTATAACTGGAAAACATTTGGGTATTGTAAAACACTTTTGATAAAAAGAGAATGACTCACATTGCAAGTTTAGTCGGGCAGAGTTTAGCCTACTGATAAGCATGTTAACCTAATTCAAATTACAATGCACATGAAAACTAGGTCAGTAACTTAATACAACTTTTACGACAACTCACGAGATTCAAAACCCTCACGTCGAATGACAAACTATAGCCCAAATACGGGCAGCACTTAAACATCCATTGGACCGGTCTCAATCGATTGGACATTAAATCATAGCAGTGATCGAGTTATTACCCTGTTATCGCGGCAGAATTTCGTGTTTGTGTGTGTTTTTGGAGTAAACTGATGATATCTCAACGTACAGAACGAATTTTTATGTCGAACCAACGCCAAAATTCAAGTGCCAAAGCCCTCTATTTATACTGAAAATTGGTCCCTGTCGCATGGCGCGACAGGCTGTCGCGTGGCGCGACGGCGCCCTTTTTAGGGTAGGGTAGCCACGTCTCCAACTAGCCTTGGTGAGTCGAAGGTTTGATAAAATTTGATTTTTACAACGAATTATGAGGATAATCGTCAATTGGGGAATACCTCCCGTGAGTTTTAGGGGCCCTGATCCTAGTTTCGATTGTTCTGAAAATTTTAGGGGTCATGCAATATTACTTGGGGGTCTCAATTAGGGTTTCCTATTGAATAATTTATAATAAGAAATAGTAATTTTAATGAGAGTTGTTACAATCACGTAGAGAATGAAGTGTAGATCAAGAAAGTACAAGGATCTAGTGTAAAGCGTACCGAAATCGCCAAGAAAATGAGGAAAAGTGGTGTGCGTGCGTCTGCTCGAGTAAGGCTGTCTCATCAGGGAATTTGGTGATGTGACAGGCCTATTTATAGTGTGTGAGGAAGTTAAGGCGGTGTGGCTCGGATCGGATGGCAGGTTGATCGAGTGGCCGTCCGATCGGGTGGCTATCCGATCGGGTAGCTACCCGATCGGACGGTCATCCGATCGGGTTGCCACTTGGTCGATCCCATCCTTTCCGCGTTCCCGTCTTTGATTCATTTTACGATTTAGATTAAGCGTTGTGCATTATTTGGTAATAGCATAACTAGATTACATCATAAACATCAAAAGTTTTTCCAAGATTAATAGATTCCGCCAGTGACAAGTCTCCAGCCTCTCGTTCCACCAAGAATCAAGTTTCACGAGTCTCAAGAGTCAAGCACCAAATAGATTCAGACATTCCATTAGGCATTCCAAACATAGATTTAGACATTCCAAGCATATAGATTTAGGCATCCCAAACATAGATTTACCAAGTTAACAAAATGTCACACATTATATAGTACAGGGGCTAGACTTGCTAATTAGGTAAAATTCAGGGACTAGATCTGTCAAAAGTCTAAATTTTAGGGACGCTGGGCGTTACAAGTCAGGATTGACATTACCATGGGTGGTAATTGGGTAGATATAAACATTGTAATCGCTCTCAATACTGTAAAATTATAAAAGCTTGTTTTGATTAAACTGTGATGCACTTGCCAGTATTTCTTGCTGATAAAACTTTTTAAAACGCGTTTCAGGTAACTTAATGTGAAGCTAATAGAAGCCAGCTGGAGAGCACTGAAGTCTTGGAAAAGTGGCTATAAAAGTTACCTAAATAAAAAGAAGTTTTATTTCAATAAATTGGGATTTATCCCTATAAACTTATTATAATGGAAACTTGGATTTTATTCCATATACTTATTATTTATAAAAGTGTGGTGTTTTAACTCTGATAAACTATTTCCTAACTACGGTCTTGATGTTTAATTTCCGCTGCCAAATTAATAAACATCGATACCACCGGCTCTGTGCATCTCGCGGCCGCCCGCCCCTCGGGGCAAGGGGTCGGGTGTTGCGACAATCGTCTTCTCCATTTCACTGTTGAGACCCCTCACCATCTAAGGCCTCCAATTATCAACATAAGTCAGTCATGCCTTCAGTAGATGTCAATGCCGCTGTTGACATGCAATGTGTCAGAGGTAAGTGTTCTATTTTGCCTATATCTTGTAACATGGAATTAACCATAATTTAATTGACACTTTGAACTGGAAGTTGAAATTGTGTAGCTGGAATTAGGCTTAATGCATCACTATGCCACCTCGTCATGCCACCTCGCCACCTCGTCACTATGCCACCTTTGACATTATCTTTGAACGAGGTCGGAATGATAAAATCGATTAAGGTACTTTGATGGTTAACTATAAAGTATTTGATTAAGTAGTCTGGATTTTATAATGATCTAATGTACCCAGATTTTTGTAATGATCTATTGTAGTCGTTTTTTTTTGTAATGATGTATTGTACCGGGGTTATTTGTAATTAAATACATGGATGATGGTGTGTATGTTAGTTAATGGATGATTATTTTAGTTAATGGATGATGAATTTTATGTATAAGTTAGTTAATGGATGATGAATTTTATGTATATATTAGTTGATGAATTTTATGTACCTTAGTTAATGAACTGATTATATGTTAGATGATTGAATTTTACATAACTTGGGTAGGTGTAGATTGAGATAACTGGATACATTTGGTTGCTGATTGATAAAATGCTTGGTAACGTGCATAACTGATTGAATACATTGTGATTGAATGCATTTGGGAAGTGCAGATCTGATTGAATGCAGATTTACTCAAGGCACACATGATATGGAAGCTGCAAGCTGATTGCATGAATGTAAGGTTGCTGCAATCTAATTACAAAGATGCAAGTTGATTGCAAGTTGTTGTAACCTGATTGCATATTTGTTGCGACTTGATTGCAAGTTGCAGTATGTGGTAAGTGTAAAAATATTTGAAGTTTCAAGCTGATTTGCATGAATGTAAGTTGTTGCACGCTGATTGCAAGCTTGAGTGTGTTGGTTCATGCTGATCATGATCAATTCAGTGTGTTGGTTTACTGTGTTACTTCATGCTGATCAATTTGTGTCATGTTCGAAATTGGATGGAAATACGAATTTGGTTGGAAGGTTTTCAATCTACAGGAACGCATGTTGTTATGGCATAAATAACATGGGCATTTTATTCTTTTCACAATATTTAAAAAGCATTTCCCAAAAGATGCTAAATGGAAAGACTCATAGTGCATGAAAGTATAAACCACAGGGAATCAAAGGAGTAAAAAACAAAAGTTAGAGGCTCAACGTGCAGGATAGTGTATACCACATAGACACAAATTTTAATTTACTCCATTTTTTTTACGAGCTAAAAAAATTAAACTTTGAAAATCAAAAGTAAACAAATAGAGGACTTATTTTCAAAAATAATACAAGAAAACGGTAATACCACGCTCCATGTGATATAATATATATGTTAGGTTTTGCTCATGTCGTTGCCTATCTTGGAAGTATTGTACTGAGCTGTTAACTGAGTTTGTTCTTAGCTGGTGTAAATCTGTTAATACCCATATTGAACAAAATTATATTGTTACAACTACTTGTAAATCTAATGAGACCTTCTTAACATGAATAAATGGTCATCATAATTATTTGTCTCATACTAGACATGACATACTTTCTACTATTCAACATACATAAGTAAGTTTATGCATGTTTTTCTCATTCTCACTTACATATTGCCTTGCAGTTACTAAGGCTGCACGGTATGGAGGACCATCCTGGTCCGTCCTCCACCGGTGACGAAGCAACATCCACGCCGGCCCCCTCCGTCCCCGTCTTCAGCGTCGAGATGTGGACGTTCAGGACGATCCAGATTAGTGGGCCCCCTTTCTTTGTGTTTGTGTTAATGAAGCTTAATGATTTGTACATTAGGCATTACTACTTGTACATAGTTTTGTGGGGTAGGATCATCTAGGACCATCCTCCCATACCCTCTAGTTTTGTGGGATGGACCATCTTGGGAGGACTATGACGTGGCGCCTACGTGGCGGATCATCCTCCCTTGGAGGACCATCACCATACCCTCTAGCTTAAGATATCTAAAAAAGGCTATAGGTAAGGGCATCCTAATTAAGAAGTTTACGTCTCTTGAACTTTCAACCTTTTCTACTTCAGACTTGGGCAAATGTTTAGGGTCTAGAAAACTTGTTGCAAGTTTTTGTGTTTTTTGGGTGCGTCCTTGATTTCTTGGAAAAACAAGGAACTGTTTCTCGTTCCACAACCGAATATAGAGCTAGTGCTCGAATACTTATTAACACATGTGGTTACTAAGTGGGTGTTTGGGATTCCTTCTCAAAAAGGACTTTTGAGCTCAAAAGGACTTATTAATCTACTAAAAGTTAAAAGGAATGCCAAGCATCATCTAGAAAAGGACTTATATGCATTTTTTTGCCTTCAAGAAGGAGAAGTCAATAAGTAAGAATTTCTTACTTATTGCTTTTCAAAAGTCCTTTTGAGTTAAAAGGAATCCCAAACATGCAATATCCTGAAGGAACTAAAGATTTTGGAATACCATCAAAATTCTGAAAGTGATTCACACGATTCAAAAAACTATTGAGAGAAACTCCCAACAGTGACCAATCCGTTTTTGTGAATTCTCACTCAAGGAGTTAATTCCCTTCTTCAATTCTGGCTTCAATTTTAATAGCACATACTTCCTTCGATTTTTAAATTCATAAGAACGACTTTTCTTTTTGTTTATGGCTCTTCAATCGCTTCTCAATTCTTCTTTGAAATCAATATGTTCGGAATTGATTTTTGCTTCTTCTTCGCTGATTCTTGGCTTTGCGACACTTTGAAGTGAACCTTTGAATTATTTGTTCTTCTACTCTAAACTTCTGAATATGTTTATTGTTAGTGATCTCAAGAAAGAATCAAATCTTGATTGAAGAATGAACAATGATCTCGCTCTTTAGAACCTTCGGGTATAATACCACTATTCTACCTAGGGATCATTGAAGTCAATCATACAATCAATAACACAAAAGAAATTGAGTAGAAAAGAGAACTTTTATTAGGGGTTTTAACCCTTCTATTTACATCCTGGTCGCCATGCCCTAATCGATGTGTCGTTTGGTAAGACCATGTGTAGTGGTTAAGAAAAATAATGCCCCCACCATGGGGCATTATCCGATACGTGGCAGTCCAGTCAGCATGGGGCGTTATTGCAAAAGTGGCATAGTGGGAATAATGCCCAAATAATGCCCTTCCAATCATTAAAAAAAAAAAAAAAAAAACCAAATTAATTTCTCATTGGCCAGTAAAAAATCAGTCAACCCATCACAATCCAAAAGTGGCGTTTTTATAAACACTCCTACAACAAATTTTTCCAAAAATAACGCCGGAAAACGCCGGCCGTAATGGGGGTGGGGGCGTTTCCGGGCGTTTTTTTTTTCAATTTTTTTTTAAAAACCACGCCCCACTACGGGTGGTCTAAAGGAGACATGCTTACGGTTCTCTATTTATAGGGCCGGCCCTGAGAATTTATGTACCCTGTTCAAACTCGAAAAAATGTGCCCTTAGGCCTTAACGAAATTGGGTATTGGGCTCACTAAAGGTCTAAACCTAATGCGAAAGAGGCTAATAACTAATCTAAACCATAAGAATAGTTTTGTAAGGGGGCCTTTATTGGTGTTTGTATAGATGTACCCTATTAAAAAAAATATTTTACATATACATATCGGGTTTTTTTCATAAAAAAACGTGCCCCTCGAAATATCGGGCCCTGGCCGGTGGTCCTCCCCGCCCACCCCAGGGCCGGCCAGACTATTTACAATCCTTACACCATAACCTCTTAACCTAATACAAATTACATAATGATCACTAAAACTTAACTTATACAGATCTGACCCGTAAGTTTCATCCAAACTAGTATCAAACAACTAATTCCAACAAACCAGGATTGTTGATCAAAAGTTAGATAAGATGGATAGAGTTTGGCAATCACATGAGATTTTGAGTTGAAGGTGAAGACACACTAGTAGTAGTAGTAGTTTGCACACATATCTTGCATAGTGCAGACAAACAGCAAGCCCGTCCACATGCTCACCACTTTGCCCGCCGTTACATCCTTAATTAGCTCCTCCTATATATCTAATTAGTATCTTAGCTACTTCAATTCAAACCCCATAAGATATACATATATAATTCTCTACACTATATATCGATCATGAGTTTGATGACCAAATGTCCCACCAGTTTGAACATGACTGATCAAAAAGACTAGCCAGGTCAAGGTTTTCATGTCTTTCTTCTTCTTCTTCTTCTGATGAGACTAATTTATCACCCTGCATGTATTCTAATGGTCCGCTGCTTGAGTTACCATTCTTCAACTCTCCTCCGTTTTCAGACCCACTGTCCAGTTCTTTTAGCTGACTTACCTGTTTGATCGATCACCATCAGTTAGTTAAGGAAGTTACTACTTGGTTTGAATATACATAGATACCTGGTGGAGCAAGGCATGTTTCTCCTTCTTTAAGGACTCGAAGCGGTGAGCTAAGGTGTCGTAATCGGCCTTGAGATTGGAGTAGTCTTGCTCCACTTGTTTGGACTTCCAGCGAGCCCTTCTGTTTTGAAACCATATAGCCACCTGGCGCGGGTGCAGTCCCAGCTCTCTAGCCATCTCCACCTTCTTCCTTGGTTCCAGCTTGTTCTCCCTCTTGAACACCGACTCCAGTGATTTTATTTGTTCATCGCTGAACCTCCTACTGCTGCTATTGTTGTGCTTCTTGCTCTTCTTTCTCTCTATACTACTACTGTTTTCTGCCATTTTCTCAACTACCAATTGGGAGTTGAGATATATAAATAAATAATTCTAAGAGCCAATGGCCTCTAGTGGCGTGTCCTATTATTCAACCTCCCTAGCTAGCTAGCTAGCTAGATATTATCATTAATCATATTTCCTTTTTCTTATTTCCACAACTAATTTTATTCATGTCACTTGGAACTCAATACGCCTAACAGATTAATTAATTATTAAATATACATGAGCAGACGAACAATTAATAATACAAAAATCTGGTACGACATAACATGTGTTGATGCTTACAATTAGTTACAAGTTATTAATTAATAACCTTAAAACGTGCACCGACGATAAAAATGATTTTTTTTCAACGGCGAATGTTACAATAATCCTACCCATAATTATACCATATTCATCCTAATCTACCCCATGCTAGGATTTGAATCCTAATCGATCTTTTTCTTCAAAGACAACAATCTCTACCGCCTAGGCATACTTGGAATGGCGTATAAAATGAATTAACAACAGTGTTGAAGGTTAGTTTTCATTATGTATACACATATTAATTGTTTATGATCGATGGGAATATTTCTATTTATCCAAAAGGGATCCAATGAGTTTCCAGTTCAACGCTGTACTTGTATCTACGGATTTAAATAATGACTTGTGACGGATTTAAATTTCAAGAACGCTCAACTATAATTAATATAAAGTACTTAAATTTGTTCTCTTAAATGAGAATATATATAGTAAAAGCTAGAGAAGGTAATATATATATGTCAGATGATCATGTTCATTTGTAGTTAATCCAGGTATATGTTTTTGTCAAACTATGCTATGATAAGTACAAATTCAATTAGGACAAAAATGAAAGGATGTACGTTTTCACACATGCATTACATTTGCTTCACATAATAAATAAATTTCATTCGTAAGGAGGAAGACACTGAATTTAGGCATTTAGCTAGCTAGCTTTCCTGCCACCTGTAAAGATATCATGATAACTTTATAATCAAGATATATTCATTTCCCCGAATCCATCCTTATACACCGGCTTTAAGATATATGGTTTAGATTAACAAAGACAAGTGTTTTGATAATTGATGAACAAGCTAGCTTATTTACAATTGTGAACATAAGTTGATGGTTGTGGGCAATGTTATGCCTTTGGTTTGGGACACCTAGCTAGCTAGCCAGGCCAAGTTTGTCAAACAAAAATTGACATGATGAATAAAAATAAATATAAAATAATGAAAAAGAAAAAGAAAGGTGATGAAGGAAATTTAGACACCCCAACTCTTTTACGAAAACGACTGGAGGGTTTGTCTTACACGGCCATTATTACATTGCTTTATCCTTCCGATAAAAGAAAACGAAAATATTCCTGACAAAATTATTACTCGTTTTCAACTAAACGGAGAAAGAAAAGAAGCAAAAAAACAGATTATATCGACGGGTTGTGAACGCACATATATATCATTTGGTTTTTTTTTTTATTACAATACTGGAAGATGATGGATCTATTGGGCATATGGTGATGGCCCATGATGTTGACTACGTGACACTTGTAGGGCATCGTTAGTGTGGTGGTGGGGACACAATAAGTTTTGTACAAATTAAAGCATATGTGAATGATGATGACAAACATGAATATTATGAGGTTAAATTTTCATTGTTTCCATCTTGACACGTGTAGAAAAGATTGGTTCAATGTCACGTTCATATTACTTGCTGGCTACCACATATCCGTTTGGCGAAAGCAGCAATTTTTTGTGACTGAGGTCCACTTTTTTCGGTGTTTAGATATTTTACAACTAAATATTAGATTTCGTGTCAGCCATTGTTCGGGTCAGGTCATGCCGACGAACATAATTGTGACCTCTTGTTAATAATTAGGGGGTTTACCACTTCATCAGCTTCACTTTTAACACTATGGGGTCCAATTAATTATTCTTATGGGGTCCTTGAAATATTTAATATATCGGATCTATTAATTTTATAAAATAGATTGGAGTCTGGGAACTCCGACCCACTCTTTGTGGGTGCGCACTTGCATTTGGCTACCTTGGAATTTCATAGAGTCAAGTAAAAACTCAAGACCTGAACAACGTTACAACTATTAGCGAGATCATATATATTAGGGAAGGATTATTGTCCATATTGTCAGGGTAATTAGTTTTTTTTTTTTTTTTGAAACGTGACTTTCATTAGAAACCGCCGGCCCAAGACAGGCCGACACAAAACAACCAAACAATTACATATTTACAAAGGAACACCACTCACCCCACTCGATATCTTTAAATCTAGATCTTTTAGAAAACCAAAGAAAACCTAGAGCCTTAATTTCGCTTAAAATGCCTTCAATCTTGACCGGAATGTTTGAGAACCGAAGGTTGTTCCTAGCGCGCCAAATGCTCCAACACGTAATCATAATGATACCGTGTATAGCTTCTTTCTTTTTCTCCGACACTCTTAAATTCCTATGGCTATGGAGGAGATCCGGAATGGAAAACGCATAAATGGATGGAATTTTGCACCATGAAGAAACACCTTGCCATATTACCGCAGCTATGTTGCAGGAGATAAACACGTGCTCGACCGTCTCAACATCCGAACCACATAATTGACACGAGTCGTCCTCGATAGCTACGTTCCTTTTAGCTAATGCCGCACATGTCGGAAGTCTATCCATCTCGGCTCTCCAGACGTGAATATTACATTTCGCAGGCACCCAACGACACCATTCTAAAACAAATCTGTCCCCGACCGACTGATCCTTCTTGATCGCACTTTTAACAGCTTCCTCGGGAGATTTTAGTGTTGTCAGGGTAATTAGTTAGCCATGAGATCTCTATATATTGCTTGTCATTCATTGTAATTAAGATATACATAATAATACCATAAACACTTTTATGGTATTAGAGCATAGGTCTCAAAAACCCAAATACAGCCGTCGTGGCGTTCTAGTTGTTTTTCCGGCGAATCATGACAGGCAAAGAAGATACACCGTCTGGCTCTTTGATTACGAGCGAGCATAAACATCTCCAACATGTCTACTCCGTCACAAACATACAAAATAAAGTTCATACCCTAGACAGTGAAAAGGTCATTTACACAGCATGGGTTTAAATCTACAAGCTTCAAGCATAGGGATATGAAGTTCTAAAACACATTGACGGTACCGGACCTCCGGCCGAAACTAAAGAGAGTTACGACTCTTGGTCTAAAATTGATTCGATCGTCCTATAGTGGATCCATGGAATGCTTTCTGACGACCTTCTGAGCTGAATTTTGGAGGACCAAAAAACCGTCCAACAAGCCTGGAACAAACTTCAGGCGATCGTTTAGAATAATAAAAACTCCCGTGCTTCTCTATTACAGGCCTTCACAAGTAACACGTTATCTTCTTGTTCATCTTTAAATGATTATTTTCATAAATTGAAAGACATATCAGAACAACTCAAAGACGTAGATCAACCGGTCACGGAATCGCGGTTAGTCTTGCAGATGGTTCAGGGCCTTCAACCGGAATACAACACCACCACATCTTTCATTAATCAATTTAACACCTCTTGGGATGATGCATGTTATATGATTGAAAGAGAGCAACGCCAACAAATAGACGTCAACAACTTTCGGCTCTTGCCGCCCCTTGCAACAAGACTCCAACTCCGACTCCCACTGCTAGTGTTCCACAGCCACCCCTTCGGCGCACCTAGGTCAGCCGTTTGACTCATTTCAATCTCGGCAAAATTATAGAGGTCGGGAACGTGGCAGCCGTGGACATGGCCGGAATAATCAAGGTTACTACCAACAATAGGCATGGGCGAATTCTGGTTATCCTCAACCTGCTGCTGCAAATCAAAGCCCACAAAGTCAAGGGTATAGCTCGTGGCCCACGTCACCTCCTTGCCCTCATCCAACCCAGTCACCGTGGACTGCTAATTGGGCCAGGCCCAATATACCTTCACCGCAGCAGCAACCACCCTAGTCATATTACATCAACTTCGGCCCAACACCACCTCCTGGTTTTGGCTTCTAGGCCCAGCAGCAACCACCACCGAACTGCTCAGCACATCGTGGCCAGTCTAACATCAACCATCTGAACCCGATAGAACTTGGTGCCACCCTCCACACACTTTCCTTCAACCAACAGGATCCGCAATGGTACATGGATTTAGATGCGTCGTCTCAGTTAGCATAACACTACTACTCCTTTACGTACAACTATTATTACTAACACATTTGTGGGTAATGCTCAACCTTTGCCAATCACGGGTACCAGTAGCAGTTTTTGCATTGTAGTTAATAAAACCTTTAAACTCAACAACATACTTTATGCACCCAATGTCGTTAAAAACCTCCTTTCTGTTAGAAAATTTACCGATGATAACCATGTTTCTATTGAATTTGACCCTAATGGTTTTACGTTGAAGGACCTCAAGACGGGATAACTGTCACACCCCAACCGATGACGGAAACATCGGGGCGCGACACTGAGCGAAACAGATTGTCCAAGAGAAATCCATAACAACTAACATTACAGAATATTTAACGTTAAGTCCCATACCAAACATATTCAGTAAAATAATTATTACAGACATATTATCCCAAAAACAAATAAACTGTTCCGACAACTCGGATTTAAAGTGCTTGTTTCTAGACTCCATCCTAGCTCAATTCCAATCAAATAGCAAGCATAGCATCCTAAGCACTTGCCACATACGTAAAAATAAAGGTCAATACACATAGTGTAAAGGTGAGCATACAAGTTTGATAGTATAATAGAGTTCGAAATCGTTTACGCATAACCAACATGTAACATGTAGCAGAGTGAAAGCTAGTAGGTTATCGACAGAGAAATATGCACAGACGTGACTGCGAGTTGTAGAATTCGCAACACCTATCCCCACTGAGACACGTGAAGTAAAGCCCTTAACAACCCCTGTCCACGACAGGTGCTGAGTCCAAACTATAGTACTATCGTTGCAAAGGTGTCAGGAAACAATCACTGTGTTAACATAACATACAAGCATTCATCGAATAACACGTAACATGCAATAACAGTCAGCGTATAAATAGTGTTTGCGTTGTGTGTTGATTGTGATTTGAATAAGTAACGTATGTAACACCCAAAAGTGCGTAAAGCAAAAAGGGATCGAGTATACTCACAGATTGTGTTTAAGTAAATAAACACTTTCTTGGATTGAAGGGAGCACTGAGATATTAGCCTGAACAGTTAACGATAGCATAAGCGAAGAACGACGTGATAAACGGTGCAAGGTGATCAAGTGTTGGATGGCAATCCGATCGGTTGGCCATTCGATCGGATGTCAATCCGTTCGGATGGTAATCAGATCGGATGGCCATTCGGTAGGATTGACATTCGATTGGAAAGGATGTGTTTGTGTATGATGGCTTTGAAGTTTTCATTATAGCATTTTGAAAACAGAGAAGTATCTCTACCTTTCAGGTCATCGATCGAACAATCGTTCGATTGGATAGCGATCCGATTGGCAGGACACTTAGTGAGAACAAGTTCACAACAGGATTGTCACTCAATTGAATAGCAATCCGATCGGATGGCAATCCGTTAGAAACTGATGTTCTTTGAGAATTACGAAAATGATCAAGTGTTGAAGTCCAAATGTCAACCAATCGGATGGTCGTTCGATCGGATGGCAATCCGATCGGATGGCAATCCGTTCGGCATTCAGTTGGTTTGAAATTTGAAAAGTAGACTAAGTATGGAAACTCAAGTGCAATTCCGATCGGATTGCGGTTCGATCGGATGGCAATCCGATCGGACGGCAATTCGTCCCAATGAATCTGATCGTCTTGACTTGATTATTTTCAAAAGTCTGCGGTTTGATCGAGACGGTATGATTTCGTGCTAATCAACGGAACCTCAGCAAGTCCCAAGTCGTTCGATCGAACAGGAATCACCCTAATCCAACCAGTTGACTGTTCCTTGACGGTTGTTCATGTTTATCCCGAAATCGGTTGTCTCTTTGATAGGAACTGACGTGATGTCGTGGTCACAATCAAATTTAATCCAAATACAACTAAGTAGATAGCGGTAAGTGGGTATCGAACACAGGGAGTTTGTGGAATGTGTGTTATTTGAAGATTTATCTAAGTTACCTAAAATTAAACTAATTGCAATAAAAAGTAAATTCAAAGAGTTGGTTTGATTGGATTGGTTTTAAAAACTAAGAATACGAATTAAATTGCAAGAGAAAAGTTTGGTTGTAAGCAAATTAGAGACAAATGACCATCCTAAATTTCCGGTTTGTTTCGACATTCATATTATCATTCCACTAGAAAGAACTACATAGACATAGCTCATGCGTGATTACTTGCAGTGATGAAAGGGAACTAAGTACTCAGATTCCTAGAACGTGAGGTTGTTACCCGATGATCAATCAACCCTTACCCAATCCTAATTCTACCCATGATATCTCGATTGCCAACGGCACCAAGAACGTATGGTTTCAAACTAGATTAACATAAGAATTAAAAAGTTACTAACAAACAATCACACACCATAACAAACCAACCATAAAGATAAGGATTGCTATTCTAGAAATTAGGAAATCAAATACAAAATGTCTCAAGCAAACCTTCAATCTAGGACGATCATAAAGTGTTTAGCCACGCATGGCTTGAAGCAACATCTTAACAAGAGTTTCAATGTTCATATGTATCAAAGCACACCAAACTAATGATTCGGATAATATTTTCTTGCCCAAAAGTCTCTAACTAGCTTCCAATCTCGAGTTCCAAGCAGGTGTATGTAACCGAAAACCAATCGTTTCCCCCCAAAAGTCATTGGTAACCGAATCCAAAATGAAAAGACATCTTCAAACTCCATCATCAAAAGGCCATTCAATGCGATAAGTTACATATGCTCCCACTATTGCCGTCGATGATGATCATATATTAATGTTTCTTAAAGTTGTGTTTAATGTGTTGTGATATGTTCCAAGGTCCACGTGAAGGCTTCCACAAGCCGCCAAAATAACAAAACCCTCCAAGGTCTGCCACTTCACATGTGCGGCCCAATTGATCCCATAAGTGCACGTGATGTTGTATTGTTGAGATGTGTGGGTTGAGAGTAATGATGATGATCTTGACTTCCTCAAAACCTTGCATATGATGGCTGCCTCATTTATTGATGATGTGTGATATTTGTTTGTGGGACTTTTGTTTATACCTGCCAAGTCCACGTGACTTACTCTATCACACAACTAAAGTCTACGTGACTTTTAGTGATGTTGACATCGATCCCCTAAAGTCAATGTTGATGATGATGTTTTATGTTTGCCCTTGGTCTTCATATGATGTACCTGTTCACGTGATTTCAAGCTGCCAAACATCTCCAAAGCCAAGCCCACATGTGCGGCCCACTATGGTGCCACAAGTCCATCTCACAAGGCAGCCATGATGATTTGATGTTAACAACCCAAAGTCCAAGATGTCCGCATATAGATATGGCGGCCCAATCAAAGAAGTCGGCCCATGTCAAAGTCTGATGTTCCTGTGTTGAAGTCTGTGCCAAAACAGAAGTCCCCAAATTCAATATTCCCTCCTGTCACGTGCGTGTGTATATATCTCGATGAAAGATGATGTGATGTTAATGAAAAGTCAAAACCCTCAAGCAATGTTCACGTGAATATGGTTCTTTGTGCCGCCCCCACAAGTCAGTGTGTATATCCAGCCCAAGTCTTTTTTTCTTTTATTTTGTTCATGTGCGTGAGATGATGATGATTATTTCTTGACTTTTGTATCCCTCACGTGCATATGGCCCCTTCACTTGTTGTTGATTATTAGATTAATAATAATCCAACGTCATGCCTTCATGAAAAGATCTGCCAAAATCTGTGTGTGTATATCACATTGATAATGATATGATGTTGACTAAAACCCATGTGCATGTGATGTTTGTCTATTCCCACAGATTTATGGATAGGATTAACATTGTCATCATGACCTTCTTGTGTGCGTGTGTACCTGCCGCTGCCATACATATTCAACCGTAGCCTACGGTTCCAATTTAACCGAATTAAGCGATTTACCTGTAAAACACACGAACACTCGTAGTTATCACATTCACGATAAATAACCGTGTAAAATATGGGATATGCACGTATTTAGCTTATTTAAGGGTTGTCCTAAGGACCACCCGTCAGGAACCAGATCTCAGACCGATACTTCACTAAGAAAAGAGTAGAAGACCTGAACGAGCTCTGATTCTATCGGTTTTGAGTGCAATGAGTGTAAAAGAGTTGAAAGAAAGTTGAAAAAAGTATCTTTTAATCCTTTTAACCTTGAAAATGTTTAGATCTATGCGAAATCGTTGTTTAATCATGTGGAAATCCTTCAGATCTGAGTTGTTCTTGGTGGAATGAGGCCAAAACTTGAAGTTCATAAGAACTCCATGATGACATCACCCTAGAACACCTCAAATCCGTTGATTTCACGGTTAAAAGTTTAGATTCAAAGGTGAAAATGATGAAGAAGTACGTGTAGATCCTGGAAGTACAAGATTTAGGTTGAAAACTTACAAGAATCGCGAGAAATCGAGAGAAAAGAGGTCTGGAACACTGCTGGTCGAATGAGGGAGCTGTCACATCACAAATGATGTGACAGGGGGTATTTATAGGTTGCCAAAAAGGGAAAGTGCACAAGTGTCGGTATAGGATGCACCGATCGGATGACACTCCGATCGGATGGCAATCCGATCGGATGGCAATCCGATCGGCCATCCGAGTGGTCGTTCGATCGAGTGGTCGTTTGATCGGGTGGCTCCGGCGAGTTGGTTTTCGGCGTTTCGTTTCGCGTGTTGAGCATTGCGATGCATTAAAGTGAGCGTAGATTGAGCGATGCGATAGATGAATAATAATCACACCAATACTATATCTAACATACAATCATCATAAATACTTGCGTTTAGCGTTTGCGATTCTATTGCGTTGCGATAGAGTTGCGATTGCGTTTTGATTAATCACCACAAACATAAAGTAAACATGCACAAGTAACACATAAATAGCACACACACGTGTTGCGAATGCGATAAGCGATAAAGCGATAAAACATGCGATAAAACCTCGATTATTCACAGGTACTCCACATAATATAACTAAAGTGATTAAAATAACAGATTCGACTACAAGTCAAGAAAGTCAAATCAGTAGTTAGGCAAGGAGTGACATATCACAATTAGCAATCTTTCTTCCTTTGACTTTAACCTTGACTTTGACTTTGACTTTCGTAACACGGGGTGTTACAACCTCCCCTACTTAAGGGAATTTCGTCCCGAAATTAGGCTTTAGCTGTAACAAACAACTGCGGGTACTTCGCCTTCATGTCGCTTTCGATTTCCCAGGTGAACTCTGCACCTCGTTTGCCTTCCCAGCGAACCTTCACAATGGGAATGTGTGAGCGCCTGAGCTTCTTGGTTTCTCGGTCCATGATCTCGACAGGCTTCTCCACGAAGTGTAATGTTTCGTCCACTTGTAGATCCTCTAGTGGAACTTGTAAATCCTGCTCGGCCAGACACTTTCTGATGTTCGAAACGTGGAAAGTCGGGTGGACGTTGCTAAGTTCCTCCGGTAGTTTGAGTCTGTAGGCCACTTTGTCGATCCTTTCCAGAATCTTAAAGGGTCCAACATATCGAGGTGCGAGCTTTCCTTTCTTGCCGAATCTGATCACACCCTTCCAAGGTGATACCTTTAGGAATACGTGATCGCAAACGTCAAATTCAAGGGGCTTGCGTCGTCTATCAGCGTAACTTTTCTGACGACTCCGAGCTTTCAGCAGATTGTCTCGAATTTGGAGGATTTTGTTAGTCGTTTCTTGCAACAGCCCGGGACCGGTTATTTGCTTGACTCTGATCTCGTGCCATACAATAAATGATCGGCATCTTCTTCCATTTAATGCCTCAAACGGTGCCATTTGAATGCTAGAATGATAACTGTTATTGTACGAGAATTCGACTAAAGGTAAGTATGCGTCCCAATTACCACCGAAATCTATGACACACGAGCGAAGCATGTCTTCAAGGGTACGAATCGTTCTTTCAGTCTGATCGTCGGTTTGGGGATGGAAAGCGGTACTTAGATTTAAAGTAGTACCGAGAGAAGATTGAAACGTTTCCCAAAGACGCGAGGTAAACCGACCATCGCGGTCAGAGATGATGTCGTGAGGCGTCCCATGTCGACATATGATCTCGTCGGTGTAGATTGTCACACCCCCAAAATCCACCATGCGGGGTATCACCGCTTGGAGACGTGACATGACCAGGATCGAGCCACCAATCATACTGAACAACGTACTTAAGTAGATAAAGACAATCACAATACGATTGGTGACCAAAAGCTAGTTAACCGAGTTTTTAATTTAGACAGCGGAAGCATAAACGTAAAGTTCAAAACATAAGTTCGCAGTTCATAAGTTTAAAGTCCAACACATAGGTTTAATAAGTTCATAATGTTTTAAACGTTAAACACTGGACATAGCCGTCCGCACACCACAACGACTCCTTCCTCGTGCAAGCTCCAAATGTTTAGCGACCTGTAAGGCATGTAACAACGAGTCAACAACAAAGTTGAGTGAATTCATAGTTGGTTGTTTAGTTATAGCATTCGTTTCGTAAATCATCTGTTCGTTTTGAAAACCATGTATCGTATAAGTTTGCATCGCGGTCTTTCTGACATGTTTGCGAAGATTAGTGGGGGTTTCCCATGTGTTACTAGACCACGCGTATCGACTGCTACGAAAATATAAGAGGTGCCCTAAGTCAATGTCTATCAGCATTGACCCTTTGCCCATAGTCCATTAGTACACGCCCGTCCGACTGGCACGGTGTGAGGTTTGTTAAACCTAATAGCGCTATTAACTAATGACCCGCTCGCCATAGGCCTCGGCGATTAAGTCGATAATTGAGGGACTTAAAGTGATAGAGTTGATGGTCTTATGATCGTGTACGTAGGTTTTACGTACGTGCCCTTCAATCCGAGGACAGTAGTAAGTATGAGTGTACGTAGGTTTTACGTACGTGCCCTTCAATCCGAGGACAGTAAAAAGTAGTTTAATAGTAATGATAGTACAAGTAGTTATTCAATCTCATTCCCAACCCCTGGGAATCTCATGCCTTAGAAAGAGTGTGAACTCACCTTGGTTGCTCGGTTTGACTCTCAATTATAGCTAATAGTCGAGGTCGGTCAATCATGTCCTAGTATGATTACCACTTAGTTTATTAGTGATTTCAAATAGGACACAAAGTTCCTACACGTATCTATCACATAACATGCATCACTTTAACGGTTCATGCCCATATAACCTTCCCATCTATTCCCCACTCATAGACAAACATACAACATTGCACATAACACTTTTATTGACATGTAACATGTTCTATCATTCTCGGATAACCTACTCAACATTTAGACACGCAAATCACTCCTTATGTCGTTTCAGCTTTATTAATCCAAAACTGGACTGTTTTCGAGCATTTTAATAAAATAGTTAACCTTTTCCAAAAATTCTCAAATTTTTACAGAAGGTCATATATAACCCACGATTTGTTGTGTAAAAATTTCGGATATCAGTTCATTACCAATTTTGTATAAAAATTCTTTTACTCGACTGCAATCAGATTTGATACTTTCTGATTGCAGTTTTACGGAAAAATTCACTAAAAATCAATCGTAAGTCGGATCGTCGAAATTCCAGTTGGAGGGTCACAAAAACAACCGTGACTATCTACGGTAAAAATTCCATGAGCTGACTCTGCTCAGGTTTTAAGTTTGGACTCTGATTACAACACACTTTTTCAGCAGAAATATTTCAGCTTTGAGCTGCTGTCTAAAATAATACTTTAAAAATAGTAAACGACCTCGGAAAATTGCGATTCCAGTTCCATTTGTTCAGATATTCAAAATTACACAATTTAGACTCCAGAACTTAAATTTTTCGATCAAAGATGAACCCGTTACAGCCTGTTGAAGCAGGCTGGAAATTTCAATCAGCAAGCTGTTTATATGTAGAAGTGACTAAAAACGCATAATCAAAGACTCTAACCATGGTGTATCGAAGGATAAATGTTCAAACATCATGCATGCATTTACCAAACCCAAACTAACCAGATTTCATCTTCAAACAAACTTTTTATGTAGGGTTTTTATGCAGAATTTTATGTTCATATAATTAGTGTTTAAACTTTTGTGTGTGTCATAAACATTCAACAAATCGTAACAAGAATCAAGGTGGAACAAGAGTATGAAGGGACTTACTACTAGCACAAGGCTAGGGTAGTAATCTTAGGATGAGATGATGGTGAAAAGTTGGTGACAAAGCTTGAATCAAACTTCCTTGAAAGCCCTTCAATCTTACACTTCTATGGATGAACTTCAACCTTTGAATGAGAGCTTTTAGTGGAAGAAATGGAGATGGTGAAGAATGATGGTGGTGATTTCGGTTATGAGAGAGGGGGGGGGGGTATGTGAGCCGAAATATAGAGAGAGGAGATAGGGGATTGAGTGCAAGCTTTGAAGTAATGATGATCATCATCTTGGAAATGCACCCTACTAATCCTAGGGTAATCATACCCAACTTTTGGCCAATAGAAACAAGATCCACTTTACACAAAATCTAAACAAAATATCTTTAATAATTTGGGCAGATTTTCGGTTGGGGGGGGGGGGTAAAGTGTAAATTTTTGTTAATTAATAGGTATTAAGTTAGAAGGTTAAGGGTATTTACAAGTATAGTGGGTGTATGTCATGTTTACATGGTGCATGGGGATTTTTGTGACCATAAATAATTAAGAAAGATAAAATAATATTTCTGAAAATATTTTAGTGTCCCGGAAAATGTCTGGTTGTTCGGTTACGTATCGTTCCGTTAAAGTGTTTAATTTCACCGTATAGCGTCTTATACATATATTTTTGTGACGAAATTTATTCCTAACACACAGGAAAATATACCGGACTATTTAGTAACTTTATAGTATACTACTAGTATGCTAACACGCACATGTAAGTATAACACAGTAATCAGAGAGCAGTTAAATGATTCAGCACAGTCATCAAGTACTTTTATTATCATTAATAAACTGTATGGTTACATGCAAATTTGAGGGTTGTCACATTCTCCCCCTGTTAAGAGAATTTCGTCCCGAAATTTAGTGCGTAGTTACTGAGGAAGCTAGTTAAGTTGCGGTGTTTACTCGTTTTCCTGGGGTGTCACATCATCCCCCCGTTGATTTGGAATTTCGTCCCGAAATTCTGCAGTAGCTTCAGCCTCAGTAGTGGTTGCACTGTTTCCGAACAACTGGGGATATCTGAGTTTCATTTGGTCTTCTCGTTCCCAGGTATACTCTGGGCCACGACGAGCATTCCAACGAACTCGGACCAGAGGTATCCTGGTATGCTTGAGGATCTTAACATCTCGATCCGTAATCTCTACAGGTTCCTCGACGAATCGCAGCTGGTCGTCGATAGTGAGTTCCTTCAGAGGAACTATGAGGGTCTCATCTGACAGACACTTCTTCAGATTCGACACATGGAAAACATTGTGAACTCCGCTGAGTTCTTCAGGTAGATTCAACCTGTAGGTGACTTTGCCAATTTTCTCAATGACTTCGAAGGGTCCGACATAACGCGGATTGAGTTTGCCTCGTTTGCTAAAGCGGACTACACCTTTCCAAGGTGAGACTTTGAGTAGCACTCGATCCCCAACCTAGAGCTCGAGTGGTTTTCTTCCCTTATCAGCATAACTTTTCTGACGGTCACGAGCTGCCGCCATTCGCTGTCGTATCTGAGCAATTCTCTCGGTGGTGTCTACCACATGTTCTGGGCCAGTGATTTGGCTATCACCAACTTCTGCCCAACAGAGAGGTGATCGGCATTTGCGTCCGTATAATGCCTCAAACGGAGCGGCTTGGATGCTGGTGTGGTAGCTGTTGTTGTATGAAAACTCCACCAGCGGGAGGTGCCTTTCCCAGCCATTACCAAAATCGATTACACATGCCCTAAGCATGTCTTCAAGGGTTTGGATGGTGCGTTCAGATTGCCCATCCGTCTGCGGGTGATAAGCGGTGCTCATATCTAAATGTGAGCCAAAGGACTTGTGCATTGCTTGCCACATTTCAGAAGTAAAACGTGCGTCACGATCAGATATAATAGAGGTTGGCACTCCGTGCCTTGATACCACTTCCTTTAGATAAATGTCTGCAAGAGTAGAAAACTTATCCGTTTCTTTGATAGCCAGAAAATGTGCAGACTTGGTCAGTCGATCTACGATCACCCAAATAGTATCGTTTCCGCGTTGAGATCTGGGCAGGCCGGTCACGAAATCCATGGAAATTTGCTCCCATTTCCATTTCGGGATCTCCGGTTGTTGAAGTAGGCCTGATGGTTTCTGATATTCAGACTTGACTCTCGCACAAGTCAAGCACTTGCTGACGTAGGTTGCTATGTGGGCTTTCATGCCAGGCCACCAGTATGTGGTCTTTAAGTCGTGGTACATCTTATCCGAACCAGGATGTACTGAATAACGAGACTTATGTGCTTCATCCATCACAAGCTCGCGTAGGTTTCCATACAGTGGGACCCAGATGCGCCCTGTTACATAGTAAGCACCGCCTTCCTTTTGTTCTAGCCGCTGCCTCGATCCTCGTAGGGACTCAGCCCTGATGTTCTCTGCTTTCAATGCTTCAACCTGAGCATCACGAATCTGAGCGGGAAGGTTAGATTGGATGGTAAGCTGTAGAGCACGTACACGCCTAGGTATGGTATCCTTTCGACTTAGGGCGTCAGCCACAACATTGGCTTTGCCCGGATGATACTTGATTGCGCATTCATAATCGTTCAAGAGCTCAACCCATCGGCGTTGACGCATGTTTAACTCCTTTTGTTTGAAGATATGCTCGAGACTCCTGTGATCGGTGTAAATGGTGCACTTGGTACCGTACAGGTAATGTCTCCATATCTTAAGAGCGAAAACAACTGCTCCCAGCTCCAGATCGTGAGTAGTGTAGTTTCTTTCGTGAACTTTAAGTTGGCGCGATGCGTAGGCAATGACCTTGTCACGTTGCATCAATACGCAACCAAGTCCTTGGATGGAAGCGTCGCAATAAACCACGAAATCATCGGTGCCTTCGGGCAATGAGAGGATAGGCGCGCTACAAAGTCTATCCTTTAGATGTTGAAATGCGGACTCTTGTGCATCACCCCAACGATAGATGACGCCCTTCTGAGTCAGTGAAGTGAGAGGTTGCGCAATCTTGGAGAAATCTTTGATAAACCTTCTGTAATATCCTGCCAAACCCAAGAGTTGGCAGATTTCTTTTGGTGTGCGGGGGGCAGGCCAATTCTTGATTGAGTCAACCTTCGATGGATCAACATGAATCCCATCCTTGTTTACCACATGGCCTAGAAAGTGGACTTCGCGAAGCCAGAAGTCACATTTTGAAAACTTGGCATACAATTGCTCTTTTCGAAGAAGTTCCAACATAAGTCGTAGATGCTGCTCGTGTTCCTCCTGACTCTTAGAATAGATCAGGATATCGTCGATGAACACAATAACGAACTTATCCAGGTAGGGCTTGCACACTCGGTTCATGAGATCCATGAAGACCGCTGGTGCATTCGTCAGCCCGAATGGCATAACCAGAAACTCGTAATGGCCGTAACGAGTTCTGAATGCTGTTTTGGAGACGTCCTCATCTCGGACCCTCAGCTGATGGTATCCTGATCTTAAGTCAATCTTGGAGTAATAGCTCGACCCTTGCAACTGGTCGAACAAGTCGTCAATACGTGGAAGAGGATAACAATTCTTCACAGTCACCTTGTTGAGTTCGCGGTAGTCAATACACATCCTGAAGGTACCATCTTTCTTCTTTACGAACAAGACTGGAGCTCCCCAGGGCGAAGAGCTAGGACGAATAAAACCTTTTTCCAAGAGTTCTTGTAGTTGTGTGGACAGTTCTTCGAGTTCTGATGGAGCTAGACGATATGGTGCTCGAGCTACTGGTGCTGCTCCAGGAGCTAGCTTGATTTGAAATTCAACTTGGCGGTGAGGCGGAAGACCAGGCAATTCCTCAGGAAATACCTCAGGAAAATCGCGCACAATAGGAATGTCTTCAATTCTCTTCACTTCCGTGGATGTGTCAGTGACGAGTGCTAGAATGGCAGTGTGGCCCTTTCGTAGACATTTCTGGGCCTTAAGGAAAGAGATGATGCCTTCGACAGCACCGCTCTTGTCGCCACGAATCACAAGAGGGTCTTCACCAGATCGAGGAATGCGGATGATTTTCTCCCTGCAAACAATCTCCGCTTGATAACGAGATAGCCAATCCATTCCTATAACGACGTCGAAACTTCCCAGTGTAATAGGAACAAGATCGATAGGGAGAGTCTGACCAGCTAAGACGAGGTTACAACCTTTAACTACGTGTGTGGCTTCAAGACTTTTACCATTTGCTAGCTCTACCGAGTGTTTGGTGTTCAAAAGTGTTGGAGTGCGCTTAAGCATTTGGCTAACTTTTAAGGACACATAACTAGTATCGGCACCCGAATCGAATAAAACAGTAACAAAGAAGTCATCCAGAAGAAACTTACCCATGACAACGTTGGGATCGTTCCTTGCATCACCCTGACCAATCACGAAAGCACGACCTCTTGCTCCATTACCATTGTTGTTACCCCCGTTGTTACCTCCATTGTTGTTTTCGTTTCCCTGGTTGTTGTTGTTGTTCTGATTCTGGTTAAGCTGGGGACAGTTCTTCTTAAAGTGGCCTTCAGCGCCACACTGAAAGCATCCCCTGTTGCCCTGTTGCTGTTGCTGATGGTTCTGTGGGGCTTGTTGTTGTTGGCGATTCTGATTCGCAGGACGCGGGCTCCTGCAATCCCTAGCTTCATGACCCAACTTGTGACATCTCTGACAACGACCTTTGTTGCACTGACCACTATGGTGTCTGTTACATTTGTTGCACTTTGGGTGGTTTCCTCGATACCCACCCTGTCCTTGATTACCGGAGGATTGCTGACCCGGACTCTGGTAGTCGTCAGTCCTTCGCTGCTGAGACTGACCCGAAGCAGAACCCTTACTGGAGTTTCCATCCCATTTTCGCTTGTTGTCGGTAAGTACATCAGAAGTAGCTGTAGCACTGATACGTTTAGGTAGCCTGTTTTGCTCCACCGCCTGGTCGGTGAGACGATGAGCCAACTTGATAATTTGCTGAATGGTACCCAGGTTGGCTGAAGTTACGTGACTTTGAATTGCTGGTGCAAGGCCCTTGAGGTACAGCTCAATTCGTTTGATGGGAGGGTCCACCATAGTTGGACACAGGATGGCCAGCTCGTTTGACCTCTTAGTATACGCCTCAATCTCAGACCCCGTCATCTTCAGATTGTAAAATTCCACTTCTAGCTTGTGGATGTCATCCCGACTACAGTACTCCTCCTTGATCAGTTCTTTAAAACCATACCAGGGTGTGGCATTAGCAACTGCCAGTCCTAGTAGTTGAACCTGTGCCTTCCACCAGGTTAACGCAGCTCCTTCAAGTGTTCCGGTAGCATATTTCACCCTACGGTCTTCGGGGCATTCGCACATCTCGAAAACTGACTCAAGTTTTTCAAACCAGTGAAGAAGGCCCACTGCTCCTTCGGTGCCACTAAAAGTAGTAGGTCGGCAGTCCATGAATGTTTTGAATGTGCACACAGGAGGCTGAGCATGTTGACCTCCTGCAGGGACAGCTGCGAGTGCCTCAGCAACTTGTTCGTTGATCAAAGCCGTCAGCTGGGCTTGGGTTAGGTTCAAACGTCCACTCATGATCTTCACAACGAAATAACGTAGGTGGGAAAAAGTGCCGCGAAGGTGCGTAAGTGTGGGACGATAGTAGAGAGTAAGCACGCAAGGTTCAATTACCACATTATCTAATGCACAGTGAGAACTATCTAACCGACAATATAACATAAATCATACCACTTATGGTGTCGAGTCTTGCACGTGGAGCGAAGCGTCGTTGTGGATCATTGAGCACTGTACAGGTTATAGTCTTTTTTTTTTTTATCAAAAAGCTTTCCCCTTTTTAAAAACCAAGTTCACTATAACCAATGGCTCTGATACCAATCTGTCACACCCCCAAAATCCACCATGCGGGGTATCACCGCTTGGAGACGTGACATGACCAGGATCGAGCTACCAATCATACTGAACAACGTACTTAAGTAGATAAAGACAATCACAATACGATTGGTGACCAAAAGCTAGTTAACCGAGTTTTTAATTTAGACAGCGGAAGCATAAACGTAAAGTTCAAAACATAAGTTCGCAGTTCATAAGTTTAAAGTCCAACACATAGGTTTAATAAGTTCATAATGTTTTAAACGTTAAACACTGGACATAGCCGTCCGCACACCACAACGACTCCTTCCTCGTGCAAGCTCCAAATGTTTAGCGACCTGTAAGGCATGTAACAACGAGTCAACAACAAAGTTGAGTGAATTCATAGTTGGTTGTTTAGTTATAGCATTCGTTTCGTAAATCATCTGTTCGTTTTGAAAACCATGTATCGTATAAGTTTGCATCGCGGTCTTTCTGACATGTTTGCGAAGATTAGTGGGGGTTTCCCATGTGTTACTAGACCACGCGTATCGACTGCTACGAAAATATAAGAGGTGCCCTAAGTCAATGTCTATCAGCATTGACCCTTTGCCCATAGTCCATTAGTACACGCCCGTCCGACTGGCACGGTGTGAGGTTTGTTAAACCTAATAGCGCTATTAACTAATGACCCGCTCGCCATAGGCCTCGGCGATTAAGTCGATAATTGAGGGACTTAAAGTGATAGAGTTGATGGTCTTATGATCGTGTACGTAGGTTTTACGTACGTGCCCTTCAATCCGAGGACAGTAATAAGTATGAGTGTACGTAGGTTTTACGTACGTGCCCTTCAATCCGAGGACAGTAAAAAGTAGTTTAATAGTAATGATAGTACAAGTAGTTATTCAATCCCATTCCCAACCCCTGGGAATCCCATGCCTTAGAAAGAGTGTGAACTCACCTTGGTTGCTCGGTTTGACTCTCAATTATAGCTAATAGTCGAGGTCGGTCAATCACGTCCTAGTATGATTACCACTTAGTTTATTAGTGATTTCAAATAGGACACAAAGTTCCTACACGTATCTATCACATAACATGCATCACTTTAACGGTTCATGCCCATATAACATTCCCATCTATTCCCCACTCATAGACAAACATACAACATTGCACATAACACTTTTATTGACATGTAACATGTTCTATCATTCTCGGATAACCTACTCAACATTTAGACACGCAAATCACTCCTTATGTCGTTTCAGCTTTATTAATCCAAAACTGGACTGTTTTCGAGCATTTTAATAAAATAGTTAACCTTTTTCCAAAAATTCTCAAATTTTTACAGAAGGTCATATATAACCCACGATTTGTTGTGTAAAAATTTCGGATATCAGTTCATTACCAATTTTGTATAAAAATTCTTTTACTCGACTGCAATCAGATTTGATACTTTCTGATTGCAGTTTTACGGAAAAATTCACTAAAAATCAATCGTAAGTCGGATTGTCGAAATTCCAGTTGGAGGGTCACAAAAACAACCGTGACTATCTACGGTAAAAACTCCATGAGCTGACTCTGCTCAGGTTTTAAGTTTGGACTCTGATTACAACACACTTTTTCAGCAGAAATATTTGGACTGTTTTCGAGCATTTTAATAAAATAGTTAACCTTTTTCCAAAAATTCTCAAATTTTTACAGAAGGTCATATATAACCCACGATTTGTTGTGTAAAAATTTCGGATATCAGTTCATTACCAATTTTGTATAAAAATTCTTTTACTCGACTGCAATCAGATTTGATACTTTCTGATTGCAGTTTTACGGAAAAATTCACTAAAAATCAATCGTAAGTCGGATCGTCGAAATTCCAGTTGGAGGGTCACAAAAACAACCGTGACTATCTACGGTAAAAATTCCATGAGCTGACTCTGCTCAGGTTTTAAGTTTGGACTCTGATTACAACACACTTTTTCAGCAGAAATATTTCAGCTTTGAGCTGCTGTCTAAAATAATACTTTAAAAATAGTAAACGACCTCGGAAAATTGCGATTCCAGTTCCATTTGTTCAGATATTCAAAATTACACAATTTAGACTCCAGAACTTAAATTTTTCGATCAAAGATGAACCCGTTACAGCCTGTTGAAGCAGGCTGGAAATTTCAATCAGCAAGCTGTTTATATGTAGAAGTGACTAAAAACGCATAATCAAAGACTCTAACCATGGTGTATCGAAGGATAAATGTTCAAACATCATGCATGCATTTACCAAACCCAAACTAACCAGATTTCATCTTCAAACAAACTTTTTATGTAGGGTTTTTATGCAGAATTTTATGTTCATATAATTAGTGTTTAAACTTTTGTGTGTGTCATAAACATTCAACAAATCGTAACAAGAATCAAGGTGGAACAAGAGTATGAAGGGACTTACTACTAGCACAAGGCTAGGGTAGTAATCTTAGGATGAGATGATGGTGAAAAGTTGGTGACAAAGCTTGAATCAAACTTCCTTGAAAGCCCTTCAATCTTACACTTCTATGGATGAACTTCAACCTTTGAATGAGAGCTTTTAGTGGAAGAAATGGAGATGGTGAAGAATGATGGTGGTGATTTCGGTTATGAGAGAGGGGGGGGGGGGGGTATGTGAGCCGAAATATAGAGAGAGGAGATAGGGGATTGAGTGCAAGCTTTGAAGTAATGATGATCATCATCTTGGAAATGCACCCTACTAATCCTAGGGTAATCATACCCAACTTTTGGCCAATAGAAACAAGATCCACTTTACACAAAATCTAAACAAAATATCTTTAATAATTTGGGCAGATTTTCGGTTGGGGGGGGGGGTAAAGTGTAAATTTTTGTTAATTAATAGGTATTAAGTTAGAAGGTTAAGGGTATTTACAAGTATAGTGGGTGTATGTCATGTTTACATGGTGCATGGGGATTTTTGTGACCATAAATAATTAAGAAAGATAAAATAATATTTCTGAAAATATTTTAGTGTCCCGGAAAATGTCTGGTTGTTCGGTTACGTATCGTTCCGTTAAAGCGTTTAATTTCACCGTATAGCGTCTTATACATATATTTTTGTGACGAAATTTATTCCTAACACACAGGAAAATATACCGGACTATTTAGTAACTTTATAGTATACTACTAGTATGCTAACACGCACATGTAAGTATAACACAGTAATCAGAGAGCAGTTAAATGATTCAGCACAGTCATCAAGTACTTTTATTATCATTAATAAACTGTATGGTTACATGCAAATTTGAGGGTTGTCACATAGATTCGAGCTAATTTTTCCACCTTATAGTCTTCTCGTATCGGCAGAAAATGAGCAGATTTAGTCAAACGGTCAACGACAACCCAGATGCTGTCGTGACTTGATGGCATGCGCAGAAGTTTTGTTATGAAGTCCATAGCTATACTCTCCCATTTCCACATAGGGATCTCGGGTTGGACGAGTAAGCCAGAGGGTCTTTGATGCTCGACCTTGCCTTTCGAGCAAGTCAGGCACTTCGAAACATAGAGAGCGATATCTTTCTTCATGCCCGGCCACCAGTACTTGTAGCGAAGGTCCTGGTACATTTTATCGACACCGGGATGAATAGAATATCGAGACTCGTGGGCTTCGTCCATCAGAATTTGTCGCAAGTTGGTGCGCTTGGGGATCCAAATTCGGTCTAGATAGTGGAATATCCCATTCGACTTATTCACTAACAGGGCTCCATCGTTCAGAATCCTTTCCTTCTTCAAAGTGCGTTCGGTAAAACAAGCATGTTGGGCTTCGCAGATAAGAGCTTCGAGATGGTGCTGGGCTTGGATATTACGAACGCTATGCAAATAGCTTCGTCTGCTTAGAGCATCGGTAACGACATTTGCTTTGCCCGGATGATAACGAATCTCACAGTCGTAATCATTAAGAAGTTCAACCCAGCGGCGTTGGCGCATATTCAGTTCCTTTTGGCTGAGGATGTGTTGTAGGCTCTTATGGTCGGTGAAGACCGTACACTTGGTACCATACAGGTAGTGTCATCAAATCTTCAACGCAAAAACAACTGCACCAAGCTCAAGATCGTGGGTTGTATAGTTCTTTTCGTGCATGAGAACACAACCAAGACCAAGGTTCGAGGCATCACAGTAAACAACGAAGTCATCGTTTCCGTCGGGTAAAGCGAGAAAAGGAGCATTGCAGAGCATATGCTTGAGGGTTCAAAAGGCAATCTCTTGTTCAGTTCCCCAAACAAAAGGCTTGTCTTTATGCGTGAGAGAAGTAAGCGGCACGGCGATTTTAGAGAATCCTTCGATAAATCGGCGATAATAGCCCGCTAGTCCAAGAAAAGAACAGACTTCAGACGGGTTCTTAGGTGTAACCCAACTCTTAACAGCTTCAATCTTCGCGGGGTCGATGTGAATACCTTGACTATTGACAATGTGACCGAGGAATTGAACCTCCTCCAGCCAAAATTCTCACTTGGAGAACTTGGCATAGAGTCGATTCCCTTGGAGTAGTTCGAGAACCAAACGTAGGTGTTGCGCGTGTTCGGTTTTCGACTTGGAATAGATCAGGATATCATCGATGAACACGATGACGAAGCGGTCGAGAAAGGGTTTACACACGCGATTCATCAGATCCATGAACCGCGGGTGCGTTGGTTAAACCAAAGGGCATTACGACGAATTCATAATGGCCATAACGGGTGCAGAAAGCAGTTTTGGGTATATCTTCCTCCTGTATACGTAATTGGTGATAACCTGAGCGTAAATCAATCTTAGAGAAACACGTAGCACCTTGTAGCTGATCAAACAAATCATCGATTCGAGGCAGGGGATAACGATTCTTGATTGTCAACTTATTCAACTCCCTATAGTCGATGCACATCTGGAACGGCCCGTCCTTCTTTTTGACGAAAAGAACTGGTGCGCCCCACGGAGAGGTGCTAGGGCGAATGAAGCCTTTATTAAGCTTTTGACGAAAAGAACTCGAGAGTTTGCGCATTTCGGATGGAGCTAGCCGATAAGGAGCTCTAGCAACAGGATTGGCTCCAGGAACGAGGTCGATACGAAAGTCGATATCACGACTCGGAGGTAAACCAGGTAACTCATCAGGAATGACAAGAGGAAAATCACGAACTACAAGCACCTTGTCTATCTCCTTAACTTCCTTTTTCTCTACTACTACAATGTGCGCCAAGAAATCTTGGTATTCATTGCGGAGATACCTGCTAGCCTGGACACACGACATGAGTTGGAGTTTCTTTGACGTGACTTCACCGTAAACACACAATTGATCACCATTAGCGAGCGAGAAGCGAATCATCTTATCGAAGCAAACAACTTTAGCATGATTCTCACGAAGATAATCCATGCCTACTATGACGTCAAAACTACCGAGCTGCATCGGAATAAGGTCGATAGGAAAGACGTGATTGTTGAGTTCAAGAGTACAATCACGAAGAACAGAATTGACAGCGACGGTTCTTCCGGTGGAAACTTCAACATCGAACGTCGAGGGGAGATGGGCGAGCTTACGATTAAGGAGCTTTTCGAATTCAAACGATACAAAACAGTTATCGGCTCCAGTATCAAATAAACACGAAGCATAAATACCATTCACAAGGAACGTACCATTAACCACATTGTTATCAGCTTGATCTTGGCGTGCATTGATGTTGAAGGCACGGCCGCGGGCTGCTGGCTGCTGTTGCTGCTGTTGGCGAGGCTGCTGCTGTTGTGGCTCTTGCTTCACCACTCGATTCGGGCACATGTTTGCGAAGTGGTGTTTGCGAAGTGGTTGGGATGACCACATGCAAAGCAAGCTCTAGCATGGATCGCGGGTGCATGAGCCGCTTGCTGGCCTTGAGGAGCAGGAAGTAGAGCTTGTTGAGCAGGAGCTGGAGTTTGACGTGGACCTGTACAGTAGTTGGTGGTGAAATGGCCGTACATGTTGCAATGCACACAATATCTGCAAGCAATTCCCACTGGATGATGATAAGTACAGCTAGGGCAAACCGGGTGAGGACCAGTGTATGCACGCTTGGCCGGCGGTGCATGGGTAACCGGTGCCGCCACTTGGTGGTGTTGGGGTTGCTGCTGAGCAGGGATAGCTTGGAGAGGAGCGACAGCGGTGACAACGTAATTTTTGCTACTGTTGTTGTTGTTCTTCCTTTTGCGATGGGAGGACTTTGAAGACTGCGGTGCGGCGACAGTTTCAGCGGTTGGAACAATGGTAGCTTGATGTAGATTCTTGGAGGCTTTATCCCAGTAACCAGACTTGACTCGCTTGTCGTTGATCTCAGTAGCGAGTAAGAAGCTTTCCTCAATTGTTGTCATCTTTGCAGCATGAACGAAATCAGCCACGCAATCCGGTAGAGCACGGATATACTTCTTGATGGTGATTTCGGGCGTAGTAACTTGACCTGGACAAATTATGCTTAGCTGCTTAAAGCGAGCAGTTAAACCAGCGTTGTCACCATCCTTTTGCTTGATATGCCAGAACTCGTCCTCCAGCTTTTGGCGCTCGTGGGGAGGGCATAACTCTTGCATCATGACGTTCTTCAACTCATCCCATGTCAGCCCGTAAGCTGCATCATTTCCGCGCTTGTTTCTCTCGGCCGTCCACCAATCTAGAGCTCGGGATTGGAAGACACCAGTGGCGTTAAGAGTACGGAGATTATCAGGACAGCCACTCTGGCGTCGGGTGACTTCGATCGAATCCAACCATTGGAACATGGCCGTAGGCCCATCTTCGCCGGCAAATTCTTTCGGGCCGCATGCTTTGAACTGCTTGAAGCTCAAAGTGGCTTTAGGCGAATCAGTCCGGGACTCTTCAGACGACTTGCTGCCGTTTTCATTTAGCTCACCAACGATCTGCGGAATGACTTTCGCAATTTGCTTGGCGACCAAAGACATGATACGCTTGTCTTCATGATTGCGGCGAGCAGAACGGGAGTGGAATGATCCAAATGATGACATTGTCTGCAATAGACATCGCCATAGGACTCAGACACAAATTCGATTATCCCTAGTATAGACTCTCACTCCGCTCGAACTACTCCATATAAAGCTTAAGAACACATAAATCACGTAAACACATAGATACGTAGGCACATAAACCACTGAATCACATAAGCACATAGAGCACAAAAGCATGTAATTACATAGAACCACACTATATTTTGCACACATTCACCTACATTTTCCGTACAGATTCACCTATCATTTAAAGTCCGCGCGTTCGAGAATAGCGATTGCGATTAGCGAATACACAGCGAGCAGTATAGCGAGTAGTATAGCATAAGCGAGTAACATAGCATGCGATTATCCACAAGTAGTAGCGATTTGTTAGCGTGTTGAGATAGATGTGCAGTGCGAGTCGTGTGCGTGTTGATCAAAGCTAGAGCGAAAGGCGTATAAATCACCAAAAATCAAAACATATCATCAGGTAAAACCAAACAAAATACATAAAATTCCACATAAAACGACAAATATCAGAGTCAGCAGTTGTGGGCTCAGAATCGAAACATATAAAATCGGGAATAGATTGTCTGCTGCTGATAGACTCGACTGCCCAAAGTGATTCGACTATTCATAAGAACTTTCAGTGCACGCTTTGGCCTTCTGGACTGTGCTCTCGCCTCGATTTGGGCGAACGGCACGCATCCTTCCAGTTACAGCGTGACTTCAAGTCGTTGGATTCCATCGAGACTTTGGTGAGAGTTTTGTAAAACCAGAATAGAGCACAGAACAAGTCGTCAAGGTCCGGGTCTCACCCCTGTCTTAATAACTTTGTTCCTGTCTTTATGAGATAGAGGGGAAAATCTGCGTTAAAGTATGGATTTCACTCCTTGTTCAACGTAAATTCTCATGTTGATGTGCGTAAGTGTGTATAGTTTTTAATGTATATTTTAAGCCCTTTTACACGTTAGCCAAGTTTTAAATTTATAAAACACGATATTTACTAACACTAAACACACATATGGGCAAGTGCACCCATCGTGAGCGTAGTATAGTGTTGGTAAGATACCGAGGTCGTCCAAGGACACAAGAGCTTTTAATACCGGTTTATCCTCAACGTCTAATCAAATCAAAAAGTTTAGAAAAAGGTTTTTAAACAAGAAAAATAAAAACTAACTAAAATGCTGAAAAATAAAATAAAATAAAAACATATAGACAAGATGAATCACTTGGAACCGACTCGTGTATAGTGTAACCTTTGATTATTTCCGCACTTTTGCACTTTTTAAGAGATTATCTTAGTTATTGTAGTAGGCCCCTCTTTCGAAGGTGACGTTACCCTCAACCCAGTAGTTTGAGTCAGCAAGGATACAATCCTAAAGGGTCGGATTATTGACCCCTCTCAGCCCAACAACGCCACTGCTATCATGCCTTTGACTAAGAGAGTAGGTGAGGACCCGATGAATGTAACGGTAAAGAGGGTTCCTCAACCTAGTGTTGCTTGGGTTGTAGTGCCCATCTCCTATTTGAGCCCAAGCGGCTTGGCGTTCGTTTTCTGATAATTCTCATAACCCTCCGGTGTTTTCTTCATTACCCGCATCTTCTTCCGCATACAACCTCACCATCGACCCAAACTGTGCCATCGAAATTGAGTACTTGGTTCCCCCACATCGGAATTCTACCCCCTCATTGTCAAATGGGTCGCACCTTGAATTGAACACGAATGTGCTATAGAATTCCTGAGTATATTCGGGGACCGAGCGAAGGCGAGTAGCAAGGGCGACTCTCAGCGGCCCGGTGACTAGGTTGTTGAAGCGGTCACATTGGTTCACTAATCCCAAAAGATCCGTGCACACTTGTCTTGGGTATTCCTCCGGTCTGGTCCGAAGTACGTCGTATCTTGCTTTAGCATCGAGCTTATTTGCATTGAACCTTGTGAATTTCTTCGACATCTGAAAGAATACACCAAAAGTTAGCACGAAACAGTGAAATTTTCGGAGAAAAATGAAAACAGCTAGCTGGACACGGCCCCGTGTTCAGCGGACACGACCCCGTGTCCAGGCGCCTGTTACTCAAAAACTTCATTTTTTGACCCGGTCCCGAAAACTTGAAAATTTTTGGTCCAGTAGGTGCGGTTTCCCCCAAAAATGAAACCCCAAGTGCCGTTTTTCCCAAAACAAACCATTTACCCCTTCAATTTTATCTTTTTCGGTTAAAAAACAAGGGTTTGGGGTTTTTGTGAGAAATCGGGCGAATCTATGAACAATACAAGTGGATTTACTTCCTATAACATTAATCTAAACTAATGCTAACAGATTTATGCAAAAATTTGAGGTTCGATCCGGATGAAGTTCAAGAACCCTAGATTTTTCCCCAAATTTTTGAAGTTTTAACTACATGCAAGTGCTTAATCTAACTACTAATAATGATAGAATCATACCTTGATGTTGTTAGAAGTAGAGGAGACGTCAAAATTCTGCGGAAAAATCGCCTGAACCAGAGAGTTTCCGGGGAAACGGGGCGTGTAGAATGAAGAAACTGTGTGAGAAAAGGGGTTTTATCCCGACAGTCGCGCGGACACGGCCTCGTGCCGAGCAAAAGAATTTTTTTTAAGTGCCCGTGTGAGTGCCCTTGTTTCCCAAAAACTTGGTTAGAAGACTTACCGATTAAGATGTCATCCCGTTTGTTCGTAACTTACCAGGTATGATGTTGATGCTTTTACTCTTTGACCGTTTGAAGCGAGATTTCTTCCTCTTCATCCTCAATGAATCCTTGATAGAGCTTCAGCCGTTGGCCATTGACTTTGAATGGAATTCCATTCCGAGATTTAATTTCTACTGCACCGTGTGGGAAAACATGGGTGATGGAAAAATGTCCTGACCACCTAGACTTTAATTTACCAGGGAATAGTCGAAGTCGTGAATTAAACAATAGAACTTGATCTCCTACTCGAAATTCATTAGGTTTAATATGTTTGTCATGCAAGTTTTTCATTCTTTCCTTATAAATTTCAGAGTTAGAGTATGCATAATTCCTTAATTCGTCTAATTCATTTAATTGACAAAATCGATTTCTACTGGCAAATTCTAAATCTAAGTTTACATTTTTAATTGCCCAGTAGGCTTTGTGTGCTATTTCTACCGGCAAATGACAGGTTTTTCCATAGACGAGCTTATATGGGGTTGTTCCTATTGTTGTTTTATAAGCAGTTCGAAAAGCCCATAAAGCATCATCTAATTTATCGGCCCATTCCTTTTTATTTAACCCTACGGTTTTTTCAATTATTCGTTTTAAACCTCTCTTAGTCACTTCGGCTTGTCCGTTTGTTTGAGGGTGATATGCTGTTGAGACCCGGTGATAGACCCCATATCTTGTTAAAAAATTTTCAAGTTGATGGTTGCAAAAATGGGTACCTCTATCACTTATTAATGCTTTAGGTGTTCCAAAACGAGAGAATAATTTTTTCAGAAATCTTACCACGACTCTTCCATCATTTGTTGGAAGTGCCTCGGCCTCGGCCCATTTAGACAAGTAATCTACTGCCACAAGTATATATTTGTTTCCTTTTTACGGTGGGAAATGTCCCATAAAGTCGAGTCCCCACACATAAAAAATTTCACAAACAAGAATGCCATTTTGTGGCATTTCGTTTTTGGAAGAAATATTACCTGTTCTTTGGCAAGCATCACATGTCTTGACAAGACTTTGGACGTCTTTATAAATGGTTGGCCAATAAAACCCCGGATCAAATACCTTTTGTGCGGTACTAGCGGCACCATGATGTCCTCCGTATGGACCTTCATGACAATGGCGGATAATTCTTCTTGCTTCACTACCATGTACGCACCGTCGGATGAGTTGGTCGGCACACATTTTGAAAAGATAAGGATCTTCCCAAAAGTAATTCTTTACATCAGCAAAGAATTTCTTTCTTTGGTGATGTGGCCATCCTTTGGTGACTATACCGCTAGCTAGGTAATTAGCATAGTCGGCATACCATGGTTCTTGTCTGTATTCTACCATTTCTAGGGACTCTGTTGGAAATTTTTCGTTGATTTGCTCGTCCCTGGTTGCCTCCAAAGCTGGGTCTTCTAAGCGTGAAAGATGATCTGCTGCGGTGTTTTCAGCTCCTCTTTTGTCTTTGATCTCAATATCAAATTCTTGGAGGAGTAAAATCCACCGAATCAAACGTGGTTTGGCGTCCTGCTTTTTGAAGAGATATCGAATGGCTGCATGATCTGTATAGACTGTTGTTTTAGAAAGAACAAGATAAAAACGAAATTTATCAAAAGCAAATACCACCGCTAGTAATTCTTTTTCAGTTATTGTGTAATTTTCTTGTGCATCGTTAAGTGTTTTACTACCATAATAAATTGGGTGAAAATGCTTTTCTTTTCTTTGTCCCAAGACAGCTCCGACTGCAAAGTCACTTGTATCACACATGATTTCGAAAGGAAATTTCCAATCAGGCGCTATCATGATAGGTGCATTGACTAGCATTTCTTTTAGGGTTAGAAATGCTTGATTGCAATCCTTGTCAAAGATGAAAGGGGCATCTTTTTCAAGTAATTTTGTTAGAGGCCTTGAAATTTTAGAAAAGTCTTTGATAAACCGCCTATAAAATCCGGCATGCCCTAGGAAACTTCTGATAGCTCTAACGGATGATGGGGGAGGTAATCGAGAAATAGTGTCTATTTTGGCTCGATCAACCTCCATTCCTTCGCTTGAGATTTTATGACCGAGTACTATTCCCTCCGTTACCATGAAATGACATTTTTCCCAGTTAAGGGCGAGGTTAGTTTCCTCATATCGGGATAGCATTCGTTCAAGGTTATCGAGGCATTGGTCGTATGAATCCCCAAAGATAGAAAAGTCGTCCATGAAGACTTCCATTGTCTTTTCTATCATGTCATAGAAGATGGCTACCATGCAACGTTGGAAGGTTGCGGGGGCATTACATAAACCAAATGGCATGCGTCGATAAGCAAAAGTTCCATAGGGACATGTGAAGGTTGTCTTTTCTTGGTCTTCGGGTGCTATCGGGATTTGAAAGTAACCAGAAAAACCATCCAAGAAACAGTAAAATTTATGACCGGATAATCTTTCTAACATTTGATCAATGAAGGGCAAAGGAAAGTGATATTTCCTTGTTGCTTCATTTAACTGTGTATAATCTATACATACCCTCCATCATGTGACGGTTCTCGTTGGTATTAATTCATTCTTTTCGTTAGTTATTACCGTCATACCTCCTTTCTTTGGAACTACTTGGACGAGACTTACCGAAGGACTATCGGAGATAGGATAAATAAGTCCGGCGTCAAGTAATTTGATGACTTCGTTTTTAACCACTTCTTGAACATTTGGATTTACTCGACATTGTGGTTGTATTACCGACTTGTAGTCATCATTCATTAAGATTTTGTGCTTGCACATGGAAGGACTTATTCCTTTAATATCTACAAGCTTCCAAGCAATCGCAATTTTGTGTTTTTTCAAAAGATTAATTAATTTTTCTTTTTCTAAACTACTTAATTTAGACGAAATAATTACATGTGATTTACCATCTTTGTCTAGAAAAGCATATTCCAAACCTTTTGGAAGTTCTTTGAGCTCAAGAGGTGGGTCTTTAGGAGACTCCTTATTTGGTTGCTCAATTTGATCAAGAACTTTAAAAGTTTGTTCTATGGCGACCTCTTCTTCAACAAAGTGGTCAATCTTTTCACTTGTATCGGGTGGTTCATCTTCATCTTCAATTAGGGGGTCATTATTGCCGAATGGATATTTCATTGACCGCTCTAGATCGACACTCTTTTTAAATGCCCCTATTTGAATAGATAGATTGTTGTACTTCCGGTTTTTCAAAGCTTCGTGAGTTTTTACAAAGGGTCGTCCCAACACTAGAGGAGTGTCATCGAGGATGACAAAGTCGGTTGGGATTACCATTTGATTTGTTTGAACCAAGACATCCTCAACTACACTGATTGATTTTATTACTTTCCGATTAGATAGAAAAAATGGGTATTTGAAGTGGAGAAAAATCACTAATACTTAATTTTTCGAAAATGTAGTTGGGCATTATGTTAACACAAAGATCTTTATCAATTGTGACATTACTAATAAATGAATTTTGAAAAAAAACATGGAACCGGTATAGTGTTGATTTCAAATGGGTCTTCTTTTATTAGCGAGGTTTGATCATTAGTTAACTTATTGCTTACCGTTTCGTCAATTTTAGTGTTAGTGTTTAACTCTTTTAAAAACTTAGCATGAGTGGGTACTAAACAATGATTTTCGAAAGAAGGTGACAACAGATTAATTTCTTCAAAATTAGACTCTTCTTGAGTTTTAACGTTAACGGACTCACCTTTTTCGTTGTTTAACTCATGTGTCGGTTTTTCACTTATTTGTTCTTCCATTTTTACCTCTTCAACTATCTCTTCTTTATTTAATTCTTCTCTTGCGCGGGACTCCTCTTCCCTTGAGCGAGATTCTTTTATGTAGCGCTCGATAGTTTTAAGGTGTTCTAATATCCTATCGGTCACTTCAGTGATAGAGTAAGGATCAGGATTTTAAAGCTTGAATCCGGTTGTTCGATCCTTTGTTCCTCATAATACCCATATGAAGTAGATGGTTCACACCATTGTTCTTCATTGTAAGTATATGATGGATAAGGGTCGTAATTTTGTTCTTCATAATACTCATATGAGGTGGGTTGTTCACGCCATTGTTCCTCGTAGTAAGCATATGAAGGTGGAGACTCATATATTGGTTCCTCAAAGTATGAGTATGAAGGCTCATACCTTGGTTCATATGAGGGGGGAGTTTCATACCTTTGGTCTTCATAGGATGTGTATGAAGTTGATGGCTCGTACCTGGGCTCCTCATAATAGGTGTATGAAGTGGACGGTTGAAATAAGTTACAATATTGCACCGAGTGTGGGTCACCACAATTAGTGCAATAATCTTCCCTATAATCATCCTCCTCATAGGTGTAGTTGTAGCCTCCTGAGTATTGATCCATAAGAATTACTCAGCAGACCACAACAAAGTCTCGAGACCAGAAAACAAAAATAAAAACAGAAACAGAGGCTGGACACGGCCCCGTGTTCAGTGGACACGGCCCCGTGTACAGAATCTGTATCTGGGCGTTTTAATTAAAAGTTACTGGTTTCGTTGAGCACGGGGCGTGTTCAGTGAGCACGGCCCCGTGTTCAGGCTACTGTAAATGCAAAAATCTAACTAAAATGCAGAAAAATGCGCGCGTTTTAAAAAGGTTTTGAAAAAAAAAACTGATTAGGCCGTCGATTTTAAGTTTTCTTAAAATCCTTGTGTCCCCGGCAACGGCGCCAAAAACTTGATGTACGTAAGTGTGTATAGTTTTTAATGTATATTTTAAGCCCTTTTACACGTTAGCCAAGTTTTAAATTTATAAAACACGATATTTACTAACACTAAACACACATATGGGCAAGTGCACCCATCGTGAGCGTAGTATAGTGTTGGTAAGATACCGAGGTCGTCCAAGGACACAAGAGCTTTTAATACCGGTTTATCCTCAACGTCTAATCAAATCAAAAAGTTTAGAAAAAGGTTTTTAAACAAGAAAAATAAAAACTAACTAAAATGCTGAAAAATAAAATAAAATAAAAACAGATAGACAAGATGAATCACTTGGATCCGACTCATGTATAGTGTAACCTTTGATTATTTCCGCACTTTTGCACTTTTTAAGAGATTATCTTAGTTATTGTAGTAGGCCCCTCTTTTGAAGGTGACGTTACCCTCAACCCAGTAGTTTGAGTCAGCAAGGATACAATCCTAAAGGGTCGGATTATTGAAAGATAATTAATTAAGTTATTAATGCATATTATCGTAGGCCCCTCTTTTGAAGGTGACGTTACCCTCGGCTAAGTAGTCTGAGTTAGCAGGGATACAGTCCTAAGTAGCCGGGTTAAAGTATTAATAGTAGCTTACATATGAGGGGATCAAAGAGTTTGGACCCCCGCCATCCAATACCGATGGGTATTGAAGGAGGTCCTACTAAATTTGACCTAGGTCCTTGTAGGATCTATACACTGAACAAGGCAAGACTCTTACCAAACTGTTCCCTTAACCCCCGACCAGGTAGCCAACATATCTCCATATAGACCGTGGAGATATGAATGGTGAAAATCTTTTATTTTATATAGACATAATGCCAAGACACCACGGACAAACGATAAGGAAGAATCACCTTCAACATAAGAAACTAGTTATTAAAGTCATTAATATATAACCAAATAAAAAGTGCGAAAAGATTAAAAATAAAAAGTATTACACTAGACACAGGTCTTCACCAACCGATGTAAGAGACTTAGGCAAACATGGCCTTTGATTGTCAAGAACTCTTACGATCAATCTTGGATCCCGAGACGACTCACACACTCTATGATGGACAATGGATGATGGTGGTGGATGATGGTGTTGTGATGGTGGTGGGTGGTGGGTGAAGTGTGAGAGAGGTGGTGTGCCAAGGGATGGTTTGCAAATGAGCCAAGCACCCCTATTTATAGGCTGAACAAAGACTCGGGCACGGCCCCGTGTCCACCTTCCTTCTCTTTATTCATTAATTGCAGTTTGTCTGCATTAGTTGACCACGCCCCCGTGTCCGCTGGGCATGCCCCCCGTGTGCAGAAGTGTATCTGTACTATCAAGATTTCCCCAGATTTTGCGAATCTTAGAGTTGACCACGGCCCCGTGTCCGCTGGGCACGCCCCCGTGGTGGGTGATAGAAGCTTCTACAGCTTTGTCTTTTCTGCTGACACTTGGGCACGCCCCCGTGCTCCCTGAGCACGGGGCGTGTTCAGCCTTCTGTCTTCTTAAGTTTGCTTGGGAAGATGTTGTCGGGGGGTCGGGCAGGCCACATTTGTTCCTTTTCTTGTATTTATGTTAGATTTAGCTGCTTTTTTGCTTCTTTTGTTAATTTGAGCTCATTTAATCCTGAAAATACAAAAGGAAGACAAAAACACACTTTTTCCAACATTAGTACTAAAAAGGGTTAGTTTTATGCCACAATTGATGTAATTTATATGTTGCATTTTGCACACATCACCTGTTTATAGATAAAAATGTGGGGCGAACAAGCGATTTAGTCAAGAGTTTGTGGTTTTCACACCTAATCTCGACCTAATCACTCGTTCATTTCTGAAAGTAGTGTGCTGTGATAGTGTAGTGTTCAGCGAGTGTAAGCGAGAATAGCAAGTAAGCTCGTACAAAACCCTACAGGGCATGCATAAGTCGGTCTGTTGGTACTTAGACTATAGACTAGGTCGGATCTAAGACACCGAACCGGACTAGGTCGAGTCTTGCCTAATTCCCTATAGTTATGGCTCTGATACCAATCTGTCACACCCCAACCGATGACGGAAACATCGGGGCGCGACACTGAGCGAAACAGATTGTCCAATAGAAATCCATAACAACTAACATTACCGAATATTTAACGTTAGAGTTAATTATATAGTTAGTCTCTGTGGTTTGCACAAAATAACATATTTAGGTACTAATAGTTTAAAATCACATTCTAGGGTATTAACTTTTCATTTTGTAACGTTTGGAGGTATTAACGTTATTTGTAGGTTTAAAATCACATTCTATTAGTACCTAAGTATGTTATTTTGTGCAAACCACAAGGACTAACTATGTTAATACCCTAGAAGTTAATACCTCCAAACGTTACAAAATGAAAAGTTAATACCCTAGAAGGTGATTTTAAACTATTAGTACCTAAGTATGTTATTTTGTGCAAACCACAGGGACTAACTATGTAATTAACTCTTAACGTTAAGTCCCATATCAAAACATATTCAGTAAAATAATTATTACAGATATATTAATATATTATCCCAAAAATAAATAAACTGTTCCGACAACTCAGATTTAAAGTGTTTGTTTCTAGACTCCATCCTAGCTCAATTCTAATCAAATAGCAAGCATAGCATCTTAAGCACTTGTCACATACGTAAAAATAAAGGTCAATACACATAGTGTAAAGGTGAGCATACAAGTTTGATAGTATAATAGAGTTCGAAATCGTTTACGCATAACCAGCATGTAACATGTAGCAGAGTGAAAGCTAGTAGGTTATCGACAGAGAAATATGCACAGACGTGACTGCGAGTTGTAGAATGCGCAACACCTATCCCCACTGGGAAACGTGAAGTAAAGCCCTTAACAACCCCTGTCCACGATAGGAGCTGAGTCCAAACTATAGTACTATCGTTCCTAAGGTGTCAGGCAACAATCACTGTGTTAACATAACATACAAGCATTCATCGAATAACACGTAACATGCAATAACGGTCAGCGTATAAATAGTGTTTGCGTTGTGTGTCGATTGTGATTTGAATAAGTAACGTATGTAACACCTAAAAGTGCGTAAAGCAAAAAGGGATCGAGTATACTCACAGATTGTGTTTAAGTAAATAAACACTCTCTTGGATTGAAGGGAGCGCTGAGATATTAGCTTGAACAGTTAACGATAGCATAAGCGAAGAACGAAGCGAAAAACGGTGCAAGGTGATCAAGTTTCGGATGGTAATCCGATCGGATGGCAATCCGATCGGTTGGCCATTCGATCGGATGTCAATCTGTTCGGATGGTCATCCGATCGGATGGCCATTCGGTCGGATTGACATTCGATTGGGAAGGATGTGTTTGTGTATGATGGCTTTGAAGTTTTCGTTGTAGCATTTTGAAAACAGAGAAGTAACTCTACCTTTCAGGTCGTCGATCGAACGGTCGTTCGATCGGATAGCGATCCGATTGGCAGGACACTTAGTGAGAACAAGTTCACAGCAGGATTGTCACTCAATCAGATAGCAATCCGATCGGATGGCAATCCGTTAGAAACTGATGTTCTTTGAGAATTATGAAAATGATCAAGTGTTGAAGTCCAAATTTCAACCAATCGGATGGTCGTTCGATCGGATGGCAATCCGATCGGACGGCAATCCGTTCGGCATTCAGTTGGTTTGAAAGTTGAAAAGTTGACTAAGTATGGAAACTCAAGTGCAATCCGATCGGATTGCGGTTCGATCGGATGGCAATTCGATCGGATGGCAATTCGATCGGATGGCAATCCGATCGGAAGGCAATCCATCCCAACGAATCTGATCGTCTTGACTTGATTATTTTCAAAAGTCTACGATTTTATCGAGACGGTATGATATCGTGCTAATCAACGGAACCTCGGCAAGTCCCAAGTCGTTCGATCAAACAGGAATCGCCCTAATCCGACCAGTTTACTGTTCCTTGACGGTTGTTCATGTTTATCCCGAAATCGGTTGTCTCTTTGATAAGAACCAGTTCTCAGACCGATACTTCACTAAGAAAAGAATAGAAGACCTGAACGAGCTCCGATTCTATCGGTTTTGAGTGCATTGAGTGTAAAAGAGTTGAAAGAAAGTTGAAAAAAGTATCTTTCAATCCTTTTAACCTTGAAAATATTTAGATCTATGCGAAATCGTTGTTTAATCATGTGGAAATCCTTCAGATATGAGTTGTTCTTGGTGGAATGAGGCCAAAACTTGAAGTTCATAAGAACTCCATGATGACATCACCCTAGAACACCTCAAATCCGTTGATTTCACGGTTAAAAGTTGAGATTCAAAGGTGAAAATGATGAAGAAGTGCGTGTAGATCATGGAAGTACAAGATTTAGGTTGAAAACTTACAAGAATCACGAGAAATCGAGAGTAAAGAGGTCTGGAACGCTGCTGTTCGAATGAGGGAGCTATCACATCACAAATGATGTGACAGGGGGTATTTATAGGTTGCCAAAAAGGAAAAGTGCACAAGTGTCGGATAGGATGCACCGATCTGATGACACTCCGATCGGATGGCCATTCGATCGAGTGGCCGCTCGATCGAGTGGCTCTGGCGAGTTGGTTTTCGGCGTTTCGTTTCGCGTGTTGAGCATTGCGATGCATTTAAGTGAGCGTAGATTGAGCGATGCGATAGATGAATAATAATCACACCAATACTATATCTAACATACAATCATTATAAATACTTGCGTTTAGCTTTTGCGATTCAATTGCGTTGCGATAGAGTTGCGATTGCATTTTGATTAATCACCACAAACATAAAGTAAACATGCCCAAGTAACACATAAATAGCACACACACGTAAAACAATATCCAGAATGCATAATTCGTGTTGCGAATGCGATTGCGATGTGCTAAGCGATAAAGCGATAAAACATGCGATAAAACCTCGATTATTCACAGGTACTCCACATAGTACAATTAAAGTGATTAAAATAACAGATTCAATTACAAGTCAAGAAAGTCAAATCAGTAGTTAGGCAAGGAGTGATAGATCGCAATTAGCAATATTTTCTTCCTTTGACTTTAACCTTGACTTTCTCTTTGACTTTCGTAACACGGGGTGTTACAATAACCCTTTTCACGCCATGAGAGCACTAGTAACCTCTATTTGTTCACTTCATCAAATAAGTGGCATGATCGTCTTGGCCACCCCGACTGAGAAGTTTTACATTTTCTTTCAAATCGTTGTTTGATTAATTGCACTAAGAACTCATTTGGTTTTTGTGATTCTTGCCATTTATCTAATAGTAAAAGACTTCCTTGTGTTGCTTCTAATTCGTTTACTTATGCACGATTTGATATTACTCATTCCGACTTTTGGACCTCACCGAGTTTGAGTAAATCATCTTATAAATATTACATGGTCTTGATTGATAATTATTCACATTATGTTTAGGTGTATCCACTAACATTTAAATCTGAAGCATTCACCAACTTTGTCAAATTCCATAAACTTGTTCAAACTCAATTTCACAAAAACATAAAATCTTTTCAATGTGATTTAGGGGGAGAATTCAATAATCATGTATTCCATAACTTTGCAAACTTGAATGGCCTTGTTTTCAGTTTTATTGTCCCCAAACTTTGACTCAACATGGTCGTTCCGAACGCATGATACGGCGTTTAAATGACATCGTCCGAGCTCTTCTCGTTCATGCTCACCTTCCGCCCTCGTACTAGGTGGAGGCCCTCTATAGTGCCACCTATTTACACAACATCATTCCTACCAAACACCTTTATTTTAATACCCCTACGTTCACATTATATCACTGTCATCCCACCTATGATCATCTAAGGGTGTTTGGATGTGCATGTTACCCGAACATGTCGGCCACTCAACCTCACAAGTTACACCCGTGATCTCGTTGGTGTATTTTCTTAGGCTATCCTGATCATTTTCAAGGTTACTGTGTCTCGATCCTTCAACTAGCCGTGTAAACGTATCCCGTCATGTGAACTTTGATTAGAATTCCTTCCCTTTTTCTAATCCCCTTACTCTTGATGTTTATCAATTCCTTGATGACGAACCTAACTACCCTCCCACTTATTGGTTTCCCGCCAACCAACCACCCCTACACCAGCCAACCAACAACATCACTGTCCCTACCCCACCCCCACACCCATCACCCAACTCCACCACCGCCCCTCTTACCTCCTCCCTCACTTATGACATGCCTAACCTATTGTTAAACATCACATCAGTTTTTACCAACCACAACTATCTCTGGAAGTTCAAAATTTGGCAACCTTATCCACTCTGGTATTCATGCGCCAAATGGCTCAGCCTAACACGTCATCACCATTCTGGTATTCATGCGCCAAATAGACTCAGTTCAACACGCCTTCACCATTCCAGTACGCATGTGCCAAAATGGCTCATTCCAGCACGACACCACTGTTCCGGCTCGCATGCGCCAAATTGGCTCATTCCGGCACGCCATCGCCATTCCGGTACGCGTGCGCCAAGATACACCTCCTAAATACCTATGTGCCAAGACATACACACTCGAACGAAGGGCCACACACTCAGCTAATCTAGAGTTCCACTCGCTTGATACTCTCTCATGAAAGGAACACTGGCCTAGGGGACTTAAAGGGGTTTGGTCCCAAATGGATCGCATGGCCATGCGCACACAGGACCATACCCACATTTAATTAACGAACACTCAGCCAACTCAAGAGTTTCCCTAAATGGGAACACCCAAGTGTGCGTACCATGACAACTCTCGAAAGGAATAGGTAGTATATATGGCAGCAACATGCAACCAATCAGGCTGCAACAAGGCTTGCAACCACAATCCCCACGATGGATGAATCATGCAGGGGACAACAAGTACAAAAGGACAGTGAAGTGGCACCAATCAGTTATCGCCACTAGCTGCTCCACGATTTCCACTAACAGTTGACGACAAACTCGACAAAAAGGACACTTGGACGATGACGTGTAGCCAATCACGTTGCGCCATGCCGCCTCCACCTCTGCAGACACTACCAGTCGTGTCAGTGGGGACCAAGTGGATATTCCTTGAAAGCGACGTTGGCCCCAGGCCCATCAACCCACATTCTTCTCCCTATCCTTCGGCTATAAAAACTACACTCCTCCAAAGGTTTAAGGATCCAATTTCTCTCACTCTCACTCCTAACACATACTTTCTTTATTCTTCTTAAATCGATACTTATTATCACGTCGAAGGGTGGTTAGGAGAAGAACCCCCACCTCTCCTTCTCGTAACGAGCTCATGGTGTTATTGTTTTGCAAATTAGCTCTTTAGACTCCATTGTTTCCATGATCTAGAGGTGATTAAAGATTAACCCTCTTGTCGAAATTTCCTCTCAGGTTCTATCAGTGGCGGAACCAATGTACAAGGAGGGGTAGCCCGGGCTACCCCTCAACTCCCTTTTCATAGTGTAAAAATACCCTTCAACTTCGTCTACATAGTGTAAGTAAATTTTTTATCTTTTTATACAAAAAATACCTCTAATCCAAAAAAAAAAAAAAAAATTGGGATACCCCTGAATTTTTGGGCTAGCTCCGCCACTGGGTTCTATCCTCCATGAATTAGAATTGGTGTTTCTTCAAGTATGCACTCTCTTTTCATCCTTGTATTCGTTTGACCCCCCTGGCCTCGAGTTATGTTTAATAGTCATTTTGGATGGCTGATTATATCACATTAACCAGACATAGGTAGATGTTGGGGATCAAGGAATGATTTACGGTGTTAATGAAATTGATCAAAGAATATAGCAGATAAGGATTGATTTGAATGCCATGCATATATAGAGACAAAACAATAGCAATAAGTGTTTAGAATTTGAATATTGCACTAAACAAACAAATACATACATACATACCACAACTCACAAACATTGATCTACCGGTTTACACATACAGATATCCATGAATTGGTGTAATTTCAACCAACAGACCCTTTCACAAGTGGTGGTTTAATCAACCAATCCTAACTAACCGATTATCATGATGATAAATAAATTTCAAGTCTAAATTATAACAACAATGGCAAATATTTAACAGCAGATATATCTGTCTTAAAAATGTTTTCCTTTGTTTTACCATACCTCAGAATTCTTCTTGTCGATAGCTAGCTAGATGCTTCTTCATATTGAAGGACTCAAATGGGAAACACAACATCCATAAACAAAACATCAAACTACCTTCTCTCTTCACTAATTGAAGAGCGAGAAATCTCATCTTCAACTCTGTTTGCGACAAGAAGACATGCTTAACCTTCTCTCCGTAATAGGAATTGGGCTCCTGTCTAATTCGCTGTCACTGACTCCACCAGCGTTCATGTATAAACCGAAAGAAAGGCGTCTCCTTGTAGACTTTTGCTCTGTCATTGACATTGATGCACTTTGTGGTCTAATTCTAGCCATGGCTGATGCCGTTGAAGACATGTAACTTGGCTTTACGACCCCAGCAGCTGCTCTTTGGCTTCGAGGGCAGGTTGACTGCATTTTGACTCTTGAGATGGATGATGGGGGAGATGAAATTGGGATTAAGTCTAGTCTTTGTTGTTGAGAGTGATTCTGTGATCTCTCGCAGCGTGGAGATAAGGAACAACGTTGGCAAGTGTCTATTCTTGGGTCCAGATTCAACTCCTCATGTTCAGTTTGATCACATCTCCAGATCTATAAAGGAAAAAATTCAAATACATACATGCACTTGAGGAAATTGCAAATACACAGATAGATATATGAAATGAACCTGATTGATGAAGGCATCTTTTTGAGACATGGCTCGGATTCTGTAAGATGCATCTTTTTGAGTAGTCTGTAAGAAACAATGAAAGAAGTCATAGTTATGGTGACATTGAAAAGAAAAAGGAATTAACAAAGTGGCGGGAAGGTTGAAAGCTTTCTGCGCTGGTCACAGACTTGAGCCTGGACACGAAGCAGTGATTGCATGCATTTTAGTGTCATCTTTGCCCTCTTCCTTACATTGTGACCTCTTATCAAGGCTTGTAGCTTCACAACCCCTTTAAGTGCCTCCAGAGCTCTTCTTGCCTAAACTAATCACAGATTCACATCCCCATCCCAGGTTGTTAGTGTTTCAATATATATATATTAATTTTGGTACAATGAATTACCAGGTATCCTCTGAATGACGTCTGAATAATAAGGGCTGCTTTGTGTTTATGCATGTCTGCTGCATCCTCAGCCTGTGACATGGAGACATGATGATGCAGTATAGTGGTTGTTTCATGTAGACATGTTTTCCTGAAAACCCATCTTCTCTTGCTGTTCTTCTGCTGCACACACACAACCATGAAATGATGAAAATTTAAAGGCATATGAAGTAAAGAAGCTGTTGGTAAGAAGGTTGGTTGCCTTATGATCTTGGTGGAGGTCTGATTCTGATTCTTGTTCTTCTCTCATTCTGGCTTTGATCGTTTTGGCGGTGTGAATGTGTTTGGTTGGAGACCCAAAAGCCTTTTTGACAACATCCAGCCATGAAGTCTTTCCCATGATCTACAATTCATATAATTAGTGAGATTGAAGCAGCTAGCTAGCTAGCTATATAATGAATGTATGCATATATATGGTAATGGATTATTAAAGTTAAAAGAGAAGGGTGTATTGGTTGGTTGGTGTGTCAGAATGTTGTTGAATGGAAAGAGAAAGCTGCACTCTGCTAAATAAATTCTATTTTGTTTCTCTTTCTTTCTTTAAGGGAAAAAAGAAGAAGAAGAAGAAGCTGTTTTGCTTTGCTTTGCTTTGAGATGGAAGTAGCCAATATCTGTACTTTAATCACTCCGCTAAAGCAAAGCAATCTCTTTTGCTTTTGCATAGGTTAGGATAGGATCCTCCATCCATTAAGTATGTACAATCAGGGGCGGATGTAAAGAGGAACAAGGGGTAGCCTCCGCTACCGCTTGGTCGGAAAATTTTTGACGTTTTTAGTGTAAATTTTGGAAAAATTTGACGTTTTTTCGATTTCGTTACCGCTTATTTATAAAACGTTACCGCTTGGTCGGAATCCTAGATCCGCCACTGTGTACAATAATATATATGCAGCAGCAGCAGGGGGAAACGATACTTCCACAACTTCCAATCTATTTTGGGACGTTATCTTCGTATTTATATATAGAAAGTTTATCAAAACAACCCATGTATGCCGTTTTTTGAAACCGGAAATAATTTATAGTTAATGAAGTAGAAATTAAAAAGTTATCTGTTGCTGAGTTTAGAAGTAATTAAGTAAGTAATACTACAAACTAACTGATGACAATTACTAGGGCCCTGCCCTGGAAGTTGGTACTTATGTGTTTTCCAAGTTACCACACTAAAGATCTTTAGAAGAGTTTTGCTAGCTAGCTATTGAAGGTGATTACCATGCATACCGGCAGGCAGGGGGAAGTTGCTATTGATGACTACAACTTATTATTATATCTAGCTAGCTACCAAAAGTGAAATCCAGATGAAGTTTCTAGTGAGGATTAATTAAGTTGCTACTCATGTGATGCTGCTGACAAGATTTAAAACCCAAATCTAGATGCAAGCTTAGAAATCCAAGATGCAATAAAAGAAAATATTGATAAGTTAACAACCTATACTTCTTCATACAACTAGCAGGGGAGGATTGAAAGGAAAAACAAAAAAAATAGTGTGTGACAACGACCTATTGTCTGCCGCTGAGCTGGGACCCATAAAAGAAAAAAATGTCTGTGACAATCCCCAATAGATTGCCCCCTTGAACTCGTCGCCCTCTGCGGATTTACAAGGGAAGGAGACTAAATGTGCCATCGTTGGAACTTTCAAGCCGGCGAAGATTAAATTGGACCAAGAAGAAGAAGAAGAAGATGATGGTGTTCGGATGCTTTTTGAAACCAAAACTTAGTGGGTGTTTGGGATTCCTTTTCAAAAGTCCTTTTGTGAAGGAGAAGGAATCCCAAACATGCACTGAGAAGTCCTTTTGAAGAGAAAAAGAATCCCAAACACCATGAAATAAGTTCTTCTAGCTCCAATTATGCCTTCAATAAGTCAAAATGGAGAAGTAAGAATTTCTTGCTTATTGTTTTGAAAATGACTTTTGAAGAAGGAGAAGTTGAAAAGGAATGCCAAACACGCCTTAATGTTATATTATTTATATTTTACCTCTCCAACTTATTACTTAACAAGTTACTCTTCATTATTTATTTTTTTAAACATCCAACGATTAATAATGGATAATTTTCCCTTAGATTCCATATTTTATTGTTTACTTCTATCCACTTAATATATATTATGTACCACTTTATTTATGTATTAGTTTTATGTGATCCGTGAATGAAAGCGTTGTTAAGAAAAAGAAAAAAAACACTTGTATTTTATTTGGCCAATTTAAAGTCTTGGTGCTCTAGACAACCTTTTACGTTATTTTTCAAAAATATAAATTACGAGATAACACTTTTATTCATGTAAATAAAAAGATTTTGTTGTACAGACCATTTCACAAAAACAAAACCCTCCAATCCATGTTATATAAAATTTAGTTTAATTATTTTTTATATGATCTTACCCGATCTGTCCCGAACCGGTTCAAAAATATTTACACAACCCTTAAAAATTTCCGCTCTTTATGAAAAGGTTTTTGGGTCCGCCACTGTTGGAAAAATAGGTGAAAATAGCATTTTTCACAAATATAGGAAAATGATTTTTTTCCTATTTTGGACTAGAAATAAATATAATAAAATGAGCGGGTTTTATATATTTATTTGTGGGTTTGTGTTCTATGTTGAAAGAGCTTCGCAACGAACTAAACCACGTCCAAAACCGGGCTAAGATGAATGAGATATCGATGCTCAAAGTTGGGTGTTTGGAACATTCAATGCTGAAACAAAAGGGAAAGTAGCACCTTGTCCCACATCGGATGAGAGATGGAACTTAAAGGGGTATTTAAGTGGGAACTCTCCATCCTTATTGTTTCATGGAAGCACACACTAGTGTCCTCGCGAAGGGTGCGGAGCACCCTAACTCGCACTCGCACACGCTCGCGCTCGCGCGTGCGCGTGGCGTGGGCGATGAGGCGCAATGTGGCGCTTTGATGGCGCACTTTGCACTTCGCATCGCCGCCTTTGTATTTTTGACCACGTGCGCGTGGTGGAGCACAAGGGTTGCAAGGACCAAGTGGTAGGTGATGCGGCGCATGACGTGGCACGGAGGCGCGCGCGAGTACACGTGGCACGGAGGTGCACGCATGGTGCATGGGTCCTGCTGTGTCGTGCGCGGCGCACCAGAGTGAGCCAATACAGCGCGACTGTGTGGCGCGCTCGTATAGGCTCACAGGTGACGTGGCGCACGCGCGCATGGACTTGAGCCAAGAGGACGCACCGCGCATGGTGACGTGGCGCATGCGCGCATGGCTGTGAGCCAAGAGGCCGCACCGCACATGGGCGTGCACACCCAGCTTCGTAACTGACGAGTTAACTGGCTTTGACTGAGAATTAAATGACGTATTAAATTGCATTGAAGACGTTTAATGCAATTTAAACCTCTCTTTAATTCGTTTTTGACTGTTTCGACTTAGGAGCTGTATAAATACAGCTCCATACCCAGCAGAAGAGATCACCAGCTACAACAGCAATCTATAACTTTCTCTCCACAACTTCTGTTCAATTTTCTTTGCAGATTTCAAGGTAACCTTCGGGTTGTATGTCTACTCCGGCAGTACCACTGCTCCGGCTGTTGTACCCTGGGAAACAAAACGAGTACTCCTGGGAGACTCGGAATTTGTTTTAAGGGAAGCGTGTTGAACACGTGCCTCAGCCAATCTTCATCTTCTACTCCATTCTTGTATTTGTTTTATTTCAGTTGTAATAGTATTGTTTTCAGCTTTCTTTGTATTGTAATCATTAATAAAATTTGTTTATTTTTATTTAATTATACGAACGGTTCCTACAATCTTAAAACAAATTTTTAAAACCGTTCGTGTAATCAAAACCATTCTGTTTGTGATTCAAACTAGTTTTGTTTTCACTCAGTTTGAGTTTTAAAAACAGATTTTTTTGTTTTCATCTTCAAAGGAGCGACTTTGGTTGAAAACTATTTTGGTTACATTCAGTTTGTCCTAAATTGCTAATAAACTTTCTGCCTTGGTCTTCAAAGTTGGACTTAGAAGCCAGTCAGTAAGTTTTAAATATTAAGAATTTTCTGTTTTTGGTCTTCAAAGTTGGACTTAGAAGCCTAAACAGTTAATTTGTGGTAAAATTAAAATTTAGTAGTTTCCTTCTGGTTTGTGCGTAAATCAGAATTTTTTGACTAAAAATTTTAATTTTAATTTTTTTAGCATGTCGAACGATAATGTCAACGTTAACAACACCACAAATGTTGTGACGGGAACCCCCCTCAACGCCACCACTGTGGGAGCGTCCACAGTGGCCAATCACGCTGAACGACCTGAGAAGTTCTCGGGTCTACACTTCAAGCGGTGGCAACAGAAGATGTTCTTCTACTTGACCACCATGAACCTTGCGAGGTTCTTGACGGAAACCGCTCCCCAACCTGCGGAAGGGGAGACCAGCGCTCAGGCTCTGAGCGCGGTAGAGGCTTGGAAGCACTCGGATTTTATTTGTCGAGGCTATGTGTTAAACGGGCTTTCGGATGCATTGTATAACGTGTACTACAATATCAAGACTTCCAAAGAATTATGGGAGTCTTTGGAGAAAAAGTACAAAACGGAGGATGCGGGAACAAAGAAATTTGTTGTCGCCCGTTTTTTGGATTTCAAAATGGTTGATTCTAAAAGTGTTATGAATCAAGTCCAAGAATTCCAAATTATACTACATGACATCTTTGCGGAAGGCATGACACTTAGCGAGACATTCCAAGTGGCAGCGTTGATTGAAAAGTTACCTCCTGGTTGGGTGGATTTTAAGAATTATCTTAAACACAAACAAAAGGAGATGACTTTAGAGGACCTTATTGTTCGTCTTCGGATTGAAGAGGGCAATAGAATTGCCCTAAAAGGCAGCCAGGCGCAAACTTCGGCTAGCGCAAATTTGGTTGAGCATGGGCAATCCTCTAAAGGCGCAAAGGGTAAGGGGAAGAAGGACAAGGAGAAAGCAAAGGCTAGCAAACTTGGACCGAAGAAAGGGGTTGTGAAAAAGAAACCTCCAACGTTCCAAGGGACTTGTTACAACTGTGACGAGCCGGGGCATCGGGCTAACCAATGCAAGAAACCAAAGTGTGAGCGTGCGCACATGGTGGATGAAGACGGAATGCCTTTGGTGGCAATGATTTCCGACAAAACCGCAATGTTGGATGAGGTCAATGCTGTGACCAACACTCCAAAAGGGTGGTGGATTGATACGGGAGCGACCCGTCATGTGTGCCCAGACAGGAGCCTCTTTACCACCTTCAAGGAGCTTGCGGGAGATGAGAAGCTGTACATGGGAAATGCAGCCACCGCGGACATCAAGGGTGAAGGAACGGTGATTTTGAAGTGGACTTCAGGGAAGGAGCTCACTTTAAGCAACGTGTTATATGTCCCAGACTTGCGCAAGAGCCTAGTCTCGGGTTGGTTGCTTAATAAGTTTGGATTTCGTTTAGTTTTTGAGAGCGATCAATTTGTACTCACTAAACGAGGAATGTATGTAGGCAAGGGCTATGCCCAAAATGGTATGTTCAAATTGAATGTAATGGCTGTGAAAAAGAACATGAATAAAATTGCTACTACTTCTACTTATATGCTTGAGTTTTCTGAATCGAATAAATGGCATGGTAGATTAGGTCACGTAAATTTTAATTCTATACGCCGTTTAATCAATTTAAATTGTATACCAACATTCCATATTGATTCACACTATAAGTGTGAAACTTGCGTTGAATCCAAACTTACAAGAACATCATCGAAATCGGTTGAACGAATAACCGAAACCCTTGATTTAATTCACACCGATATTTGTGATTTAAAAGCGGTACCCACAAGAGGTGGAAATAAGTACTTTATCACGTTTATTGACGATAGTACTAAATATTGCTATGTGTATTTACTAAAAAGTAAAGATGAAGCAATAACTAAATTTATCTTGTATAAAAATGAAGTTGAGAATCAACTTCAAAAGAAGATAAAAGCTTTGCGAAGCGATCGAGGAGGCGAATATGTTGCACCTTTTGCCGAGTTATGCGCAAAAAGTGGCATAGTACATGAGTGTACACCTCCTTATTCTCCACAATCAAATGGCGTGGCGGAACGAAAGAACCGCACATTGAAAGAAATGATGAACGCCATGTTGATAAGTTCTGGGGTGAGCCATGACATGTGGGGGGAAGCCATTCTCTCGGCTAACTATCTTTTGAATAAGATACCACTCAAAAAGAGAGACGAAACTCCATATGAGTTATGGAAAAGGAAAAAACCTTCCTACAAATACTTGAAAGTGTGGGGGTGCCTAGCAAAGGTGACTGTGCCACCTCCTAAGGCTCTTAGGATAGGACCCAAAACTGTTGATTGCATATTCATTGGGTATACGCATCAAAGTAGTGCACATCGCTTTCTTGTACATGAGTCCAAGAACCCTGATGTACACAAAGACACTATCATGGAGGTGAATCCTAACGTTGTTTCGTATTTTGAAAATGTGTTTCCTTTGAGAAGACAAACACATACACCTTCATCAACAGCACTTGATGAACCGGGTCCAAGTTCATCTACATGGTTAGATGAAGCGGGTCCAAGTTCATCTACGCGGATAGATGAAACACACGATCAACCTGAGGTTGACGAGGGTGATCGTAGGCGAAGCAAAAGACCAAGGGTTGAAAAATCCTTCGGTCCTGACTTCGTTAGCTATATGGTTGAGGGCGAGCCCAATACATATCGCGAAGCAGTTTCTTCTTCGGAAGGACCTCAATGGAAAGAAGCAATAAAGAACGAGATTGATTCTATATTGCAAAATCATACTTGGGAGTTAGTAGATCTTCCACCTGGTTGCAAACCACTTGGATATCGTTGGATATTCAAAAGGAAGATGAAAACTGATGGAAGTATTGATAAATACAAGGCTAGGTTGGTGATTAAAGGATTTAGACAAAAGGAAGGTCTAGATTACTTTGATACCTACTCGCCTGTGACGCGCATAACCTCGATTAGATTGGTTCTTGCTATAGCGGCTTTAAGAAATTTGGAAGTTCACCAAATGGATGTTAAAACCGCATTTCTAAATGGCGATTTAGAAGAAGAGATTTACATGGAGCAACCTGAAGGTTTCTCCGCCCCAGGTCAAGAGGGTAAAGTATGTAAACTCGTCAAGTCTTTGTATGGCTTAAAGAAAGCACCAAAACAAGGGCACCAAAAGTTTGATCATGTCATGATTGACAACGGTTTCAAAATAAATGAGTGCGACAAATGTGTTTATTTCAAAGACACAAATGAAGGTTATGTGATATTATGCCTTTATGTAGACGATATGCTTATCATTGGGAGTAATGATAAAATTATCAAAGCTACTAAAAGCATGTTGAAAGCGAGATTTGACATGAAAGACATGGGTTTAGCTGATGTGATTCTTGGAGTAAAGATCATAAGAACCCAAGATGGTCTTGTGTTAAGTCAATCTCACTATGTGGATAAAATTCTTGAAAAATTCAACTCGGGAGATACGAGTGTAGCTCGAACTCCAGTTGATACATCCCAACATCTTAAGAAGAATAAAGGAGAGGGAGTTGCTCAGTTAGAGTATTCAAGAATTATTGGCAGTCTAATGTATCTAATGACATGTACTAGACCCGACTTGGCTTACGCGGTGAGTAGGCTAAGTAGATACACCAGCAATCCGAGCGCGGATCATTGGAAAGCTATCACGAGGGTGCTTAGATACATAAGATACACGAAAGATTATGGACTGCATTATGACCGACAACCAGCAGTGATCGAAGGATACACTGACGCAAACTGGATATCGGACAACAAGGATTCCAAATCAACAAGTGGTTACGTGTTTACACTTGGAGGAGCGGCTATTGCTTGGAAGTCTTCTAAGCAAACTATCATAGCTAGATCCACAATGGAATCCGAATTCATCGCCTTGGATAAGTCAGGTGAGGAGGCGGAATGGCTACGTCAATTCGTGGAAGATATTACAAGATGGCCGAAGCCTTTGCCAGCCATTTGTATACATTGTGATAGCCAATCAGCAATTGGTAGAGCTCAAAGCTTAATGTATAATGGCAGATCAAGGCATATGCGACGTAGACATAACACGGTACGACAACTACTCTCAACGGGTGTTATCACAATTGATTATGTGAGATCAAAGGATAACATCGCGGACCCGTTTACAAAACGCTTAAGCAGAGAGTTAGTGGAAACGTCGTCAAGAGGAATGGGACTAAAGCCCGTGGTAAATGGGAATATGAGGGAAACCTAACTTAGTTGACTGGAGATCCCAAGATCTAAGTTCAATAGGACAACTTAATCATATTACCAAACGGAGTCACTGTGGGGGAGTACCCCAAACTAAATAAAAAGGGAGTTACTTATACTTCCTAGTCCATTCCAATCAGTGACATTGATGTGAGGCTAAGCATATTAAGGTTAACGATTTCGGGAAATCAAATAACCATGATGCTTTTAATGATTCAGGGGAATCACCTATGTTAGAGAGAAGTGGGGTCGCTTCAAATGGATTTGTGGGGTGCGCAAATCCTAGAGCTCTCGCAGAACCAGGCTAGTGTTCCAGGACCATAATAGGACACGACAATGAGGAGTTGGCTAAACCAGGGAGAGTATTGTGTGAAGTGTATTGTCGTTTACACAAATGGGGGTATGTTCAAGGACATCGCGTCTACACACCGCTAGTAAGCTAAGTGCGCTTCACAAAAGACGGTTCAAAGGTTAAAACCTACCTATCTTGCAATACTCAACTGTCGAAGTTTATCGTTGAAAGGTGTAAGGAAAAGATCCATTTCCATACATGTGGGGGATTGTTGGAAATTTGATGAAAATAGCATTTTTCATGTGGGGGATTGTTGGAAAAATAGGTGAAAATAGCATTTTTCACAAATATAGGAAAATGATTTTTTTCCTATTTTGGACTAGAAATAAATATAATAAAATGAGCGGGTTTTATATATTTATTTGTGGGTTTGTGTTCTATTTTTAAAGAGCTTCGCAACGAACTAAACCACGTCCAAAACCGAGCTAAGATGAATGAGATATCGATGCTCAAAGTTGGATGTTTGGAACATTCAATGCTGAAACAAAAGGGAAAGTAGCACCTTGTCCCACATCGGATGAGAGATGGAACTTAAAGGGGTATTTAAGTGGGAACTCTCCATCCTTATTGTTTCATGGAAGCACACACTAGTGTCCTCGCGAAGGGTACGGAGCACCCTAACTCGCACTCGCACACGCTCGCGCGTGCGCGTGGCGTGGGCGATGAGGCGCAATGTGGCGCTTTGATGGCGCACTTTGCACTTCGCACGCTCGCATCGCCGCGAGCCGCTTGAGAGCCGCCTTTGTATTTTTGACCACGTGCGCGTGGTGGAGCACAAGGGTTGCAAGGACCAAGTGGTAGGTGATGCGGCGCATGACGTGGCAGTCATGCGCATGCGCGCGCGAGTACACGTGGCACGGAGGCGCACGGGTGCACGCATGGTGCATGGGTCCTGCTGTGTCGTGTGCGGACACGTGGCACGGAGGCGCACGGGTGCACGCATGGTGCATGGGTCCTGCTGTGTCGTGTGCGGCGCACCAGAGTGAGCCAATACGGCGCGACTGTGTGGCGCGCTCGTATAGGCTCACAGGTGACGTGGCGCACGCGCGCATGGACTTGAGCCAAGAGGACGCACCGCGTATGGTGACGTGGCGCATGCGCGCATGGCTGTGAGCCAAGAGGCCGCACCGCACATGGGCGTGCACACCTGGGCGCGCGCGCGCGCGTAGAAAGCTTCCAGCATTGAATAACAGAGCAGTTTCAGTCCAGCTTCGTAACTGACGAGTTAACTGGCTTTGACTGAGAATTAAATGACGTATTAAATTGCATTGAAGACGTTTAATGCAATTTAAACATCTCTTTAATTCGTTTTTGACTGTTTCGACTTAGGAGCTGTATAAATACAGCTCCATACCCAGCAGAAGAGATCACCAGCTACAACAGCAATCTATAACTTTCTCTCCACAACTTCTGTTCAATTTTCTTTGCAGATTTCAAGGTAACCTTCGGGTTGTATGTCTACTCCGGCAGTACCACTGCTCCGGCTGTTGTACCCTGGGAAACAAAACGAGTACTCCTGGGAGACTCGGAATTTGTTTTAAGGGAAGCGTGTTGAACACGTGCCTCAGCCAATCTTCATCTTCTACTCCATTCTTGTATTTGTTTTATTTCAGTTGTAATAGTATTGTTTTCAGCTTTCTTTGTATTGTAATCATTAATAAAATTTGTTTATTTTTATTTAATTATACGAACGGTTCCTACAGCCACTTCATACAAAAAGGTTAGGATAGGAAAAGAGAAAACAAGTGAACAACAAGCTCATAAGGGGGGAGGGGGTGGTCACTAGTGATAGAATTCTATCACTCACAAGCACCAATCAAGTTCCGCCATGTCATCAACCATTTTTCCATCACTCACAACCTTTTTTAGTGGGGGTGGTCATCACTCACCACCACACCCAACAATTTTCCCCAACCAACAATTACCCTCACAATTAAACACCATCACGCGTTGAAAAATAACGAAATCGTTGTTTTCGTTATAATATAACGCGTTGAAAATATGCCGGCGGTGGTAAAACAAGAGTATCACGCGTTGAAAATATGCCATCACGCGTTGAACAATCTCCGCCCCGCCTGGCCTAAGGGTGTACGGGGTAGGTTAGGTGAAGCTTTACTGATTGGGGGAGAGGGAGAGAAGGGGGGAGAGAGATGGGTGTGTGGTGGGGTCCATTCCTTCTCAACCAATCACACATTTTTTTTTAAATAGTTTACCTAAACCTCATTAGGTAAACCACCGCCAACGTTTTTTAGCATTAGGTAAACAATTTAGGTGAACTAACGTGACACTGTCTGATTGGGTGAATGGAGAGTTTACCTATTTCAAATAGGTAACCACTCCCTTCACCCTAACCTCTCCAACAATGGTAAAATTATTAATTTTTTTTTTATTTTTTGGCTTTTTTTATCAACAAATAGGGACACAGTCGGGCTATTTTGTGAGCAAATGTGCTCACCATAATTTCTCAACTTCTTTCTAATGCTATCATGTGGTAAAATGAGCAAGTATAAAGTATGACATTCGTTTCAATAAAATTACTATTTAAACTTTTTAAGTATAATTTAATTTTTTTTTGAATGATCCTAGAGTTAGGACTTGAATTTTAGGTAGTGTTTGTATGAAAGAATGAGAGACGGAATTGAAAAAATATGTTTGGTTGGTCAAGGTAATGGAATTACCCATTACATAGGGTATTCCATTCTCTCAAATTCATTACATCTACACCGCTTGTTTTTTTTCCATCCCATTCTCTTTCTCACCTTCATCACCAACACCTCCCACTAAGCCACCCACCACCGACTCCACCCTATACCGTCGACCAACGGCGCCACCGCCGACAATGTCGCCGCAACCCGTCGTTGCCACCCGCCGCCGCCTCCCACCGTCACCACCACCCTCCGCAACCGAACATCGGCGCCACCGCTACCACCATCCAACACTGCTGCCACCTTCCGCCATGGAACACTGGCGGCACCAACGACCACTACCATCCTCCGCCAACAATGTTCGTCGTCGTCGCCACCACCCACTGCTGCCGCCACCAAACACTGCCATCACTAGCCGCCAACGAACACCGGCGCCACCGAACACCACCACCGTCACCACCCTCCACCACCGAACACTGTTGCCACCAAACACCGATGCCACCTAACACTGGCGTCGTCGCCGCCCACCGCCGCCACCCACTGCCGCGATCAACCACAACCGCCACCCATTGCCGATTTTATTCTTTCTTCTTTTCATGTCTACCAAACAACACAAGGTAATGATTCATTCCATTCCAACATAGTAACCAAACAAGTCCATGAAATGTAATGATGTATTTCATTTCTTTGTTCATTCCATTACCTCGTCCATCCATTCCCTTATCCATTCCGTAACCCCATACCAAACAGACCCTTACTCTTCTATTAGGCACTCATCACCTTATTACATCATCACTTACAAACTAACTAAACATAAACTGTCACCTCTTTCCACCCAATTCTATTACACCATTACTAAATCACTTGTACCAGTCATCACATCCATCACTAAATCATTCCTAACCAATCACATAAAACCAACTAATCACAAAAATGACATTTTATTCCCCACAAAAAAAACCTACCAATCATAAAATCCCAACCAATCACAAAAAAATAACCATTAAACACACCACTGCCGTGATGGCCACCACAAAAAATTCCAGTGCTAGGGTGATGAGAGTGATTGGGCGATGTTTCACTATAAGGATGGTGTTTAAGTCGAGCTGTGGTTTTGTAGTCATGTGAGTCGCACGGGTACATAGTTAAGTTAGTTAGGTCGGTTAATTAGTTGTTAATCTTGTTTATATTCAGTTAGTTGTAATGAGAATCAGTTTTTCCCCAATTTCATTTGCTCTCAAATCACATGGTATCAGAGCAACTACGATCTCTGTGACCTAATTTCAGCCTATCAATCTCGTTCTTCTTCTTCAATTCTACTCAGATATGTTCTTCAATCTGTTATCGATCTTCATCTTCTTCGTTTGATTCTTTGCAATTGTTAGGTTTTCTTCTCTGATTTGTTATGTTCGTTTTCATCGTGTCTGATACTGGTTCGAATTCTTTATACCTTCATCCATCAGATCATCCTGGTATGATTCTAGTTTCAAAAACTTTTGAAGGTACTGGATTTGCTATCTGGAAGCGTGCGATGACGATAGCTCTCTCAGCAAAGAACAAATTGGATTTTGTCAAGAATCCTTCGTCTGCACCTTCTAATCCTTCACAGTTTGCTCTATGGGAGAGATGTAATAACATGATAATCTCGTGGATTCTCAACACTCTATCACGAGAAATTGCTGAAAGTGTTTTGTATACTGAATCGACATATCAACTTTGGGCGGAATTAAACGATCGATATGGCAAAGCTAACGGTGCCAAATTGTACCAGCTACAGAAGAATTTGTGTGAAATTACTCAAGGTAATAGTCATATCGCCACTTATTTTGCTAAAACCAAATCGAATTGGGATGAGTTGAATGCTTTGAATCTTGTTTCGTCCTGTACTTGTGCTGCTTCTGCTGTTATTGCTAAAAATCGCGAGGATCAGCGATTAATTCAATTTCTAATGGGACTGAATCCCAATTATGATGTTGTTAGAGGAACTATTCTTATGATGCAACCATTACCTACGATCAATCAAGCCTATGCACTTTTAATTCAAGATGAAAAACAACGAGAAATCTCTTCTATTGGACAATTTTCTTCTGAATCGGCTTCTATGAATGTGAATTCTCAAATTCAAGGTACTCAATATGGCAGATTCGATAATAAGAAAAACCTTGTTTGTTCACATTGCAAGAAAACTGGTCATACCGCAAACAAATGTTATAGGCTTGTTGGATTTCCTAAGGACTTTAAGTTCACTAAATCCAAGCGTGGGACTGCAAATATGGCTTCTGATGATAATCTTGGGTCTTCTATTTCTGTGGAGCAATATCATGAACTCGTGAAGCTTTTGCAACAAACTCAATTGCCCAAAGACTCTTCTGAAAATCAGAACATTAATACTTCCATCAACTATGCTAACTTCGCAGGTATGATGGCTTCCAATTCCCCTAAGTCAAGTACTAATTGGGTTATCGATACTGGTGCAAGTGACCATATGTGTCATGATGTCAAATTATTCACAAATCTTAAAGATGTGTCTAAACCATTTCTAATTGGTCTTCCTAATGGACAAATAATTGCAGTATATAAAGTCGGTACTGTTCAGTTAACTCAAGATCTTTCTCTTCCTGAAGTCTTATTTGTTCCTGAGTTCAAACATAACCTTCTATCAGTGTCAAAACTTTATCAAGATACTCATGGTGTTGTTTATTTTTCTGACACATGTTGCATGCTACAGGCCCCTTCAATGAAGAGGCCACTGGCTCTTGGTAATCTGCTCAAGGGACTCTACATTTTACATGCAACAAATAAGATGTTTTCTGATTCTGTTTCATTTTCAACTTCTCATTGTAATTCTGTTGTTACAACAGCCATTTGGCATCATCGACTTGGTCACTTACCATCTTATAAAATGAAACAATTGCCTATTACTTGTAATAATATGCATTCTCTTGATCATTGTGATGTTTGTCCTAAAGCCAGGCAACATAGACTTCCTTTTCCCCATAGCACTAGATCCACTGATGCTATTTTTGAACTTGTACATATTGATGTTTGGGGACCCTATAATACTTCCACATATGATGGTCATAGGTATTTCCTTACTATTGTGGATGATTATAGCCGTACCACCTGGACACACTTGTTATCTACCAAAAGTAATGCCTTTCCTGTCCTTCAAGGATTTATTGAGATGGTTGTTACTCAATTTAATAAGCATATCAAGTGCATTAGATCTGATAATGCATTTGAGCTTGGTTCAGGAAATAAAGAGGCTGCTTATTTTTTATCAAAAGGAATCATTCATCAAACTAGTTGCGTTCAAGTTCCACAACAAAATGGCGTTGTGGAACGAAAACATAAGCACCTTTTGGAAACCTCTAGAGCGTTACTTTTTCAATCCAAACTTCCTCTCAAATTCTGGGGTGATTGTGTTTTGACCGCTACACATTTGATCAACTTTTTTCCTTCAAAAATTCTTAATGGTTTAACCCCCTTTGAGTTGTTAACATCCAAACCACCTTCTTATACCCATCTTAAGGCATTTGGTTGTCTTTCTTATGCTTGTACATTAAAACAAGGTCGTGACAAACTTCAACCAAGAGCTTCTCCCTGCACTTTTATTGGTTATCCTCATGGAAAGAAGGGTTACGAACTTTACAATTTGCATTCTCATCAAACTTTTGTCTCACGTGATATTGTGTTTTTTGAACACATGTTTCCTTCCATTAATGCTTCCACTTTTTCTCTTTTTCCTCCAATTGACAATCTTTCTTCTTTCTTTGAAGATATTCCATCATCTTCTGTTCCTTCTTTTTCTTCTCCTTCCCATATTCCATCTGATCCTACTTCCTTAGTAACTCCATGTCACGGCCCCAGCCCCGGTTTGACCCGGTCAGGAACCGTGGGACATGAACACGTGGTATCAATGATGCGACAGCGGAAGATTTTTAACAGGATCTTTTAAAACTCAAAAATGCCCAATTATTTTATTTCCATAATTCGGGATAAATCCCGTAATTTACATTAGAGGAATTTAACTAGGAAATTCCCTGATTTCTTAAAACATGTTTATTCATTTTAACTGAGCCACCTCTTCAAGCTTGGTAGTGCTCCTTAGCACGTTTCCTTGATTTACAGCAGGTTGCCTGAAACATGTTTTAAAAATATTTTATCAGCGGGGAAATGCTGGCGAGTCACTCCAATTTGATAAAATGACACATAGTTATCAATTACAGCATAAGAGCGATTACAATGGCTTCTATCTTATTTTTATCTGGCGCCGTGTCACATTGCGTGACGATGGTCATACCACTATTGGGTCCCACCCCAAGTAGTGATGATTATCCCGGTTAGGTCAATGAACTTAACCGGGAGAAAATTAGTAATGTGCACAATACCCCACTAGCCAGTGATTAAGATAACCACGACTTACTCCCTGTAATTATAACATTTGAAAATGGAGTATTGTAAAATACTTTTGATAAAAAGAGAATGACTCACATTGCAGATTTATACGTGCAGAGTTTAGCCTACTGATTAGCCTTTTAACCTAAATTTAAACAACATGCACACAAACTAGGTCAGTAACTAATACAGCATTTACGATAACTCACGAGATTAAACCCTCACTACGAATGACAAAGTGCGATACTTAAACATCCATCGAATTCACGACGAATGACAAAGCATAACCCTAATGTGGGCAGCACTTAAACATCCATTGGATAGTTTTAATCGATCGGATATTGAATCGTAGTAGCGATCGAGTTATTACCCTGTTATTGCGGAAGCGTTTCGTGCTGTGTGTGTGTTTTGTAGTAATCAGACCATAACTCAGTGTGTATAACGAATTTTTTCGTCGAACAAGTGCCAGAATTCAAGTCACAAACCCCTCTATTTATACTTAAATTTTGACCCCCTCGCGTGACGCGAGGGGTCTACGTGGGTGCGTCGCGTGACGCGAGGGGTCACCACTCTATTATAGAGTAGCCACGTGTGTTTGTAGCTCAGGTGAGTTGGTCTTTCGTCAAAATTCGATTTTGACAGCAAATTATGTGGATAATCGTAACTAGGGAATACCCCCCTGAGTTTTAGGGGCCCTGATCCTGATTCTGATTGTTCTGAAATTTTTAGGGTTTATGCAGAATCACTTGGGGGTCTCAATTAGGGTTTCCTATTGGACAAAATAAGATAATAATTAGAACTTTTGATGAGAGTTGTTACATCCTCCCCACCTTAATAAAAATCTCGTCCTCGAGATTTATTGGAATAAGTGAGGATACTTTCGCTTCATTTCCGATTCCAGTTCCCAAGTGTATTCGGATCCTCTCTTTGAATCCCACTTGACTTTGACCAGCACTAGCCGCTTGTGCTTGAGAAACTTGATCTTTCTATCTTCTATTTGTAATGGCTTCTCAACAAACTTTAACTTTTCATTGACCTCTATATCTTGAAGAGGTACTACCAGGGACTCGTCAGATAGACATTTCTTGAGATTGGATACATGATATACGTCATGTACTCCAGCTAACTCTTCTGGTAGTTGTAAACGATAAGCAACTGGTCCTATTCGTTGGATGACTGAAAATGGTCCTACGTATCTTGGACTTAGCTTTCCTTTCTTACCGAACCGAACTACTCCTTTCCAAGGAGAAACTTTTAATAGTACTCTGTCTCCAACTTGAAATTCTAACGGTTTGCGTCGATTATCTGCATAACTCTTTTGGCGATCTCGAGCCATCTTTAATCTTTCCTTGATTTAAGTGATCTTGTCGGTAGTTTCTTGTACTATTTCAGGACCTGACAATTGACTTTCTCCTATTTCTGCCCAGCAAACTGGAGTTCTGCACTTACGTCCATACAGTAATGGGGCAGCTTCGATGCTTGAATGATAGCTATTATTATAGGAGAATTCAATTAAGGGTAGGTGATCATCCCAATTTCCACCAAAATCTATCACACATGCCCTAAGCATGTCTTCCAGGGTTTGAATCGTCCTATCACTTTGTCCGTCTGTCTGAGGATGATATGCAGTACTTAGACTCAGTCGGGTTCCCATTGCTTTCTGGAAACTTGTCCAGAAGTGGGAAGTGAAACGACTATCTCTATCCGATACAATGGAGAGTGGAACTCCATGTAAGGATACAACTTTATCTACATACAACTTTGCCAACCTTTCCATGCTAAAGGTTTCTTTCATGGGTAGAAAATGAGCTGATTTGGTTAATCGATCCACAATTACCCAAATCGCATCATTACCTTTTCTGGTTTTGGGTAACTTAGTAACAAAATCCATTGTTATAAGTTCCCATTTCCATACAGGCATTTCCAATTGTTGTAGTAGACCCGAAGGTTTCTGGTGTTCTGCCTTAACTTGTGAACAAGTTAGACATTTAGAAACATATTTAACTATGTCCTTTTTCATTCCTATCCACCAGAAGTTATTTCTTAAATCTTGGTACATCTTATTGTTACTAGGATGCATGGTATACCTAGATTTATGAGCTTCCTCTAGAATTTGATTGCTTAATTCTCCCTGCTTAGGTACCCAAATCCGTTTCTTATGGAATCTCCATATTCCATCATTACCTTGTTCTAATTCTTTAATTCGCCATTTCATTCCTTCAGCATCATCCTTGATTGCTGTTTCTTGAATGCTTTTCAGTTGGTCCATTAAATCTAATTGTAAACTTAATCTAAGAGCACAAATTCGTCGTTGTTTCTCATGATACTTACGACTTAAGGCATCAGCAACTACGTTTGCTTTTCCTTCGTGATATTGAATATCACAGTCATAATCACTTAGGATTTCCATCCATCTCCTTTGCCACATGTTTAATTCTTTTTGCCCAAATATATATCTTAAACTCTTATGATCTGTATAGATAGTAAACTTACTTCCGTACAGGTAATGTCTCCAAATCTTAAGGGCAAAAATTATGGCTCCTAACTCTAAGTCATGAGTCGTATAATTTTCCTCGTGCTTTTTCAATTGCTTTGACGCATACGCAATTACCTTCTTGTGTTGCATAAGCACACATCCTAATCCTAGCTTTGAAGCATCACAATATACTTCAAAAACTTCTGTTCCTTCCGTTAAAGCTAGAATTGGAGCATTGGTTAATTTCTGTTTTAAAACCTTAAAAGCCTCATCTTGTTTGGGTCCCCACTCAAACTTAACTGATTTACAGGTTAGCTTAGTTAATGGCATGGCTATCTTAGAAAAATCCTTAATAAACCATCTATAATATCCGGCTAAACCTATAAAACTTCTAATTTCCATCGCTGATTGCGGAACTTTCCATTTAGTGATCGTTTCTATCTTAGCAGGATCTACGTGAATGCCATCGTGGTTCACCATGTGTCCTAAGAATTGCACTTCTTGTAACCAAAATTCACACTTTGAGAATTTGGCGTAAAGATTCTTCTTTCTTAACAAGGTTAAGAGTACATGCAGGTGCTCACAATGTTCCTCCTGACTTTTGGAATAAATAAGTATATCGTCGATGAAGACAATTACAAATTTATCCAAATACGGTTTACAGATTCTATTCATCATGTCCATAAATGTTGCAGGAGCATTTGTTAACCCAAAGGGCATGACTGTAAACTCGTAATGACCATACCTAGTTCTGAAAGCAATTTTAGGTATGTCTTCTTCTTGTACCTTCAATTGATGATATCCGGAGCGTAAATCTATTTTAGAAAAATATCTAGCTCCCTGTAGTTGATCGAAAAGATCATCAATCCTAGGTAATGGGTATCGATTCTTAATTGTAACTTTATTTAATTCTCTATAATCGATACACATTCGCATTGAACCATCTTTCTTCTTTACAAACAACACTGGCGCTCCCCATGGGGATGAGCTAGGTTGTATGAATCCTTTGCTCAGTAATTCATCTAATTGCTTTTTCAATTCTAACATTTCTGTGGGTGATAACCGATAAGGTGACTTGGCTATCGGTGTAGTTCCAGGAATTAGATGAATTCTAAACTCTACTTCCCTATCAGGTGGTAATCCAGGTAGTTCATCTGGGAATACTTCCAAATATTCCGATACTACTGGAATGTCCTTAAGTTCTTTACTTTTCGTGTTAATGATTACTGAAATCATATACACCATTTCTTGTTTTCTGGAATAACTGGCCAATTTCATTATTGAAATGAATTTCAGTGGCTTTCGTGGCTTATCTCCTGTAATTACCACTAATTCTCCTGTGGGTGTATGAATTTTTATGGAATTCTTGTCACAAAGAATTCGAGCATGGTTGGCTACTAACCAATCCATTCCTAACACAACATCGAATCCGGCTAATTTCATAGGTAACAAGTTTGCAGAAAAATGATGTCCTAAGAGTTCTATCTTTCCTTCTTGCAAAACCTTATCTATGTTAACGGAATTTCCGTCTGCCGTTTCGACTGTAAGAATCTGTCTAAGTTGTTTTAAGGGTAACTTAAGTGCTTGACAGAATGAAGTATTTATAAAACTTTGGTTTGCACCAGAGTCAAATAATACTTTTGCATAAACGTTGTGAACTAGGAACGTACCAGCTATCACATCCGGGATTAGCTCTGCTTCCTGAGTAGTCAATTGGAAGGCTCTTACGTTCTTCTTGGTAGTTCCTTCTGTAGGCTTGGCTTTATTATCAGCTGGTTTGACCAATTTCGGGCAGTCTGGCCTAAGATGTCCAGCTTCTCCACAGTTGTAACAGACTGTGAATCTCTTCTTTCTGCAATCTTCCTCTTGATGCCCCGGAATTTTGCAGAAATTGCAATATCCCTTGCATCTTCCAAAATGCTTCCTTTTGCAAGAATTGCAAAATGGACCAGGGGAAGATTGCCCGGTTCCTCTTCTCTTGAAATTGTTACGGTTACCCATACGGAATCCTTGGGTAATCTTTTAGGCCACTTCATTCTTTCTATTCTCTTCTCGCGTCCGTACCAGTTCGTCAGTCAGAGTATTGGCTAAATCTACCGCATCATCAATCGTGCGGGGTTTTGCAGCCTTGCCGATATTACGGATTTCGCTAATCAATCCCCAAATATAACGGGAAATAAGTACTGGTTCTGGCGAAGCCAGGGTTGGTACTACTCTCGCATACTCGAAGAATGTCGATGTATACCCTCGACAGTCTACATCCATCATCCGATGGTTCAGGAATTTATTTGCCATTTGTTCCTTTTCATACTCGGGACATAATTTTCTTTCCATTACTTGCTTAAATTCTTCTCAACTCATGGCATAGGCCAAATTTCTTCCTTTGGCTTGAAGGACCGTATTCCACCATTCTAACGCCCCTTCTTTGAAAAGATTTGACGCATACATAACCTTTTCTTCTTCAGCACATTTACTTATCATAATTACTGCTTCGGTCTTTTCTAACCAACGCAGTGCTGCAGTTGCCCCTTCATTGCCTGCAAATTCAGCTGGTTTACAAGCAGGGAATTCTTTGTAAGTGCAACCAGGCGTTGCAGCTTTCATTTTCTTAAGGCGTGGAGCTTGTATCTCCTCATTTTCGTTATTAATATGGTTGCCACCTCCGTTTACACTATTACTGAAATTATCGCCTTGTGTGCGTTTGCTAGGAATAATTTGTTGAGGTTCAACAGGTTTCTGGGCAGCAGCAAGGATTGCTGGAATAACATTGGCTATTCCTTGAGCAACGATATTTTCTATATCTTGCCTATTCATAAATTGATCCTCCTGGTGTTGCTCAGATTGATTGACTTCGTTAACTGGTTCATTATTAGCGTTTTCCATCTGATAATTAGTATATATAATTTATTAGTATAGAATAAATAACAATTATACACAAAACAATCATATTAATTTCACAACACACACATATATATATCCTAAATTATCGATTCCTTGATTTCCCTTTTTATATATCATATTATGCATCCGTACACACTGTTATGTTACAAAGTTTTATTTTTATTTTACAAGATTATATTTTTATTACTATTATTATTATACAATCACAGTTACGTTCTCACACTATTTCTTCTGCTGATATGTTAGTAACGATGCTCCCTCTCGTCGTACTTCCAGGAGATCTGTTCTCCTACTTCCCGAATCCTATTCCCTGCACCTATCAGCTCCTCGCCAAAATGGCGGAGTTCAGCTAAATTTTCATTGCTCATTGGTGGGTTTGGTATAGGTTCTGGGTCGAACTGAGGGAAAAAGGTATAAGGGTTATTAAGGAGGTTTTGAAATTGCCAATCGTTCGTCCACCACTCGTCCATTTCTCCTAAAGGTTGAGTATGGATTAAAGGTTCTGGGATGGCTGGTTCTAAGTTTATTGGAAGTTGAGTTTCGGCAGGATAAGGATAAAGGTTGTTATTGATAGGTCTAATGATATCACAGCCTGCCAATACACGATCCAATTCCTCCTGAAATGGCAACTCCTCGACTTGCCTCGAGCTTTCCCCAATTTCTATTTCTGTTTGCCTAGATCCTTCCCCAATCTCAATCCCTTTTCCTTTATCCATGGGATTCTCTATTTTGGAAATCTTTCGAGTTGCTGGTTTCCTCCTGCGCACCCGCCTCCAGCCTACAAATCTTCTTTTTTTCTTAGACTTTGGTTTTTCCAAAGGTGGAGAGTGGAATTCCATAGGTTCTTCCACATCGGGTATGTAACCAGTAAAGTCTTTGGAAACTTCTACTTTCACCGGATAGAGATTGAGATTTTGAAGGGCTTCAGATAACTCATTCATGCTGTTTAGCATATATGCAAAAAATACACACAAAATGCTAAGTTAAAAATTTTATAACAAAATTTCACAGATAACCTTCAAGTATTATAGCATACTGTGTAACTAATTTAATACAAAGGATAACTGAAAATTAAAACATACTAGGGTTTATTGTAAAATTATTTATTTACTGGGTAAAGTTTCTGACTTGTAGGTAATATAGGTGCTATAACTGAGTCAGGGTATTTAAAGATTTGCATTTACTGCTACAATGGCTAGCATATAGAGATCTGTCCATTTTTTTATCTAACTTGTCTTCCCATGGTGGGTTACTGTCTAATTTCTGGGTTTTCTGTGACTTTTTCATTTTCTCTTAACTTTTTCTAATAATCAAACTTCTTTTATTATGAGAAAGTGGTTCCTCATACAGCGCCTTACGGACAAATATTCCTTCCTCAGTATTTACTGAGTGTTTTGAGGATGATGATCCCTTATCTTTTGATATACTATCTAATTTAAGATAGATATCTGACATTCTCTGCTTACCCATACTGTAACTAACAAATAGTCAGTTAATAAAGCACATAATCACAAAATGGTAATTAGGAAAAAAAATTAAGTATATTTAAATACTTAATAGGCTTAAGTTAGTGGCTCTTTCAGTTGCTCTGATACCACCTTTTCCTATCACGGCCCCAGCCCCGGTTTGACCCGGTCAGGAACCGTGGGACAGGAACACGTGGTATCAATGATGCGACAGCGGAAGATTTTTAACAGGATCTTTTAAAACTAAAAAATGCCCAATTATTTTATTCCATAATTCGGGATAAATCCCGTAATTTACATTAGAGGAATTTAACTAGGAAATTCCTTGATTTCTTAAAACATGTTTATTCATTTTAACTGAGCCACCTCTTCAAGCTTGGTAATGCTCCTTAGCACGTTTCCTTGATTTACAGCAGGTTGCCTGAAACATGTTTTAAAAATATTTTATCAGCGGGGAAATGCTGGCGAGTCACTCCAATTTGATAAAATGACACATAGTTATCAATTACAGCATAAGAGCGATTACAATGCCTTCTATCTTATTTTTATCTGGCGCCGTGTCACATTGCGTGACGATGGCCATACCACTATTGGGTCCCACCCCAAGTAGTGATGATTATACCGGTTAGGTCAATGAACTTAACCGGGATAAAATTAGTAATGTGCACAATACCCCACTAGCCAGTGATTAAGATAACCACGACTTACTCCCTGTAATTATAACATTTGAAAATGGAGTATTGTAAAATACTTTTGATAAAAAGAGAATGACTCACATTGCAGATTTATACGTGCAGAGTTTAGCCTACTGATTAGCCTTTTAACCTAAATTTAAACAACATGCACACAAACTAGGTCAGTAACTAATACAGCATTTACGATAACTCACGAGATTAAACCCTCACAACGAATGACAAAGTGATACTTAAACATCCATCGAATTCACGACGAATGACAAAGCATAACCCTAATGTGGGCAACACTTAAACATCCATTGGATAGTTTTAATCAATCGGACATTGAATCGTAGTAGCGATCGAGTTATTACCCTGTTATTGCGGCAGCGTTTCGTGCTGTGTGTGTGTTTTGTAGTAATCAGACCATAACTCAGTGTGTATAACGAATTTTTTGGTCGAACAAGTGCCAGAATTCAAGTCCCAAACCCCTCTATTTATACTTAAATTTTGACCCCCTCGCGTGACGCGAGGGGTCTACGTGGGTGCGTCGCGTGACGCGAGGGGTCACCACTCTATTATAGAGTAGCCACGTGTGTTTGTAGCTCAGGTGAGTTGGTCTTTCGTCAAAATTCGATTTTGACAGCAAATTATGTGGATAATCGTAACTAGGGAATACCCCCCCTGAGTTTTAGGGGCCCTGATCCTGATTGTTCTGAAATTTTTAGGGTTTATGCAGAATCACTTGGGGGTCTCAATTAGGGTTTCCTATTGGACAAAATAAGATAATAATTAGAACTTTTGATGAGAGTTGTTACACTCCACTTGCTGATATTCGCAGATCATCAAGGACTGTTGTTCCTCCTTCTTATTTGAAGGATTATGTTTGCATTAATGTTTCTAGTTCTGATATTTCAGATTGCCCTCATTCTCTTTTCCATGCTTGTTCAGCTACTACTCATGTTCCGGTCACAACTTTGACTATGCCTAGTCAATCCTTTATTCATTCTCTTGATTTGTTACAAGAACCTACTTGTTACAAACAAGCTGTTCAATATCTAGAGTGGCAGGATGCTATGAACAAAGAATTTACAGCTTTACAAGCTAATCATACCTGGGACATTGTTGATTTACCACCCGGAAAGAAACCCATTAAATGTAAATGGGTTTACAAGATCAAGTATCAAGCCAATGGAAGTGTGGAAAGATGTAAAGCCCGTTTGGTGGTTCGTGGTGATACTCAACAACCAGGGATAGATTACAATGAAACATTCTCTCCCGTAGTCAAAATGACTACCATTCGAAGTTTAATCGCCATTGCCACTAAGATGAAATGGCCCATGTACCAACTTGATGTAAACAATGCTTTTTTACATGGAGACTTGGACGAAGAAATCTATATGTTACCACCACCGGGTATGGAACTTCCTTCTCACCAGGTTTTAAAACTTAAGAAATCACTTTATGGGCTAAAACAAGCCTCTCGTCAATGGTATGGTAAGCTGTCCTCTGTTCTTAAATCCAAAGGTTTTGTCCGATCGCCTAATGATTACTCTTTATTCTCAAAGTCTTTGGGCACGTCAATAGTTCATGTTGCTGTATACGTTGACGATATATTAGTAACTGGGAATAATTCAGAGGAAATTGTTGCTCTTAAAGATCTTTTACATACTACATTCCAAATTAAGGATCTTGGTATCCTTAATTATTTTCTTGGTATTGAGGTCTTACATCATTCTAATGGAACTATCCTAACCCAACGCAAGTTTGCTAATGATTTGATCAAAGACTTTGTAGATGTTCATCTTCCTGTTGTTTCCAGTCCTTTACCTCCTCATTTGCAGCTGAAAACAGCCGATGGTCCTGTTCTTACTGATCCCCTTTAATACAGGCAATTAGTGGGAAAATTGAATTATCTTGCTCACACTCGCCCTGATTTAGCGTTTGCTGTGCAGTTTCTTAGTCAATTTATGCAAGATCCACGTCTTTCACATTGGCAGGCTGCTTTGCATACTCTTGCTTATGTGAAAGTTACTGCTTCTCAAGGCTTATTCTTTAACAATCTTTCTACTTTTGACTTGATTGCTTATTGTGATTCTGATTGGGCTTCGTGTCCAAACACACGCAAATCTGTTAGCGGTTACTTTGTTTCTTTTGGGGGCAGTCCTATATCGTGGAAATCTAAGAAACAACCAACTGTGGCTCTTAGTTCTGCAGAGGCAGAATATCGTTCAATGTGGCGTGTTACTGCTGAGCTTGCTTGGCTCACTCGTTTATTTCATGAGTTCCATGTTTCTGATATGACTCCGGTTCCTTTAAAATGTGACAGCCAAACCGCTATATACATTGCTAAAAATCCAGTCTTTCATGAGCGTACTAAACACATTGACTTGGATTGTCATTTTGTTCGTGAAAAAACTTCAAGAAGGTTTGATTACTTTGTCTCATACTCGCACCACTAACCAAGTTGCTGATATTTTTACTAAGAGTTTGCCTGTTGCTCAACATCAAGATCTGCTGCACAAGTTTGGTGTTTCTGACCCACCAACTTGAGGGGGGGGGTGTAGTCATGTGAGTCGCACGGGTACATAGTTAAGTTAGTTAGGTCGGTTAATTAGTTGTTAATCTTGTTTATATTCAGTTAGTTGTAATGAGAATCAGTTTTTCCCCAATTTCATTTTCTCTCAAATCACAGGTTTTCTTTGGAATGTTGGTAATCTAATCTCAAATATGTATTGTTTTGAAGACGCAAGAATGGGATGTTTTAGATAAATAATAGATAAATGCATTGTTGTTATGTCGAATGCAAATGTGCATGTGTTTTTTTTATGTATACATTGAAATCCGTGAATTTTGATATTAAAATTGGATTATGATAAAATACAAAAAGCAAAATAAATAAAAAGGGTTAGAAGGATTCTAGTCCATAGATATTAGATTTGAAGGGTTGGGATTAATTTTAGGAAAAGGAAAATAATGGAAGGACATAACACCGTGCGGTATGGTGGGACTTGGGTTGGGCATTTGTTGACACGTGGAATGGGAGCCCCCCCACCGCCTGGTTACGTGTCCGCGGGGTATGGCGGGGCGTGGGTTGGGTGCACCGCGTGGCAGAAAATTTAAAAAAAAAATACAAAAAATTTATAAAAAAGCACACAACATTTATAAAAAAAACCTACAACTTCATTAAAATTTTAAAAATTACATAATCCTAAAAATTACATAATTTCTAAAAATTACAAAATAACAAACCTAGAGCGTTAAATAAATTTAAAAAAGGTCGATCTTGTCGAACGCCTTTTTTTCCTTGCCTCGAAACTCTATGTTCGCCACCGCCACTCGGTCCTCGTGGGTTAACTCGCCACCGGGAACGGCTTCGTAGTAAGCCTTGAAACGCTCGAGCTTGGGCCGTAGCTCGCGCCATTTATGTTGGCACGCGTTGAGGTTGTGGCGGTTGTTACCGACGCTATGTCGGTAGGCTCCGAATGCTTCCAGCCAATATTTTGTTTGGCCCGGTGGCCGCCCCTTCATAGCGTCAACGACGCTTGTGACGAGAGCAATTTCTTCTTCATGGGTCCAGGATGCCATAGCGGAGTTGGGTTCGTGGGATGGGGGGACCAGTGGGTTAGCTGGTGGGGTTGGGTTCATGGGATGGGGGGACCAGTGGGCTAGCGGGTTCGAGAGAAGTGGGTAGCCGGTGGGGTTGGGTTCGTGGGATGGGGGGACTAGTGGGTTTAGGGTTACAATATATAGAGGTTGTTGGGAGACCCGGGTGGCGGTTTGAATTTAAAATTCGAAATTTGAAAAGTCCGCTTGAATGGGGGGACTAGTGGGTTGGGGGTTACCATACCGTTCCACACCCGGCTTGAAAGCCAAGCCCCAAGGGCCACGCCCCAACCCAAGCCCACCCGGGGTGGTGGCTTGGGCGTTTTCCCCCAACCCACGCCCCATACCCCATGGCCTAAGGAAATCCTACATTGACATTCTCTCTCCACATGCAAACCACATGTCAATTAACCCATCAATGTAAAACATCCCTAACTTTTTCATACATCATTTAAAAAAATCACCATAATAACGGACATTTTTTATCTTTAATATGAGTATGATATTCCTACATAAAAATAAATTAAAAAAATTCATTTTTACTCGGTTTTGTTTGTTTTGTGTTGAAGGTTCTGATCATTGTGTTTTTCAACTGGGTTTTGATCATTATGTTTTTACTTCGGTTTCTATACATTGTGTTATTATCAAAACTTATAACACAGTGTTAATTTGGGATCTGTCTATTGCGTTTTTTTATCATAACCTATAACACAATATATGACACAATGAAGATATTGTTACATAAAAATAAAATAAAAAAAATTCATTTTTACTGGGTTTTGTTTGTTTTGTGTTAAAGGTTCTAGTCATTGTGTTTTTCAACTGGGTTTTGATCATTATGTTTTTACTTCGGTTTCTATACATTGTGTTATTATCAAAACTTATAACACAATGGTAATTTGGGATCTGCCTGTTGCGTTTTTTATCAGAACCTAAAATACAATATATGACACAATGAAGATGATATATATTTTGGTTTTCTATATATTGTGTTATTAATTCTGATTATTGTATTTTTCAATTGGGTGAGTTTTCTATATATTGTGTTATAGGTTTTGGTCATTGTATTTAGTCTGCTATCCATTGTGTTTTAATTTGTCGTTCATTGTGTTTTTTGTTTTGTTGTCCACTGTGTTTTAATTAGTTGCTCATTCTGTTTTAGTCTGTTGTTTATTGTGTTTCTAATCTGTTGTTCATTGTGTTTTTAATCTGTTGTCCGTTGTGTTTTTAATCTATTGTCCATTGCGTTTTTAGTTTGTCCATTGTTTTTTATTATGATGTCTATTGTGTCTTTTATCTGCTGTCGTCGATTTTGTTTTTGATCTACTTTCTATTGCGTTTTTAGTTTGATACTCATTGTGTTTTACGTTGTCTATTGTGTAATACGCCCCCTTAGACAAACTAGTAAAATATTTTGTTGAGACAATTGCATATTTTCCCTTAAAAAAACTTCTTAATTGCGTATTTACCCAACTTAAAATTAAAATTTCATATATCAACTTCCTTATCTAATAAAATTGCAAATTTACCCATTTTGATTTATTTCATTAAAAACAAGTTATATAATGACCTTTTTACCCTTATTTTTATGGAACTTTAAAAAATTACATATTTACTAGTTTTTGTGACTTTTTTCACAATTCTTTTTGTTTTTATTTTTGTTTACCATTTGCTTGTTAGTTTTCTTTTGTTGTGTTTTTTACAATCTAAAAACTGAAATAAACCGCTAATGTATGTAGATGTATATTTTTAATAGACTATAAACAATTTCTAAATAAGTTGGAGCTTAACTAGAGAACTACAGACCAAAGAAAAGAATATAACTTGCTTTAAACGTGTTATAATGTATATATTTATAAATCAGTTGAAAATCATTCTAGTTAGTTTTTTTACTAAGTTATTTGTTTTATGTTTTTTCTTTTAATCGTTAAACGTATTTTAATGTATATATTTATTAATCAGCTGAAAATCACAAACACCCCTAGATATATTTTAGTAAAACAAATAACTTAGTAAAAAGAAGAAAAACAACAATAAAAGCTAACTAGAAAAATGTAAAAAAATAAAAACAAAAAGAATTTTGAAAAAGCCACAAAAACTAGTAAAAATGAATAAATATGTAATTTTTAGCGTTTCAGTAAAATAAGGGTAATAAAGTCATTTTATAACTTTTTTTAATAAAATAAATCAAAATGAGTAAATTTGCAATTTTATTAGTTAAGGAGGAGGACGTATACAACTTTAATTTTAAGTTGGTTAAATACGTAATAAAGGAGTGTTTTAAGTAGGGTTGTTCATGAGCCGAGCCGAGCTAGGGCAAGCTCGGGCTCGGCTCGATTATAAACCGAGCTAGCTCGGCTCGGATTTGAAACCGACCTGAAAATCTAAGCTCGTGCTCGGCTTGGTTTTAAACCGAGCTGGCTTGACTCAGCTTGGTTTGGCTCGATTTTAAAAAATAAAAGTTAATACATCAAAACAATGGCGAAGCTTGAAAAAAAAAGTTCGGGGGGTCGGAAAGTAACAGACCTAAAAAAATTTGCTATCGCGTAGTTTCGAGGTGTATGTTCGAGTCGGACGTCGGTGATTCGATTCGGGTCGGGTCAAACATTAATATCAAATAAAAAACATTCTCAAACATTAAAAAAGAAGTTATCATTTTATTCTTCTACATAGCATAATCTAATAACAAAACAAGTTAACAAATCATCCTAAATTTCAAACTCTAATTTCTATCTAAATCAAATCACAATAAGATTAAACAAATAAAATTAGACATAGTTACAGAAAGATTCAACAAGTTTAGCGCAAAAATTCGGACCGATTTCACCCCTAATTTCAACCGAAATCACATAACCTGCAGCTCTAAATTAAACCTAAAGATAAAAAACACATACTTTTAACCTTATAAAGATTGAAGAAGTCGAACAAGAGTACAAGACCACAACAATGAGCAGTGTTTTGGCTTTTGTTCATGAACAAGAAGCTGAAGTCGAACAGTTCTGGAACCTGCGTTCACCCCCCCCCCCCCCTTCTGCAATTATGGCTTGTGGCTTCTGTTCTTCTGGTCGATGTCCCAAAGTAAACAAATTTGGGTTTTTTTTATAGGGTGGGCTTTTAACTTGGGCTATATAATGATTAGATTTGGGTTATATAATATACATTATAGTATTCTACCAAATATAATGATTTGAGCTATAATATTTGGACTAATTAAATATTTTATTTGGGCTATATAAATAAAAAAATTAAAATCGGGGGGTCGAAAACGTATATACCTAAATTTTTTTTATAAAACCGGGGGGTAAAAAACGTATATACCTACAAAATCCTATACGAAACGTACATATATAACACTACTGACCGAAAAGTTCGGGGGGGGGGGGGGGGGCGCCCCTCCCTGCCCCTTAAATCCTTCGCCCCTGCTTCAAAAGAACATATTTAAAATAAGTTTAACCTAATACATTACAAGCCAAAATCACGTTCAACAAAGCAAACTAAGTTTTATATTTCAAGTAAATACAATATTTGTTCATTAGCACGACAATCAACCTTTAAATATGTCATAGATATCAAACTAAAAGCCTAAATACATGTAAATAATAATCACTTTTTGTAATATATTATATGTATATAATAATAAAATATATTATAAGTAAAATAATTCGAGCTAAGCCGAGCCGAGCTACTAAGCGAGCCAAACCGAGCCAATTTGGCTCGTCACGAGCCGAGCCGAGCTAGACTCATTTTCTAACTGAGCCAAGCCGGCTCGGCTCACTTTCAAACCGAGCCATATCGAGCGAGATTTTTCCGAACTAAATCCAAGCGAGCTTCGAGCGAACTCCGAGCCGCGATCTTTTTGGACAGCACAGGTTTTTAGAGAAAACTAGTAAGAAGGCCACGTGCGTTGCGGCGCGGGTACATAGCAAACATCAAATAGATTAGCGCAAGCGTTATGTAATGTGTCAACCATATAAAAACGTGTGTTTTGACGTACCCGATATAATCAATGTAACTTATATAAGCATTTAAATCAAATAACAAAATCCAAACCGGGTTGGTTCATTTAGTGGGGTTCCACCTAATTACTACACAACCCTTACATTTTCATTAAGACTTAGTGGCATCAATACGCGTAGTGACTCGTATGTCAAGTCATAAACCAACTAAAAACGTACATAAAAATAAGCACGAAAACGTATTATATTTGAGCATGTGAGAAAATAAAGTGTTTGCATCAAAACGTATAACAACCTAAAACATACATAAAAATAGGCATGAAAACGTATTATATTAGACCCGACTCATTTTTAGGAAAACTTTAGGTTGAAACGTAAATGTGTACTATTTACGGCTAATGCCGATACATGAATATGTACTAAAATGTCCATAAAAATAAGCACGTGAGGAAATAATTTTCTTTAAGTTAAAGAATGAAAATAAGGTGCTCGCGCGTTGTGGCGTGACATTTAAGGGCACATTATCGTTCGTTAAGCGCGTTGACACGGTGACATTAACGTGTTTAAGCACACGAAAGAAACGTATAAAGATACGGTAAGATTAAACGAAATGTATCAAGTTGTAACGAACGAACTACCCGTTTCGAATTTATAGCAACATGTAAACGTGATATAAACTAAAAACACAAAGGGAAAAAAAGAAAAACCAAGTAAGTAAAAGTGAAAAGTTAGAAATTTATATGATAGATTTGTTATTGTGTAAGTTTTAAAAGAAAAACAAATTAGTTAAAAAAATAAGGGAGCAAAAATGGAAAATTTAAAGGGAGCCAAAATAGAAATTATATAATAGGACAAAAAAATTATAATTTTGAGTGGGTTGCATAAAATGGAAATTACTAGCCACCGACCTTGTAATTTAAGTATATAGGGTAATATGCGATTGTCGCTGTTTTATTATTCGAAGAAGAAAAGAAAAGGAAAGAGTTTGGGGATATTGGCGTAGGGTTTGGATATGGCGGCTTGTACGATATTCGGAGGATCTTCATCTTATTGTTGTTCTGCTCCTCCTCCGTTGGTTTTCTTCTGCAGGACTCCGACTCCTCCACTGAAGAAGAAGCAGACTCCTTCCTTTTCTGCAAACCCTAGAGGTGGCAGAGTGGTTTTGGCTAAAGCATCCTCCTCCTCCGATTCGAGCGAGCAAAAGTGGGTGGCGAAAGGGCTGATTACGGAATCCCTTCCGAATGGGATGTTTTGGGTTCGTTTAGAAAACGGCGACGTGGTTCTGGGCTACATCTCTGGCAAAATCCGACGCAATTCCATAAGGATGCTCCCAGGGGACAAAGTTAAAATTGAAGTTAGTCGATATGATTCTACCAGGGGCCGTATCGTTTATAGAATTGGCAACAGAGATTCTTCTTCTTCTTCCTAAGTAAGTATGTAAAGTAACCCCTTATCTTTTCTTTTCTTTTCTTTTCAATGCATAACAACACATTTCTGGCTGGATATCAATTTTGTATTGTAATGCATCTTCCTTTTTCAAAAGAAACTGTTTGATCAATATGTATGTATGTATGTGGTTGAGAATTGAGATACATATGCCCATCTCTAGTGGTCAACTTTAGAAGCCAAATAAGGAAATTCTTGAAGTTGTAATAGAAGCACCTAAACTGTCAGAGGTGCAAATTTCCCGTATCAGGAGAAATCAGTTCGAGTATGGTTAGACTAAAGGGTATGGAGAGGATGGGCTTGGAGGGGATGAGCCGCCACGTAGGCGCCACGTAGGAGTGGCTTGGATGGGATGAACCTAGGGGGGTGGGGGATGAACCCCTTTATATATATATATGTATGTATGTATAGATGTATGTGTGTATAGAGAGAGGAGAGAGGATCGGCTAGATCGGCTGTGGGGGGCCGAATGAGCCGGGCCGGACATGAGGGGGATGGTGTGGGGGACCGGCGCCGGTCCTAGCCGGGCCTCAGCCGGCCCCCATACCCATTAGTCTTATGGTCTAACAAGGTATTGGTAGAAACCTGCTCGGGTATATTCCTGGTACCGGGCTATAAAACCCAACCCTATGGAACCGGGTGGGGTAGAGTATGTAATACCCGGTTTGTAAATAATACCTTTTTTATATATTATTTTACAACAAATTAGATACATTTAAAATGGCTACATTTTTAGCGACAAGTTTTTTATACCGGTTTGAGGTTTTGTAGTCAGAATCCTGTAGTCTATATAAACCCATTAGTTAGAGAATCGGGTATGATAAAACCAACCCGTTTCCTTTTCGAGATGAGACTGTACCTGGTTATTCTGTGCACCTCTAGTGGTGGTGTTCACATAATAGGAAGACAATTAAGTAGTCGAGGAGCAGGGGCGGCTCAATTATATAGCAGGCCCAAAGTGAAGTAAAAGTTATGGCCTTTGTGCATTGTCTTTATTTGGTTAAGTGTTATAATTTTAGTTAATTTATCTGGCCCACTAAAACTATAAAACACAACTCAGGCCGATTTATTTATTTATGCCTAAGTACAACATATAAGTAATTAGCTGATAAAAGTTCTGACTTAAGTTCTGTTGTTGGATACCATTGATAAAAAAAAAATTGTTTTGGTACACCGTACATGCCTAACTACAGCCAGGTATTGATAAAAATCTCTTTATAATACAAATGCCAGACAGGAAAATTACACAAAGGATATAAACCGGAAAAATGATGTGCATAAATAAAGCACTGAAAAAACATGATCTACAAAACAAACTAATATGAATGTGCCTAACAATTAGGATTTGTATCTTTTTCATTGTGAAGTTCAAGGATATACAACTATGTTATTTCTTGTTTTACCGTAATTTGTTCTCCATGAATCCTTAGGCTATGCGGTATGGTAGAGGCCCATCCTTGGAGGATGATCCGTCACGTAAGCGCCACGTAGATTGGGTGTGAGGATGGGGCAAAGAGGATATGTATATGTTGTATGTATAGGTGTGTGAGAGAGGAGGTTTTGTCTTTTGTGGGCGTCTTCCCCGTCTAATGTCCAACGATTTGGACGACGCCGGTGGGGGGGGGGGGGGGGGGGGATGGGGGCCGGTGCAGCGTTGAAGCGGGTCGGGGACGACCCCCACACCCTCCAGCTTTATTGCACCAAACTCCATGAAAATTAATGTGTTTTGTTTCTTTTGAGAACTTATATAACTTTTTTTTGAGTAAATTACAAAACTCGTCCTTTATTTATGTCACTTATTGCAAACTGTGTCCTTTATCTTTAATATTTACAAGAAACGTACTCGATTTTTGCAAACCCTTGCAAGTTATGTTCTTTAGCCTTAACTCAGTTATTTTTTATGGTTAAATCTGACCTAGTAGACCCTACATAAGGGTATTTTGGTCATTTTACTCTAATTAGTAAATGACAATTATAAAAAATAATAAATAAAAGAATTTTGTTTATATATTATAGTTATATATATACAAACACACACATAAATTCTCTATCTGTACACTCTCTCTCTCTAACTACCCACCACCACAACCACCCGACCATCACCCACATGCCGCCACCACCACCTCCCACCACACACTCCAACTTCACATCTCTCTCTCTCTCCCCCTCCGCCTCCCCCTACCCCCTCCCCCCTCTCCCTCACACACACACACACAAACCCTAAATCCCCAAAACTCCTATGAAAAAACCCATTTCAAATTAGCAAAACCCCATAAAATTTAAACCCACAAAGATCAAAACTTGATCAATGAAAGCTGATAAACCCATCTTCACCGTTCACCGTGGCACCGCAGGGATATTATTTTCCCCAATTTCCGCATAGGATCTTGGAAAGGTGTTCTTTTAGTAACAAAACGGGCAGACCCAGATGCGAGACGGGTAATCGACACGGGCGTACGGGTTTAAAACCGACCCGCAACGGGAACATATCAAAGGGTTGTAAGATAATAATGGGAGGTCTGTGAATTTCATAAAAGGAGTTTGCATGATGGATAAAGGGATTACCATATCGTGTGATTCGGTTCTTGATACTGGCCATGAGTTCCAGGACCAACGAAGGCCTTCGATTGCTTCAAGTTCGACGAAATCCATGTTGGGTTGTTGGAATCTAGGTAGGAGTTGTGAGATTCATGGACTGGATTGGATACGATGTTGTCGTTGTTGGATCCAAGGGTTTGATTTTGAAGTTTTTGTGATTGGAACAAGAAAAGTGACAGATGAATTTAAGATTTTGGAAAAGGAAAGGTGTGCACGTGAGAGAGAAGGATAGTTAGAGAGAGAGAAGGAGAAGTGGGGTTATGTATGTGGTGTCTATATATTTATGACCAAAATACCCTTATGTGGGCCGGCTCTCCAGTCAACTTTTGTTTATTGAAGAAATGACTACAAGCCTGCCTTCGTGTTAGGCTGGAGGGTGTGGGGGCTCCATCACCGCCATGTCACCATGTATAGCGCCCATATGGGCTCCATCACCACACCCTCCAAGTGAAGAGGGGGGCGCCATTGATGGGGCTCCATCATGGTAACACCCGGTAGCGCCCATATGCACATATTCAGGTGAGGCCCACTAGTTTTAAACCAATCAAATGTAAATTAAAGGGGCTCCATCCACACCATGTAAATTAAAGGGGGCTCCATAGGTGAGGTGGATCCTAGGTGGACTTAATAAAGCCCCATGGGGCTCCAACCACACCTCATAGCCTTATGTATCTTTCATAGGAAGAGGTTGTTTCATATTTTATACTCTCCCACAAGTCTCATTTTCTTTCTTCTCCGCCCTCTTAAACACAAACCCACATTCATTCTCTTACACACATTCGATAAAAACCATTGGGTTATGGATAAACTGAATCTTTTCCATTCAGTTGTTAACTGAAAATAAGATATTAAGAAAAAACAAAGTATACCAATCACAAAAATAAAATGCTAATATGAATTGGAGCCAATTATTATCTAAATTGTTAAAAGAAGTCGCAATGTATTACTAATATTAGTATATCCACATTAAATGGGTGAACACAATTTTACGTGTGAAGTTGTTGGTCATGTCTTTGACATAAATTGTGAAATAAATACACATCAAAAAATATAATTACTAATGTTTTTTAGCGTCAAAAACATATATCTAGCCTGCGCAAAAAAAAGGTCATTATATAAGTAGACTAGATAAACAAACTTAACACTCCACACATTCTCTAAACACGCCACAAATTGTCTAAAACGCTATACAACTTAAAAAAATGGCTCAATTTATTGCATGGAGTTTTGAGATGTCGGAGAGACGTTTCGTCCTAAAGTTCTCTGACAGGAGAAGGGTGAAAATCAAAATAATCAAGGTCATACTTAGTATGGATGAAGCCGTTCAGAGGGATATTCTGAGTATGGATGAAGCCGTTCAGATGGATATTCTGGCCCTTGGGGTTCCAAGGGCCAACTATTGTGAAAGGACTCAAACGGTAATAAGAAGATTGAAGAGAAAATTTCCAGCAGATGATGATGATGATGTTGACGATACTGATCTACCAACAGTTACCAGTTGGAGTTTGGATAAACAATCAAGAAGGGTGAAAGTGACTTATCAACACGGTGTGGATTATTCATTGACGATGGACAAAGTGCTGAAGACAGAGATACTACATCTTCTTGAAGAACTCTGTAATTTAGCACATTCGAACGATGCAAGATCCAGGGTTGTGATGATATTATATTATATGGGTGGGGTTTCTCTACAAAGTGTGTTTTTCCTACAAAGTGTAGGAAGCGATCTTGGCCATGGGATGGGTTTGTTTAATGGTTGAGATCATCTTGGTGGCATTTTCCTAATATGTGTGTTAAAAAAAGAGATTAATTTGATTGATTGGGGGTATATTGGTAATTGAACATGTTTTAATAAAGGAAATAAATGTCAAAATTAAAACCACCTCCACACGTGATTTTCTCTCTTTCTAAAACACTCATTTCTGATAAACCTCAATCATGCCAAAATTAGCTAGAATCATGGATGTAGATAAGAAATTTGGACTCTAATTCAAGCGTAAGATGCTTTTTAACTTGATAATTGTGTTTTAGATCTCGATTATTCATCATCAATGTGTTTTTTTTGTGCGATTTCTTTTCCATCCTAGCTTATAAAAGAAAAAAAAAGGACTTTCTTAAGTAAAATACAATAAGCAAAACACAAATACAGAATACTTTAAACACACCAACAAGTTCATAAAACCAGATGCATCACATACTAGGTAAAACACATTATCACACCTTAGCATGTTAACGAGTGAACCTCATACCTCAGTAAAACACAATACATAGAAAAAAATAGGTTTGAAATATGGAATCGTGTATATCAACACAAATATGAAAACTATTATATTTGAAACAACATATATAGACTATAATAAAAACACAACAATATAACACATCGTGAAGAACCCAATATCATATAAAACACAACGTTAAGAAATACAACGAGAAGTCATTCGTTAATCATAAACTGCTATAACACATCGTGATGAAACCAATAAATTGATTAAAAACAATAAATACAAAGGCACGTCCTTCATAAAACATAAAACATAAACTGCTATAACACAATGTGAATAAACCTACAACCCATAAAACACAACGTCAAGAAATTCTTCACGAAAGTTAAATTGGTGTATTACCTGTAAAACAAATAAAACACAACATCAAGAAATCGTTTACAAGACAAAAACGTATGCTAAATCAAATACATGGGTGACGATCAACTAAAAACATGATGCACTCACCATTACCACAATCAATCATTGCATTAGACTTTGACATTTTTTTGATCCGTAGTATGCAAACTTATACGAATAAAAATCTCCTAGATGTATAAAGAGAGAATCATGGAAGTTTTTTTGTAACTGCAAAAATTTGAAAATATAAGATATAGGATTTCCTAATTTTTTTTTTATTGTTTTATAATTATCCCTTCCAAAATTAACTTATTTAATGAATTACCATTGTGCCATTTTGCTAAAATTGTCTAGATGACACATGTCATCACATAGTTGCTTCCTACACTTTGTAGGAAAAAATGATTTTGTAACCAACTCCCAACCATATTATATAATCATATAAAAGGTAACTTCGGTCACCTCCGCTTAAATGAACCGTTACGTCTTTCCATCCACACCGTTTAATACAAAGAAGAATTGCGATAAACCAAGATAACCGCGCACAGCAACTCCATCTCTATTATTTAATTTATAATATGTGGCTGTTTTTTTTCCTCTTATATATTGAAAAAGAAAAATCAAACTTTTAGTTTCTCTCTCTCTCTCTGGAACTTAAACCCAGATATCGATGACATGCTTATCCAATCTCAAATAATATAAATATATTTCATCTCTAAAACAAAACTATTTGATGAGTGATAAAAAATATTAACATCTCAAATAATATCATCAAGGACAGTAACTTTGGATTCACAGGAATCAATGTATTCTGGTATACATACAATTACAGACATGGTTCTTTATCTTCGTCGGCTTTATAAAAAATTCGAAACCTTATATTAATAAAGAAATATCTTCGTATAAAACTCCTAAATAGAATTGACATATTTTTTAACAATGGCGGTTACTGCTTTTTACCCCTTATTTGTTTAAACGGCGACGTTGTTCCGAAAATTTTGATTGATTTCTAGAAAAATACTTTTGCTTTGAAACAAACGTTTGCTTATGAATTCGTTGTGTTTTGTGATAAATTGCAACTAAAAATGTGCGTTGATAATATATTTATGTATTAATCTGTTTAAACGATGCCGATGTTCTGTTACGTGATGAAATGCAATTATAGATGTGCGTTAGTTTTTGACCGATGACGATGTTGCTGTAAATTAGTTGTTTCTGATCTGAAGAAAATGATTTCGTATGAATATGGAATAAAATGCATGGCAAAAGATCAAATACAAATAATCTTAACATACTAAACATACAAATCGAAGGAAAACCCAAAAAGACAAGGTGGCATTTTTGTAATTACCACCAACTATCAAAGTTACAACCAAAAATACCTAAAAAAACACAAATTTTTTTTTTAACATTTTTTATTAAAAAATCGCTACATTTCGTTAGCAAAAAAAAAAAAAAAATTTTTTTTTTTTTTTTTGCTGCTACTAAAAGTAGCGATTTTTTAATAAAAAATGTTAAAAAAATAAAATAAAATAATTTGTGTTTTTTTTTTTATTTTTTTAGGTTTTTTGGGGGTTTAGTTTTTAGCATTTTAGCTTGGGTGGGGGTAGGTTTTTTTTAGGTTTTTGGGGGTGGGGGGGGGGGGGGTTAGGTTTTTTTAGGTTTTTGGGGGGTGGGGGGGGTAGGTTTTTTTTAGGTTTTTGGGGGGTGGGGGGTTTAGGTTTTTTTTTTTTTGGGGGGGGGGGGGAGTGGTTAGGTTTTTTTAGGTATATTTGTAGAGTAACTTTGATAGTTATTGATAATTACAAAAATGCCACCTTGTCTTTTTGAGTTTTCCTTCAATTTGTATGTTTAGTATGTTAAGATTATTTGTACAAGAACTTTACTCTAAAATGCATTACGGTGATATTGCTGTAAATTGTTGATATATCTAGAAAACCGTGGGTTCATATTTTTTAATTTTGTCGTTCAGAGTTGCAAACAACATGTTGTTTTCCATTTATAATAATAATTTGTTCTTTCATTTTATAATTTTATCCAGAAGATGAGGGCTCCATATCTATGTTTCTTTTGTTCACTTTCTCAAATCTATATCCTTTTTTTTCTTCTAAAAAGCTGATCATTCTTCACCGGACAAAGAACCAGTGACGCCGCAGATGATCTGAAGCATTGGTCCTTGCACCATCTTCGTTAGGCCATAACTTGGTCGGAACCCGATGTCTTAAAATTTCCGTCTTCTTCTTTATCTCGCCTGATGCGGTTGTTGTCGTCGGAAGGCGATTTGAAGATTCTTCGCCGGAAAACTTTATTTGAGTGCCAACCTCCGCTAATACGTTTTAAATTTGAAAAATATTAGAAATAGTTTGGGAAGCGGTAGCAGGGACGTGACGGTGGCGAATGCGGAGGTGGAGGAAATGGTTAGTGTGTGTGTATGTTTGTGAGAGAAAAGAGATAAGGAGCGGTAGGTTTTCTTGATTTTTATATGGGTGGTGTAGTGTAAGGTGTTTCACGGTGGAGATATAATGTTTGTGTATCTCTAAATCACTTCACCTGTTTCTCCATTTTTTTATATAATCGTAGAACATGTAATGAAAAAAATGTACATCCATATCATACTCTTTTTCTTATTATACTTTAAGATTAATGTATTTCGTCTTTGCAATTTGGCTTTTTATTTAGTGAAACTAATTCACGAATATGTTATGTATTACTTTTTTTTTTTTTTATGTTAAAATTTTTTTTTTTTTTTTCATTTTAATTTTTACATTTTCTGTAAACAGAAATTACAAACTAATGGCAGGTAGACGAGCAACAAGCTGCGCCGCTACCCCCTTCTGAATGGCAAACCCTACCCTGCTAAACACAAAATTCTGCCCCTTAACATGTGTGGTGTTACTGCTTACCACCTGTTGAACTCGCTTTAGGAATCGCACCGCGTCAGGGGCGAGAGCGCCAAATGTATCGAAAGCGAACGGGACGAACACGTGCTGATTCTCGATACAAGCTTTTTCGTGTTTAGCTACTTTGCCCGCCTCTGCCTTGTTTATCGCCTGTCCCACCACAAAACCGTGATCCCTTAGCCCAACGAGGGGGGACACACCTGTCAAATCGACACACGCGTGTTTCCCTCCTTCCCATCCAAAAACAAGAATGTCAGCGGGCCGTAGCGTAGATCTCCCTTCTAATGGATCAGTCAAGAAGTTCACGGGAGCTTCCTTTTTTGCCGAGACCCCTGCTCGCTTAAGGACATCATACAGCACATCGCGAACTAAATCATGACGATACTTAAACCCCGGTAATTCTTTGCAATGTACTGCATGCTCCCCAAAAGAATCCAAGCAACACTTTTGACACACAGGACACGGGTCATCAGCCTGGAAAAGGGGTATCATTAAACGGTACTTGAGGATAGCCCGGTATTCCACCGCCGACATACTCTGCCCTAAACCTTCGATGGGAACAACAGACAGGAAATCCTGAGCATGGGGGGCTCGCAAACACTCAAACACGGCTCGCTGGCGAGGGGAAAAGGCAAACTTCTCTTCAACTGTCTTGACGATTTCTCCATATAAGGCATTCGCCAGAATTTTCTGGGCTTTAGGGGGGGCGGTGTCTTTAATGTAGAAAACGCTAAGATCAAGATCGGGAAGAGAACTATGCAGATTGTCCAACGCACCCTTGTAATTAGGGTCCAACAACTCTCCCCCACATTCGCGAAGGATGTGGTCTTGAAGAACCCAAGATTGGGCCCTTGAAGCCACAAAAGCGTAGGAAGAGGCATCCTCAGCTGAGCAAATCCCAAGCCCCCCAAAACGTGTCGGGAGGGAAGCTAACCTCCATTGTAGGTCCCCGAAAAAGGCACCCCCACAAACAACAATGTCCTCGATCGCATTCCGTAGCCCCTTGTCAAAAACAGAGACGGCTTCCCCGACATAAGAAGGCTGACACGTTCTAAGCCCAAACAGCAGTTTAGCAACCCCCATACACGAACGAAGTAGGAGGAGTTCGCTCTGAGGGTTCTTAAGGCGTTTGAGGCATCCCATCAGCTCAACCACACATTTGGCTCTTTTGAGGGCCAACCCGCTAATAAACTGCCCATCTCTACTGACAGCTCCGCCCAAGAGTTTCATACCGTGCACCGGCCTACCAATCTCCCGCGGAAATAGACCCGCCTGAGTCTTCACCCCGTCACATGTAGGCCAAAAAACTTCAGTTTTTTTAAGGTTGAGAAGGAGGCCCAAGGAGGGGCCCTCCACTCTAATGATGTCTAAAGCCTTGGCAACCTGAGTAGCATCTCCAATAATGGTCCCATCATCCAGGTACCATGCGTGAAACAGAAGCTTACAACGATCTCTGATTCGGAGAACAAGAGGGTGTAAAACAAGGGCAAAAAGAAGAGGCCCTAAAGGATCCCCTTGCTGAACCCCCGTGGATGACCAAATAAAATCATTCCCCACGTAAAGCCTAGCTGGTTGCCCGTATAAAAAATCAACCCAAGCAGAGATGGATGGACACATTTTCCTTACCTCATTTAAAAGAGCAGTTCTATCCACAAGGTTAAAGGCATTCGTGAAATCGACGGTAAGCATAGCCAACGACCCGTCTCGGTGGTGCGCACTTAAGAGCCTGTTCGCACTATGAAGAACCGCCTCAGCCCCATTTGGAACCCCGACCCCAAACTGAAAGTCGCCAAGATATTTGGCCATCTCCTTCCCCACCCCCTTCATCGCTACCTTGGAGACCACTCTCCTCCAGATCGAACCCACTGCAATAGGTCTAATTCCATTATCGGGCTTGAGAAGGGGCGTAAGAGGAGCAGATGCAACAAACTCCGCCAAACTCCTCGGACACCCCCCTCGCAAAAAAAGGTTAACCACAGCTGAAATCGCTCTGAGAAGGCTAACCGCGATCACGGACCCTTCACCACAAAGGGCGTCCAAAAGGTGTTGAGCCCGCAAACCATCTTTCCCACATGACGTCCCTTTCGGGAAGGATTTGATACACCCAAGTACACTGTCAGTCTCCGCTATAAGGTGAGGTTCTGATGGAAGGAAAGCTGGCATGGTCGGAGGGGGCATGCACGGGTGTTTATCCACGAGAGCCTTCATAGTTTTCTTATCATGTGGCGCGACCCCAGAAGAACAAAGGACCTTAACTGCAGCGGTAAAATGACCATCGACGACCTTACGTAAACACTGCTTGACATTAGAACTCCCATCCTCGCTTTTTTTTCCAGACATTTTCTTAAAACCCTCAGGACCCTCCTTCACAGGTTGAACAAACAAAGACTGGATGAGAATGCCAAACCCCTCACGGTCACCCCATTGGGCCAACGCCCGTTGTATACTGATACATTGACCATTTTTCCTGTTGCCCGACCTCGTATCCTGGCGGCTGACCGGCGTAAACACACGCAAGGTACACCGAGGTAATAGCAGAAGTCGAATCCATGCCTCAACCGAATCAGGCATAGCCACCACCTTATCCAAGGCTGTGGTTAAGGCTTGGGCAAACGCCATGCGACAACTAAAGGGGATGCTCTTAACAGTTTTAATCGGAAGAGAGAAAACTCGGTCAAGTAGAGCGACATCAACACATACCTCTCCAGATGGGGAAACCTCCGATACGGTACACGGTCTAGTGACACCCACAATAAAACCCATTTCACCCACTTCCGTTGGCACAAACCGAACAACCCGATCTTCATGGTGACACCCCCGCTTGATAGAATGAAGGCACATGCACTCCCAACATAACCATTGATCATGCAACCTAAGGGCTTCACAAACAGAGGTAAAAAGATTAGGGTCTTCAGCAATGGCACGCCTCAAATTATATTTCCTATCATCTGAACCAAAATGTTGACTTTTAATATGAGCCATAAGCCTTGGGATCCCCTTAGACCCATCAACCCCATCGGGGCAACAATGAAACCCCTTGAAGGGGCAAGGCCAAAAACCATTCGACATGGGCCAAAAGAAACGGCGAAATGAGAACAACTTCAACAAGACACTTGGCCAATGTCTCCAACCCTCAACAAGAAGAAAAAAAACACGGAACTACGACTCACACCCGACGGTTCAAAGGCTTTTTGAACCCGGGCTCATTGAAAATTTACTCCGAGCATTTCATCGACCACCTTGTGGGCGCAAACCCCACAAGGAAACGAGCACCCCACCTCTCTCCATAATACTAAAAATCACTGTAATGACACTCCAATTCATGTATACAAGCTCAATTGTAGCCAAAAAGTCCCCCAAATTTCAAACAAACCACAAATTAAACCTAAAAAGCAGAAATCCACAATCCAGTATCACAAACAGTCAAAACCCGCTATATTGATGTACTCTATATCGATTGATTACTCTCACTCCGTCAAATCAAATAAAACAATGATAATAAACGATAGATATACCCCTGGAAGCGATCTTTTCGTTGAAGCTGTTGAACAGCAGGTCCCTATTTCGTTGAAGCTGTTGAACAACACCTTTGAACGGAACGGAACGGCGGCGATCTGATCGGAAGTGAGAAGGTTGCGGAGAACGGAAGATGGAATGGTTGAACGGAAGATTGGTAAGAAACACGAAGTGTCATGTGGTGAAAAAAGAACATATGTAATTTTTTTTGTTCCAAGTACATGAAGTGTCATGTGGTGAAAAAAGAACCAAGTGGTACAAAATGTACGAGTGTATAAGTCGAATTCGTCATTACTTAAAAACGTTCTGCCGTGGATTGATAAACTTTAATAGTTTTTTTTTATGAATCATTACTTGCCGAGTTAGTTACATTACAGTCATATGTTGTTCAGCAGCAAGTCCGCAACGTGCGATGCAAAAAAAACATTAATTATGAATTATTATTATTCCAACTTTAAAACATTTATATTTTACATTCTAACCCATGTGACCTTTAAACTTTACAATGAAAAACATGTGGTTTGCATAGGTTTTGTTATTGTTTCGACTTAGTTATTCTTTAATACGATAATTTTTACGTTTTGGTCTAAGTTTGGCGAGTTAACATTCCGTAACACGCGTACGTGATTCAACGTTTTTACGTGTAGTTTTAGTTTGGTTTAACGGTCCCGTCAGGTATCTTCCCTATTTTTCTTCTAGGGTTTATTAAAAAAATACCAAATTGGAAGAAATGATGGGGAAGAGAAGAGGCCTTTGGAAGGATGTTCAAGGAGAACCTGGAAGCGTCGTTTCTTCGATGGCATTGCAGGTCCGATCATGGCGCCGATTGAAGACGACTGCGGCTGATGAATGAGAAAAAAAGTCACGGTTCCGATCACTTAACCATTATTGTTGTTTTTTTGAACATTTAGTCTGAATTCTTGGAGTTTTATAAAAGGATTGAATTTGATATACTTGATTAAACTTTGAAAAACATCATATCATTGGGTTGGAATTCTGATTGAGAAAATTTGGATTTGTTTCAATTGTGAAGTTTTTTCAATGATTTTGTATCACATAATCGGTTAGATCTCGCCACATTTTCGCATCTCATATAGTAAAGTAAAGGCATTTATAATCAACGTCCCGCCGCAACGCGTGGGTTAGCGTCAACTCGTTTAAATATAAGATGCAACAAAGACGAAACGAGATTATGGCGTTATACGCCAATGCACAAGATGATGATGATGAGTCTGAAGAAAGTGATGAACAAAGCTGGGTACATCTCTGATGTAATACCATCCACAGAAGACAATCGGTTTTAGTTTGATTTCGTCTTAGTTGTAATCTTTTGTATTATTAATGAATTATAATGAATTTAAGAACACCATGAACGCCAAGATATTTACCTTTATAAGATATAAGGGATTAATTCAACTGGTCAGATAAATAAAATCGCCAAAAAATTGTAAAAGTTTGAATTATTAAAGGTATATAATGAATTTGGGAACGCCATGGAGGTCAAGATGTTCGAATTACTAATTGATTTTAATTAATTTGGGAATGCCATAAACGCCAAAATATTTACTATGTAACAGAAAAACGATTAATTTATCGAGGCAGGTCTAAAAAAGCAATAAAACCCCATGTAGTTATCGTTTCTAACTACACGCCAAAAAAACCTAAACGCCAAAAATGAAGCGGTGTTGTGAGAAACGCATTGGAAAATAAGATAAAAGGACAAAAAAGCCTCTCCGCCTTAATTATATCGCGCGCTACGTGTTCGGCCATGATCCGTTTTCACACTTTTAGGCATTTTCTCCTGATCCCGTTTCTCTGTATATATATATATATATATATATATATATATATATATATATAGGGTAGGGTTCTAGAGTGAACACTAGGTTGAGGGTGAATTGTGTGAACTAATCTGGGCCATTGAATTACATCATCTAAAGATTTTTAAACAATGGCAAGATTGTAATTATAATGTTGTAACATCCCTTTAAATTAATTGACATAAGGGTATTTGCGTCTTTTGTAAATTGCATTTATTAGATAATATAATCAAAATCCCTAAAATCTCGCTAGTTTCCGTATATACAATATAAACAGCTGTTAGTGTATACACATGTGTACAGTCTCGCTAGTATTAGTTTATACAAGATATACAGATTTTAGTTTATACACATGTGTACAGTCTCGCTAACTATCAGTTTATACAAGATACACAACTGTTAGTTTATACACATGTGTACAGTCTCGCTAACTATCAGGTTATATAAGATACACAGCTGTTAGTTTATACACATGTGTACAGTCTTTTATACATCTGTGTATTATATTCAAAAATGGTTACACATGTGTATATTAAAAACATATAGTATATTATACATGCGCATGAGTAGATTCATATAAAAACTATGAAATTAATGAAAACGAAACATATCACATGTATGCAAAAATAAATAACTTCATCACATATTCAAAAAAAAAGAATTAATGCCCAAAAATAATTACAATTTCAATTTCAGAGAAAATTTTCAATATTTATTGAAAATTATAAAAAGTAATATATTATGATATCTATGTATATATATAGATAATAAAAGAAAACCAATATTAAAGCTAAAATTCAAACAAAATCTATGGATAAAGAAATGGTAGAGAAATAATTAGAAATGAGAGAGAGAGTTAAGAGAGGAGAAAATTAAGTGATTTTAATTAAACATACTTAGTTAATGTCAATCTTACCCGTTTAATCTAAAAAATGATCAAGGTTCAAGATTAGTTCACACAGTTCACTCTCAAGAAGTTGTTCACTCTTGAACCTAATCCTATATATATATATATATATATATATATATATATATATATAGAAAAAGTATATCGTACATTACGGCTTAACGTACTTCACGTACGACAACGTGCGTGATTTGTTCTATAACATGCGTAATTAAGGTTTTCAATATGCGTGATTATTGTGTTTCAACATGCGTGATTTTGGATTTTTGAGTCATAACGTGCGTGATTTTAAAATGAACGTGCGTAATTACCTGCCGTACGTGATGTACGTTAAGTTGTAATGTACGTTAACCTTCCTCTATATATATATATATATATATAGGGGAAGATTCATTTGAGAATAAATTTAATGTGAGAAGAAAAAGAAGAAAGGACATATTAGTAAAATACTATTTCATTTATAACTCATATCATTAATTATCAACTCTTTAATTAATTAGTCAACTAATCTTTAATTATCCTACATATAATCTACAAAACCTACACATATCAAAATTTTCCTACATATACCCTACACATTATAGAATTTTATCCTACACAGTCGAAATTTATCTTACACACCTCGAAAATATATCCTACACAACTCGTAATTTATCCTACACAACTAGTAATTTATTCTACACTTTAAATTAACTTGTTTTTTTAATTTGGAAAAAGTATATATTTTGAAAAGGAGTTACAAATTTAATTTAGTTAGTTATTAAAGGGGAAGAATACAAATTAATGATTTTTATAAGTTTACCAACATACCCTTATATTAAAATTAAATGCAAATATTAAATGAAGTAAAATGAAGCATTCTTATTGGATGAAACTTCTTCTTTTTTCTTCTTACAAAAAAATTCTTCTCATTTGAACCCTCCACTATATATATATATTTTATCTTTTCTTAAATTTTTTTTAACTTTTAATTTTTTTTATATTATTTTATATTTTTATTGTTAACACTTTTCTTAATAAACCCATCATACCTCAAACTCATCCTAACTCATGATCCAAACGTGTCCAATACACCCAATTTGCCACCTTGTAATCTTGTATTGACGTTATATTAGCTTTATTCCACAATGATAGAAAATCGTTGCTTTCCATTCTTTCTCTTATGAAACCTGTTTGTTAACTGGAACCGCTTTGAGGTAGCTCGTTATTTGATTTGTAGTTTTTCAAATATACCATTTTATATGGGTCATGCTAATCACACACGGAGAAAATTATTTTCACATCCCAAAGCGCCGCGCTATGGCCAAAGCGCGGCGCTATGCTCAACAAAAGGTGGTTCGATTGACGTTTGAGACATTCCCTACTGTTTGACAGACATAAAGCTGATTATGATGTTTTGTCGTTAACCCTAAGCGCCGCGCTTTGGCCATAGCGCGGCGCTTCGACCCAAATTTTCACTTTTAAAAGCAAGCTACTGATTGAGGTTGGCCAAGCATACGTTCTTCTTCTTCTTCAGAAAAGCATCGTTCGAGACAAGGTCGCACTCAATACGTTGTTTACAAACATACGTGGGTATTCGAGTGTTTTGTTGTTTGTTATTTACAAAAAACGATGTCGTGGTTAAACAACTATATTTTCGGTCAATATTCTGACGAGACAGTTGTTCCTGATTCTTACGAGGGGACCGCTATTTCTGACTCGTATGAGAAACCGGTCTCGTCCAACTTGAGGGATGCAGAGGTTGTATCTGGCATTCGTTATCGTGATAACACGGTGACGCTGGATTTGAATACCCCTGTGGAGGACCCTTACGCACAACAAGGTTATTCGAATTTCGGTTACGGTGGCGAGTACAGCTTTGTACAGCAGGAGTGTGGTCCAAACGACAGTTACGGTTGTCAACAGAGCTTACAAGGTTATTCGAATTTCGGTTACGGTGGCGAGCACAACTTTGAACATCAAGTATGTTCGGACCTCGGTGACGATGGTGAGCCGGGGGATGTGTCTGTTGGGGCGGCGTTTTGGTTCTTCATTTTGAAGAACTGATCCAGCAATCGATCAAATTCGGCCCAATCAAAACAATATCAAACATGTACATTTAACCAAAACGATTAAGGGTGTTCGATCTTACCTTTTAGCGGTCGAAAGATTGAAAACGAAGATATCCGGAGATCAGTGTGTGTAATCGCACCTTTTGTGTGTGTTTTGTGTTGAAATGGGGGAGAAGCTGCCTCGCTTCAGGTATAACGAGGGACCAAAGCGCCCCGCTATGGCCAAAGCGGGGCGCTTTTGTTCTTATTTAAGGGCAAAGCGCTTCGCTTTGGACATAGCGGGGCGCTTTGGGCCTTTTTTAAATTTTTTTAAATTGTTTTTAATTCACAAACGCGTCGATAATAGTCTAAATTTTACGTTTTTTCCATTATACATCATTTTTTATTATATATGGACTATACTGCAAGTTCCGGATCAAATCGGTTACGTGTGATGTCTTATTCCGTTATATCGTATCATTTTGGTTTGAAAGTACAAGTACTCCTGTGAGAGGTGTTATGTGTATCAGCCGCCTACCGTACATGAACATGACGTATTTTTTCATTAATTGTAGTATTATGATGTATATTGTCATTTTGGGTCGTACAAGTGCGTATTGAATCTGATTGGGTCGCGCCGGTGACATTCGGTTTTTAACGTGATGTAACGCATATATTGAACAAACACAAACGTGGTTATTATTAAACACATTTAACATACATCGTGAACATATGGGGTTACATTAAGGTCAGGGGCACGATACGTAAGCATTTCGTACGCGTTGATCAGTCCTTGTCTGTTGACCTTGGCCAAAGCGCCCCGCTATGGCCAAAGCGGGGCGCTTTGAGTGTGCAAAAAGACAAAGGCCGTTTGCGAATAGACCAGGCCTTTTGTATTAGATCAGAATGTGTATAAATTTAGCTTTATCATATTGAAGAAAATATTGTTATTTAAAAAAAATGTTGTTTTTTTTTTGTAGAATAACGAAAAAATAAAGGAAAAATTACAAGTTTTGTCCTTTATCTTTATAGTACTTTACAGGCGGTGTCCTTTTTTTCAAATGTTGACAGGCGATGTCCTTTAGTAGGTATTTTGTTACACGTCTTGTCCTTTAGCCCTAACCCAGTTAGGTTTTTTTGTTAAGTCTGGTCAAACAGGGGTAGTTTAGTCTTTCTACCTATTTATTTATAAATCTTTTTAATAAAATAAAACAAAAAGAATTTAAAAAACTAATATCTATTTAAAAAATTAAAATATCTCTCTCTACAAACACACAGAGTTCTCTCTATTTCTCTCTCTCTCAGCCTTTATCTACCACCACCATCTCCCACCTCCCACCACCACAACCATCCGCCATCCTTCTCAACCATCATCCACCACCACCTCCCACCACAACCATCTGCTGTCGCCCACACTTCTACCACCAACATCATCTCCCACCTCCCACCACCACCACCACCACCACCACAACAACCATTCGCCGCCGCCCACACATCAACCACCATCATCATCTCCCACCTCCGAACACAACCACACCATCCGTCGCCGCCGCACCCACCCCAACCCTAACCAAACACCTAGCTGCTGTCAACGGACCTCGACGGAACAAAAGTGAATCTGTATGCGGTTTCACCCTCATCAAAATTATCAGAGTTCACCCTCATCAAAATTCATCAACCGGTGCAAGATTCAAATTCGAGTGTGTAGAGATTACCTTGTTTGGATCTGTATGCGGTTTCGATTGTGCAGGGGAATGAAAGGGTTGACTTGAAGGTATGGTGTGTGATTTTGAACATTTTTTATGATGGTGGTGCATGTGAGTAGGAGATTCGATTCCACAGCAGATCGAGCTCACAGCAGATCGCCGGCCACCCAACTGCCCAACATCATGCTAAGGAGGAAGAACACATTGGAAGAAGCTAACAGGTTGCTTCATTTCCTGTGCTTGTAACGAGTGATCTAGGGTTTCATCCGTTTCGACATTAAAATTCCTGAATCGAAACCAGATCCAAAACCGCCAATGTTCAATCTCCAGATCAAATTCCTGAATCGAAACCAGATCCAGGTACATATGCATCCGTTTCGACATTAAAACTCATCGAATTCAACTAAAGTTAATGATAGTTAACGATTCTGGTATTATTTCATTTCCTGTGCTTGTAACGAGTGATCTAGGGTTTCAAATTGACCGATTAGTGTAGTTTGTTGTGTTTTGATTGATTTGTTGTTGTGAATTGATGGAAAATAGATGGAGAACAAGGATCGGATCAGCAGGATCAGGATCAAGTAGTACCTGCATTTAAGTGGTGGGGTGGAAAAGACATAATTACCCTCATGTGCTTATCATGTGCCACAAATTAACTGAGTTTTTTAACCAGGTTGGGTGGAAAGGACAAAACTTGTAACAAAATACCTATTAAAGGACACCGCCTGTCAACATTTGAAAAAAAAGGACACCGCCTGTAAAGTACTATAAAGATAAAGGACAAAACTTGTAATTTTTCCAAAAATAAATGGATAGAACTGGAAAGTTGATGAAAGTTGGGTTTTATGCATGGTTGCAAAAGTCGTTAGGCGCTCCCTAGTCGGTCGACCGGGGAGTAGAGAGTACTAGGCTTAGGCGGAGAGTACTCGGGGAGTACTCGCACATGTTTAATTACAAAGAAATTAGTTTTTGGAAATTTAATATATGTCAAATAACATAAATTTACTAATATTTATAACAAAATACATGAAAATGATATGCATTCTTTAATATGATAGGCATAGAAATTATATTTTATTTTTTTAAGTTAAACTCGGCCTGAGTTGACCTACTAGATCCAAATCTGGCCGAGGTTGACTGTGTTTTATCGATTACGAGTAATTAGGCGGAGTTGAAGAACGTCGCCTCGGCAACCTACCTTGTAGCGACTACTCGGGGAGTACTCGGCTTTGAAGACCTTGTTTTACAACTAGGGCTGTAAACGAACCAAACGAACACGAACAAGACCTTGTTCATGTTCGTTTGTTAAGAAATATATGTGTTCGCGAACCGTTCGCGAACACTTATCGAACGAGATTTTATGTTCGTGTTTGTTTGTTAAGGAAATGAACTTGTTCGTGTTCGTTTGTGTTTGTTTGTTAATTTTAGGCAACGAACGTTGACGAACACAAATGAGCACAAACTAATGTTCATGAACACAAATGAAAACAAACGAACACAAACAATCGTTCATGAACAGAATATATAATACACCGACACTTATTAGATATTTAATTTGTCAGAATTTTAAAGTATTTAAATAAAAATTTAAAATTTAAAAACACTAATGAAGTATCGAACACAAACGAACACGTTACTGAATGTTCACGAACATAAACGAACGAACACGACCTCTGTTCATGTTTGTTGATTTAACTAAGGGAACGAAATTTCTTGTTCGTGTTCGTTTGTTTAGTAAACGAACGAACACAAACGAACTTCCCGCCGAACGGTTAATGAACTGTTCGCCGAACGTTTGGTTCGTTTACAGCCCTATTTACAACCATGGTTTTATGAGATAAACTAAATTCGGGCAAAAGAAAAAAGATAAAGTAAAAGAAAAATAACAAATATAATAAATGCTTAAAAAGCCGTAGTGGGTATCCAACCAAATACATACATAGTGGACAGATGTGATGTAGTTGTGACGTAGGGACATACGATTTACCAACTTATCAATCAAGCACCAAGATACAATAAAATGTTGGTTTATATTTGATATTATTATATTATGTTATATTGCAATGTAAGTTTAGACACACAAAAAATAAAAGGAGAAACAGAATTGAAACAAGAAGAGATGAGCAGTGGTCGGTCATCTCATCTACTTGGTGAACTCAAGAAGCCAGGTATTGAGAGCGCAACAGGCTTTGCGAAAGCCACTGAATCCGGCCCCCTTTGCCAATGCCTCAAAGTCTTTCTCGGTCCTCTCTTTGCCTCCGGGGTTGTGAGCCAACATGATGACGTCTATGTGTACCACGTTCTGGGTGGCTAGGCTGGAGTCAGGCGCCTCTGGGAGGATGCATTCAGCCACGATGACTTTCCCATTCTCTGGCAGTGCTTTGTAGCAGTTTTTGAGGAACTGGAGGCAGTGGGCGTCGCTCCAGTCATGACAGATCCACTTCATGAAAATGGCATCTCCTTTAGGCACGCTCTCAAACATGTCCCCACCCACATGCTCTACACCGGGATAACTAGTGGCATCCTCGATCACATGGGGCAGATCAAAATTGATGCCCTTGATGGAAGGGTGTTTGGAGACGATCATGCTCAGGCTGGCACCGGTCCCTCCCCCCACATCCACCAGGGTGCTGAGGTTGTCGAAGCCGTCATAGATGTCCAGGATCTTTTTCATGGTCATGGTGGAGTGATTAAACATGCCGGCGTTGAAAACCTTGTTGAATCTGGGATCTTTCCCGTGATACTCAAAGGCCGTCATTCCGTATGCCTTGTTGAAAGGGATTCCACCATCCAACACTGCATCTTTCAAATGGTACCTAACATCACATCACATCACTCATTAATACATCCATTTAACCTGCCAATATACATTATTAATCATTGACAACCATATATACCTACTCTTGATATATCATTTTGTTAAATTCAAGTGGCGTAAGTAATACGTATTCACGTACACCTACAATTTAATTAATTAATTATACCAATTTGGTTGGCATAAGCAGCAGCTTGCTTCACCAACTATCAAGACTTGATTTTATATTATGTGACATGGTGATCTGATGGTGGTGTTGTGAAGTGAGGAAAAAGAATAATAATAATAATACCAGCTCTCCATAAGAATCTTATCCTGGTTCATGAGCAAGAGAGGTGCCAAGGAAACACCGTCTTGGTTCTTCACCAAGAACTTACAGACGGGTGCCAGACCGTAGAGACGTTCAACAACAGAGCCATCATCCTTGCGTTTGAGGTTGCAGGCGAGCACGTTGTAGCTGGCTAAGAGGCGGCAGATCCTATCGAGCATGATGGGTGCCTCCGGGTTGTCGGCCTTGGGGAGCTGAGCCGCCAGGTCAGCAGTTGAGACGTAAGCACCAGGGCCGGCTTTTGCAATGGTCTCCAGCAAATCCAGCTCGATGGCGGACTTCAACACCATGGGTAACACAGACGCGCTTGCCAATTGCATCGCAAATAGGAAGGCTTCCTCCTCCGACGATGAAGAACCCATCTCTCTCTTTCTATTCAGAGTGGGTAATTGGGTTGGGATGATTCGTGACCACCTCCTTCCTTATATTTATATACACATACACCTCTTATCATGGGTTGGGTTGGGTTGGGTGGGTGGCACCCACCATCGTGGAAACACGTCTCTTTCGACCCACACATTTATTTATTTATTGACTTCCAATATAAAACATACCAACTTAACTTACCCACCTATTCAATCACTTCAGTTTCTGTTGCTATTTCGGTGTCATCAAAATTTGTCTAACTTCCACTCGTGAATAAAATTAGGGTCATGCTATTTATATACGGTGAAAATTATTTTCACACCTCAAAGCGTCGCGCTATGGCCATAGCGTGGCGCTTAGCTCGACAAAAGGTGATTTGACTGACGTTTGAGACATAAGTTGCTGTTTGAAAGACATAAAGCTGAAACGAGGTTTCAGCGTCTCGTGAACCCTAAGCGCCGCGCTATGGCCATAGCGCGGCGCTTCGACCCCAAATTTTTACTTTTAAAAGCTGCTCAGACACAACATTTAGCGTTCGAGACATAAAGCACTCAATATGTTGTTTACAAACATACGGGGGTTTTGTTGTTTGTCGATTTCTAAATTACTTGTGTTTCTTCAAAATAACGCGCGGTTTTGCTGTATTAGTTACGTGTCTTGAAAAAACGATGTCGTGGTTAAGCAACTATCTTTTCGGTCAATATTCTAACGAGTCAGTTGTTCCTGATTCTTACGAGGGGACCGCTATTTCTGACTCGTATGAGAAACCGGTCTCGTCCAACTTGAGGGAGGCAGAGGTTGTATCTGGCATTCGTTATCGTGATAACATGGGCTAAGTCGGCGTTTGCAAGCCTAGGGCAGTTTCGTTTAAAGTGATTTGGATCACCGCAATTGAAACATGCTCTAGTTGGGTAGCGATGGCGATTTTGAGTAGGGGTAGCTTGGTTTTGGATGCGACAAGTCACGGCTAGATGGCCTAAAAGAACACAAATTGTACACTGATGACTGTAGGATCGAATTCGGACCTAAACGAGTCGCTTAGAAGAGCTATTTCTGATTTGAACGGCGGAAACAGACAAATCAGATTCAATTCAGCGAGAATTCACTTTAATATGTTGATTCTATTAATCTGAATGACGTTTACAATCAAATCAACACTTCGGCAGCACTTCGTGGCTCACCGGAAGACAACACCTCGAACTATATTCTGATTCCCCACCAAATGACCTATTTATATTGTTTCTGATTCCACTCCTAATGACATGGTGTCATTTGGAATGGAATCTGCATGTTACTTTCGGGTGGAATCAGGATTTAACATTTCGGGTGGAATCAGGATTTAACATTTCGGGTGGAATCAGAAAATTACATTAGGAGTGGAATCAGAAAGTTAACTTTCGAGTGGAATCAGAAAATTAACTTTCGAGTGGAATCACTCCTAAATATTCTGATTCTTGGATTCCGTGCTCTATTCTATTTGGATGCAGAGTTAGCTTGGTGGTGACAGTTGCAACGGTTGCACAAAGTTGTTTTCCAGAATAAAATCTCCTAACGGGTGGTGGAGCCACCTGGTTAGGAGCCACTTGATTAAGTGGAATTGGTGCAATAACTGTAAAATTCTTTGAAGCTTTATGTTTCTTAGAACTTTAGCAGGGTTCGACATTTTTAAAGTATGTATATAGTTGACTCATCATTTGACTAACCAAATGGAATAACCATAAGATATAACCTCAGGGAGTTATTCCCTATATTACTATGATCATATAAATGGGCTTGGTCGGATCCTAAGGTTGACCAAACGGGTCAGATTCGAAAGTCAAAGCGGAATTCATACCGCTCGACTTTCGACTAAGGAATACACACTATACTAGAAATGACAAGCTAGACAAGTTAAAACATGTCTAATAATGTTATAAAATTGGTTTTGTGTTAAAAATATGATAATTTTTCTAAAACGTCTTAGTGACCAAAACACATACTAACAGGGAGGTGGTCCACTGGCAAATACAACGTCTTTGAACACCTGAGTTTGAGAGAAGGAGATCTTGGTTAAATTCCATAGACAACGTTGATTAAAAGAAATTTGCCATTAAAAAAAAACTTGAGCAACTAAAAAAACATTGTTGATTGGGATGAATTTAAGATGACCTAAAAATAAAACTAAACTTTTTTTCATTATTCTCACCCAAAAATGGACCCATCTAAATATTTGCTTTATGCATCAAATAGAAAGGGGTGAATTTAAAGATGATGGGTATTTAATTTAACTGCAAATCGGCAATGATGGAAAGTGTAATAGTTGTTGCTTAAAAATGACTTAACAATGATGGATGGTGAGCTTTCACTGATTAGGTGCTCAATCTTATTATTTAAATTTTAAACTTTTTATTTTTAATTTTTTGTTCTTTTAACGATAATATTTAACGTTTCAGTCTAAATTTTGTGACTTAACATGCTATACGCGTGTGTGGTTCAACGTTTTTACATTTATTATTTTGCGGTTTAACAATCCTGTTGCAATGTGCATGTCCTATATCGACTTAGTTATTCTATTCTATGTTTTACGTTTTGGTCTAATTTTTGCAAGTTAACGCACACTTGTTAATGATAATGTTTTATGTTTCGATGCAAATGCAAGCTAACACGCTCGCCGCGTGTGTGGTTCAACATTTTTAGGTGTTTTTTTGTTGTTTAATGATCTCGTTGCAAAGCGCGAGCCGTAAGCTATTTTAGTTATTCGTTTCTTTGTTTTGCGTTTTAGTCTAACTTTTACAAGTTAACACGCTGAAATACGCATACGTGGTTGAGCGTTTTTACGTATGCTTTTTGCTCGATTACACAGTCCCTCCCAAAACACGATTCTTACATACTAGTTTTAAGTGAACAAATATTTAAAATAATAAGCAAGAACAAACCTGGAATTATGCCATTCTGACTTTTACCTACCACTACCAACTCTACATTCTAGAAGGATATACCTTTTGGAGATTGGCTTTTTTAGAAGGGCCAAACTATCTACACACTTGGTGTGTAGATAGTTACCCTTAAAAGGTATTTTTTTTCCTTATATGTACACCGTGCAGTGTTGAACTGTGGTCAAAACGCGGCGTTTTGGTTCGGTTAACCAGACAAAGACTGACGGGTGTCTGACGGGTCTGTTGATCGGACCAAAACGCCGAACTTTGGCCGCGTTTTGGTCCTGTCAACCAGACCGGGTGTCAGACTTTTGTCTGGTTGATAGGACCAAAACGCGGCGTTTTGGTCCGGTCAACTGACCCGTCAGACACCCGTCAGTCTTTGTCTGGTTAACCGGACCAAAACGTCGTGTTTTGGCCACAGTTCGACACTGCAGGGTGTGCATATAAGGACAAAAAACACCTTTTTTGGTGTGTAAATAGGCAAAATGGTGTGTAGATATTTCTATGGGTGTACCTATTGGCACACCCAAATGCCTATATGCACATCAAAAAGAGTTTTTTTGTCCTATATGCACACCCTGCAGTGTCGAGCTGTGGCCAAAGCGCGGCGTTTTGGTCCGGTTAACCAGACAAAAGACTGACGGATCTGTTGACCGGACCAAAACGCCGAACTTTGGCCGCATTTTGGTCCTGTCAACCAGACAAAAGACTAACCGGGCGTCTGGTTGACAGGATCAAAACGCAGCCAAAGCTCGGCGTTTTGGTCCCGTCAGACACCCGTCAGTCTTTGTCTGGTTGACCAGACCAAAACGCCACGCTTTGACCACAGCTCGACACTGCAGGGTGTGTATATATGACAAAAAGCCCTTTTTAGGCTAACTATCTACACACCAAGTGTGCAAATAGTCTCCCCCTTTATTATATTATACTATCATATTTGTGCTTTATCATCTTCACCAACTACACTTTGAAGTTGGAATTTAGATGTCTATTGACTTTTTCTAAAGGTGGTTGATTGGGGTATTGACAATTTCAAACGTTTATGGATTTAAAAAAATAAGTTAATAATTTAAACGCAATCCATTGGACCATTGCTTTCACGATTCAATCACACACGCATCTTAAAATTAAAATTTACAATAGATAATTAACGCTTCTTAACATATTCAAAGCTAAATGAAAAAAAAATGAAATATCTATTGTTTAAACTTTATATGTAGACTCAAATATAATATCTACATTAACTTGGTTATATTTTTTAGCGTCTAACTCACACAACCTTTACGACTTTACACCTACTTCTACTTTTATACCAACAAGGTCGGTGAGGAACTAACCTCTTTTGCAAAGCGAAAATCATTAATGTAATTATAACCTGGGTATTAATAACGATTTATGTTTCGATTAGAGATTCTCAGTACTAAGAGGTTCCTGATGACTGCCAGGTTATTCCGGTACAACCGGATTCTGCCCTCCAGCTAGATTCCGATACTGCAACTCCGAGTATTCCGAACTCGAGTATCCCGATTATCGATCCAGTCACAGAGGAAGTTTTAGCTACATCTTTGGTTGGTTCTACTGTGGGTATTAACCTGCAAGGGTTCGAGGAGACTACCAGGTCTCTGATTCTTGGTGAAGGTGTTCAAACAGGTATCCAATGAATTTTTTATCCGTTAATTTAAGGGGGACTCGGGATACCCGAAACGCAGATTGGATTAGGGGTATAAAAACTTCATATGGGGTGCATTTTCTGGCCATTCAGGAAACTAAGATTAGGGGAATTTCTAATTTCATGTTTAACGGTTTTTTGGGTCGTTCGGCTTTCAATCTGGAAGTAGTTGATGCGGTAGGGAGGTCGGGGGGTCTGGCGTGTCTCTGGAATCCGGCTGTATACTACTGTGATAACGTGATTAAGGACCGGTTCTTCTTAGTCTTATAAGGAGTCTTGAACCCGGCTGGGACTAGACTAAATTTGGTAAATGTGTACGCTTCAAATGACGCTTCGGTGAGAAGATTGATTTGGAATAAATTGGCGATAATAAGAAATTCGATACAAGGTCTTTGGGTGTTTATGGGCGATTTTAATGAAGTCAGAAACGAATCAGAGAGACTTAATTCCGAATTCATTGCTTCTAATGCGGATTCTTTTAACCATTTTATCCTATCCGCGGGTCTTAATGAGTATAATATGGGGGGCGGAAATTTCACGTATATTTCGGACCGAGGAGATAAATTAAGTAAGCTTGATAGATTTCTTGTTTGTATGGGTTTCATGGAGAATTGGCCAACGGCCTAGGTTACGGCTCTTAGTCGGGATGTATCTGATCATCGCCCTATCCTGCTATCCACTACTCCTTCGGATTATGGCCATATCCCGTTTAGATGCTTTAATTCATGGCTGGCTCTACCGGGTTTCGCTGGTCTAGTGCAGCAGGTTTGTCACAACTTTGTCTTTAATGGCCCAGCGGATATGGCGCTCACGGTAAAACTGAGATGTCTTAAAAATAATATCAAGGCTTGGCTTAAAGTTGAAAAGGAGAGATCGGACGGAGAGTACTCAGCAAAGAAGAATCGGATCCAAAGCTTGGAGAGACTGGCGGAAATGAGGAATTTGGAAGTCGAGGAACTTAATGAACGAGCGGAATGCATTACTTTTATCATGGAGTCGGATCGCAGAAAACAACTGGATGCCAAGCAAAAATCCCGGTCCAGGTGGGCCATAGAAGGTGATGAAAATACGGCCTTTTATCATAATGTCATCAATGCCAACTTAAGCAACAACCGTATTTGTTGGGATTGAACCCTATCAGAGGAACAGATAATTAAAGCCAAAACTGGATCAGAGCAGTGGATCCAGAATAAGCAGATGTTTACATACAAGTCTCTCCCCTTGAAAGTGATTTCAACATCTGCTGACCTCCTATTTGCTGATCTTGCAAACTGTTGACCTACAACTGCTGCTCTAGTAAAGACCTGATGAAAGACTAAAGCCCTGCTGATTCAATCTACTGCCTTGAGTCAAGCACTGCTGATCCGGACAAGTACTGCTGGGTTCACAGCAGTGGAAGGTTGCAGCAGCTGATCTATAGTCTGTTTTGTAATGTAATGTAATAGCAGTAGTTAACATAGCAGTGTTAGTATAGATCAGAGGTTAGAGTTTGTTAGGAGGTTAGATGTCACTTTCATGGTGCCGTCAGCTAAGATGCTCAGTGGTTTGCTAGTGCCTATAAATAGTTCAGTACTTTGTACTGTTCTATTAGCTCTTTTGCATCATCGTCTTCTTTGCACGAACAAACAACTGAGCTCTGGCTGAGGGGGAGTTTGCATTCATTCATCAATCATTGTAATCGTTATTGAAATAAATTCAATCTTCCGATTCATTGTGAAAAGATGTTTGATCAAAGTATTACTCTCGTTTGATTGTATGCAAAGTTTGTTTTCATCATAATTCCGCTGCACACTCATCCATTTTCATTTTAATTACAAACACAAAATACAATCAGAAACAAACTCAGATCCAACAATTGGTATCAGAGCTTGGACAGTCAAAGTTGATTTAACAATCATTTTGACGTAAATAGTTCAGCTCATAACAGTTGATACTGATCGTTTGTTCGTTTGTTGAAAAACAGAGCAAGGATTAATCACCATTAAAGTTGATTTCTCAGTGTCTGTAAAACAACAAGAATGACGTCACAATCTCAGGATGATAAAAACAACATCGGCTCGCTTTTTAAACCACCTATGCTAAAAAGAAATTAGTACAACATCTGGCAGAGGAGGATGGGTCACATCCTCGCTCAACAAAGCACAGGTTGTTGGAGGTCTGTCGTCTTTGGTCCCCACGTTCCCACAGTGCCAAGCGCTGACGATGCTAAAAAGTTCGTTCCAAAACCAGTTGAAAATTATACCGAAACCGACTATCAAAAGTTCGAACTAGATGCTAAAGCGTTTAGCATCATAGCATCAGCGCTGCCCAATGAGATATATGCTGGACTGTTACACTGTAACAGTGCCAAAGAGTTATGGGACGCGCTTAAGGAACAGTTTGGGGGAACCGAAGAAGTCATAGAAAACAATAGGGAAATCCTGAACCAACAGTATGAAACATTTTGTCATGTTAGAGGTGAATCAATGACGCAACAATTTGAGCGTTTCAGTTGTCTCATCAGTGAACTGAGGCTGGTTAATACCACTTTTACAAACTCAACTCAAAATAGCAGGTTCCTCAGGTCACTGCCAGAAAAATGGGACACCATAGCTTTTGTCACCCGAAACTCACCTGAGTTCAAGGATCTAACCTTGACCCAACTCCACGGTCGACTCCTGACCTACGAAAGGGAGTTGAACCAGAAAAGGAAGTTACAAGAGTCAGGAAAAGCCGTTGATGATTATACATTCGGTAACACTGCTCTTCTGGGTCAAGAAGAATCTGGGAGCAGTGGTAAGGATCAGGGTTATGATCACTTCATTGACATAACTGCTGGGGCAAACTTTAACAACCCTGATCCTCACTCTGCTAGTTATGCATTCACTGCAAACGAAAACCAGATGTCAGACAATTTAAGCTTTGAACTAAATGATTTGCAACATTTTGATCCCACTGACTTAGAAGAGATGGATATTCTGCACCAGTTGGCTTTGCTAAGTGTTAGAACTAGCAAATTCTATAAAAGAACAAGGAGAAAATTCCCAGGACTTCATGGGAATTTGAGGGTTGGGTTGGATAAATCGAAAATCAAGTGTTACAAGTGCAATAGGTTAGGGCACTTTGCTAGGGAATGCAGAAGTCAAAACACTGGACCAATCGTTACTCACCCTAGCTCTAACCCTAGACCACAAAGTCAAAACACTGTGCACTATACCCAATACACCCCTGCAGCTCAAGTGAACACTGCTCACTATGCTGCTGCCCCTGTGCCTGTGCATTATGTCCAAACTACTGTCCCACAAATTCAGTACGTTCAAACCCCTGCTCCACAGGTACAAGTGCAACCTGTTGCACCTCAAACCACTGCTCCAGCAGCAGTACAACCAGATCAACAAAGCTTTTTCACTCAAGGGTTTGTTGACTGGAGCAGTATGCCTGAAGACCTTAGTGATGAAAATTTTGCACTCTATGCTTCTAATGATTCTTCTCATAATGAATTTTGTTTGATGGCATTAGAGTTAATACAGGAGGGGGTTGAAACTAAAGAGGAACAGCTGAGTACTGAAAAAGTGGATGAGGTGACTGAATGTAACACCTCGAAAATTCACGTCCTATAATGTGTTGACACGTGTCATAATGTTTAAACGTGTGAAAGAAATATTATAGAAGGACTAAAGTTGACAAACGTGGAAAGTATGTGAATATACGTATTCTAAGTGTCAACTGTGAATAATTATATTATATATTACCCCTGCACGATGCTCATACCTTCAAACGAATAAATCATGGATCATACGAAGCTAAATGTGTGTGATTTCAAACTACAGGGACCAAATGTGTCAACATGTTTAATTTATACCTCTGAGTGACCTTTTGACGAACCCGAAGCTTTGTAAATATTAATTATGCTCACAAGAATGCACCATAAAAATTTCATAAAGTTTCGTTAACGTATGAGAAAGTTATGATCAAATTCGTGTGCGAAGCGTTAAAGCGTAAACGTCGAAAGTTAGGACTTTTCGGGTGAAAATAAAGTTATCCGGGGACTTGGCAAAGTGGGTATATGATTTAAGGCCTTAGTAGATCAATTGTGGAGGTTTAAAGTGCAATAAATCAGTAACTATTCGAGTTTTGAAGAGACAAGGGCTGAATCGCAAACAAAATCAAAAATCTGATCTGCAAGGGGGTCGCGCTGCGCGACGGGTCCCTCGCGCTACGCGAGGGTGTGCCCAGCTCCGAAAAAAACGCTGATGGTCTGCCATTGCGTAATTTCACGACCTCTACTCGTTTTTCCACTTCTCATGGCCCCTAAAACACCTCCTAAGCCCCTAGGACACCTGTTGATTGTTTGTGGGCACTCATAGACTTGTTTGTCAATGATTTGTGGTGATTGAAACCATTATAAATAGCCCTTCAAAGTCACAAACATTCTCACACCTTCATCTGATCATTTGGAGCCTTTCTGGAGCTAAGGAACTCTCCCAACTGATCATAAGTCGTGCATAGGACCCTTGTAAGTGTTCTAATCCTTTCTTGGTTGAGTTTAGCTTAATTAATTAGCTAAAAGTCAAACCGTCGTAATTACGGGTTGACTTCGAGATTAGTCAATAATGGCTCAGTCAAATCTCGAATTAAAAGTAGTTATAAGTTGGTATTTATGTGGGTAATAAAACCCCAAAAGGGTTTCCCCTGATCACCACTTTAACTAGTTCAAAAGTCGGGTCAAACATATACTTAAAAAGTCAACAGAATTCTTAAAAGGTCATTTATGCATAATTAGCTATCTAGACCATGTATAACCTGTTTGATTATTGTTATAACTTAGTAATTAGTGTAAGAACATGTCCAAACCTGTTCAACCCGACTATTTCCTGTTTAGACCCGGTTCGGAACCGAAAGTCACATAGTTTGACTTTCACTTTGACTTTCAGTTCTGACCCGTTTAGGCATATTTTAGAAATGCCACAGAGCTTAAATTGGACTAGGTTACATGTTAGAACAACCCTCTATGATCATGCACCTCGGTTCATTAGTTATCCAATTAATATGCAAGTTTCCGTTAATTGTTCATATGTTGACCGTTATGCTCTTATTACCTTAAAACATGATTTATGAAAATGTAAAAGTGTAGAAACCTTGGATATTGATATATAAACTTGTATGCAAAATTTGACATCACTTTGACTTGTAGATTAAGAGTTATGCTCATTAGCGTAATTACGGTGCTTTATGTTAATACAATGGCGTAATTAGCGTATAGCCTAATTAAACATACTTTTTGGTATCAAACAAATTACCCACTGATGTAATATATTATTTTGGGAATTTTAAAGATTTTTAATTAATTTTAGGCTGAGCATAACTCATAGTCGTAGGCTTAATTCGGTAATTGTCGGTTTTGCCCTTACGGGCCATAAAATGAGTTTTACACATCTAAACGACTCAAAACCTTTTGCCACTGATTAGTTATGATAAATGAATTATTTTAAGCCTTCTGGAAATATAAAAATATCAGACTTAAGTATCGAGCCCGGTAATGGCCTTTAATCGCCTTATTTAGCGTTATTAGCGCATAGTATGTTTTAAAATCATATTGGACATACCCGGGTTGATACCTACTGATATAAGAAGCAAATTATCATATTTTAACAGTAAGCAAAAGTTGATAAACTCAGACTTCAGTTTTGAGCTTGTCGGCTTATGTGAAATTACCAAAATACCCCTACGGGGCCTAGTTTGGTTAAAAATGATAAGTTTCACATACATGCTTTAGCCTACTGTTAAAACTCATCAAATTGAGTATGTTTGCTGTTTACATCAGACCTGTAACTCAGTTAGACATTTAAACTCTTTTACAAACTTTAAAATGACCAAACTACCCCTACGGGGCATAGTTTGTGTTTAAATTAGTTTCGGGCATAACGAAAGACACTTTGCTGATGTCACAACATATTTGAGACATAATTAACTTAGGAAATCTGTATATAGCTCTCATGACTACCCGTCACGCTTATTACGCGTACGGTTCGGTTTATGTAACAAGTTTACATAAATTAGCCGAAACGGGTCAAACCTTAACGGTTTTATCTCAAAATCCAGAATGTGAATAATAAACCCATATTAAACAAGTCTTCAAACTTGTCGGGTCTGAATCACATTCTATCCGGTCTTCGCTTAATTGTGCGTACGAACCGTATCTTGAAACTAGCCGGTCTAAGCTTAAGCTTAATAAAAGACCCGTTAGAATTCTAATAGGTTATATTAAACCTTCGTTCCAGATTAGGAGAGACAGTAAAAGCTACGTGCATTCTACTTATTGTGAATTATACTTGCATCAGGTAAATACTTTTAACTTATTTTCCCTATACGGGCTTGGGTTACGGTACATAGCGTACCGCTTGATCGGGCATCAAATCTCCACGCTTAGTGGGTAGTTGAATAATTTGATCGGCTCGTTTTAAACAGATATGTTTACTTTACAGCCTTTGGGGGGTTAATGACCATGTCCCGGATATCCCTGGCATCATCTTACGAGATGGCCACGACCTGAGCACGGGGTGTAGGCGTACTCCCGTGTATAACTCACTTAAAGTGGTGTGTCTATTGATCTTTAACCCGGATACGTTCCGGGCTACTGAACGCATAAGTAACATGTAAATCGTTCACAAGATTATAATATTAAATAATTCTCCCAAGTTAAATAAAATGATTTATGCCACGTGCATCCAAACCAATTTTCAATCATTTTCCAAAATGAGTCAGTTGAATGTATTTACCAGTGTAAACTGACGTATTTTCCAAAAAAAAGACTGAATGCAGGTACTAAACGAAATTTGGCTGGATTATCTCCTAAGCATCAATAAAAGTCTCGCAAGCTTAGGATGCCAGAAGTCTGTTGAACCATTAAATGTTGTTTTGTTTCGATCCGTTATGTGGATAAACACCGGATATTGTGACTTTGTTTACAATAAATAAATTCGGTTGTATCTTATTTTTAAATTGCTTCCGCTGTGCATTATTATATTGTGTTGTTTGACTATTACGTTGCCAACCACGTCACGATACTCCCCCACCGGGCCCACCGGTGACACGTGGAAATCGGGGTGTGACAGGTTGGTATCAGAGCCAACACTGAGTGAATTAAACACTAGCCTTTTGTGTTTAATCTCAGTTACACAATTGCACATATCTAAACTTTTGAGTCTAGACTTATAACATAGGACAAATTCCACCTTATTCGGTTTTCGTTTGTCCTTTAAAATTTTATATTTTGTTATTGTTATCTCATGCTTTATTGACAGGAATAACAAAGATGCCTCCGAGATTCTTCCGAACACGAGGACGTGGAAAGGGGCCAGTTACCGCCCCCAACGATCATGAAGCTGGATCTTCACGAAGACGAGCTCCATCAAACACTGAGAGTGACGACCCTCGGGAGAATCGAAGAAACCAGTTCGAGCCGGCCAGGCGGTCGGTTTCGCATAGTTTGACTCCGCCCGCTCTTAACCCTTACGAGCCGAATAATCCACAACCCTCATACGTACCGCTGCAGAGATCACTATCTCATCATTCATATGGAGACCCTACACCTATCTTTCGGGGACAGTTTAACCCGGTAGGATTCATACCGGAACCCGTGGGTTTTAACCCACTGGGTCCCGAGGACCACTTTTCCGGGGATCACGCGGATGATATGGACGAGGATACGGACCCCGTCATGCCAGCGAGTGGTACTCCGAACCACCCCATCGAAATTTCTGATGGATCGTCCTTCCACGGATCACCCTACGGTGGTCCAGATAGTTTCCAAGCCCTGTTCGATCAACACCAGTGGTATTATACACCATCACACCACTCGTCGTCTCATGGGCAGCATCAGCAGCAGCATTCTCAGCAGCACCAGGAGCCACAGCCACAGCCGCATCATCAAGATTCATCAGAGGATCATCGGTTTGTGGCAGTTACGCCACCACCTCCACCGCCACCAGTTCAACCGCCACCTCCTCAACCGCCAAGGCGTAGGAGAACCGGTGCCCGTATGTCGGTGAGACCAGGGGACTTTCATTTCAGTTCCCCACGACAGTCAAGTGCAAGTCACTACCCGCCTCATCGGGAGGACCCACAAATGGGTGGGCCTTCGCAGCCAGTTTTTCAACAGCCACCGCCCATGGGTTTTGAAAACCCAATACCAGCGTACACGGGTCCAAGTAATTACAACCCGTTTGAACCACCAGCTTACCACAACTACGGATACGCTGAGGCAGATCCTTATATGGAAGCAGCAAATTATAACGCCCTCAACGCCCAAGGACCCTACGGAGATCCATGGGGGGTAAGCTACCCGAATCAGGGGTACCCAATACCTCCCAGGCCTATCATTAGAACGCAGTCGCAGCCGCCACGATTTTCTCCCCCAGAACGGGAGGAAATTCTACATAGATTGAATCAGGTTGAGCGGGAAGCTCGCCGCGACCGCCAAGAGAAGCAGACCTTCTTCCAGGGATTAATAGGACTGCTCAAGGGAAAGAACAAGAAGGATTATTAAATCCTCCCAGCTGTTGTTGAGCCCCTGCGTGGGCATATTTGGTTGTTAAGCCCCTACGTGGGTGTGTATGTTTGTTTGTGTGTATTGACCCCTGCGTGGGTCTATCTTTCCATAAACCCCTACGAGGGTATGTTGTATGTTTAGTCCCTGCGTGGACTTATGTTTGTTTAAGTCCCTACGTGGACAATTGTTGGTGTGTTAGTCCCTACGAGGACTTGTGTCTTTCTGTAAGACCCCTACGTGGGCATGTCTTCTGTAAGACCCCTGCGTGGGCATGTTGGTATGTTTTAGCTCCTGCGTGGTCAAATTTCATGTGTAAAAGACCCGTTTAGGGCGATATGTAATATAGTGATAAATTAATGGAGTGTTATTTTTATAAATTTCATGTTTGCCGTTTGTGCATAAATAAATTATAAATGAAACAAGTAAATTAAAATCATTCCTTTTAATCTGCCTAAGTAATTATTTAATTAAGAATCTTTAAGTGTGAAACCTAACCTCGTGTCAAATATAAGACCGGGCCAAAATGGTAAGACCGGTTTAAAAGATTCAAATCCCTGTTAACATCTTAAAACATGTTAACACTCCTGGCAGAAGTGATTCGTTAAAAATCACATGTCATTCTTAAATGAATAAGGATTCTTTAGAAGATTCCTAATCCAGTTTAATGATCTCTGAATCCTGGATTTACATCATCAATTAAGATGATCATATTTAACCATACGTGGTAATATAGTGCCTACGGGCCTTGCTCATTTCTACATGAGCCAAAAGACAGTGGTAGCTATGACTCCCTGTCTAATAAAAGTAATGAACTAGGTTCAAACCTTAAAGTCTTGATTCTCTGAAATCATAGCTTATAATTTAAATTGTCCATGTGACCAAGCCTTATGTGCTAATATATATTGTTATTGTTTATGTTTAGGATAAATTTTAATTGAAATCCTAAATTAATACGATTAATAAGTTAACCAAATATGGTCTCTGTTTACCATGGTTAACGAGTTACCCTAAGGGGTAATTCCATAATAAACTCCCAAATAAATTATTGTCCTTGTTTTCTGCAACAGTTCAATACAAATGGCTAACTCTAATGAAGTAAATAGCCATCCTGTGGAGCCGAATGAGAACGCCCGGATTACGTTAACGGGTGCTGAACTGAAAGCAATCATAGACGGCGCTATCACACAGGCTTTGGATAGACAGTATGAGGAATACAGTGGTACTCGAAGTAGGACCCACTCTGTATCACATTCAAAGACCAGGACACATTCAGAGGCTCATAACAAGCCTCCTCCCAAAAAGGACGGACCCAAGAAAGATGGTGATGACCGTCAGTCCACCAACCGTCAAAGTGACCCATCACAGCAATTGATACTGCATCAGGGACCCCGTAACAAGGGTTGCACTTATAAGTACTTCGTGTCTTGTAAACCCAGGGATTTTACTGGGGAAAAGGGGGCCGTCGACTGCATGACTTGGCTGGATGAAATGGACACAGTGGTGGATATCAGCGGGTGCGCTGAAGGGGATATAGTTAAGTTTGTGTCACAGTCCTTCAAAGGTGAAGCATTGGCATGGTGGAGATCTCTGATGGAGGCCTCCGGAAAGATCCCATTGTATAGCATGACGTGGGATCAATTCATTGCCCTGATCAAAGATAATTTATGCCCTCAACATGAGGTGGAAAAGATAGAATCTGACTTCCTATTATTGGTGATGAAGAACCTCGACTGCCAAGCTTACTTGACAAGCTTCAATACGCTGTCCAGGTTGGTACCTTATCTGGTAACCCCGGAGCCAAAAAGGATCGCTCGCTTTATTGGTGGTTTAGAACCCGAGATCAAGGCCAGTGTAAAAGCTTCTCGGCCAGTTACCTTCAGGTCTGTAACTGACCTTTCCTTATCCCTCACACTGGATGCGGTCCGGCAGAGATCGCTGAGGAATAAGGATGCTGAGAAGAGGAAGCGAGAAGATGATGGTTCGCGTAGGTCGAACAAGAAGCACCGTGGGAGCGGTGATCACAAGAAGGGATCGGATTCGAAGAAAGATGGGCATCGTTCTGGAGAGAAGCCCACATGCAAAACTTGCAAGAAACAGCACTTTGGAAAGTGCAGACTCGAATCAAACTCGAATAACGAGTCAAGGTCTTTTGCTTGTGGTTTGTGCAAATCCAAGGAACACAAAACCTTGGATTGTAAGAAGATGAAAGATGCAACGTGCTACCGTTGCAATGAAAAGGGCCACATAAAGACTAACTGCCCTAAGTACAACAAGAAGCCTGAGGAGGCTAAGAAGACTAATGCCAGAGTCTTCAGGATGGATGCGAAGGAGGCTGTGCAGGATGATAACGTCATAACAGGTACTTTCCTTGTAAATGATGTCTTTGCAAGAGTACTTTTTGATTCAGGCGCAGATAAGTCTTTCGTAGATCATAAATTTTGTGAATTATTGAATTTACCTGTCAAAACCCTAAAAGTGAACTATGAGGTAGAGTTAGCAGATGGTACCGTAGAAACCGTCTCTACTGTGTTAGATGGATGTGTTATATCCATTAAGAACCATTCTTTTCCTCTATCTCTACTTCCGTTCAAATTGGCTGGTTTTGACATTGTTCTGGGTATGGACTGGTTATCTCATAACCAGGCCCAAATTGTCTGTAACATGAAGCAAGTAGTGATAAAGACTCCGTCTGGTGAGTCACTTACCATTCGGGGAGATACCCAGTATGGACTACCTGAGCACGTGACTATGCTCAAGGCTTCCAAGTGTTTGAAGAAGGGGTGTGTCATCTACATGGCACAGGTAATTATTGATGAGCCCAAACCGAAGTTAGAAGACATCCCTGTCATCTCTGAATACCTAGAAGTGTTTCCTGAAGATCTACCTGGTTTGCCACCAGATAGACAAGTGGAGTTCAGGATCGATATCATCCCCGGAGCAGCACCTGTTGCTAGAGCTCCATACAGATTGGCACCCACGGAAATGAAGGAGTTGCGGACACAGCTAGATGAATTGCTAGCTAAGGGTTTCATTCGACCTAGTTCATCTCCTTGGGGAGCGCCAATCCTGTTTGTCAAGAAGAAGGATGGGTCGATGCGTCTGTGCATCGACTATCGCGAGCTTAATAAAGTCACGATCAAGAATAGATATCCATTGCCCAGGATCGACGATTTGTTCGATCAGCTTCAAGGGGCAAGTTACTTCTCAAAGATTGATCTGAGGTCAGGATACCATCAGTTGAAGGTTATGGATGAAGACGTTCACAAGACTGCATTCAGGACTCGCTACGGTCATTACGAGTTCCTAGTGATGCCTTTTGGGCTCACTAATGCACCAGCCGCGTTCATGGATCTCATGAATCGCGTCTGCAAACCTTACTTAGATAAATTTGTTACCGTCTTCATTGATGACATCCTTATTTATTCTAAGAACCAAGCTGACCATGAGAAACACCTTCGATGTATTCTCAAACTTCTACGTCAGGAGAAGCTCTACGCCAAATTCTCTAAGTGTGAATTTTGGCTACGAGAAGTCCAATTTCTTGGACACGTGGTCAGTGAGCGTGGTATCCAAGTGGATCCCGCTAAAGTTGAAGCTGTTATGAATTGGCAAGAGCCAAAGACGCCTACGGAGATTCGTAGCTTCCTGGGGTTGGCAGGATATTACAGGCGTTTTATTGAAAATTTTTCAAGGATTGCTGCACCCCTAACTTCACTGACCAAGAAGAAAGTGAAGTTCGTTTGGGGCCCTAAGCAGCAAGAGTCCTTCGATGTTTTGAGACAAAAGTTGAGCAACGCTCCTGTGCTTACATTACCTGAAGGCGCTGAAGAATTTGTAGTTTACTGTGACGCATCACACACTGGCATGGGGTGTGTGCTTATGCAGAAGGGCAAGGTTATTGCCTATGCATCAAGGCAGTTAAAGGTGCACGAAAAGAATTACACCACCCATGACTTGGAGTTGGGTGCCGTTGTGTTCGCACTAAAACTGTGGAGACATTATCTTTACGGAATCAAGTTTGTGATCTATTCTGATCACAAGAGCCTCCAGCATCTGTTTAACCAGAAAGAATTAAACATGAGGCAACGCCGTTGGATGGAAACCTTGAATGACTATGATTGTGAAATCAAGTATCATCCCGGCAAAGCGAATGTAGTCGCTGATGCCTTGAGCAGAAAGGAAAGGGTTAAACCCATTCGAATTAACGCCAAGCGTATGGAGATAAAGAACAGTTTGATAGAAAGGGTGTTAGCTGCACAGAAGGAAGCTGTGTTGGAAGCTAACTATCCTAATGAAAAGTTAGGAGTAACTGAGGAGCAGTTAACTCTTAGCAAGGACGGAATTCTACGATTAAATGGACGAATATGGGTTCCAATTTTTGGAGGACTTCGTGATGTAATCCTCCAAGAACCCCATAGTTCCAGATACTCCGTTCATCCTGGAGCTGATAAGATGTACCAGGATTTAAAGGCAAATTATTGGTGGATAGGCTTGAAAAAGTCTGTAGCCGCCCATGTAGCAAAATGCTTGACATGTGCGCAAGTCAAAGCCGAGCATCAGAAACCGTCAGGTTTGCTACAACAGCCTGAACTTCCTACGTGGAAGTGGGAGATGGTAACTATGGATTTTATTACCAAGTTACCCAAGACAAGGAAAGGAAATGATACGATATGGGTTATAGTTGACCGACTAACTAAGTCAGCTCATTTCTTACCCATCAAGGAGACTTATAGCTCCGATATGTTAGCCCAGTTATACGTTGATAAGATTGTAGCCTTACACGGCATACCTGTAGCTATTATCTCTGATAGAGATACTAGGTATACGTCACATTTTTGGAAGAGCTTCCAGCAATCTTTGGGCACACGTTTGAACTTTAGTACGGCTTACCATCCTCAGACAGACGGTCAGAGTGAGCGTACTATTCAAACGTTGGAAGACATGCTACGCGCATGTGCGATCGATTTGGGAGGTAGCTGGGATAAGAACCTACCATTGATCGAATTCTCCTACAACAATAGCTACCATACCAGCATAAAGGTTGCGCCTTTTGAGGCATTATACGGTAGAAAGTGTAGATCGCCAGTTTGTTGGGCGGAAGTTGGAGAAGTCCAGTTATCAGGACCAGAGATCGTGTTCGAAATGACGGACAAGATTGTCCAGATCCGTAACAATCTCCAAGCTGCCCGGAATAGGCAGAAGAGTTACGCGGATCCAAGTCGTAAGGATTTTCACTTCGAAGTAGGTGACAAAGTCCTACTTAAAGTGTCACCATGGAAAGGGGTGATGCGATTTGGTAAGAAAGGCAAACTAAGCCCGAGATACATAGGACCTTTCGAGGTTATCGAACGTGTCGGGTCAGTTGCCTACAAGTTGAACTTACCAGAAGAGCTCAGTGGAATTCACAATGTGTTCCACATCTGCAATCTAAAGAAGTGTTCCGCCGACGATTCACATGTCATGCCACATACAGATGTGCAAATAGATAAGAGCTTAACGTTCGTGGAAAAACCTTTGTCGATTGAAGATCGATAGGTAAGGAAGCTTCGAAGAAAGCATATACCTTTTGTAAAGGTCAAATGGGACGCCCGTAGAGGTCCCGAATACACGTGGGAGGTTGAATCCACGATGAAATAAAAGTACCCTTACTTATTTCAGTAAATCTCGGGTCGAGATTTATTTTAAGGGGGTGAGGATGTAACACCTCGAAAATTCACGTCCAATAATGTGTTGACACGTGTCATAATGTTTAAACGTGTGAAAGAAATATTATAGAAGGACTAAAGTTGACAAACGTGGAAAGTATGTGAATATACGTATTCTAAGTGTCAACTGTGAATAATTATATTATATATTACCCCTGCACGATGCTCATACCTTCAAACGAATAAATCATGGATCATACGAAGCTAAATGTGTGTGATTTCAAACTACAGGGACCAAATGTGTCAACATGTTTAATTTATACCTCTGAGTGACCTTTTGACGAACCCGAAGCTTTGTAAATATTAATTATGCTCACAAGAATGCACCATAAAAATTTCATAAAGTTTCGTTAACGTATGAGAAAGTTATGATCAAATTCGTGTGCGAAGCGTTAAAGCGTAAACGTCGAAAGTTAGGACTTTTCGGGTGAAAATAAAGTTATCCGGGGACTTGGCAAAGTGGGTATATGATTTAAGCCCTTAGTAGATCAATTGTGGAGGTTTAAAGTGCAATAAATCCGTAACTATTCGAGTTTTGAAGAGACAAGGGCTGAATCGCAAACAAAATCAAAAATCTGATCTGCAAGGGGGTCGCGCTGCGCGACGGGTCCCTCGCGCTACGCGAGGGTGTGCCCAGCTCCGAAAAAAACGCTGATGGTCTGCCATTGCGTAATTTCGCGACCTCTACTCGTTTTTCCACTTCTCATGGCCCCTAAAACACCTCCTAAGCCCCTAGGACACCTGTTGATTGTTTGTGGGCACTCATAGACTTGTTTGTCAATGATTTGTGGTGATTGAAACCATTATAAATAGCCCTTCAAAGTCACAAACATTCTCACACCTTCATCTGATCATTTGGAGCCTTTCTGGAGCTAAGGAACTCTCCCAACTGATCATAAGTCGTGCATAGGACCCTTGTAAGTGTTCTAATCCTTTCTTGGTTGAGTTTAGCTTAATTAATTAGCTAAAAGTCAAACCGTCGTAATTACGGGTTGACTTCGAGATTAGTCAATAATGGCTCAGTCAAATCTCGAATTAAAAGTAGTTATAAGTTGGTATTTATGTGGGTAATAAAACCCCAAAAGGGTTTCCCCTGATCACCACTTTAACTAGTTCAAAAGTCGGGTCAAACATATACTTAAAAAGTCAACAGAATTCTTAAAAGGTCATTTATGCATAATTAGCTATCTAGACCATGTATAACCTGTTTGATTATTGTTATAACTTAGTAATTAGTGTAAGAACATGTCCAAACCTGTTCAACCCGACTATTTCCTGTTTAGACCCGGTTCGGAACCGAAAGTCACATAGTTTGACTTTCACTTTGACTTTCAGTTCTGACCCGTTTAGGCATATTTTAGAAATGCCACAGAGCTTAAATTGGACTAGGTTACATGTTAGAACAACCCTCTGTGATCATGCACCTCGGTTCATTAGTTATCCAATTAATATGCAAGTTTCCGTTAATTGTTCATATGTTGACCGTTATGCTCTTATTACCTTAAAACATGATTTATGAAAATGTAAAAGTGTAGAAACCTTGGATATTGATATATAAACTTGTATGCAAAATTTGACATCACTTTGACTTGTAGATTAAGAGTTATGCTCATTAGCGTAATTACGGTGCTTTATGTTAATACAATGGCGTAATTAGCGTATAGCCTAATTAAACATACTTTTTGGTATCAAACAAATTACCCACTGATGTAATATATTATTTTGGGAATTTTAAAGATTTTTAATTAATTTTAGGCTGAGCATAACTCATAGTCGTAGGCTTAATTCGGTAATTGTCGGTTTTGCCCTTACGGGCCATAAAATGAGTTTTACACATCTAAACGACTCAAAACCTTTTGCCACTGATTAGTTATGATAAATGAATTATTTTAAGCCTTCTGGAAATATAAAAATATCAGACTTAAGTATCGAGCCCGGTAATGGCCTTTAATCGCCTTATTTAGCGTTATTAGCGCATAGTATGTTTTAAAATCATATTGGACATACCCGGGTTGATACCTACTGATATAAGAAGCAAATTATCATATTTTAACAGTAAGCAAAAGTTGATAAACTCAGACTTCAGTTTTGAGCTTGTCGGCTTATGTGAAATTACCAAAATACCCCTACGGGGCCTAGTTTGGTTAAAAATGATAAGTTTCACATACATGCTTTAGCCTACTGTTAAAACTCATCAAATTGAGTATGTTTGCTGTTTACATCAGACCTGTAACTCAGTTAGACATTTAAACTCTTTTACAAACTTTAAAATGACCAAACTACCCCTACGGGGCATAGTTTGTGTTTAAATTAGTTTCGGGCATAACGAAAGACACTTTGCTGATGTCACAACATATTTGAGACATAATTAACTTAGGAAATCTGTATATAGCTCTCATGACTACCCGTCACGCTTATTACGCGTACGGTTCGGTTTATGTAACAAGTTTACATAAATTAGCCGAAACGGGTCAAACCTTAACGGTTTTATCTCAAAATCCAGAATGTGAATAATAAACCCATATTAAACAAGTCTTCAAACTTGTCGGGTCTGAATCACATTCTATCCGGTCTTCGCTTAATTGTGCGTACGAACCGTATCTTGAAACTAGCCGGTCTAAGCTTAAGCTTAATAAAAGACCCGTTAGAATTCTAATAGGTTATATTAAACCTTCGTTCCAGATTAGGAGAGACAGTAAAAGCTACGTGCATTCTACTTATTGTGAATTATACTTGCATCAGGTAAATACTTTTAACTTATTTTCCCTATACGGGCTTGGGTTACGGTACATAGCGTACCGCTTGATCGGGCATCAAATCTCCACGCTTAGTGGGTAGTTGAATAATTTGATCGGCTCATTTTAAACAGATATGTTTACTTTACAGCCTTTGGGGGGTTAATGACCATGTCCCGGATATCCCTGGCATCATCTTACGAGATGGCCACGACCTGAGCACGGGGTGTAGGCGTACTCCCGTGTATAACTCACTTAAAGTGGTGTGTCTATTGATCTTTAACCCGGATACGTTCCGGGCTACTGAACGCATAAGTAACATGTAAATCGTTCACAAGATTATAATATTAAATAATTCTCCCAAGTTAAATAAAATGATTTATGCCACGTGCATCCAAACCAATTTTCAATCATTTTCCAAAATGAGTCAGTTGAATGTATTTACCAGTGTAAACTGACGTATTTTCCAAAAAAAAGACTGAATGCAGGTACTAAACGAAATTTGGCTGGATTATCTCCTAAGCATCAATAAAAGTCTCGCAAGCTTAGGATGCCAGAAGTCTGTTGAACCATTAAATGTTGTTTTGTTTCGATCCGTTCTGTGGATAAACACCGGATATTGTGACTTTGTTTACAATAAATAAATTCGGTTGTATCTTATTTTTAAATTGCTTCCGCTGTGCATTATTATATTGTGTTGTTTGACTATTACGTTGCCAACCACGTCACGATACTCCCCCACCGGGCCCACCGGTGACACGTGGAAATCGGGGTGTGACACTGAAGTAGTGGTTACTGCTGTGGCTGGTGAACTACTGTTGGGAGAAAGTTCAGGTACCCTGATTGAACCAATGACGGATCCATGGTCTGAAGAAGACAAAGAAGAAGAGAAAGAAGAAAAGGCTGGTGAAAAGAAGGTGAGAGCTGATGATGAAGAGAATCATCAATGTGACTGTGCAATGATGGCTGCTGCCAAGGTATCACCTCAAGTTCTTGAAAAACTGTGTTCTGACAATTGCATTATTGCTTTTGCTAACATCAAAGAGGTAAATGAAAACCTTCGGGATAAAATCTTAACTGATGAAGTCAAATTTGAAAGATCTTTAAAAGAACTTAAAAACAAATTGACTGAAAAGGAAAAAGAGATCAGCAGTTTGAAAGAAGAACAAAGCATAACCAAAACTCAACTCCAAACTATGGTAGAAAAATACCAAGTTTGCAAAAAGGAGTTGGAGTCCACCCAGATCACATGTGAGAGATGGGTGGAATCATGCAAAGGGTATGAGGTTATGCTTGAAAAACAGATAAAAAGCAATGTGAAATTTGGTGTTGGTTATAGAAAACATGATGATGAAACCACTGCTTTTGGAAAATCTGTTCAAACCACTGATGTAACCACTGAGTTCATCCCCACAAACAAGAATGGCCTAGAAGTGAAAATCACTGACAAACTTGGTAACAAAATCACACTTGACAGACCAATGGGATCCTCTACTTTTGTAGAGCTTGAAGATTATCAGTTTAAACCAAAATGGTCTGATGAGTGTGATATTCTTGAAAATTTCAAGCCAATGGACTTTACATCAACTGATGGTGTTAAAGCTCCAAAAGCTAAAGTCATACATCTCAAGGACATCCCAGCAGTGGTTAAAACCTCTGCTGCAAAGGAGTCTGAAAAGAGAAAGAAGAAAGAAAAAATTGATAACTTGTTTTGTGAATTCTGTGAGAAAAGGAATCATCTAACAAAAGGCTGTTTCCACTTAAAAGCTTATGATTTAAACAGAACAAGTGTCATTGTTTCAGCTGAAAGTTGCATTGTTTGTGTTAAAGCAAACCACAAAACTCAGGCATGTGTGTATCTCAAAAACTTTGATGTGAAAAAGAATGAGTACATTGCTAAAACATCCTTGAGTCCATCATCATCATCAACATCTGTCAAATTCACCAAGAAACAACCACTGTTTGTGCCAGTTCAAACAGCTGTCACAAAACAGCTGAACCAAACATCTGTCAAAAGAGATGTTCAGGTTACTGATGCACCCCCTGTCAATCAGTTCAGAAAAGGCAAGGAAAAACAGTCCTACCAAAGGATTCCACACGTTTATGAGGCCTACAAAAGGCCCTCTAAACCTAAAGTGAATAGGCATCCTTTTGGTTATCAGCAGGTGATTGGTCAAGACCCCCAACAGTGGTTAGTAAGAAACAGTACTAAAACTGTCCAAACCCCTGACCTAACCACTGTCCATCACTCTGCATCCATCCCAGACACTGTTGAGACCCCATCCAAAGCCCTGTTGGCTTTGGAGACCTTAATGAACTAATCTTTTTTACTTCATGTGCAGGAAGCTTCTGCATGCTTTGATAGTCTTTGGTATGTAGATAGTGGAGGCTCCAGGCACATGACAGGATGTAAAGCCCTCCTCAAAGACTTTAAAATCCATGGAGGGGGTGATATATCCTTTGGGAATAATAGTAAAGGGAAAGTTCTGGGGTCTGGTACAGTGCAATCTGGAAATGTAAAATTTGAAAATGTCAATCTGATAGAAAATCTAAAATTCAACCTTCTGAGTGTATCACAAATGAGTGACAAAGGATTTGGGTCATTCTTCACAAAATATTGTTGTAGGATTGTTGGACCAGAAATGGTCAAAAAGATTGAAGCAATAATCAAAACTGGTCAAACTAAACTTGTTGCTCAAAGAAGTGGCAATGTTTATGTTGTTGATATGTCAAAAGAGTGTCCCAGAGCTGATGCCTGTCTGTTCTCAGCTGCCTCTAACAAAGAGACAGAACTTTGGCACAGAAGGCTGGGGCACACAAATCTTAAGACAATCACTGAAATTTCAAAAAATGGTTTGGTGAGAGGCCTACCACAAAAATTGTTTTCATGTCCTGAACATTGCATTTCCTGTTTAAAAGGAAAGCAGCATAAAAGTTCTTACAAGTCCATTGAAGAGTCCAAAACAACCCAGTGTTTGCAAATGCTACACATGGATTTGTTTGGCCCAGTTCAAGTCATGAGCCTCAAGAAGAAAAGATATTGTTTGGTTATTGTTGATGACTTTTCTAGGTTTACATGGACGTTCTTTTTACACTCAAAAGATAAGACTGTAGGCATTTTGCAAGACTTTGTGACACAGGTTGAAAAGCAATTTGACCTTCCAGTGAAAAGCTTCAGGAGTGACAATGGCACAGAATTTAAAAATAAGGAGTTGTATGCCTTCTGTGTGAAGAAAGGGATTGTAAGGCAGTACAGCATCTCTAGAACACCAGAGCAAAATGGGGTTGTTGAAAGAAAGAACAGAACTTTGATTGAGGCTGCCAGAACTATGCTTGCAGATTCAGGTTTGCCATTAACTTTCTGGGCAGAGGCAGTAAACACTGCTTGTTATGTCCAGAACAGAGTTTTAATAAACCCCAGGCACAAAAAGACTGCTTATGAAATTCTGTATAAAATCAAACCACTGATCTCATATTTCAAGGTGTTTGGTTGCCCATGCTTTATTTTGAACTTAAAAGATTCCATTTCAAAATTTGCAGCCAAAATTGATTGTGGTTATCATCTGGGATACTCAACCACTGCCAAGGCCTACAAAGTGTTCAATACACGGACCAAGGCAGTGGAGGAGACTTTGAATGTTAAGTTCAATGAACTGCCATCAATGAAAATCCCAGCAAATCCTGCAGATCTGTTTGATCTTGAAAAATTTACTTTTGAAAATACTGCTGTCAAGACTAACAGTGCAGGTCCATCAGAGGATACAACACCAGACTATGGGTATGAAATCATCATTCCTCAAAGGTCTGCCACAAAGGGAAAAGCATCAGCTGTTCAAAACAGTTGTCAAAGCTCAACCACTGCTACCTCAACAGTTGTTGACCAAAGTAGCCCATCAACCACTGCTTCCACATCCTCAAACACTGCTGACAAAAGTCCCCAAACGGTGGATAAAAGTCAGCAGGTGTCCACTTCATTACCTCCTATTCCACCACCTTTTGAAGCCACTGTTGGGTCATCAAAGTCACTAGCAGTGGTTAGCTCAGATGATACACATTTGCAGCCTTCACCAACAAATGCCATCATAACATACCAAGGAGATTTAATCTTCTTGAGGTCTCATCCACCTGATCAAATCATTGGCAACATCAATGAAGGGGTGCTCACAAGAAGCCAAACCCAAAACATTTGTCTTTTTGCTGGTTTTCTATCACTCCATCAGCCAGTCAAGTACCAAGAGGCACTGAAAGACAACAGCTGGGTAGAAGCCATGCAAGAGGAGCTCCAACAGTTTAAAAGACAACAAGTATGGGAGCTTGTTCCACTGCCAGAAGAGGTTAGTCCCATTGGCACAAAGTGGGTCTTCAAGAACAAAACTGATGAAAGGGGCATTGTTGTCAAGAATAAAGCTAGGCTTGTGGTTCAAGGTTACAGACAGGAAGAGGGGATTGATTATGATGAAACATTCGCCCCTGTTGCAAGATTGGAAGCCATTAGACTGTTCCTGGCCTTTGCTGTCAACCACAACATGAAGGTGTTTCAAATGGATATCAAAAGCGCTTTCCTCTATGGTACAATTCAAGAAGAGGTGTATGTTTGTCAACCTCCAGGTTTTGAGGATCCATTTTATCCTGATCATGTCTACAGGCTAAACAAAGCCTTGTATGGCCTGAAACAAGCACCAAGGGCCTGGTATGAAACTCTTTCCAACTTCCTACTCTCAAATGGTTTCAAAAGAGGTACCATTGATAAAACACTGTTTCTTAAATGGAGAGGGAAGGATTTAATGATTGTCCAAATTTATGTGGATGACATTATTTTGGGAAGCACATGTAACAAAATGTGTGAAGTGTTTAGAGAACTCATGACAGCTGAGTTTGAAATGAGTGCAATGGGTGAACTGCAATGCTTTCTTGGTCTCCAAGTACAGCAAATGCAAAATGGAACTTTCATTCATCAAAGCAAATATGCTAAAGAACTTTTGACCAAATTTGATATGAATGATTGTAAACCATGCAGCACACCCATGGCAACAAATAAGCTGGTCATGTCTGATGAAAAAGATGAGCTGATTGACCAAACACTTTATAGAAGCATGATTGGGTCTCTATTGTACCTAACTGCATCTAGACCAGACATCATGTTTGCAACATGTGTCTGTGCAAGAAGTCAATCAGCTCCCAGAAAATCAAATCTCATTGCTGTAAAAAGGATATTCAGATACATAAAAGGTGCTCCCACACTTGGTATCTGGTATCCAGCTAATGGGAACATCAAGCTTTCAGGTTTTTCAGACAGTGACTTTGCTGGATGTCACACCACAAGGAAGTCCACTTCAGGAGGGTGCCAGTTTCTAGGTGATTGCTTGGTTTCTTGGCAAAGCAAAAAGCAAGCAGCAGTTTCAACATCCACTGCTGAGGCTGAATACATTGCTGCTGCAAGCTGTACAGCTCAACTCCTGTGGCTTCAAAATCAGTTACTGGATTTTGGTATCACTGCCTTAAAGACACCACTCATGTTGGACAGCCAGGCAGCAGAAAATATCATCAAAAATCCAGTTTCCCACTCTACCACCAAACACATCGACATCAGACATCACTTTGTGAGGGATTGCTATGAAAAAGGTTTGATTTCTCTGCATCATGTCCCAACTAAAGACCAGCTGGCAGATGTGCTCACAAAAGCACTTGATACAGCCACTTTTGAAAGCTTGGTCTCTAGGATTGGGATGCTGAACATGGAATAACAAGCAACATCTTGTTTTTCTATGAATAAAAGCAACAAAATGTTTTCAGAAAATAAAAAATCCATCCTTAAAAATAACTAACAATGAAATTTTCATTAAAATCCTTAAAAGTCTGCCATATCCACTGATTGTTCAAAAGTCTGCTCTACTTCAAAAAGTCTGTCCACTGCTGAAAGTCAACTCCTGTTCTTTCATTCCATTGATAAACTCTGTTGTTCAAAAGCAGTATTTTATCCACTGATATGCTATCCACTGATAGTGAAAATCATCCACTGATTTACTACCACTGCTTTCATCACTCACTTTCATAAAAGTACTGTCCTTCACTTTCACCAGGGGTTGTCACGTGGGCAGTACATAGTGATCAGACCTTTTGTAACGGCTGCCACGTCAGCATTCACTTTCTTCCCTATAAAATCCCCCACTCACCACCAAAACAGGGTTTTACTGTAGAATTGAATTCTTAAAAATTCTCTTCTCAAAGCAGTTTTTCATCTCATCTTTCACAAATTTCTTCGATCATTCTCTTCAAAAATGACAAAATCGAAGCCATCTGCAAAACCCACTTCCAAATCATCATCGAAAACAGCCTCTCAAAAGGCAATCTCCACTGAAATCCCATATAAATCATCTCACAATCTCCTGGGTCTTCTCACAAAACCAGGAACCACCAATGTTTTCGATTCCATCATTGACACCATGGCAAAATCAAAGTACAAAACTTTGTTCATCGCCGATGCACCAATCTATTTGGAGACCCAAAGGGAGTTCTGGAAGAATGCAACCCTTGAAAAACAAGGAGACACTGCAACCACCATACACTCTTCTATAAAGGGTAAAGCTGTCCAAATCACGCCACAATCCATTTCAGAGGTCTTTCAACTCGATGATCAGGAAGGTAAAACTTCTTTCACTAAAAACGAGTTACAAACTGACTTCATTGAAAGAGGGTATGAAGCCACAATGATGAAGAAACTTACCTTACAAAAAGGTTATTTTCCTTCTGCAACCAGATTTTTATTTCATACCCTCCTACTATGTGTTTCAAACAAAACCACTTCTTTCAATGAAATCCCTTTAAAGATTCAAAATCTGGGATATGCAATTCTTCAAGAAGAAAATTTTAACTATTCTCGGGAAATCTTTAAAGATTTGGTTAATAATGTTGAAACAAAATCTTTCTTACAGTTTCCAAGGTTTTTAAGTTACCATTTTGAAAAGAAATTCAATAAGAATGATTTAGCAGCAATAATTCAAGGTGATTCTACTCAAATAAACAGTTTAACAACTGAAACTTTTTCAAGAATGTTAGCACCTTGCAAAACACAAGCAGAGGTGCCTGAGCAGAATTTAGCAGCTACCACTGCTCCTCAGGTATCTGCTGCTGAGCCCACTGCTCAAGGTGATCAAAGCAGCAGACCAACTGTTTTGAAACCCACACCTACAAATCCCAAAAAGCCATACAAAAAGAAAAATAAAAAACCCCCCAAACCAATAAAAAAGGCAACTCTGGAGGATGAGATACCAGAGCTACTGCCTGTGACAGCACAAATGTCACAAGAAACCACAGCTGCTACTTCCTCACAGCAGTTGGTACAAATATCTCAACCCATAACCAAAACTCATCCTGCTTCTTCACAAAAAGAACAGGTTGTACACACAGGGCCACCACATTATGATGCTCTGGAAACACTCGTTTCCATCATCCACAGCCCAATGCCCGGGGCAAATTCTCTTTCTACACCCCACCTCACATCCACAATTCCACCAAAAACACAACTTTTGTTGGATGCAATAGATTTGAACCAGGCATTACTCAGTCCTTCTCAATCACCTGTTAATGAGAATATGCCTCAACAACTGACTGAGCCTGATGTATCATTCCTTGCTAACCCACCAACACAACCTGAGGAGGTTACACCCCTTGAGTTACAAGTAACTCTTGGTGGTAATCCAAGTGAAGCAGCCACTACAACTGTTGAACCCACTGGTTTACAGTTGGACAGTGGTTACATCAATAAGGCTTCCTTGGAGGCAATTCCTTTTATAGCACCTCTGCCAACCACCAGTGGATTTATTTATCCTACTGGCAACATCAAAAGGTTGTCAAGTGTTGAAGGGAGAAGACCCCAGTACCAAGAAAAAGGGGCATCAGTGGTTAATGTTTGGAGTATACTCCCTACCTCTACCACTGATAAAACCACTGTTAGTGGGAAATCAGATGATCCCATTAAATTGGGTGATGGTTTAAAGTACCAGAAATTGACGAATCGTGTTAAAAAGCTTGATAACTCTGTTGCAGAACTCAAAGATATGTTACAACAGTTGTTACAAGTACAAAAGGTACAATCAACTGCTATTCCATCTCAAGCACCTGCTCCACAACAGGCACCTGCTACAAATGAGCTCTGGAATTTATTTCAACCTTTTCTCCATCATCAAGCACAACTAGCAGATCAGCAACATGAAAAACATGTCCAACAGCTGAGAAATGCAATGGAGTCAAGGTTCAAGAACACTCAGGCTGATCTAAAGGCTCTCAAAACTTAGATCCTGCACACCACTGGCACTGCTCCTCCAACAGTTCTCTTCATTGATCAACTTCCCCCAGATAATGCCAAAAAGGGGGAGAAAATTCAGGAGTGGAAAAAGAAGGGAATAGAGGATGGTCTCTACATTGAACCAGAAAATGCAAACATGACCAAACAGATCCCTCTGCCAGATGGAAGCAAGAAAATTGATGTGACCACAAATGCACTGGCAGAAGCAGTTGCAAGTGTAAAAATGGATAGAGAGGCCAAAAAGAAAGCCAGGGTGGATTATCCGGATCAGGGTACTTCAGGGTCAAAAGATGATGAAAATCTTGTTGATGAAAAGAAGAAGCCTACAAGAAGAGTAAGGCTACCCAAATCCATTCCAACCAGACGTTCAAAGTCTGTTCCAAAACCACCACCTAAAACAGCTGTTGTAACTCCTATTGTACCCACTACTGTTGGTACTTCAGTGGTTTCAACATCTGCTCCCACATCAACACACACTACTTCAACACACACTACATCCACTGCCTTACCACCATCACCACCAAAAACAAAATCACCTCCTGCCAAAAGGCAGAAGACAGCAGTTGGTACAACATCTGCTGTAAAGACAACAGTGGTTGAAACACCAGTTGTTTCAACAACTGTTAGTCAATCACAAACCACTGCCACTACATCCACCACCACTGTTCCATCCAAAACATCATCAGCCCCTCCTCAAACAAAGAGGAGAAGGCTAATTCTCAAAGATGATGACACTTCACCATCACAAACATCTTCAAAATCTTTAGCTCTTGTCACAATACCAAAACCAGTTCCTCTCTCTTCAGTTCGAATGCACAAGCCCTTACCTCCTGCAGGTGTTCAATTTCCTCTTGAACTAGCAGCTGTTAGAGAAGAAATAAAATCTTTTTACTATGAGGATGACCCTGCCAAAAGGAGTTTGCCATCAATAAAAGGATATCCCTGGCCTAAAAATGTTGATGAATATTTAAAAATCAAGGCCAAGCAAGCAGAGGATATTTCAAAAAGAAACACACAAGGGAAATCTGACAAAGAAATTTCAAGAAACTATCAATATCTGCTCACACAAGTCAGATCCCTAGAATAATTTGCAAAAAAATGTCAGTCAACAAATTTCAGAAAGAGCAGCCGAAACTTTGAAGAAAGACTACATTGAAAGCATCATGGCTCACAAGAAGTACAAAGGAGAGAGATACATGTACAAAGAGTGGACTGTTCCTGAGCTTGAAAATGAAGCAGCAAGAATTCAAGACATGATAAAAAGGAAAGTCACTCACACTCCTCCTGACTGGGCAAAGTTTAGAAAGAATGTACCTGACAAACAGGTAGAACTGAAAAGAATGAAAGAAGAACTGGTTGCTGCTGAATATGGAAACAAAAGACAAATTGCTAGATGGAAAGAAGATGTGGTCAGGATCACCTACAAAAGGTTGAAGGAACTAAGAAAGAAAGATCCAAATGTTCCTCAAAAGCCTGACTATCCTGAAGCAGAGGTTTCAAAAAGACCAACAAAGCTGCAAATCAGGGGAGCCACTGCTCCCACTGGTGCTGCCATCTATAAAAGAAGGACACACAAACAGTTGGGAGGTGAAACCATCCAAGAGATGATAAAAGGAGATGACCTTGTAAAAGAAGGCATAAAGAAAATGATCATAGAAACTCTTGGTTTGGATCAAACTGCAAGTACTGCTCAGCCAGTTATGAATAGGCCAGCCTCACCAAATACCTCTGCAAATAAACATCTCCCAAGAAACCCACCAGGCTCAAAAATACAAAAGTGGGAAACTGATAAACAGACCTGCGTATTGACTTTGCTCAGGTCTGGTGGAGAAGTGGAGAAAATATCAAGGGAACAAGCTCTTGGCCTGAGTCTTGAAGATTTGCAGGATCTCCTTGATCTTCCACTTTGCAGGGATGATGAAGACACAGATGCCCTTGACTTTGAACTACAATTTAAAGGTCAGATAAGGGAACTGTTGATGAGGCAATAAATATCCACAATAATGAAGAGTTTTGGCATTATCTGTTCCAGGGGGAGATTGTTGGGATTGAACCCTATCAGAGGAACAGATAATTAAAGCCAAAACTGGATCAGAGCAGTGGATCCAGAATAAGCAGATGTTTACATACAAGTCTCTCCCCTTGAAAGTGATTTCAACATCTGCTGACCTCCTATCTGCTGATCTTGCAAACTGTTGACCTACAACTGCTACTCTAGTAAAGACCTGATGAAAGACTAAAGCCCTGCTGATTCAATCTACTGCCTTGAGTCAAGCACTGCTGATCTGGACAAGTACTGCTGGGTTCACAGCAGTGGAAGGTTGCAGCAACTGATCTATAGTCTGTTTTGTAATGTAATGTAATAGCAGTTGTTAACATAGCAGTGTTTGTATAGATCAGAGGTTAGAGTTTGTTAGGAGGTTAGATGTCACTTTCATGGTGACGTCAGCTAAGATGCTCAGTGGTTTGCTAGTGCTTATAAATAGTTCAGTACTTTGTACTGTTCTATTAGCTCTTTTGCATCATCGTCTTCTTTGCATGAACAAACAACTGAGCTCTGGCTGAGGGGGAGTTTGCATTCATTCATTAATCATTGTAATCGTTATTGAAATAAATTCAATCTTCCGATTCATTGTGAAAAGATGTTTGATCAAAGTATTACTCTCGTTTGATTGTATGCAAAGTTTGTTTTCATCATAATTCCGCTGCACACTCATCCATTTTCATTTTAATTACAAACACAAAATACAATCAGAAACAAACTCAGATCCAACAGTATTAATGGCCTTATGGTCAATGGTGTATGGAGTTCGGATCCGGTGGTCATAAAAGAAGCATTCTTTGAGTTCTTCGCGAGTCAGCTCGTGGAACCGTTGGTAACTAGGCCTCCTATTATGTGTCAGAATATGGCCTCGCTATCTACGGCTGAAGCGACAACAATTGTTGAGCCTTTCTCTTTGTCGGAAATAAAAGAAGCTATATGGGGTTGCATCGGAGACCGGGCTCCGGGCCCCGATGGTTTTAATTTTAAATTTATCAAAAAGAACTGGGACCTCTTCCAAGGTGATTTCCTCAAGATTTTTCAGGAATTTTACTCCAATGGGTCTATTAGTAGATGTTGCTCGTCTTCGTTTATTGCATTAATCCCAAAGACTAAGGATCCGACATCTCCTGCCGATTTCCGTCCTATAAGTTTAATTGGTGTGGTTAATAAAGCTATTTCTAAGGTCCTGGTGAATCGGCTAAAAAAGTGGTTGGGAGGCTAGTATCGGAGGAACAGTCCGCTTTTTTGGCTGGGAGAAATATATCAGACGGCCCCCTCATTCTGAATGAAGTCATTGCATGGATGAAGAAGGCAAAAAAGGTGGGTATGATATTTAAGATTGATATACACAAAGCTTATGATTCTCTTAATTGGAAATTTTTAGATTCGGTTATGGCTCAAATGAACTTTCCGGAGCTCTGGAGCGGTTGGATTATGGCTACCCTTGTTTCATCAAGGGCTTCTGTGCTTGTTAATGGATCCCCGACTATGGAATTCGAGTGTACACGAGGGTTACGTCAAGGTGATCCTCTATCGCCCTTTTTGTTCGTTATGGCCATAGAGGCTTTATCCGGCATTATGAAAAAGGCCGTGTCGGAAGGTATATTCAAAGGTCTGCGGTGCACATCCAATGGCCCTATTATTTCGCATCTAATATATGCAGACGACGTGGTTTTTCTTGGGGAATGGTCGGTAGCGAATGCTCTTAATTTGCGTAGAATTTTGAGATGTTTTCATTTAGTCTCAGGATTGAAAGTAAACCTCTCTGAATGTTTCGTATATGGGGTTGGGGTAGACGAGGTAGAGGCTCATATTATGGCAAATATTTTGGGTTGCAATAGGGGTTCCTTTCCCTTTAAGCACCTAGGTTTAATGGTAGGTGCAAATATGAACCTTATTCGCAATTGGAAACCGGTTATAGATGTGTTCAAAAACCGTTTGTCGATTTGGAAAGCAAAAAATCTATCATATGGGGGAAGAATAACTTTGATAAAATCGGTCTTGAATTCGTTGCCGACCTACTTTTTATCATTATATAAAGCTCCGGCTAAAGTCCTAGAGATATTGGAGAGGCTGAGAAGGGAGTTCTTTTGGGGTGGATCGGTGGAAAATTCCCATATGAGCTGGAAGGCGTGGGAGAAAGTAATCGCTCCTATGGAGTATGGCGGATTAGGTTTCGGGTCTCTCAGAGACGCTAATTTAGCTTTGTTATCGAAGTGGTGGTGGAGATTTAAATCGGACAAGGATGGTTTATGGAGAAGGGTTATATGGGCGATTCACCATAATAATAGGTCATGGGCTCCAATTCCTGCAAAAATGTCTATGGCAAGCAAATTGTCGGTATTCAGGAGCCGCTCAATCAAATGGGTATTGATCTTCCAGCATCTATTTGGTGTAGGGTGGGTTGCGGTTCAAAAGTTGCATTTTGGCTTGATATCTGGATTGAAGAACAGCCCTTATATGTTGGATTTCCGTCATTATTTGCTCTCGAGAAGGTAAAAGACTGCTGCGTATCTGATCGGGTTTCATGGGACGCGAATGGGGTGCACCTTACATGGTGTTGGTCTCGGCCGGTGACAGCTGTGGGCGAGCATGAGGAGCTGATGGATTTAACTCTCCTTCTGTGTGACTTTATTGGCGGAAATGGTTCAGATCACTGGGTTTGGAAGTATGATAATTCTGAGGATTTCTCGGTCGCTAGTATCAAGAATATTACTGCCTCGGCATCAAGATCGGTCCCTGATTATCTATTCTTTTGGAATAGATTCGTTCCAAAGAAGGTTGGGATAGTGCCTTGGCGAGCTTTATCGGATAAGTTACCAACCCGGGTCGCGTTGGCTGCACGAGGAATCAGCATCACGGACACCCGGTGTATGCTATGCGGTGACCATGAAGAAACTAGTGAACATCTCTTCGTGTCTTGTCAATTTACTCAATTGGTTTGGCTGATCATCTCGTAATGGTGTAAAGCACCACCCGTAATCGCATTCAGCTTGAAGGACGTCTTGGATGCCTGTAATTCGGTGAGCGGCTCCAAGAAAAAAAAGATGGTGTATAATGCTATTACTCAGGTAGTTATCTGGTGTATTTGGAGGATGCGGAACGAAGTCTTGTTCGGTGGGGCGTCTCCGGAGATTACGAGGGTTGTAGAAGAATCGAAATCGATGGCTTATTACTGGATTAAAAATCGCTCGGGTCCATCTCCCTGGTCTTGGAATGAATGGCGGAATTTTAGTGTTTTAATGTAATCGGTGTTGGATAGATGATTTGGTGGAGTTTTTATGTTTTGTAAATTTGGGGTCTAGCTCCTTGCTAGTTGAATAATAATATTTTGTTGGCCGTTCAAAAAAAAACATAAACCATTTATAAAATTCCTGACTAAATAAGTACTCTGTTAAGTAAAATAGACTAACATAAACTGTTATAAAACCTAGAATTAAATACATACATGTCCAATAATAATGATGCCATTGAGGAAAACAGACCAATGATGTTTCCCTGTTATATACAACAACCAAGAACATGTCGCACTCTGTTGCAGTTTTGTTCCAAAAAAATTACCTGAATTAGTTGTTGGAAATTTAGATAGTGTAAATGGATATTAATTTAGTGAAGTAGAGTTTTTATGTCAATTTATTAATTTTTATTAGAGTTTATGTTTCTAATTAAGTGAGACTCTTTTCCATTTCATGTCTCTTGTATGCAAAATAAGTTATGTGCCGGACTTGATAAGGCTAGCTAATTACATGTAGAGAATTACAAGAGGAATTTTGGAAAAAAAATTAGAAGAGTTCTTAGAGATACTTGAAGGCCCATGTGTTGGGTATTTGGAGAGATAAGTTTTCTCTACTCGATTCCATCACATACGAATCCTTATTTTTCCACAAGTTCCAACACTATAATTTTATCAAGTGTAACCTGGGGCACGTGGCCATTAGTATAGATAGCTTCGGTTGTTGTACCTTGGGAGACAGACGCGTCGTCTTTAGTATAGACGTGAAATCTGTTTTAAGGGAAGCGTGTTAAACACGTGTCTCAGCCACAACCATCAACACTCGTTTGTTCTTTGTTGCAGCCAGAGAGGCTACATGAATATCTTGTTGAAGACTACGCAAGGGATCGTGCAAGAAGATGCGATTCATACTTTTGTTGAAGACTACGGTTTGAATCAATTTATCTTTGCGTCAATTTCTTGAACTTTATTTTTTAATGATTATATGGATTTTGTCTTTGTTTTCATTTTCTATTAAAATATTTAAGTTATAAACATATATGTATACATACATATATGTATACATACATATATGTATATATATATATATATAGGGGACCGCTAAAATGAGAACCACCTCGAGTTGTAAGAACCGTGAGAACTACACCGTACGGGGCGAGGTGGACCAAATTTTTTTTTTCATAAACGTAGATGCGTGTATTATAAACACATTTGTAAAAAAAACTCAAAAAAAATGTCGTGTGTGTAGTTTTGAGCACCACAAGTTTGTGTTTACGGGTACCATAAATTTAACCGGAAAATTTACGGTATCCGTAAACACAAACTTGTGGTGCTCAAAACTACACACACGACATTTTTTTTTTGAATTTTTTTACAAATGTGTTTATAATACACACATCTACGTTTATGAAAAAAAAATTTGGTCCACCTCGCCCCGGATCAAAAAGTTCTCACGGTTCTTACAACTCGAGTTGGTTCTCATTTTAGCGGTCACTTATATATATATATATATAGGGGATGGATCATGAGAAAACTAGTTTAAATGAGAAAACAAAAAAACTAACCAAAAAAACCTAAAAACATACCAAAATTTTTTTTTTTTTTTTACAATTTTTTTTTTTTAAAATCGCTACTTTTTATGTATGGAAAAAAAATTTCAAAAAAAAAAAAAAATTTGTTGTACTGCTCATGTGCACTAATACATAAAGCTTAAACCACTTAACCCACCCCCCACCGACACCCCCCAAAAACCTAAACCCCCCACCCCCACCCCCCAAAAACCTAAATTCACCCTCCCACCAAAAGCCTAACCCCCCACCCCCCAAAAACCTAAACCCCCCCACCCCCCCACCCTCCCGAAAACCTAAAACTAAACCCTAAACATAAACCCGAAAAAAACCTAAACCCCCCCCACCCCCACCCCCCAAAAACCTAAACCCCCCTCCCCCCCACACCCAAAAACCTAATCCTAATCCTAAACCTCCAAAAAAACTAACCCTAAAAGCTAAAATAGACTCAAAAAGCTAATTTTAAGCATGTAATGCAATAAAAAAACCTAAACCCCCCACCCCCACCCCCCAAAAACCTAAACCCCCCTCCCCCCCCCACACCCAAAAACCTAATCCTAATCCTAAACCTCCAAAAAAAACTAACCCTAAAAGCTAAACTAGACTCAAAACGCTAATTTTAAGCATGTAATGCAATTGTAGTACATGTTATATTGCACATGTGCACTACTATAATAATAGTATTGAAAACAAGACGACACCATAAATCTTTTTTTATGTCATAAAAAATATGCTCGAATATACTTGAATGAAAGATACAAAAATTTGTGATCTTATGGTGCCATTTTTGTTTTAAAATGATAACGTATGGAGAAATGGGAAATGTTTAAAAAGTTATATATTTTTTTTTTCCAATTTTACCCCTCCTTCATTAAAAGTCTCCCCCCTCCTTTTTAGTGTTTTTTTGGTTAGTTTTTTGGTTTTCTCATTTATATCTAGTTTTCTCATGATCCTCTCCCTATATATATATATATAGGGTTAGGTTCATTTCAGAACCCCACTTTTAAACAGAACTCACAGAACCAATTTGGACCAATCATTAAATTTTTAGTTTTTAAAATTAAAAAGTAAATAAAAAGGGTATATCAGTAATTTTTAAAATATTGCACTTCTTAATTAATTATTTATTTATTCTTTCTTCTCTCTATCCTCTCTCATCTCTCTACTTTTTACCGATAAGAATATTTACGTTTACATATTCAGATTATTGCTTGTTATTTTCATACGAATTATCTATTTACATATGTATAATTAATCATTTTTTTTAAGTTTTACATACATATAAATACATATAACATATATGTAAATCTTCAAAATGATCATAAATTTCTACCTTTCATTTATATATAAATTTAATCATTAATTTATAAAAAAAGAAACATATCTTCACACATGTGTAAATAACAAAAAAAAATGTATTTAAAAAATTTATATGAACTGAAACATAGTTCCAATCTATATTTACACATATGTCAACAGATGTTCATACATATGTGTAAATCAACTAATTACATATATGTACTTGTTCGAAATATGTGTAAATAAATTATTTACATACATATAGACATTTAATCAACCACCAAGCATCCAATATTTTTAAGTCAGATATCATTTTACTAACAAATTTAGCTTAGTTAAATAACTAAACAAAAAAATAAAAACACTAGGTAAACACAAGTTACCATGGTTCTTCTTCTGATTACACATGTAGACATTATCCACTTTGAATAATTGATTATCAATATTCAATTTTAACACAATCTTTGCTTGTATCATTCTGGCATAAAGGAAATCGGCTTAATGGATTTTTTATAATTTCATCGCCAGATATCGCTTCGATCATTCTTCTTTTTTTTCTTTTCTTGAAAAGCCTTCAATGGTTCTTCTTCAAGAGATAACTGTTTAAAATACGAAACTCAAGTCCTTCGTTGGTTCTTCTTTAAGAGATAATTGTTTAAAATATGAAATTCAAGTCCTACAAATCAAGAGTTTATTAGGCGTAGACAATGACAATTTCTAAATTATTTTTTTGATCATCCGAAAATGCCCTTTAATCTTTAGTAGAATGCCTCTTAGAATTCTTATAATTACGATAATGCCATTAATATCTTGAACCTTTTATTGAATGATCTAAGGGTTGTGATGAGTTCTGCAAGTTCTGAAAAATTTTATAGTTCTGAAATTATCTTCATCCTATATATATATATATATATATAGGGGACCGCTAGAATGAGAACCACCTCGAGTTATGAGAACCATGAGAACCACACCGTATGGGGAGAGCTGGACCAAATTTTTTTTTTCAAAAACGTAGATGCATGTATTATAAACACATTCGTAAAAAAAAATTTAAAAAAAATGCCGTGTGTGTAGTTTTTTACACCACAAGTTTGTGGTTTACGAGTTCCGTAAATTTACGGAACTCGTAAACCACAAACTTGTGGCGTAAAAAACTACACACACGGCATTTTTTAAATTTTTCTTTTTACGAATGTGTTTATAATACATGCATCTACGTTTTTGAAAAAAAATTGGTACAACTCGCCCCGGATCAAGTAGTTCTCGCGGTTCTCATAACTCGAGGTGGTTCTCATTCTAGCGGTCCCCTATATATGTATGTATATATATATATATATATATATAGGGTTGGGTTCCTCTACAAAGTGTGTTTTTCCTACAAAGTGTAGGAAGTGATCTTGATCATTGGATGAGTGTGTTTGATGGTTGAGATCATTTTGGTGGCATTTTAGTAAAAAAAAAAAAGAATATGTTTCTTAAAAATATGCTAATTTAATTGATTGGGGGTAAGTGTGTCATTTAAGTTGTTTTAAATAAGGAAGTAACTGCCAATCATAAACCACCTCCATAATTGTCGCGATTTTCTCTCTCTCCTTCCCTCTCTCTAATCCCTCACATCCGAAAACACCAAATCATACCAAAAATAACGATAAATAAGATCTAGATGTGTTTATAGTACTGTGTTTTATTGATAAAACACAAAGTGACGAACTAGTGATTGACTGCTAAAACACAACGTCAAGAATTTGTTTACGATAAAACACAATGTGATAAACCAGTAACAATTACTGACTTCTAAAACACAACGTGACGAATCAGTTACTGGCTGCTAAAACACAACGTTACGAATCAGTTACCGGATGCTAAAACACAACGTAGATGTTTTCAAAGAAGTGTGTTTTAGTGATAAAACACAATGTGACGAACTAGATGAAATACGAATTGAATGTGAATATGTTGTAGCGATTGTATTATAATCATTGATTCGCATTTGAAATCAAAGAGATATATAGTTTCCTTAAAACTCTCATTAGTTAGTTTAGGATATAATAAATTCCATAATTAGAATAATTATCAAATTACTATCATGCCCTTTTGATAAAAATATCTTATTGCCACATGTCACAAGGATATAGCTTCCTACACTTTGTAGTAAAAGTTGGCTTTGTAGCCAACTCCTACCCTATATATATATATATATATATATATATATATATATATATATATATATGTTCAAGAGTGAACACCCCCCTCAGTTGTGAACTGTGTGAACTCATCTTGACCATTGATTTCTATGATCATGAGATTTAGATGAGTGGCATGATAGTAATTATGTGGTTAATTTTTTCCATTTAATTAAATACAAAAAGGGTATATGTGTAATTTTCATCTTAAATTGATTGCATAAATCATGTTTTCTCTCATAAATTAAATAGGAAAGTAATTTTATAAAAAAATTAGATTTAAATCATTATCTTAATAATTGAAATAAGTTGCATATTTCCCATTTTAATTCCTTATCCATAATATCTTTCCTATTTTAAATTCATTATCCTTGCTCTGCTTAAATGCGATGTACACACGTGTATTCTGATTTTGCCATATTTTTAACGCGATGTACACATGTGTATATCGTCTGTTTTTGTGATATCTCAGAATTTTTTTTTGTATTGAATGTTTGATGTACACTTGTGAATTACTGTACACATATGTACAATCCTGAGTACACATACGTACTGTTATATTTATATCCAAGTACACATGTGTATACCGTTGAAATATGAAGGTTACGTGGATCTTAAAAATCAAAATTTGAATTCTAGTGATGAAATCTGAAAAATAAAATTGAAATAAAAGATATTGTGGATAATTAATTTAAAATAGGAAATATACTATGGATAAGGAATTAAAATAGGAAATATGTAACTGATTTCAATTATTAAGATAATGATTTAAATCTATTTTTTTTTATAAAATTACAATCCTATCCTTAACAACTAAAAAGGAAATCAAGGGTCCAGATGAATTCACACAGTTCACTCTTGGGAGGTTGTTCACTCTAGAACCTTACCCTATATATATATATATATATATATATATAGGTAAAGAGTAGGGTACAAATTACCTAATCATACATTACGTACGCGACAATTTTAGCCATACACGTGTGCTGATTCATTTTTTCTTTAATAAGGTTAAATCAGAGAATTAATTCAATCATCTGAGGGCAAATTCGTCTCTTCATTCAATCAGTGAGATGTTCGTTACACTATTATTCCGGTAATTATCATTCGAATCAGTTTCAAATTTTCCATAATTCTTAAATTGCAGTTTTCGTTTTGCTGTGTTAGGGTTTCATTCAATTGTTTTTTTTCGATGGATCCACAGAGCAGCACTGGACGAACAGATGTTGATTTTGAAGAAACTCGACCGATCAGTGATCATGCTCAATTATCAGCATATCAGAGAGTTTCGATTGAGGATGTTTTAAATCCGCGACCTGCAAATCCAAATCCAATTGCCAGTACAAGTGTTGTAAACGAGTGTTCTAATGGAAATTATGTTAATTCAGATCTCTAAATTGTTCGTATACGTGTTTTTTGTTTAATCGTAGCAATGATTTTACATTTATTGTAGCTGTTTTTGAGGTTTGAATGTTGATTATATTTTTTACATGAAAGCAACATGTTTAAATTTGCATGTTATGAGTCTTTCAATTCGCATTTGATGTTTATTTTCTTTACGTTTTTCGCATGTTATGGTATGATAAATCGCATGTATAAAACAGATTAATCAAAATCATCATTTCGCATGTTATTATTCATACAATTCGCATGTGTGTTGTTTCTTTTCGATGAAATTATGCTGTTATTAATATATCGCATGTAACTAGTCCGATAATTCGCACGTTTTTTTGTTTTTCTCATTTGATTCATGTAGATGAAAGGGTTTACACTCCGGAGGTTTAAGCATCAGCTACACCTGTGGTTGGAATGCAATTTATCTCTATTGAACAAGCATATGCGTTTTACCAATCATATGCTAAGTTAGCTATGTTTTCTATTCGGAAAGGTGGTGAAGTACACAGTGGTGGTATAATCAAAACTAAGAATTTTGTTTGTTCTAAAGAGGGACATAAGCCACTGTGTATTGACGATCGTTCGAAGTCAAAAAAGCAATTCAAAACAAGGAACATGGGGGCTATTAGAACTGGATGCAAAGCTCAACTTATGATTTGCACTGTGGATGGTAGATTATATACAGTAAAGCGATTTGTTGATGGCCATAATCATAAGTTTGTATGTCAAGATGATATTCACATGATTCCAGCTTACAGACAATTGTCAGATGTCCAGGAGGATTTGGTTTGGGAACTAGGCACTTTAAACCTTGGTCCTGTCAAAGCTTTCCATATAATGAGGAAACGTTATGGTGGTTTCGAGAACGTTGGTGCCACGGTTGATGATTGCAAAAATTTTAGGAAGCGAATTAACAGCTATATAGGAGAATATGACACTGACATGGTGATTAATAGGATGACTGACAAAAAAACAGTATTTAGCTGATTATTCGTTTGAATATTCTGTTGATGATGACAAACGGTTAACTGGTTTGTTCTGGGCTGATGGTTTGTGCAAGATTAACTATATGGAATTTGGGGATGTGATATCATTCGATGCAACTTTCAAGACAAACAGGTAAGTGTTTCAAGACAAACATGTTTTTTTACTAATTTTCGCATGTTATATGACTTCATGAACTTGTAAATCGCATGTGTAGACATTGAAGAGGTGGTGTTGAATATATCGCATGTTATACTGTTTGTTTTTGCATGTGTTTTTTTTATTTCGCATGTTTTCAGTGTGTTTTCGCATGTGTTTGTTCAGGTACAAGATGGTGTTTGTTCCGTTCACTGGCATTGACAACCACTGTTGAAATGTGACACTTGGAGCTAGGTTGTTGGCATCGGAGAGCATTGAATCATATAAATGGCTTCTGAATTCATTCTTAAAGTCATTTGGTCGGCAACCAAATGTTGTAGTGACGGACCAAGACCCTGCTATGAAACAGGCTATTTAGGAGGTTTTCGCTAACAGCAGACACAGATTATGCATGTGGCACATAATGAAAAAAGTGGCAGATAAGGTATAGCATGCTATATTGTCTTTCGTTAGCTTTATTTTTTTATAATATAGTTTTTTTGTTATAGGCTGATATAAAAAGCATTTATTGTTATAGGTTGGACACGAGTTGTGCAATAATGATGAGTTTAAAAGGAGGATGTGCGACATTGTATGGACCGATTCCATTGAGCCCGAAGAATTCGAGAGACAGTGGAAGTTGGTGATGATTGATTTCGGTCTCACTGAAAACAAATGGATTGATGATATGTTTGTGATGAGATCCATGTGGATTCCGGCTTTTTACCGGCACGAGCCAATGTCGGGTCTTATGAGAACAACTTCAAGATCAGAGAGTGAGAACCATTTTTTTTGCCAGGTGGTTAATTCAAAACTCTCTCTTGTAGAGTTTATGAATCATTTTGATGGTGCAATGGATGTCCAAAGGTTCAATCATAGAAAGAATGATCATATTTCAAGATATACTAAGCCAGCTGATTGGAGCGAAACTACTTTGGAAAAATATGCTGCTAAGATCTACACCAGGTCTATATTCTTTGATCAGCAAGTAGAGATTCATGGAACAATTTCCGAATGTCTACCGATGGACACCAAAGTCGAGGGTCCACAGATCAGGATATTGTTGAAAGTCTTTAAAGCCCATGGAGATGGTTTATTAGAGGTATTATAGTATATATAGTTCAAACATGCGATTTTTTGATAACCTACATGCGAATTTCTTTTTTCCAGATCATGATTTTTTTAGACATGCGAAATTGTTATGTTACACATGCGATTTTAATTTTTAATAAATATTTTTTTTGGTTTTTCCTAGGTGTGGTTCAAGAATCTTGAAAATGATGTAACTGCATAGTGTAGCTGTTTACGTTTTGAGCAGTATGGGCTGCTATGCAAACACATCTATTTTCTTTTCAAGATGTTTGGTGTTAAAGAAATACCAAACAAATATGTTATGAAGAGATGGACGAAGGACGTGGTGTCGAATGAGTTGAATGTGAAGTACAATTTAAATGTGGGTGGCAAGGATGTGCAACACAAGGCTAAACGGATTGCTCATGAAATCATCAACACAGGGGAGTATTTGGTTAGCAATTTGATTTCCAACCTTGATCAACTTGTTTTAGTAAGGGATCAAATGATGCAGCTTAAAGAAAGAGTTGATCAGAGTTGTATAACCAACCAACTTGATCCAAAATTTGCCCGATTTTCAAAGTTGATTGGTTATCAACAACCAGTAACTAATGCTCCTCTTACTGTCCGTGTGCCGGCTGGTATAAGAAACAAAGGTCGTGGCTCGCATAAAAGGATTAAATCCAAGAAGGAACAAATGATTAGCCGCAAAGGGAAAATGTCAAGGACACGTAGTGTATGCAATGAAAAAGGTCATGATATTCGGACTTGCGAGATTCTGAAAGCCAAACAACAAGGTAAACCGCAAAAAAAGAAGATGAAGGGCATCCAGATTGAAAATGTTCGAAGAGACAAATATAACGAGGTCTAAGACGACGAAGAGGAATATGAGTTTGAAGATTACTGTGGTAGTAGTGATGATGGATCTGAAGAAGAAGATCAGTGGGAGGAGGTTTCAGAAGATGATGAGGATGAGTAATTTTTTTAAAATGTACATGCGATTTTACATTCATCTGTTTATATCATTTTCATGCGATTTTAGTATATAAACATGCGATTTTATATGCATCAGTTTATAATTAGACTTATATGCGATTTCACTTTTAATACATGCGATTTTGAGTTATGTTGTTTTTTTTGGCAAATATGTCGGAAACATTCATGCGATTTTATATTATAAGCAAGCATAATATTTGTTCAAAACACATATCCAAAATATAAAATAGTTGTTATTTTTCTAACACAAATAGAAGCATAAAACGATTAAACAGAATTTTAGTTACTTGAAGCAAAGATTTTGTCACGTTCAGTAGAGCTGAACTCCATCTTCTCCTTCACAGTGTTTAGAGCATCTTTCAGGAAAGAGAACGCTAAGTCATCAGCTCGAGATTGCTCCTTTATGTGATTCAAAGCTACGTCTCTGAAGCTTGATGGGTTCTTCAAGTAGTCTTTCCCACATATCTTGATTTTTCTTGATTTCTTCAAGAATTTTCCCCTGCACATCAAGAACTAGATGAGAAGAGGTGACATCGGTGCTTATTTCTGTCAACGTGCGAGTTGACAATAGCTCTTTTATTGCAATGTTTTTTATTTTTTCTGAATCTTCAGATGCCATTTTTGTTGGTCTGTTGTTTGTGTTTTTTTCGTGTTCTATTTCTTAATATGGAAGATAGTTATATCTGGGTTTTTTTATATTAAAATAGTAAATTTATTATATAGGTAGGGTGGTAAGTTCAGTAGTATTTATTGTAAAATTGATCATTACATGTCAAATTACAGTCACATCGGTAATAAATTAAGTTTTTTTTACATAAAATACTTCTATTTTTTAAAAAAAAAAAATTTGCATTTTTACGACAAAGTTATTTGAAAGTATTTGCAGTGTTTTATTCAAAATCGCATTTGAATCGAAAACAAATTCGCAAACTTTAAGAAATCTAAAGATAATTAACTTTTTTTTCTGAAATCGCATGTGTAAAAGCATGAATTCGCAAACTATAATAAATTTCAAAGATTATTAACTTATTTTTGAAATCGCATGTGTAATGTCATGAATTCGCACATTATATGTCATCTTAAGTATTTGCAGTGTTTTATTCAAAATCGCATTCGAATCGAAAACAAATTCGCAAACTTTACAAAAAACACATCCTTTCTTTTTTGTCTGAAGTGTTTTTCGCAGGTTTGTTATGTATTTCGCATATTCTTATTTGATTTTCACCCTGCATCATCTTCTTCGATAGTTGGTCCATCGATTTGTTTCAGTTCTGAATTTTCAAATTCAACAGAAGTTCAATTCGCAGGATTTGTTGAATAGGAATCGATCGATTTTTGATTAATTGTTCTATTTTCGAATAGGATTTTGATTAAGAATCTTACGGTATGATTTTGAGGTTTTGTTTGCTGATTATCAGGGTTTTTTGATTTCGTAAAGGACGATTTTAACCTTGGCGGTTTCATATATATATATATATATCTTTATTTGATTAATTTAATAGTTAAACACGGGGTTTTTTGAGATGATCCGACGGCCGTGGTTATAGCGTACGTTGTAACAATCCTCAATAAACCAACACCCTCGTAATAATTTCCGACACTCTAGTATATTTTAAAATGTCTCTATATGTCTTTAAATACACCACGTATGTGAAAACCAAGCCCGAAATACGTCATAACATTTAAAATAATTAAAAAAAACAAGAAATTTTAAGTTGAGGCGGGTCGCGTAGGACCCACCCCAACCCTTACGCGGGCAGTATGAAGGTTATAAACTGATTTCGTTGAAATATAAGTTCAGGCGGGCCGCGTAAAGGATCCTTAACCCTTACGCGGGCCGCGTCAACTTAATGATCAGGCTAGCTCCGGTGTCGCCACGTGTGTGTGTGCGTGTTGGACCTACCCCATGACCAGGACACCCTATGCCTTACCCGGGCTAGTACGCGGGCCGCGTAAGCCCCTCTTATATGTTACGCGGGCCGCGTGAGACCCATAATTCAGCACTATATAAAGGAGGCTTCGGGTTTCAAACCAAATCGTTCATTTCTTTTCTGTGTCTCAACTTTCTGAAGATATAAGCATAATATTCGAGTATTATACCCCCTAATTAGCAAGGTTCTGCTCCGTTGTAAGTATTATAACCCCAGTTTCGTAATAGATACGATGCCCGATTGATTTAGGGTTCCGTAACAACTGTCGTGGTTCTGCCCGACGTAGTTGTTGGAATACCGTCTCGGGGAGGGTATCATTAATATTTTCAAAGGGTTATGATACTAACCTATGTACATTTGTGTAAATTACAGATTTTTCCCAGGAAACCCTTACGCGAAGTCTAAGATAGCAATGTGAGTTTATCCTCTTTTTGTTAACCTTTTTGTAATATTTTACAAAACCTTAAATGTTTTACAATGCCATTAAGCGGTGATTGAGTCTTTGTAGTTCTTCAATTACTACCGGTATGTTGGGGTTTTGTATACAAAATTTACTACACTGTGAGTAGTAAGTCGGGACGGCAGTACGTTACCATTGGACAACGAGTTAGCCAATGTGTAATATGACCCACCAGTCAGGATTGACAGTACTGAATGAGTAATTGTGTAGAAATAAACAATGTGATCGCTCTCAATACTGTTTTAATTGATAAAATGTTTATTGATTAAACTGGGATTCACTCACCAGTATTTCCCACTGACAAATGTTTTTAAAACGCGTTTCAGGTAACACAATGTGACAGCCAATTAGTAAAAAGCCAGCTGGAGAGCACTGAAGGCTTGGGAAAAATGTGGCTATAAAAGTTACCTAAAAGACGATGTTTTAAATTCAATAAAAAGGGTTTATCCCTATAAACATATTGTAATAAGAAACTTGGGTTTTACCCATGTGATTATTAATATCAAATGTGGTGGTTTTACTCTGATAAACATTAGGGAGATTTTGGAGAATCCATACCCTCAGGAAAATCCAGTACCTCAGTACCCAGAGCCAATACCAGTACCTGCACCCCCAATGAGTGCAGAGAATTTGCAAGAACTCTGAAATTTTGGAGAGGAGATTGTTTTGGTCAAAAATTACCGAAGAAATTAAGTGATCAAATTAGTTAAGTGAGGTAGTGTGCTAAGAAAGTGTGTTGAAAATATGCTGATTAAGTTGTTTGCAAAAACAGTTTCCAGGATACGGCTCAGGATGTTGAGCTGTATCTACGATCAAACTATGAGCAAAAAGTAAAGGGGGTGACACGAGATATACGAGGAAAGCCCTTGATCAATATGGATTGCCAGCACAAAACCTCGGGAGCTGACAATCGTAGCTGCCTTGTTCTTCTTATTGCTTTAAACGTCAGGATACAGTGCAGGATATTGATCAGATCGCTAAGTGTTACAATACTTTTTGTGAGAGTGAAAGTTGCGAGAGAGAAAAGTGTTAGAAAGCAGTGAGTGTTGTTGTGTCCTGTTCGATCCGATTTATCCACCTATTTATAGCTAGCAAACGAAAACAAAATCTCCTATAAGTATGGGATGCCTTCGAATATTCTTTAGTAGCCGTTGGAGACCAGGTAAAGCGAGTTCAACGTCCTTATTTGAACAACTTAGAGCGAGTCTTCAGGAGAAGAGGTCCTCATGAACGTTGCAAGCTTGGACTCATATTCCTGCACATAATCCGTTAGTGATCCTCAGGATATCATCCAGGATGTTACCAATATCCTGAATGAGTATCCCGGGCATGAACATATATCATCAAACTAAGATATAACTTAAGATATTACCCTGGATATGGGCTCAGAATTTCACCCATAACATAAATCATAGAAAGTAGCGAGAGGATGAGGTATGTAGGAGAACAACTCCTATGGAAATACGATGAGCGCCAGATGGATTTCAGGGGAAATCCATATCCTTGAAGGAAGTAATAAAGTTGGTAATAATAATAAATAAAATATGTGTAATAATAAATCTATCGTAGTATAGACTACTCTGTGGTTAACGAGGCATAGTAGTATTGTAATTTTTAATTTTTGTTTTAGTGTGTATTTGATGCCTACTATAGCAAAAAGAGTAAAGTCGCAATGCACGACGTTTTTTACCAATATGTGTATTATGTGGTTGTTACTTAAACTATTTAATTATTCTATTAATGACTGGTAAATGTTTAAAATTCAGATGGCCGATGAAGGAAATCAAGGAAATCTGAATAATGATAACCAGAGTAACATTAACGTGGTTAATGAGAATTCGAGCATCAATAACAATGGAAACCAAATGGATAATAGTGTCGTTCAACATATAGTGGCACAAGGAATCATAGATGCCATGCCATTTATTATTCAAACAATTCAAGAAGCGAATAAAAAAAGTAAGCATAGCAGTAAGCGACTAATCGAACCAGAAAACGGCGTGAACAATGGACCTGTACTTCAACTGCCCATTCCCAAAAGGAGATGAACCGTGTCTTACGGTTGTTCTTATAAAGAATTCTGGTCTTGTAAACCAATGGAATTCTCGGGCAACGAAGGGGCCATTGCAACCCTACGCTGGATAGAGAAGACTGAGGCAGTCTTAAGAATAAGCAAGTGTGCTGAAGAAGATAAGATATTGTTTGCCTCTAATCTGTTTAAGAATTCAACACTAGAATGGTGGAACACTATCCTCCAATCAAGAGGAAGTGATAGAACTTATAATATGGAATGGGAAGAATTTAAGGACAAGGTAGAAAGGAAATTCTGCCCACCCAATGAAAAGGAACAGATAGCAAACAAATTCCTAAACCTTAGGATGACTGGTGTGGATAGTAAGGGATACACTAAATTATTCTTCAAATATACTAGAATAGTGCCAACTCTTGCTTCACCTGAACCAGTATTGATCTCTCGTTATCTGGGGATTAATTGGGGAGATAAGACACGTAGTCAAGGCAGCTAGACCTCAAACTATAGAAGAAGCTGTAGAACTAGCAAATACCTTGACAGATGAATTAGTCCGTACCCGAGAAGAGGATCAAAGGAGGAACCTAACCCAAAAGCTCACACAAGAATTTCATTCTGGAAATTTTAATCGTGGGAAAAATATAGGTTCTACCTCTACACCTTACTGTAAGAATTGCAAAAGAAAACATTCAGGAAGATGCTCCATATACTGTAACTTTTGCAAAATATCGGGACACAAGGAAGAAGATTGCAGTAAGAAAGCTAACAACAGGATATGTTGCAACTGTGGAGAACAAGTTCATATCAAGCCTAATTGCCCGAAATTAGCTACAGCTGCAAACAACAAGAATACTAAAAATGCTAGAGCATTTGTTCTAACTGCATATGAAGCCAAGATGATTCCAGATGTCATAGCTGGTACGTTTTTAGTTAATGATATCTTTGCTATAGTATTATTTGACTCTGGTGCAAACCAAAGTTTTATTAATACATCATTTTGCAAATTTCTAAATCAGTCATTAACTAAACTACCACAAGAATGCTTAGTAGAGACAGCTAATGGAGAAACTGTTAGGATTTCTGAAATCTTGCAGGGAGCAAGAATAGAAATTTTAAATCAGAAATTTATTGCAAACCTTTATCCCATGAATCTGGCAGGATTCGATGTTGTTTTAGGAATGGATTGGTTAATAGCCAATAAAGCCAGTATTTTAAGTGATCAAAAGTCAATTCAAGTAAATTCACCAAAAGGTAAAACGATCACAATTAAAGGAGATAAATCATCTAAATCAACAAAATTCATCTCTGTGATGAAAACTGCAAGTTACATAAGAAAAGGTTCTATCGTGTATTTGATTTCCATAATCACTAACACTAAAGGAAAGGATTTAAAGGATATTCCAGTACTATCTCAGTTTTCATATATATTCCCAGAAGAATTGCCAGGGCAACCTCCAGATAGAGAAGTTGAATTCAGAATCCATTTAATACCAGGAACAGCACCGATTGCCAAAGCACCTTACCGTTTGGCACCCGCATAAATGCAAGAATTAAAGAAACAATTAGACGAATTATTAGAGAAAGGATTTATACAACCAAGTTCGTCACCACGGGGAGCGCCGATACTGTTTGTTAAAAAGAAGGACGGATCAATGCGTATGTGCATTAGGTATTAATCTCTTACGGAGTCTTTCAACCTGTCTGTCTTAGGGGCTGTGTGGCAACATCTGAATGGTTAAGTGCTGAACCAGTAAGAGGTCTGAACCATTAAGTGTTGAACCAATAAGAGGTCTGAACCATTAAGAGCCTATATAATGCTTAACCGTTCAGAGGCAAATGTCTGACCAATTCAGATTAGAGGTCTTAACCATTCAGACTATGTATAAATCTTAACCATTCAGAGGTAAATGTCTGAACCATTCAGACATCTGCTCGTGAAACAAACAGGTTGAACCATTAAGTGCTAAACCAGTAAAAGGTCTGAACCATTAAGAGCCTCATTAAGAGGTAAACAAACAGCCCCTTAGTTTGACAGCGGTTTTGCAATAGAATGCAGTTGCTTGTCGATTGCACAAGATTATGCGTTATCTCTAAGGATTTGTCGACCAAGCATTTCTCTAAGCTCAATATGTAACATTTTATACTTATATTATATACTAGGTTTTTACCCGGGATTGCTTCCCGGGCTCAGGAAAGTTATTTAGATTAATTACTATTTGTTATTAATACGACCACATTACATCAACCATCTCATTCGATTCAACAACAGTGTCTTCAAATCACTAAATTAGATCATGAACCCATATTAGAGGTTGTTAAGATATGAATTTCTTTTTGATTGTGTTTTTGTTTAAGAATTAAGAAGATGAACAAGTAATGCAGCAGAATTAAAATGGAAATAAACTTTGCACACAATTAAACAGGAGAAATGCTTTCAACACATATTTTAACATCTAGGAAAACATTGGAATAGGTACAAGTGGCAGTGATTATGTGGTTGTTTGTGGTAGTAAAGTGTCATCATCTAGGACAACATTGGTTACCCTTCTACTTTTGGGTTTAGGAGAGGTTGGGGCTGTTTTGATGGATTAAGTGGTAGTGATTTGAGTGGAAAGTTGCTGACTAACAGTTGTTGGAACAACTGGTGTTTCAACCACTGAAGCGGTAAGACCCGGGTGCAAACACAGCTCGATTATTAGAAAATCATGCATAACATATATTGACAGAATATATAGATACGTGTATAGATATTGTACCAAAATGTGTTATTTCTTATAGCTAAAAGACAACTATAAGTAAATATAAAAGATATTTAACATGCATAACATATATCGACAGAATATATAGATATGTGTATCGCTTTGATCATTTAAACATACCTTTGCCAATATTACAATGCTGAAAATGAAAACAATAGCTGACTATAACTATCAGTGAATAGCCTATCAGTGGATTAAAACACTGAGCTTTAACAACAGTCATTATATAAACAATGATTCAAGAATCTTCCTTCTCCAAAAAAACAATATTTTAACCCATCGGTCATTTCAATCCCCTTCAACCTCCACAAAACACTATTTTAACCCAACAATGGTTTTAAACCACCATTTTAACCAAACAGCGGTTTCAACCACAGTTTTCTGAACAGTAGTTCCAAACATCTGTGGACATCAATCTGTTGACCAAAGTCAACAGATGTATCAACCACTGTTTTATTTTCAAACATCTGTTCCCAATAACAGAGCTTTGATCATTTAAACATAGCTTTGCCAATATTACAAGCTTTTACACTCTCAAACCTAAATATTTATTTACTTAATTTAAATAACAAACATGGTTAATAATTTTAACACAACTAATTATATAAAAACTACAAGTGTAAAACAGAGGTAACTATATAATAAACAAAGTTCAAAAAAGCAAACAACAATCAATAGAATACAGCATACTAATTCCAAATCAATGCGCGAAACAGCATACAAAGATCTGACGGCTAAGTACTGTCCACGTCACAACCTCTGCTGAATAATAGATGCAGTTGTTAGGAAAGCACTGATGAATCAATATCAGTAGTTTACAGTGATCAAAATGAAAACAGTAGCTGACTATAACTATCAGTGGATAACCTATCAGTGGATAACCTATCAGTGGATTAAAACACTGAGCTTTAACAACAGTCATTATATAAACAGTAGTTCAAGCACGTTCCTTCTAAAAAAAACTATATTTTAACCCAACAGTCGTTTCAATCCCCTTCAACCTCTACAAAACACTATTTTAACCCAACAGTGGTTTTAAACCACCATTTTAAGCATGTTCATTCTCCAAAAAAACTATATTTTAACCCAACAGTCGTTTCAATCCCCTTCAACCTACACAAAAAACAATTTTAACCCAACAGTGGTTTTAAACCACCATTTTAACCAAACAGTAGTTTCAACCACAGTTTTGTTAACAGTTGCTCCAAACATCTGTTTTATTTTCAAACTTTTGTTCCTAATAACAGAGTTTTTATCATTTAAACATAACTTTGCCAATACTACAAGCTTTTACACTCTGAAACCTAAATATTTATTTACTTAATTTAAATAACAAACATGGTTAATAATTTTAACACAACTAATTATATAAAAACTACAAGTGTCAAACAGCATACAAAGTTCATCCACCTGTTGACCCAAGTCAACAGATGTATCAACCACTGTTTAATTTTGAAACATATGTTCCCAATAACAGAGCTTTGATCATTTAAACAGACCTTTGCCAATATTACAAGCTTTTACACTCTCAAACATCAATATTCATTTACTTAAATTTAATAACAAACATGATTAATAATTTTAACACAACTAATTATATAAAAATTACAATTGTCAAAACAGCAAATAACATTCAATAAAATACAGGATCCTAATTCCTAATCTATTGGTGAAACAGTAGTTTCGATAAGTAAAGCTCCTTTCGGACCATTGTAGTTGTCAACATGTTGGAGGTATTTCAGAAGTTCGTTGGTCAGATCAACTTCAATCATATCCCCCCAGATGCTTATTATCAGCCACTTGTTGTCTTCAATTATATTAGTACTTCGGCGTGTATCTACATAATCAACTACACGAGGATTATTGAAAATAAACATCTTCATCCAGCCTTCTTCTTCATATCTGAGCAAATCAGCAGTTAGCTCAGTAGACTTTCCAATAACAATCAAATGCAACCTCTTTGCGATGGTCAAAAAATGCCCTTGGCAAGGATTGACTACAATACTCTCGGGAAAATGAAGCATTTTGAAAGTCTCACTAAGAACATCAAAAGCAACGATGTTCATCTCACCTAGTGGATACCAATAATTTGAAACCATAAAATATATGGTTTTATCAGCATAAACTCCTGTAGACCATGAATAACGACTTGAACCATAATTGTTTACGATACCGAAATTTATTGTTCTCCATGACTCACGACGTCGTGAGTAAACACAAGCAGCAGTTACATTACGGTAACATCTGATGTTCAGCACTTTCAGATCATTGAACTGATCAAAATAAATTCCACCAGTATCAGAGTTTCGATGATGATTGTAATTAAAGTAGTCATCACACAAAACCTTATACCGCCTGATAGTTGGATTCCAAAGAATCAACTGACAGCAAATCCCTTCATTGGAAACTAACAACAACCCATTAAACGAAGATAGAATACGTAAGAATCTAGGGTGGACATTGTTAGGAAAACTTAAGGTTTTGCTTCTAACAACATCCAAATTACCACCAACTACGTCGTCAATGGCAATTGACGTGTCTTTAAAGGATAGTAGTTTCTTTTGTACTGAATCTCCACTTCGGAGAGCATGCATCATCTGAAATGCATGACTTGACAATTCCCTATAAAAATTCTTGGAAAGACCTTTGAAACGGCAAATATCTTCTGCAGAGAGCCTTGTGAAAATCTCGTCAACAATCACTTGAAACCCAAATTTTTCCATTCTGCAGAGAGCCTTGTGAAAATCTCGTCAACAAATTTTTTGAAGATGATTGAGTAGATGGATGAAAACGGTAATGATCAAAACCTCTGCCCAATGTATTTTATATACCCAGTGAAGAAGGTTATGACTAAATACATCGTCAGACGAAAGAATATGATGCGACACTCATTAGGCTTTTAATGCATTTACATGGGAAAAATATAAAATTAAACGCGTTATTATAATTACAATTAACCTATTCATTTACCTATAAGACGCCTTTACCTTAAGACAAAAGTGATTGCTTAACGTGCATTAATTGCAAAGTACATATCCCAAGGCATTTTGAATTTGAAATTACAGGCAATTTCAAAACCACTGCTATGGTATATGTTTGCCAAAGGAAACATATGCTAAGTTATACTTTCTTGGCTATGGGCAGTAGTTTGCTGATCTGATTTGAAAGCAATTGTCATGATGAGTTTTCTAATAGCATTAATTACTGATTTAATTTGCAACAAATAGTCATCAAGAAATTTTTTTATTTTTTAATTTAACTTTAAATTTTATCCTGAAAACAATGTTTGAAATTAAATACTGTTAAACATCTGTTTGGACATAAAAAGATGTTTGAAATTAAATACTGTTAACATAAACAAAGATATAATATCTACAGTTTGGACATATAAATACTGTTAACATAAACAAAGATAGAATATCTATTGTTGATGCTGAACCACTTTTGTTGTTGGGCAGTGGTTCGTCTTTGAGTTTGTATAGGTTTGTCTCGAGAGATAAAGTATACAGAACCACTGCTACACTAAACACTGTTACATAAGAAACACTGATACATAAATACTAAAGTTGAATCCGCTGTAGAAGCTGTTATAACCACACCATAAGTGCTTGTCTTTAACAGGGCTTTGCCTTTAACAGTGCATAGGCCTCATGAGTCAATAAGCCCATCAGTCTTTATAGGGAGCAGTGGTTAATTATAACAGTCCTTAGCATGATCAGTTATTATAACCACACCATAACCCTTTGAGAGGTTGACCATCAAACAAATCCTTGACACTATTAAACCTCTGTTGACTTACCAAACAGATCTTCAGACACAATTCAACATCAACATAATCTAAATATTACTGAAACACTAAATAATAAGTAAAAATAAAACACAACATAGATTCATAAAATTAAATTTATTCATTTATTCATGACCTTAAAACTAAAAGTCCAATAATTACATGACATACTGAACAATATTAAAGTTCAAATCTAAGAATAACAGCAAGAATTAATAAACTTTAGTTTCAACTACATCGATTGCTGAACCTCTCGATGTATGTCCTTCAGCATCGCCATGAACTGCACGTCTCTATCACCACATTCTATATTACTGACAACACAAATAAGAATAAGAAACTAACCTAAAATGCAAACGTCTCTTCTCAACTGTTGTAGCACATCTGAGTTTTCATGATATTGGACGAATCTATACTTTCTATAAAAGAAGAAAATCTTCCTGGCGCAAGAAAACCTGACTTTCGATTTAACGAAAATAAAAAAGAAGATAGCACATGTAACTTTTCAAGATAGAAGATACATATCGTCCGTTGAAACTGCATCTCTGCCATCAAAGAAGGTAGCACATGCAACTTTTCACGATGTTGCAACAATGATACTGCAGCATCGATATTGAAAGGTTGATGTGGGATGTGAATTTACATTTGTAACACCCTAAATTATACCCTTGATATTTATAATAGTTTGTATCATTTCTAGTAAAATATTGTTTACAAAACCTGACTTTCATTATCAAAGTTCATAACTTACATCAAAATTTGTCAACTAATAACTAAGTTGAAACATTTAAAAAGATGTTCAAAACATGTTTACATCCCATACACAAACGTTTTAAAGATTTAAACATAGCGGAAGCTTAGACATGTGGTGTTCGGTTCTTCATTAATCACTTGATCGCCATCCGTAACATTTGCCAATTTACCTAAGATTTAAAACCATTAAAAACATTAGTTTTAATGTTATTGTATAATATAATTCCGAGGTTGAACATCACATTTGAAATGGTAAAAGCAAAACAACTATTCTGATTCCACCGTAAATTACGGTATCACCGTAATTTACGGTGAACCCTGAAGGTTTCTGGTCACCGTAAACCAGTAGACATTCACCGTAACATGTTTGACCCTTACCGTAAATTACGGTATTACCGTAATTTACGGTAGGTCCTGGAAATCAATGTCTTGTTTGTTTAGTTCACCTCATTCAAACCAAATCTTGTAATTTACCTTAAATCAACCCTTTACATCAATTCTAATATTTCTAATAATGTGATAAATATTAACCAAAAATCATAGCACAATCCATCATATTCCGGAGTATAAATCATGTTTCACTCGATTATTCGACCCGTTTAGATACCAAGAGTTAATCATCAACAATGAAATACAAACATCAAATTTCTAACAATTGTTTTGACCCGTCTCACTTGATTAAGACGAAAGTCACTTCCGTGATATATTGAACTATCTTGTTTACCATGTTTTCGAAACTACAACATAAAACTATCAATTAATTCATAATGTAACGAAATGGTAATTTCGTACCTCTAGAGCACGCCTTTCCCCCGTGAATTCCCTCCGGCTTGTCCGCTTGATGATCTGGACTCTTTGCCTAGAAAATTCAGTTTTACAATTTGTTTAGAATCTCTTTTCATGACCATAATCGCATCATTACGAGTCATGATAAATTCTGCGTTTTCCTACTATTCTAGCATTTAAATCTTCGATTAAGTATTACTACGAACACCTAACGAGACAGATTTTTCTACCATTATTACTAAGTTCATGACTTGAAATTTAACATCAAATTTCACTATAATTAAGCCACTTGTATCCATTTAAACATTCAATTTGCTGAATTTCATCATACCATTCAGTTTTTCTCTAGATTAAAATTCATAATCCTAGTACTTGTCTAGTCTTCACATAATCATAAATCACCTACAATGGTGATTGTAATTTCTTCAAGTGACATGCAATGATTTTCACAATTTATCATCTAGGGTTAAATCCTAAACAACATATTGCTTCAAGATTCATTCATGCATGACCTATTTAGGTCCAATTTCAGCTATTCACCATTAACCTAGAATTTATGGTGAATCAAAATATAAAAATTTTACATACCTTTTGATCCTTACTACAAGGGGATTACTAATTTACATTCAAGACTTGATTTAGGGCAGATTTGAAGCTTCAATTTGGAGATTTGATATGAAACAAGGGTTTGAAGAAAACCCTGTGTCGCCCCCTTGCTCCCAGTTCGACCAGACACCAGCTTTTGGGTGTTTGGTTTTATTTTGTTTATTAATTAGTAACCAAATTTTCAGTTTTGACAAGTTTACACCCTCAACTTTGATTTATCTTTAAGTTTGAGTGTTTTAACCCTATTATGGGTTATTTCAAGGCTTGTACTTAACTGAGTTAAGATCCCTAATTGATTGACTCTTGTTTATTTTACTTTTAAATTTTAATATAAGGTTTTATATTTTCGGGGTGTTACAAGTCCACCCCCCTTAAAAAGGTTTCGTCCCCGAAACCGTAGTACGTACCAAATAAAGTAGGGTGAAGACGTCGCATCTCCTCTTCGGACTCCCATGTAGTGTCCGAACCCTTCCTATGCTCCCATTTGACTTTGACTTGGTCAATTTGTTTATTTCGTAAACGTTTGACCTTTCTGTCTAAAATTTCAACCGGTCTTACCGCATAATTTAGACTATTATCCACTTCGATATCATCGTAATGGATATAGGTCGTTTCGTCTGCTAGGCACTTTCTTAATTGCGATACGTGAAACGTGCCATGGATCCCACTTAGCTCCTCCGGTAATTCAAGACGGTAAGCTACCTTGCCAACTCTCCCGATAATTTTAAATGGCCCGATAAACCTTGGGCTTAACTTCCCCCTTTTTCTGAATCTAATAACACCTTTCCATGGGGACACTTTTAGCATGACCATGTCGCCGACTTGAAATTCAATCGGCCTTTTCCTTTTATCAACATACGCCTTTTGCCTGTCTTGAGCCGCTTTCAAGTGTGCCCGAACTTTATCGATCTTTTCGTTCGTGGCTTGTACTATATCTTGGTGGGCGAGTTCACGTGGACCCACTTCACCCCAACAAACCGGGGTTCGACACTTCCTACAGTAAAGCATTTCATATGGTGCCATTTTAATACTAGATTGGTAACTGTTGTTATACGAAAACTCGACTAACGGTAGGTGAACATCCCAACTGCCTCCAAAGTCGATTATACACGCCCGCAGCATGTCTCCCAATATTTGTATCGTTCTTTCACTTTGTCCATCCGTTTGAGGATGGTACGCAGTGCTAATGAACAATTTGGTCCCCATCTGTTCTTGGAAATCACGCCAGAAATTCGAAGTAAACCGGGTATCCCTATCGGACACGATGGACACCGGCACTCCATGACGTGCTATGATTTCATTGGTATAGACTTCTGACATCTTTTCTGACGTATAAGTCTCACGAATCGGAATGAAGTGAGCACTTTTCGTCAACCTATCCACCACTACCCATATGGCATCAAAACCACGATTTGTCTTAGGCAACTTGGTTAACAGGTCCATTGTAATATGTTCCCATTTCCAAACCGGAATTTCTAACGGTTGGAGTTTGCCGTATAGTTTCTGGTGCTCCGCCTTGACTTGTAAACATGTCAAGCATTTTTCCACGTATTTCGCCACATCCCTCTTCATTCCGGGCCACCAATAATTTTGTTTCAAATCATTGTACATCTTGGTTGCACCCGGATGAATCGAATAACGGGATTTATGAGCTTCGTTAAGTAGAAGCGCCTTTACTCCACAAGTATGTGGGACCCATATCCTTCCGGATCGAGTCTTCAACCCATGATTCCCATCCGTCAAATCTTTTAATTGACCAATTATTCTTTCTTTCTTCCAATTCTCTTCTTTTACTGCTTCTAACTGCGCCTCTCGAATACGTTCAAGTATACCCGAGGTCACCACGAGTTGCATCGACCTTACTCGTATTGGGACATAATCCGCTTTTCTGCTTAGAGCGTCCGCTACCACATTTGCTTTTCCGGGGTGATAATGTATCTCACAGTCGTAGTCCTTCACCGTTTCCAGCCATCGCCTCTGTCGCATATTTAACTCCTTCTGATCAAAGAAGTATTTCAAGCTCTTGTGATCGGTGAATATGGTGCACTTTACCCCATACAAATAATGCCTCCATATTTTTAACGCAAACACTACCGCTGCCAATTCGAGATCGTGCGTGGGGTATTTCTTCTCGTGTATCTTCAATTGTCTCGAGGAATAGGCTATTACCTTGCCCCGTTGCATCAACACGCAATCGAGCCCCGATAATGAAGCATCCGAATACACCACCATGTCTTCGACTCCGTCCGGCAATGTCAGTACCGGAGCTTGAGTTAGCCTTTCTTTTAGCGTCCGAAACGCTTTTTCTTGATCGACTCCCCAAACAAACTTTGCTTTCTTTTGGGTTAGCTTTGTTAGCGGCGATGCAATCTTGGAGAAATCTTGAATGAATCTCCTATAATATCCAGCAAGCCCCAAAAAGCTTCTAATTTCTGAAGGGTTCTTCGGGGGATTCCATTTTGACACCGCCTCTATCTTTGACGGATCCACCAAAACTCCATCGGCACTTATGACATGACCGAGAAATTGTACCTCTCGTAACCAAAAGGCACATTTAGAAAATTTTGCATAAAGCTTCTCTCGTCTAAGTGTCTCTAACACTTCTTGTAAGTGGCGTGCGTGTTCGGCTTCACTTTTCGAATACACCAAGATATCATCGATAAACACGATGACCGACTTATCCAACATTGGCTTGCAAACCCGGTTCATGAGGTCCATGAAAGCCGCGGGCGCATTTGTTAGCCCAAATGACATCACGAGAAATTCGTAATGTCCGTATCTTGTGCGGAAAGCCGTCTTCGGCACATCTTCTTCTTTGACCTTTAGTTGATGATACCCCGATCTAAGGTCAATTTTGGAAAACCAATTCGCACCTTGTAGTTGGTCGAATAAATCATCTATCCTCGGGAGCGGGTATCGGTTCTTTACCGTGAGTTTGTTTAACTCCCGGTAATCAATACACATACGCATGCTCCCGTCTTTCTTCCTCACGAACAATACCGGTGCGCCCCAAGGAGACACACTCGGCCTTATGAATCCCTTGTCAAGCAGGTCTTGGATTTGGGACATCAACTCTTGTAGTTCCGACGGTGCAAGTCGGTACGGGGCTTTTGCTACAGGTTTCGCGCCCGGAATCAATTCGATCCCGAACTCTACTTCCCGTTCAGGCGGTATCCCCGGTAAATCTTCCGGAAAAACATCTTCATAATCTCGTACTACCGGTACATCTCCAATCTTTCGTGATTCTTTCTCGGTCTCATTTGCATAAATTATGAATGCCTTGCATCCTCGCTTCATGAGCTTGTGAGCTTTCAACATCGAACATACTATGGGGTTGCCTCGTTTTTCGCCATAAATGGTGACGTGTTTTCCGCTTGGAGATGTTAGTTTTATCTCTTTGCGAAAACACACGACCTTTGCATGGTATTGAGATAGCCAATCCATCCCCACAACTACTTGGAATTCTCCCATCGACATCGGGATTAGATTTATCAAATATTCTTCATCATCGATGCTTAGTTTACAATTTTCACATACATCACAAACAATAAAGCTTTTGTTATTACCTATCTCTACTTCTAAAGGCACAGGTAATTTGGTTAGAACAAATGAAGGATGTCGAATAAACCCATATGAAACAAAGGATTTATTCGCACCCGTATCAAATAACACGTGTGCAGGAATTGAATTTACAGCAAATATACCTGAGACCACGTCAGGTTCAATCTTCGCTTCTGCGGCGGTTAATTGAAAAGATCTTGCCTTTGTTTTTGGGGCTTCACCTTTCGGTTCCTGCCCATCTTTCTTTCCAACTAGTTCCGGGCATTCCGACTTTTTGTGACCCGTTCGATAACAATTGTAACAAACCGTCACCTTCTCCGGGCACGACATAGCCATATGTCCCGTTTTCTTGCATATGGGACAAGGCTTATCCTTGTAACGACATTCGCCTTTATGATTCTTCCCACAAATTTTACAACCTGATGTACTACCTTTAGCATCTGATTTCTTTGCTGATTCATTCGTTCTTGCTTTCTTGGCAGGGATTGGATTCACATCTTGTGCCCTTCGTTCACCCCGTTCTATACTCTTCTTCAATTCAATCTCCCTTTCCCGAGCAGCATTGACAATCTCGGTAAGGGTCTCGTACTTTGAAGGGGTTATGAACTCTCTATATTCCGCGCTTAGCATGTTATGATAATAACAGACCTTTTGCTCTTCATTCGTTATCAAATCATCACAGAACTTCATCTTGTCCATAAACATTCCCGTGATCTTGTCTATGGATTCACCTTTGTGTCTGAGTTGCATGAACTCTTCCTTGATTTTATTTATGACCGCCTTGGGACTATGGTGTTTAAGAAATGACGTCTTAAACTCCTCCCATGTCATGGCCTTAGCTACTTCACTTCCAATCTCCTTCTTTTTGTTATCCCACCAATCTTTCGCTTGGCCTCTTAATTGACCCGTACCATAAGCTACGTAGTCATTTTCATCACAATGAGTTCTCTCGAATACTCCTTCGATATCACTTAGCCATCGTTGGCACACGATTGGATCAACCTCCCCATTATATATTGGTGGTTTACATGCCATGAATTCCTTGTATGAACAAGGCTTTCATCCACCATGTTTTTCCTTTGTTGAATTGGAATCATCTTCCAATCTCTTGATTCTCCCTTCCACTATTGATAAAACCGTGTTTTGAATTTTATCAATAAAGCCCGACAAACTGTTTTCGATCGCCTTTCCAACCTCTTCGGCAATCACTTCTCTCATTTGTTCGGTGACTCTTGGCACCGCATTATCATTACCTCCATCCGCCATCTCGATTTCTGAAATGTTTACATAGATTGTTAAACATTCCATTTATAACACATGCTTTACTTGTTTTGATTTAATCAAGTTCATAACTCGATTTAATCATTCTTGTTTCAATTCAATCAAGTTCGTAACTTGATTTAGTCATTCTTGTTTCAATTCAATCAAGTTCGTAACTTGATTTAATAATTCTTGTTTCATGCATTTCTTGTTTTTTTTTTTTTAGTGAGCTTATACACACTCTTTTCATTTTCATGCATATTTATTCATTTCTCATTCTATACGTAATACATAATTTATTAACAGAATAAGTTAACACTTACCGGACGATCGATCAAGCTTGAACCGAACACTTATTGACAACCTTGAGCTCTGATTACCAACTTGTAACACCCTAAATTATACCCTTGATATTTATAATAGTTTGTATCATTTCTAGTAAAATATTGTTTACAAAACCTGACTTTCATTATCAAAGTTCATAACTTACATCAAAATTTGTCAACTAATAACTAAGTTGAAACATTTAAAAAGATGTTCAAAACATGTTTACATCCCATACACAAACGTTTTAAAGATTTAAACATAGCGGAAGCTTAGACATGTGGTGTTCGGTTCTTCATTAATCACTTGATCGCCATCCGTAACATTTGCCAATTTACCTAAGATTTAAAACCATTAAAAACATTAGTTTTAATGTTATTGTATAATATAATTCCGAGGTTGAACATCACATTTGAAATGGTAAAAGCAAAACAACTATTCTGATTCCACCGTAAATTACGGTATCACCGTAATTTACGGTGAACCCTGAAGGTTTCTGGTCACCGTAAACCAGTAGACATTCACCGTAACATGTTTGACCCTTACCGTAAATTACGGTATTACCGTAATTTACGGTAGGTCCTGGAAATCAATGTCTTGTTTGTTTAGTTCACCTCATTCAAACCAAATCTTGTAATTTACCTTAAATCAACCCTTTACATCAATTCTAATATTTCTAATAATGTGATAAATATTAACCAAAAATCATAGCACAATCCATCATATTCCGGAGTATAAATCATGTTTCACTCGATTATTCGACCCGTTTAGATACCAAGAGTTAATCATCAACAATGAAATACAAACATCAAATTTCTAACAATTGTTTTGACCCGTCTCACTTGATTAAGACGAAAGTCACTTCCGTGATATATTGAACTATCTTGTTTACCATGTTTTCGAAACTACAACATAAAACTATCAATTAATTCATAATGTAACGAAATGGTAATTTCGTACCTCTAGAGCACGCCTTTCCCCCGTGAATTCCCTCCGGCTTGTCCGCTTGATGATCCGGACTCTTTGCCTAGAAAATTCAGTTTTACAATTTGTTTAGAATCTCTTTTCATGACCATAATCGCATCATTACAAGTCATGATAAATTCTGCGTTTTCCTACTATTCTAGCATTTAAATCTTCGATTAAGTATTACTACGAACACCTAACGAGACAGATATTTCTACCATTATTACTAAGTTCATGACTTGAAATTTAACATCAAATTTCACTATAATTAAGCCACTTGTATCCATTTAAACATTCAATTTGCTGAATTTCATCATACCATTCAGTTTTTCTCTAGATTAAAATTCATAATCCTAGTACTTGTCTAGTCTTCACATAATTATAAATCACCTACAATGGTGATTGTAATTTCTTCAAGTGACATGCAATGATTTTCACAATTTATCATCTAGGGTTAAATCCTAAACAACATATTGCTTCAAGATTCATTCATGCATGACCTATTTAGGTCCAATTTCAGCTATTCACCATTAACCTAGAATTTATGGTGAATCAAAATATAAAAATTTTACATACCTTTTGATCCTTACTACAAGGGGATTACTAATTTACATTCAAGACTTGATTTAGGGCAGATTTGAAGCTTCAATTTGGAGATTTGATATGAAACAAGGGTTTGAAGAAAACCCTGTGTCGCCCCCTTGCTCCCAGTTCGACCAGACACCAGCTTTTGGGTGTTTGGTTTTATTTTGTTTATTAATTAGTAACCAAATTTTCAGTTTTGACAAGTTTACACCCTCAACTTTGATTTATCTTTAAGTTTGAGTGTTTTAACCCTATTATGGGTTATTTCAAGGCTTGTACTTAACTGAGTTAAGATCCCTAATTGATTGACTCTTGTTTATTTTACTTTTAAATTTTAATATAAGGTTTTATATTTTCGGGGTGTTACAACATTGAAACGACGATGTTGGAACACTGATACTGGAACGACAACATGTAAACATTATCAACAAACATTCGAACAAAGAAATGTAATCGGAAATTAGCTGCTAAATCACGAGAAAGATGCATTTGAGAGAGAAAGATACGCTCACATATATGAGCGAGCGAGATTTGAATGTGAAACCAGATAATTATATCTTATTTATAAGATAAAAATATATATGGTTTGAATTTTGAATTTCAAAATTACTAATATTATCAGTAATTACTGATTTGATTTGAAAGCAATTGTGATGATGTTTATTGGGAACTGATGTTTATTGGGAACTGAAAGGTAAGTAGTGTATATCTTTATATCATGCTTTATAAAGTAATTAAATATTAGAAATGATATGCAAAGTAGGAAAAAAAAGAGAACGTCAATTTTAAATTACCATCTTGCATATTTTGAATTTCAAATTTTCAAATTACTGATATTATCAGTGATCTGATTTGAAAGCAATTGTCATGATGACTTTTCTAATTTTTATTTTAACTTTAATTAAGAGATAGTAACCGTCTGTTTGAAATTCATATTTTGCATATTTTAAAAGTCCAAAGCTTAAGAAATTAACATTAATTATTGATTTTATTTGCAACAAATAGTTATCAAGTATTTTTTTTATTTTTTAATTTAACATTAAATTTCATCACGAAAACAATGTTGGGGGAACTCTTATCTCATCGCAATGTAACGATTAGGTAAAATGGTAATTTCATTTTAATTCTAGTTTTTATTTGATAATTTCAATATATCACTAATTAACACCATCAATTATAAAAATGTGAGCAGTGGCTGTTTTTTAGGAAAACCGTTGATGGTCAATATCAATGGATGTCAACAATAAAAAAGTGACCAGTGGCTATTTTTTCCTATCAGTGGATACCGAACAGTTTTTTAAACACTGATGTTTGGTAAGTCAGTGGTCAACACGAAGATTGAAGAAACAGAAGTTGTATTTCAGCAGTGGATAAGTTTTAACAATCAACTGTTTCAACCAACACAGCGGTTGTAACAGGCTTTTAAACAGATGTTGGGGCTTAAACAGATGTTTTGCTTTATATATCAGTTCTCTGGACTTAAACAAAAGTTTGAACTTAAACAGATGATTGCCAATATACAGAAATTTGGCCATAAACAGATTTTTGGCCTTAAACAAATCTTCGAGCTAAAACAAATGTTTGCCGATAAACATTTGTTTGCAAAAAAAGACCAATTTCAAGAATACTATACCCAAACAATCAAAATGAGGAGCATAATAATCATCCAAGTATACTTTATTTTTATTTATTAGTATAAAAATGAAACAACTGTTCAGTTTATAGTACAGATCAAATCAATGAAGGGATTTGATAAATACTGTTACATATAAACACTGTTGGGATATACACTGTTACATATAAACACTGATGTCATAAAAATTGTTACATATAAAACACTGAGGTGATAACATTTATCAACCTAACAGAATATAAAACACTAATGTGAAAAACACTGTTACATATAAACACTGTTAACATAAACAAAGGTCTGAGCTTAAACAGATGTTTGCCCATAAACAGAAGTTTGGCCATAAACATCTGTTTGCAAAAAAAAAAGACCAATTTCAAGAATACTATACCCAAACAATCAAAATGAGGAGCTTAAACATCATCCAAGTGTACTTGATTTTTATTTATTAGTATAAACATGAAACAACAATGTCTTCAAATCACCGGATTAGATCATGAACCCATATTAGAGGTCAAACAAAACAACAACAGGACCACATGAAAAAATATCATTTCCACTTTTACTTGAATGCACTTAAATGATATGGTGATTTGAGATTTTGTACTTGTTTAAAAAATAAGATGTTGACCAAAATTCAAACAGATGTTGACCAAAAGTCAATCAAATGTTGGCCAATAGTGAAATAGATGTTGACCTTAAACAGATGTTTGGTTTAAGGCCAAACATCTGTTTATGGCAAAACATCTGTTTAAGGACAAACATCTGTTTAAGTCCAAATATCTGATACAGAAGGCGAAACATCTGTTTAAGGTAAAACATATGTTTAAGGTCAAACATCTGTTTGTGGCCAAATATTTGTTTAAGGTCAAACAACTGTTTAAGTCCAAACCTCTGATATAAAAGGCCAAACATCTGTTAAAGGCCAAACATCTGTTTAACACTAAAGAGATGTTTAACTTAATATGATCTACTGTCTTCTCACACTGTTTTCCTCTTAAAAACACTGTTCAACCTAACATGAGTTTCCATTATCTATTGACCAAAATGCAAACAGATGTTCAAACCACTGTTTGTTATTGTACTTTACAAAATTACATACAATTTAAAATCTAAGAACAACAACAAGAAATTTACGAACCTAACAGCAAAAATTTAGTGCTTTTAGCTTAAAATTTAGTGCTTTTAGCTTTAAACTCCATCAAAGTATATCTTCGACAATCGCCATGAACTCCGTGGAAGTACTCAATGCATCAACAGCAGGATTTATAGAAACCTAATCTCTCGTGAACAGACCAACATCCAGTACATGAAAACACTTCTTCAGCTGTGGAAGAGTAGCCCTGTCCTCATATACTTAATACTTAACTTTGTTCATAAAGAGCTGCTTTAAAACAAACTTTATGCTTCTTTAAATACAAAAAAGGCAGGAAAGACAATTACTCTAGTAAGATAAAACCTTATCTTACAGCAATAGCAGATGCTTTCTTGCGTTTAGTAGGAACTACTGTGGCTTCTACATCATCATCATCTGCCAAGAGTCACATATAATCACCATTTAGTCACCAGCAAAAATCATTATAAATGTAGATTTAAAAATATTTCTTTGGGTTTAATTTAACTTTATGCTTCTTTAATACAAACCTATAAAAACTAACAGCAGGGTGTATCAATTTCAAACCACTGTGATTAGACTGAAATATAAAGTGAGAATTAGAGTATATTACTTAAAAATAAAAAACTAAAAAATTCAAAACTGGAGTAGCAAAACACACATACTTTAAACGATGTTGGAATAATGATACTGGAAACAACCGTAGAACAATCATCATCATCATCATCATCTGCATCAGATCATTCACAATCATCATTTAGTCACAACTCATATAACAAAACTTCAGTAAAAATCAAAAACAAAAACACATACCATTATCAAGGGAAACCACATATCAACAAATTTTTTTCTGAAAATGGGTTAGAGAGAGCTTCAGTCGGCTCTTATCCTTTATGAACAAATGTCGAGTATTGAGAAGAAGAGATACATATCGTCCGTTCAACTTACAACTCTCCCATCAAAGAAGGTAGCACATGCAACTTTTCACGATGTTGCAACAATTATACTGCAACATCGATATTGAAAGGTTGATGTGTGATGGGAAACTTCATTGAAACAACGATGTTGGAACAATGATACTGGAACGATGATTATATAAGGAGCAGTGGTTAGTTATAACAATCCTTAGCACATGGAACTTTAACAAGGATTTGTCTTCAACAGCGGATATGCCTCATCAGTATTTAAGTCCATCAGTCTTTATAAGGAGCAGTGGTTAGTTATAACAGTCCTTAGCATGACTAGCTGTTATAACCATTCCATAACACTTTGAGAGGAACCAAGGGTCGGTCTATTTGATTGAGAGGAATAATTGTATTACATCCCTGTTGAAAAATAGAATTTATAAATTTAGGGTAAGTGAGGTTGAAAGATGATAACCCAACAGTGGAGGATCTCATTCTACAGGTTCGATAAATTAAGGGTATTCTCATATAATACTTCCTGGCTGCTTCCAAAGAATCCGCACTTTGGACATCTGTAGTTCTTCAAACATTTATTATCTATTATCTATTCTATCTATTATATATAATAAATGAAAGTGATTTGGTCCACATGGCCCAAATAACTTTCATTTATTATATATAATAGATAGAATAGATAATAGATAATAGAAGTTTGAAGACAACAGATGTCCAAAGTGCCGCTTCATTGGAAGCATCGAGGAAGAATTATATGAGAATACCCTTAATTTATCGAACCTGTAGAATGAGATCTCCACTATTGGGTTAACATCTTTCAACCTCATTTTCCCTAAATTTATCAATTCTATTTTTCAACAGGGATGTAATACAATTATTACCTTATTTAAGATAACTTTAACTGCATTTTCTGATAAATCAACATTCATTTCACTCAAATGATCCCTTCAACTGCATCCAAAAATACCCAAAATAAAACTAATAAAACCATCCAATATTCTTGAGTACTCAACATTAATGTGATGATCAATATAAAATCAAACCGTAATAGCATACAAATCATAAGGAAATATGAAAGAAACAAACCAAAAAACTTGTTGGGCGATTAAAATTAAAAGGATATCATACGTAATATTCAGGTAATTAGAATGGCCATTTTTACCTTACTTGGCAACAATAGCAAACAACATCAAACAATAATAGCAAACAACATCAAACAACATCAAACAATAATAGCAAACACCTGATGTTGAATCCATTGTAGATGCTGAACCACTGCTATTACAAACAGATAATACCTAGGGAACTGGAAACGAAACCCTAATTTCAAAAAGAACAATCGCTGAACATACTCAAAGATCAATAATCAACAGATGTTGTACTCATATCATCACCGTTAAGAAAAAAACCCTTAGTTTCTGAACATATTCAAACATACCAGTTCATGGCAGAAATCTATCCGCAGGTAAGCGGATTTCAACTTTGATGACCATCGATGACAACAACCCTTGAACCATATGATGAGATTACGAGTAGAAATTATGGTTTAATTAAAACTTTGTATAAAAATAAGAAGAAATCAACACAGATCTATAAACATAGAAATCAAACCTCAAATAGAAGAACCTTGCAGACGAAGAAGATGAAAGAATCTTCCTAACTATAGCTCGGGATGATAATTACAAAAGCCAGATATTACCTCTTCATGGTATAATCAGACATGAAAATTACAAAGGCTGAATGATTCATGATGAGATTATTTGGTTTGATCTTTTATTAAGAAAGGAGAAGAGTACAGGAGAAGGAGAGGAGAAGAAGATTCAGATTCAGGGTTTTGAAAAGTAAAAAAAGGAGACGGAGGGAGGATAAAAGGGATGGAAGTGTGGTACTGTTGGGTGGGAAAACAGAACTGATGATGCCCTAATTAAGTGACACGTGACCCAAATAACTTTCATTTATTATATATAACTAGTTTTATACCCTACGCGCGTTGCGGCGTGCTAAACCAAATTGTCCCCGGTTTAATAACATGTAGGTTCGATGAAACGTATGTGTGAAAACTGGTGAATATGGGTTAAAATTTCTCGATCGTTCATCTTTTGTCCCCTGTTTTCAAGAAAAACGTGACAACGTTAGTCGTTGGGTGTAACAAAAGAAGTCATATTTGTAGGTACTTGCAACATTTGATGTATGTGGCTGTGTAAAGATTGATAAAACTGCTTTAATAATCTCAATAGAGCATGTCAAAAGTAACTACAACAGCTAAGTAAATTCGAGTTCATATGAAGCTCAAGCCTAAAATTGTATCTAAGAAGTTCTAGTTATTAGAGGCAATCAGCCTTCATCAGTTGGTTTAAATGCAACAAACTGTTACTCAAGTGAAAGTTTAATTCTTTGAATGGAAGAATTCAGAGAAAATACTCATAGGACAACACCTAACCGTTTGACCCGTTCCCCCTCTAGCTGAACTTTTTGGATTCAAAGAAAATACTCATTGGACAACACCTAACCATTTGACCCGTTACCCCTCTAGCTAAACTTTTTGGTTAAACGGGTCAAAAAATGTCATTTTTTAGGACGAGTCGAGATGGGGTTGACTCGCTAACATTAGAAAGCTTCTACTCAAAAAATGATAATTACTTGCAACTTACCATTAAGTTATCTTAGTAAAATCCGAGAGACTTACTTACCACAGGTGACAATGGGTCAAACAAATGCCATTCCAAATAAGCTTGTGGTGGCCAAACCATAGTCATAAGAAACGCCACGCCAACAGGCCCGCGAACTGCGTTCTAGATCATTCGTACCAGAACGCGGTACCGATCACCTGTTATCCGCGATCTGAATCACCAACATGCATAGTTCCCGCCAGTTTCAACAAAAGTGTCTTGATCGCGGAATTTTCGATTTATTTCATCAAAAAACACGCTTCCGATTGTATGGGTCGGCGATTAGGAACGAAATTTACCGTACCAGAATTTGAAAAGTCAAATCACTCATTAAGTTGGAATGATGTATGGGGTCGGTGATTTCCACTATCTCTAATTGGCGCTATATAAAACTGATCCATATCTAATTGCCAGTATGTCAAGGGTTTTTTCTTTCCGCTGTGTATTAATTGGCGCCATATACACACTGTCGACAAAGGCTAGATCAGGTTTATGAATTTCCTGATTACGAATTTTCTTTTATGAATTTTCTATTATGATTATGATATGAATTGAAATCTAAGGAAAGATATATTTTACTTTTTTGTATATGTACCAGACTATATGGTACACCGTATCACGTACCGAATTGGTGTTCCCAATTGTACCGCTTTTCGTACCGCGTACCGAAGCGTTGAGCCAAACCACTCCATTTGATTCGTGAAACTGATTCATTCCAAAGGAGATAAATATCAGCTTTCAAAGACGGAAAGCGAAATATATAATAGCTAAGTCGTTAATAGAACTTACAGACATAATCACAGCAGTGCTTCTCTTGTATCTTTGATTAGGAATGTTTTACCGGTTGGTTCAGCCTTAACACCTGTGATCATAAAAAGATTTATCAGCTAAGGCGTATATCCTCTGTGATCAGATATCATAAATATAATAATTATCATCCAAAAACGATATACCATATAAAAATTATTGTATGGTTGGTTTTTTATTCCATAAAAAACTGACAAATTAAATGTGACTATATGTGCCTTTTGTTCGAAAAAATAGTAACAAACTAATAATGTGAATATCTGACATTATCTTAAGCAAATAGTCGATCATTTCAAGTTTTAGACATGTTGAGGCCAGGTTGATGGATTAAATTTATAATTTCTTAATACTATTTTAAACAAGTTTTCAGGTTGAAAACCGGTTGGTCAAGCCACCCATCCCAAACCGTTTAATAAACGGGTAAGTCGTGTCAACTTGTGTACGACCTGAACTCATTTAATCCCAGCCTAGACCCATTTATAAAGGCGCGGTGGCAATGAGTCGTGGCGGGTAGTTTGTCAAAACAGGTTGGTTGGTCAACCCGCAAACACTATTCACTTTTTAATTATTAAGACTACTAACGTGCAAAATATGAACCGTAATCCTAATTCTCCCTTTCAAAACAACAAAACGCCACAAATTTTCGAAGAACATCACGTAATGAAGAACCGTGGTAAGCAAAATCATGGACTTTGTAGTGGTTGTAGTACATTACTTCAACCCATCCACCCGAATAAGTAACATACAAAAACGAAGAGCAAAACCTGAATTAAGGGTCGAGAACAAAAGCGCTAGACCTAAAACAAATTGCGACCACTAAAAGCAAAATGCAGAGAGCTCCATCAATAGTGAACACTGCAAAATAGAGGCAATTCAAATTCAAATAAAACCGCAAATAAAACCCATGACCAAACGAATATACCCAAACTTGAATCGAAAGCTAGGTAGAACAGAAACAATTAATCGAACAACAATCTAATATATAAAATCAGCACAACCAACAATCCTAGATCACAAACACACACCAATTATTCACATAAAAACATCAGTCGCGTGCTTTAAATCAAAAGAAACCCTAGGTCAGACACAAATTTATTAAAAGTTTGAGAAAACATGCAACACCATTGATTAAGAATTCATATCAAATTTTGCAAAACAAATTGTGCAATACGATCTACAGCACACCAAATAACCAAACAAACACAAATCTGTAACAATACCTATTTTTCTCAACTTAAGCTTAACCTAAAACTTCAATTATTAGGATTATGCCGCAACACGTCTACGAATCACATAATCCAGAGTCATAGCATAGCCCATTTAATAGTAAAAGCACATATGCTAAGTGATCAAAAGCATTTTTTAGTAAACTTATAAACCTCTTACCTCAAGTAACTAAAAATAATAAATGATCCGCCTATAGATCACATAATTCTTAACACCTAAATTCAAATAACTTTCTCATAAACAAACAACTTGCCAATCATGCTAATCTTAAACTCTTAATAACTTCATCACTGTCTAAACAAAGCTTCAGATCTCTAAATCTCTAACATCGATGATAAACACCAGACAAATCGAATCACCCAACAAACAGATTAAATACGCTTTCAACAATCGTTACATCACAAGTACTCAAAAGTAGATAAAAAACAGATCAAATAATCGTAAACAGATCAAGACCTTTCGGTGCTTAGCATTGAGCCCCTTGGAAACGCCAGGTTTCTCGTTCATATCTGCGGATGAAATTTATAAAAAATGATAATAATCGGTTGCAATTGAGTTTGAGATAATGAGATGATTGAGATCTCTCCTGATTTCGTCGGATTATGCGGCGGTGTATCGGATCGCCGGAGACGACGAAGGGGAGAAATCGGGAGGAGATGGAGATGAAGATATTTTGGGTGGTGGTATTCTAACAATACCGCCGTAGTTTCCATCGTCGGAGCACAGAATGGCCTTCGACCACGTCTGCCGCGCCAACAACCACCTCCATCCCTCTTGATTCTGCTGCTGCTCTTTTTTTCCCCTTGATTTCTCTCTTAAAATGGGTTGTTGTGGAAAGTAACTGGCCGGACCGCTGGGTGCAACCGCCTCTTCTTCTTCCGCAAACCACCGCCATCACCGGCGGCATAACCACCGCCTTGGAACACCGCTGCAACCCACCGTGGAAACGGTTCTAACTCTGCATTCTTTCTTGGCCCTCTCTTTCTCTAATATGATATTGAAGATATTAATGTTTGAAGGGTTTGGTGGTTTTCTACCACCTCCCTCCAGACGAGACAACACGTGTCTCATATGCTGATGAGGCCTTCACAGTGAAACAGGTGGTCTTTGTCACTATTCATTCAACTTCCCTATTATCATATATTAATTAATAATAGATTGCTAAGTGTCAAACAATTTACAATATTCCTGTATTTCCAAACGTATATTTTCTACCGTAAACATCAATACAAAAAAGGCACAATATTAATTGACAAGTATATAAGCTTGGCATTCGAGATCATCTCCATTTCTTTGATTGAGAGTTAATTATGACCGAAAGCTTCAATTTATAAGAAAATGAAGCATTTTACAGGGAAAGAAAATTAAGAACGGAGTCAAAGTAAGGTAGGTTTGCAGCAATGTTAAAAGTGCACATAGCAAATTCATTGTTAGAAGGAGTTGGATCTGTTGAAGACCTTCTTCCATGCGGCTTTCCAGTTTAGAGACAAAGGCCCAAATGGTGCTCCCTTGATCGATCTACATCTACGAAGAGAGGGTGAGTCCTCCTGAAGATCATCTTCCAGCTGGTTCCAGAAACGAGCTCCATTTCTCTTGGTTCTAACGGTAGACAACACCTCGTTCTTGTTGCAGATTCCCCATACCATCACCTTTTGCTGTTTATAATCCACGTTTACCGAGTAAATACCTGATCAACAAGTAAAGTAATGTACCTACAATTTAATTATATATCATGTACATATATATATATAGCTAGTGGGATTACCTTTGAAATGGGCCAAGGCTTTCTTGATTTTCTTTCCACAGCCATAAGAATAAAGAGGGACCATCAACTCCACAAACTGTGCCTCCACTTCCTTAGCCACCATCACCTGCATCTCCATATCCGCAGCTTGCTCACTTGATCAATTGGTCTATTATATATATAGCATACATGCATGCATGCAGATCCGACATTTGTTTTGGAAAAATAAAAAACAGGTCCTTTTCACTTTTAGCTCCTGTGAGTGGGATGAGTGCGTCTGCTAACATGCATATATGACGTGTAAAATAATCACCAATATGCATCATGCATGTGATCTCCATCCCCAACAACTTTAATCCGTTTCTAATTAGATCTCACACAAAACCTTCATCCATAAGCTAATCCAACATCTAGATTCACATGATACTATATATTTTAACTTAAAAAAAAACAAAAAAAAAACATGCAACACCATGACACATTAATGGGGTACCGTTTTCCCTAGATGCCACATCAGCTTTCTCCCCATTTCTCCCAGTATTTTTTTTTTTCTAAATTGCAGGCACTCGTCTCATCTTTCCCTGTTATCGTATTTCACATTTCTTAAATATAAAAAAATATTAATATATAAAATAAACACATCTGTGCGTGTTGTGTGTATATATGTTTTGTTTGTATATATTTGTATATGTTGGATATAATCACTCACAACACACTTTTGGGTCACAATTGCAATTTATATTAGTATGTTTAGGCCACCCGGGGTGGCTCAAAGTTTGCACGTTATAAAAATGTTTCACGAGTGAAACTTAAGAAAACACCACCGCCACCCCTTGTATTTCACGCGTGGAACCTTTATCGCGTCATAAATTTGACGCGTTGAAGAATAAAAATCCGACTGTTCACTCTTCTTTTGACCGTTGCACCCCTTTTTTTTAATGTTATTTTATTAAAAAAAAACTATAAACAATCTATAAATACTTTACAATTTTTAACCATTTCACCCACACCAAAACACAAACACATATCACACATTCTACAATTTTTATACCATTTCACAAATGGATTTTCCTACGGATTCAACGTTTCCGATAGACAGCGATAGCATTAGCCAATCGTCTTCCGACAATGAGACGCTTAAATTTTTCGTGTCGGTGTATAACGATCTTGAAGGAAGTTCAAACCGCCCAAAGAAGAAAATGGTGGATCTGATCGGGTACATGCCAAGGAAGTGTTAATGAACGATTATTTTGTAGAGAATCCGGTCTACAATGCCAAAACGTTTAGAGATCGGTTTCGTTTACCAGAAGAATTATTTTTAAAGATTGTTGGAGACATCGAAGCAACTGAAGACTGGTTTCAAGAAAGTTACGACGCGAGGGGCAAACCAAGTTTCACGCTGATACAAAAATGCACGTCCGCCATTCGCCAACTAGCGACAGGTAACCCTCCCGATCAATTTGATGAATACCTAGCTATGTCGGACAGAACTTCGCGTGAATGTCTGCAATTTTTTTGTAACGCGGTCATTAAATTGTATGGTAAAGAGTTTTTACGTAAACCGACGAGACACGACATCTCACGTATTTACGCCGCACAGGAGGCTAGATGGCATTTTCCTGGGATGCTCGGTAGCATCGATTGTACACATATCGAGTGGAGAAATTGTCCAAGAGAGTTGCGAGGGGCGTATGTTAGGGGTGACGTCAAAAGACCAACCATCATACTTGAAGCAGTGGCGTCGAATGATTTATGGTTTTAGCATTCATATTTTGGTGTTCCAGGTTCAAACAACGACATCAATGTTTTGCACACGTCGCCGTTGTTCCAAACCGTAACGGATGGTACCGCACCCTTCTGTCCATTCTATGTTAATGGACAATATTACAGACGAGGCTTTCTTCTTGTGATGGTATCTACCCATCATGGTCTGTTTTTGTGAAAGCTCCTTCGTTTCCTGTCGAGGCTAAAGAAAAGGCGTTCAAAAAGTTGCAAGAATCGGCAAGAAAAGATGTTGAGAGGGCTTTTGGTGTTTTAAAGGGTAGATGGGGCATTCTAAGCCTACCGGTTCGTGCGATGAACAAGAAATCAATATATAGCATAGTATATGCATGTATCATATTGCACAATATGTTAATCAAACAAGACAGACGTGCAATATCTCCAGATTGGGTGCCGGATCCTCCTACACAAGTTCACGTTCCCGAAAATATCCAACAACATTTGCGTGATGAAGAAACTCACTTTCGGTTGAGATACGGTTTAATCGAACTAGTAGGTTCTTTAGGTTTGGAATTTCCTAATTCGGACGAGGAGTAGAGTTTCTTCATGTATGTTTTTTTTAATTGTAGTCTAAAATATTGAACTAGTATTTTTTAATTTAAATGAAACTAGTCTTAAGTCCCCCGCGTTGCCGGGCGGGGAGCGTAAAACCATGCAACCAACGTTGCGGGATTGGGAGGCGTAAAATCATGCTAAGTAGCAACTGAACAACGACCAAAACCGCAAAAAAAAACGTCAAACAAAAAGACGAATTTATAACATCAAATGACTCACGTAACGTAATAAGTAGACGAAATCAAATTTATACCGACACATATTAGAAAGTCCATCAGGTATAAAAACTTGAATGAGCAAATGTGACCACAAAATACCGAAGAACCGAACGACAACAAATCTAGTAAAAACAAACATAAAATAAAAACTAATAAACAATAAACGCGTTTAACTTTTGTGGCAAAATTACAAAAAGTTAAAATTTTATTACAGATTTAAAAAACCATAAAGTTACTATATCAAAAAGGAAAAAAAAGGAAAAAAAAGAAAAACCGAAAAAGAGAAAACCAATAAAAGACATAAAGAAACATTACTGTTCATTGCCATGTTAGAAATTAATATAGGTATAGGTCCGGATGGGGTTTCTGTTGTTTAATATGTTGTCATATCGTCTCGAGCAAAACGCAAAACTTAACAAATTTTCAAGTTAACAACATGATCAGGTCGCGGACGGATTGCCGTCCGATCGGATTGCCGTCCGATCGAACTGAAATCCGATCGGGTTGCACTTGAAGGTTCAACACTTAAACTTTTATTCAACTTTTCAAGGAACTAAACGTCGAACGGATTGCCATTCGATCGGATTGCCATCCGATCGGACGTCCATTCGACCATGTGACGTTTGGAACTTTAAACACTTAAACAATTTTCAACATGTTCAATGCATAGTCAGTTCTAACGGATTGCCACCCAATGGATAGACCATCCGATTAAGTGATAATATTGTTGTGAACTTGTTCTTTAAGAAATACCTCGCCGAACGGATCGTCACCCGACCAAACCGCCGTTCGATCGACCGACCTGAAGGGTAGAGATACTTCTCTGTTTTCAAAATGCTACAACGAAAACTTCAAAGCCATCATACACAAACACATCCCTACCAAACAAATGTCAATCCAATCGAATGGCCATCCGATCGGATGACCATCCGAACAGATTGACATCCGATAGAGTGGCCATCCGATCGGATTGCCATCCGATCGGATTACCATCCGACACTTACCACTTTTGTACTGTTTATCGCATCGCTCATCGTTTATGCTATCGTAAACTGTTCAGGCTAATCTCTCCCAGTGCTCCCTTCAATCCAAGAGAGTGTTTACTTGTTAAACACGATCTGTGAGTATACTCGATCCATTTTTACTTTATGCACTTTTGGGTGTTACATACGTTACTTATTCTAAATCACAATCGACACACAACGCAAACACTATTTATACGCTAACCATTATTGCATGCTATGTGTTATTCGATGAATGCTTGTGTGTTATGTTAACACAATGATTGTTGCCTAACACCTTAGCAACGATAGTACTATAGTTTGGACTCAGCACATGTCGTGGACAGGGGTTGTTAAGGGCTTTACTTCACGTGTCCCAGTGGGGATATGTGTTGCGCATTCTACAACTCGCAGTCACGTCTGTGCATATTTCTCTGTCGATAACCTACTAGCTTTCACTTTATACATGTTTCATGCTGGTTATGCGCAAACAATTTCGAACTCTACTATACTATTAAACTTGTATGCTCACCTTTACACTATGTGTATTGACTTTTATTTTAACGTATGTAACAGGTGCTTAGGATGCTTATCTACTATGTGGAATCGAGTAGGATGAGTCTAGAAACGAACAACTTAAATCTGAGTTGTCAGAACAGTTTATTTGTTTATGAGATATTATGTCTGTAATAATTATTTTGTTGGATATGTTTTGGTATGGGACTTAACATTAAATATTCGGTAATATTAGTTGTTATGGATTTCTCTTGAACAATCTGTTTCGCTCAGTGCCGCGCCCCGAAGTTTCCGCCATCGGTTGGGGAGTGACAATAACCAATATACAGAAACAAACGGATATTCAACAAACTGATTGTATAATCTATACTACTTACAATAACGTCATCCTCAGGTATGATTTTGGAGATAAAGCAGTTTTCCTGAACACATGATTTAAACACTGAAACAAAGAATGATGATGGTCCAAAAGACTGAAACAAAAGATAGTCATTTTTTCTTATACCACTGTCCCGAACAACTGGTGAAGCCGCCACCAAGTACAGGGCCCAAAGCAGTTCTTTTTAATCTTACAAACCATATGTTGTTACCATCAACAATCTTAACAGATTCCTTGTAAGGTGGTTGTTCTCCCCACATTAATGAAGCAAAGTCATTAGGTATTTCCTATCAGTGAAAAAAAATTAAATACATAAGTTTAAATACAATATGTTTAGTAATCATAAAACCAATAAACATACCAAAAAAAATAGGATCATCGTCCTCAATCAGCTTTAAGAATGAAGGACTGTTGTTACTCGGATCCATACCTGCAAATAAATATGAACGGTTTTAAACACGTAAAAACGGTAAATTATTTATAGAAATAAACTCATAATAGCGGGAAAACATATAAACCCGAAACAAACAAAAAGGGTTTAAAAAAACGTAACACCATTTATTTATAAAAAAAGACACCTTAATTCCGGAAAACCTTATCATACTAAAAATAAAGGAAATAACGAAATCTTTAATGGATTGATAATTAATACAATACAAAATTTATTACTAAGAAAACAAAGATATTCAAATTTTAAAAAATATACTAGTTAGATTTGCAAAAATAAAAAATAATAAAAAATAACTAAAAAATTATACAGATTAGCATAAATGATTAAACCTATAACAATTACCGGATCAGAAAACACCAAAACAACGATAAAATTAAACTTACCTCTTCTGTTCGACGAAGAATCAGAGTCCTGCAGTTGCATAAAATTTAGGGTTTATCATGAAAAAACAAAAACCAAAATAAAAAAACCTGTAACAACATCACTCTTTGAAGACATCAAGAATAGATCCATTCATAAGATTAGAATCGGAGAATTTAAATCATCATCAGTAACAAAAAAAAATACAGAAAAATGATTAAAAAAAGTGTGATTAAGCATTACATAACAATCTAATCTAGTTTACATACCTGCATAATAAGTGGAATGATCTACAAAAAAAAAAGAACAACAAAAATCATTAGCATTTGCTGAAAGGGTTTTGAACAAAAATAAGCTCCTATACGATCGAAGAACATAAATAAAGAATATTTCGCTTCGATCATGTAGTTTACCTTTGATTTGTGAAGGATTCTTGCTTTAAGATTATGATCGGAGAAGGTAAGTAGAAGAGAGAGAACAGAGAGAAAGAACTTGTCGTGGGAAGATGTTTATGAACAATAATTGAGTCAAAAGAATATATAGGATCCATATTCAAATTGGGTTTTTTTTAAAACCCTAAAAAACCGACCCAAACAATCTGGATCCCGCGTGAAAGTAAGGTTTTGGTTTGTGTTTTGTCAAATTCGGTTTGTTTATAGAGAACTAGGTTAGAACCCCGTGTATTACACGGGTTGAATAAATATAATTTTATATACTAAGCAATAAAATAGTTACATCTTTTAAAAACTCATGTATTGCACGATTTGAATAAACACATGTCTTACACGAATAATGTAATCTGTTAAAACATTTAGTTATCAAGATGTGTTTTCTAACAAAAGGAATTTTGAGGTACTATTTACTTATTGTAACATCTTACTTTATTTTTATTAGGTTAGAGAGTTGTGTATTACATGGTTTATAACATTTTACTTTGTTTTTTTATTTATTATTAGGTTAGAAACTTACGTATTACCTGATGTTGGATAATCAGCAGAAAAAAAAGAAAAGAAATATTTTAGTAAAAAAATTAAATATACAAGAGATAAGCTGGATATTATGATTTAATATTATTATTTCATTGGAGTGTAAAACGGGATCATGAGATCCTTTATTAGAAATGTGATTCTAAATATACCATGTATAAAAAATATATATGTTCTACATGTATTGAATAAATCCTTTTAACGAAACTGTTGATTAAATAAATATTTTTATTTTAATATGTGATTATCAGTTATCCTTATCATTATCATCAAAATATAAAAACAATTAAAACTACCAATTAAATAAAATATTTATCTTTATAAATATTTAAAACGCTAACATATTTTTTTAGATTTAAAAATATAAAAACAATTAAAACTACCAATTAAATAAAATATTTATCTTTATAAATATTTAAAACGCTAATATATTTTTTTAGATTTAAATAATTAATATATGATTATAATAATTAATATATTATTATCAGTTATCTTTGTCTTTATCATTAAAATCTTTTCTATAAATTTTAAATTTAATATTATCAATAATTGATTTTCCATATTAAATATTTAGAAAAAATAATTAAGACTGACTCATAGAACGCCATGTGTCTCTAACATGGTTTCTTTTATTATATGTATAGATTAGATGAATTCCCTCCCAAAATCACCCTTCACTAAACCAATGAATGCCATATAAGCAAAGTTGCTCCACCATCCAATGACACATGACGCAAATCATCTCACTTATTAATCTATACTACTTTATAAAGCATATAGGAAGGATAGAAAGGGTCATTTGCCACTTTACAAGCCTTTAAAGCCCATTGTACAACCTATTAAGAACAAAGGTGTTGAAAACTACTTTTCAACACAAGCAGAACCTGAACCTGTTCCTGTTGGGCGGGATATCTAAATTTGTGAGCGGTCAATCATTTTTGTTCAAAATTTGAATCCCTGCTCATCCCCACTTCCCCATACATCTGTCTTTTCAATATCAAATCTCAAAACCATTCTCTCTCTCAAGAAACCCTACAAACTTATCACAGCCCAAATCCATGTCGGTACCAAGAAGACCACGCTAAGATGTGCAATTCCTCTTCAGATTACAGTTTGTTTCTCTTTAGGTCTGTGATTCCTCTTCAGATCTGTGTTTGTTTCTTCTTCAGATCTACGATTTGTATTGAACATTCCTTTGTTTCAAATGCCAAACGTGGTTATTATTATTATTATTATTATTATTATTATTATTATTATTATTATTATTATTATCATCATCATCATAATCCTTTGATTTTGTAAGATTTGTATTGAACATTCCTTTGTTTCAAATGCCAGATCGAAGAATAAGAATTGGAAAAGCATAGTAACTGATGTGGACTAACACGTTCAATTTTGCAATTTTTTTCAGGTTACGAAGAAGGTAGTAGTGGTCGGAAAGTTCTTGATATTGACCTGAATGAGGTTCCGGTCGGTATGATGGAAGAAGATGAAGGTTGGAAAGGGAATGGGTATGCTTCTTCATCATATAACTCAAATATATGTTAGTTATTTTTTAGTGGTTTTATGAACTTTTGACTGTGGAATATATGGGTATGCTTCTTCAATCTCTCTCTCCTCAAAGATCTGGATTTGGATCTGTAGAAAAGAATAAGAGATGTGTTGTTGATCTTCATCTTTCACGATGTGCAGGGATTGACACCCATCTAGGGTTGCAGGTGACTGGCGTTGTCAATTCGCAGGGATTTGTAAGTGGATCTGCCATCCTTGCTTATACATAAACACATAATTTCTGGGTTTTTCTTTGTTTTTGAGTTCCTGCCCTAATTTTATAAATATAATTAACCGCCTTTTATCATGCCTTCTATTTTTCAGTGTTGATGCTGATGGTGAAAGCACACAGGGTCAAATACCAGATGTGAGCAGTTTTGGGTTGCTTGGGTTCTGTCACGAACCCAGGCGACGCCAATGCCAGATAGTAGTCCGCTGATGATGATGAGTTCTTCAGTGAGTATTTCCCTCTTTCATTCTTCATAAATTCTTCGATGCACACGGTTCTTTGCTGATTTATTGAATCTAAAATGTAATTTTTTGTGTTTAATTGTATAAATTTGTTATAATTTGCGTTTGTTGTTAGCTAATTTTAGATTTTGTAGGTTCGTACTTTTCTTGGGTTTCAAAATATTCAACTCATTTCCATCTCTGAACTTATCTGTGGTTGGGTTCATTGCAATGGTGTCTGATCATTATAATGCCATGGTGAGATCATATAAATTGTTTTTTTTTTGCTAAGTTTATAGTTTTTGTTTGCTTGAATACCACATTGAATTATGTTAACATTAACAAGAGATGTTTTGTCTATTGGTTGTGTTATACTTTACATTCTAAATGTTTGATTAAAACCTCCATTTACATTATCACCTTCCTTATTAGACATAACTCCTCCCCTTTTCCATAACTAATATTGTATTTAAAAATATGTATGTAAGATATTAGGACCCTTCAGTAAGGTCGGTATTATCCTTCTCAGATATGTTTTTGTGCCCTTTTTATTGATAATGGTACTTAACGGTGAAAAAAGGCACCCCGTTTATCATATTGATAATTGGCGTGCTCTTTTACGTTGTATTAAAGTGGTGCAATGCTGTCGACTAATGTAGTTCATCAATAGGAAGGAAGCGATGATGGTAAAGAGATCAATGATGTTCCAAAATTACTTCACAAGCCTAAAAAACGTACCCACAAGTTGCTTCAGCAAAATGGTGGGCCCGAAGATGAATTGCAATCTAGGGTAGTTGGTTCAAGTGATCGGTCTTTGCCACAACTGAAGAGAAGGGAATCCGATGGTAAGTTAAACCCCTTCCGCCTTACTATGAATATATGTATATATGATTGGTTGAGATCAACTTCTACTGGTTGTAAATTGATGTAGGATGTACTGTTCGGAAAAGGACACCGCGGTTCCCCATTAACCATTTATTAAGAAGAGATAACAATGGAAATCATGTGTCAACGTACAAAAGAAGCCAAAAGAGAGAGGTGAATGACGTGGCTCATGGTACTGCATTGGCATTAACAGAGGCTTTACAAAGAGGTGGCTCCCCACAAGTTTCTCAATCGCCATACCGCGTGAAAACCACACCTTTGAAGGGCAGGCAAAAAAGTGTAATAATTTTGTATTTGTTTTCCAGTATACTCTTAAGATTTAACTATGTGAGATACTTAATGTGTGACATGGCATTTGCAGTTGGATAATGTGAGGGCAAAGCTTCACGGTAATTTGATTGATGAAGAGTGTTTGGAGGGCAGTTCAGGAAGTGCGGGAGGTTAAGAAATTTACCTGAAACGGAGCAAATTTTACGGACAGAAAGATGATAATCAATTTGATGATGGTGGGGAAGCATGTAGCGGTACATTTCACTCTTAAAACATCGTTTTAATCATGCAAATCTTTTTTATGCCGTCGGCTAAATCTACCTTTTGAATCGCAGGCTGCTAAGTACATCGAGTACGATACTAATTTTGAAGAAGAGGAGAAGAAACAAGCAAAAGCGTTGAAGATTACTTGCAACCTTAATAATGCAGCATGTCAACTGAAACTCAAAGAGTAAAAACAGGCTGAAAAGCTTTGCACCAAGGTTAGATACAACGTATAAATCACCATTTATTGGCGATTAACGGTCTATTGTTGATTGTTAAACCAGCTGATTTTGTGGGGGTTTTTTTTTGTAGTCTATAGGTTTTAAAAGTTTGATCAAGCTACTCCTACATAAGAGTTATCAGCCTACGATCTACACAGAACCGAGTGGCGGTTCAAGCATATCTTCAGAGGTCAACCGCGAAGGCATTTGCTTACAATAGGCTGGAGTACTTTCGTTAAATATTTTATTTTGGGTATTTAAGTATCTATATTTGGATGCTTATTTATTTGATTTTAACTTTTATTAGGTTTACCGGTACAATAATTAGAATCGAAGACATATCTCCTCAGTGGGAGGATTCCAAGTGGTGTTCATTAAAGGTTAGTAATAATAGATGCTTGATTACTTTTAGATTTAAATCTGTTATTTTGGCGATAAATAAAAAAACGTGAGACCTTTTCTTCAGGTTTATTGACCTGCTTCGATTACGAGACCGGAACGCATTTCAAATTTGCAGATCCGTGTTGTTCAAGTTTTTTTGTGGTTGATTTGCATTTCAAACGTGAGGGAACCATTGCAGTCCTTATGCATTGATTTGTTGCAGCCTGCTGCAACAAAGAAAACCGGACACTATGTTGGCAAGTGTGTGAAGATTTTAGATATGAGTGGCCTGAAACTTTCAGCGCTGAACCAAATTAAGGTAAATGGTTTTACAAAACTTTATACTTGTGCGTAATAGTTTAACTTTATGGTTGATGGACTACAGCTGCTGACTGCTATCTCTACCATTGATGACCTCAATTATCCACAGCCCTTAAATCTTTTTCATTTTCTCTCAAAGATTCTGGATCTGCTCTTTTTCGGCGATTTAAATTTGTTATGGTGAAGAACGTTGAGCAATTTAGCAGCATCAAGCGACGGCGTGAGCAGATCGGTGGCAACTGAGACAATATCCCGAGGTAGGTTTTGACAAGCCGGTTTCGATTTAGCGGCTGCATGTACGTTTTCCGACACCGAGGTACAGTGGCGCATCTAGGATTCCGACCAAGGGGTGACGTGTTATAAATAAGCCGTAACGAAATCGAAAAAACGTCAAATTTTTCCAAAATTTACACTATTTTTTTGCAATTTTTTTCCGACCAAGGGGTAGCGGGGGTTACCCCTACTAAAGAGGTAGGTCCGTCCCTGCCGAGGTAAGTCCGTTAATACTAAATCTCACGATTGTGGCTTCGATTATCTCGGTCAAAGCACCAGATGCTACTTAAACTCAAATATGGTAGCCTGCGGTTTCTTTATTATGTTTGAAATAGGATTAACATTGATGCAACTTTTGTTTGATTCGACTGTTTTATGTTATGTGGACTTGGACTTTTAATCTGCTTAGAACATGTTGAGAGGCGAGAACGAAATGTCAATACATATTTTATTGTCTACGTATACAAATTACATCAAATATTATCTATTTTTTATTTTCTTTTGAAGTAATGTTCTCACTTAAATTTATTTGTGGTTGCAGGATGGTATGATATGATAGTTCTACCAACAAATGAATGCAAACATATTTTCAAGGAGGGTGATGTTGCAGTTCTTTCAGCCCCTAGACCTAGAACGAGTTTGTTTTTGTGCCTCAAGTTTATAACATAGAGGGTTATTTTCTATTTGTTTACTCAAGAAAGATGTTATATGAGTTGTATTTGGTGGATCTAGAAAATCATTATAGGGGCAACGGAGGTTACCCCTTCTAACAATGTATATCCGCCCAACTGGGTCATACTTGACAACAATGAATCCACACAGAACGCCACTAAGCCATCCACATCAAACCGTAGTAATGATCCGGATGATGCTTTTTTTCTGGTTAGTGGTGTTTGGAATCATTTCTTTATCATGTTTTATGGTCTGTTCAACTTTGATTTTATTGTTTTTTGGTCATATTGATGGTGCGATAATATAGTTGATGGAAACTTGTTGCATTGTATGTTATGGAATACGGGTTTAGGTCTTAGGATCAATGGAGTGTTTGATTTATTTATTTATTTTTAAGTTTAGCGTTCTCGATCCTGAACAAAATGCCCCCTTCTTCCCCTAATACAAGTGTCATTTATGCTAAATCTTTTGGTATGGGCTAGGTTGACCCGCAAACATGTTTTAGTTCATTTTTAACTTGTGTTAAACATGATTACATTAACAAGAATATTACAATAATATATGTGAAGCGGTTTCACCTCCTTTGGATATTCTGGATTATTTTTTTTTTGTTTTTTTTTTTTTTTTTGGTGCTCATGGATGATATATAATTGGGTCAGCTGGATGTTTGGACAAACGAAAGAGAAGCTGTTGGATTAAAGGCCAACTTGACAACTTTAATCTCTGAAGTTCAATGTGCAAAGTACCTAGAGTTTTATTGGTCGTTTTTCAGTAGACACATTACATGCTATAGACAATACATCTGTTCAATATAACTCTTGTTTTCTTTCAGTGACAATTTAATTAGGTAAACTGATGAGTGTTGAATGACCAACCATTACCTATATTATTTATCTTGCAAATTTAACATGTGATAAAAGTTGTGTTAATAAAGTTAAAATTCATTTATTATTTGATCTCATTAATCTATACTATATTAAAAAGCATATTGCAAAAACAACTTAAGATAGTTTGCCACTTTACTTAAAACACCGTTAAAGCATGATGTACAACTCTCTAAAGCACAATACCCTTTATACCTTTCCAACGATACCCTTTATACCCTCACTCTCTTGGGTCGGATTTTTGGCTTTCAAATAATACCCTCAATTCTTGGGCGGGATTTTAAATTTCAAAGGCCCTGAACATTTTTAGAAAACGTCAAGCTTCGCCACTACCGAAGGCCTCATTGTAACTGATGATACGATTCATCATTCAAAACCGTTTATTTACCCACATCTTTAAAACCCCTCATAACATAACTAGAATCACATAATTTTCTTTGTTTTCTTCTGAAGCCGGTAACCGACCGTCACACAATAACCACCAAACGCCATCACGAAACCATCAATCACCGCACACCTCTGATTCTCTGCCGCTGAAGAAGGCCGCAACCGACCCTCACGTTCCGCTACACTGCCACCATTGGCGTCGCATGCCACATCGGAAACTACATCCCCGTACATAGCCCTAAACTCACCAACCTAAGTGATATGTTTCCCGCCGCATCGCGCGGGTAAAGGACTAGTATATATAGATATAGATTCGTTTTTTCGATTCTCGCAATACTTTGAGTTTTCATAATAAGCAAAATTACACAAATAAATATGTGTACTTCTATGTTCTTTTATCAGAGAAAACTGATACAATAGGAATTCAATGATGATAAGTTAAACCAGAGACGTCTCTGAGAATTTACATACCTTGTTCGAGCTTGAAAAAATGTGCCCTTTCATTATGTTTTGTTATTATCTAAAAAAAATCAAATTAGTATTGGGTTCAATAAACCTAATTCCAAGTGGGCCAAATTTTAAACCATAAAAAATATTTGTAAATGAGCCTATATTGAAAGTGGTATGTGTTTACTATTTAAAAAAATAACATATACATATTGGATTATTTTTTTTTTAAATCGCATGCCCCTCGAAATCGCGGGCCTTGTACGGAGGTCCTCCCCGCACACCATCAAAGCCTCCCATGAGTTAAACGAAGAATAATAAGAAGACTAGCGTTGCACGGTTCAATATGAATCAGCCTCATAACATAATAGGAAGGAAGGGGGCAAGTGCCCCTAGTATTTGAGGTCAATCTCTCTTCTCTTATGATTTTATATCTCCTTTGTAAACATAACTATAGGATGGTATCACATTTTAATATTTACCCCTTATTATGCCAACGTGATGGATAGCTTATGAAATCTGGATGGTGATTTAAAAGAAAAAGGAAAAGAAAATAAATAAAGGTTTAATTGAAGGAGATAGGCGTGGCCAGCCAGCCTGTTGGTTGTCTTGGAGAGCAAGACATATATTTGGGTTTAACTAGGGTTTCTCTCAAACTGCGACTGCAACTTTGACGATGAGTCGGCTGTTGAGATCGATGAACGCACTCAGATCACTCAACCAAACGCCGATTCGAGCAGCAATCTCAACTTCATCTCCCCTGGTCAAGCATCGCCCCCCCTCCTTGGTCCGCCATTTCCGCGCCTCTCGCGATCCCAGTAACAGGTAGGTGGCTCCTCCTTCCTGGTGGTTATGATGTTGTATGCATTTAGTTTGTTTAATTATAGCTTTGTTAATTATTGACAACAAGTTATGAAGCTCCACCGCCTGTTAATTGGGGCGTCCGGATAGTACCGGAGAAGAAGGCTTTTGTGATTGAAAGGTTTGGAAAGTACGCTAAGACTCTGGAACCTGGGATTCACCTCTTGATTCCTCTCGTTGACAAAATTGCCTACGTCCATTCTCTTAAAGAGGAGGCCATTCCTGTCCCTGATCAATCCGCCATTACCAAGGACAATGTCAGCATCTTGATAGACGGAGTCCTCTATGTTAAGGTACCTAGCCCCTCCTCAGTCACAACTATTTCTACTGTTCCACGTTTACACTTCCTATCTTTCCCTGCTGCAGATCGTCGACCCTAAGCTGGCTTCATATGGAGTTGAGAATCCCCTTTACGCCGTCATTCAGCTTGCCCAGACCACTATGCGCAGTGAGCTTGGCAAGATCACTCTTGATAAAACCTTTGAAGAAAGGGACACTTTGAATGAAAAGATTGTGGTTCGTTTCTCTTTCTTATTATTTTTCCCTTAGTCATCTCAATTGTAATTGTCGTAAGTTGATTGAAAACAATATATGCTTTAAGGTATGTTGGTTTAGCTTTAGGACCTCTAGGAAAGCACACTACAACCAATGGAATCATATCTAGTTGGAAGGCCATGATTATGTTCTCGACATTTCCTAACACTTCAATTTTGTGAAATCAGCAATCATGTAAACCACCTAAAAGTAGGCTTCTTACTGCAATGAGGTTATTTTCATATCCTGTATCCTCTAATTGTTTATATATAAATCAGTCTCAGAGCTTGTATATGTCTCTCTTTTGTTAGGATTTAGATCACACACACACACGATCAATAAACGAAAGCAATAAGAAAAGTAGACACGGGATTTACGTGGTTCGGTCACAGTGTGTAACCTACGTCCACGGGGCAACTAGGGTTAAAATTTTATTGAGTGATAATGATTACAAGACTACAGTGGTAAGCCATAGGATACACCGTACCATGTACCGAATTAGCGTTCCCAAATGAACCTACCCCCCAACGTACCGATTTTTAGAAAGGCACGACCTGCGTACCGGTTTTCGTACCGCGTACCGGAGCGTACCGCGTTCCATGTGACTATGGGAAATACCCAGAGCTAGTTTACAGACTCAGAATGAACGAATAGTATAGAGAGGTTTAGAAAAGCCAGTCAGGAAGGCTTGTGATAGAAACCAGAACTCTAATTAAATTAGAACAAGATAGTCAAGAGGGCTTAGTATCCGAATTCAGACCACAATACAAATAATAATAACCAAGACACTTAAACCTAAACAAGACTTGGATATATAAACTCTAAATCTAATCAGCCGTTTTGCTTCCACAGTCCCACTTCCCCACCTCCTGAATTTTAAGTCACCTCCCGACACCCAGCATTAACTTGGTTTGCCCTGACCCGTTTGATCCAGCTTTTGGTTCGTATCAACACTACCTGCCTGGAGAAACAACTTGTTCTCAAGTCGAATCCAAACGTCTCGAGGGGAGTTCTGCGGACTGGTATAAAAAACCATGTATGGTGACCCCACCAATGGACGTGGTAGGTCGCTGTGGCATCCGGTTGTCAGTTGTGGCGATGCGTTTGGTAGCACAGGAGTTGCCGGAAAGTAGCTGAAGCCGGCATCCATTGCTATCCCTTGTAACTTGTATGTCCGTTCATCAATTGAGAAGATCAAGAATATGGGAAGTCAGCCCTAATTTTTTTTCTACGCAGAAGTGGATTAGGCATGTTTCTATATCTAACGTTTCTTGTTCCCAAAGTTGTAAACCCTTTATCAGTTATTACATGTAGATGTTAGGGCCATTGTAGTTTCTTGAGCACCTAAATAAAAGAGTATAAAGTATTAGTTGCAGTCGTGGACGTAGGTCACGCCATGTAAATTTTTTGCTTGGGTTTCTTTTTTCTTTTTAGTGCGTTTGTGTGCATCAGTTCCAGCCCTAACAAGGAGGTGGTTGGACTCTTGAGAATAGGAAAGCTTGTACTAGGTTATCTCCTGTTAAAGATATGGATGATGTCATGGATGATTTTCCAAAACAAATACACTACGGTGACTCATGGTGCTATGCTTATGCAGCATTTTATAGGAATTCTGAATCACTGAACATTGTTAATACCTTCACACTACAAATTATGTCAACTTAACATTTGAAGAGACTTTTGTTGCATGCTATACACCTGTATTTTCTTTTAACTGTATGGTCCACCATTTTCATTTCAGGAAAGTTTGTTGTGTTTCTTCTTATTATAATTATCGTAAAAAGAGTTTGAGTTTTGCTGTCAATGTGGGCAAAATGAATGGCTTTAGCAATGTGCTTTTTTTGCAGATAGCAATCAATGAAGCTGCAAAAGACTGGGGACTGCAATGTCTTCGTTATGAAATAAGTAAATTTATTCATCAATTTATCAAACATACTGTTGAGTGCTGAGTTTATAGTTTAGGATGAAACTTTGTTACTGGTAGTTGGAGCTCATAGTAATGTTTTGTTTTGTATGTAGGGGATATATCTCCTCCACGTGGTGTGAAAGCTGCTATGGAGATGCAGGCTGAAGCAGAGCGTAAAAAGAGAGCCCAGATTCTTGAGTCGGAAGGTAACACTTCATCTCATCTGTATGTTTCTCTTGAGGAGCATGTTTAGGAACCATCGTTTTTACCTGAACAGTCTATATATTGCATACCTTGTCACTAATAGAGAGAACCTGATACATGACTTTTTCTATGCAATTGATACGGGAATGGAGGTAGTTTGTCTAGCATAAATGTTTTTCTGTTGTAATATTCAGGAGAAAGACAGGCGCACATTAACATTGCTGATGGAAAGAAGAGCTCGATGATGTTGGAAGCTCAGGGTAAGTTGTCATGTAAAAAACTGATCTTTCCAAAAAAATCACCAAACACCACGTTGAAGGTCATAAGAGAAAGACACAAAACTGTTTTAAGAAGCAAGAAAACTCCTTAATGTGGAAATTTTTCTTGCTTTTGTATGAATTCAGGAGAAGCAGAGGCTATATTGGCTAGAGCTCAAGCAACAAACAAAGGAATTGCATTGGTTTCTCAAGCTCTCAAAGAAAATGGAGGAGTTGAGGTAAACTCAGATCATTAGTAGTATCTGCCACTTTAAAAAGGAAACAAGGTTGTAAGTAAAGCACTTTGCTAGTCTGTCTCTGTCTGTCTGGTATTTGAATACGGACGCGGGTGCGACTTAACTTGTTTTCTCTCAGAAACTGTATTCTGGGGCTTGGCCCAGAAATGAATATCCCCATCTGGAGCTGTTGCATTATATATATTTTCACTGATTGAAGCATTGGTGTTTGCTTTTATCATTTGTCATCCAAAGTAAAGTAAAAGCAGTTGTCAGTATCTTGAACATATATTGAAGCTGAATGATGAGTTGTGTTTGCAGGCAGCAAGCTTGCGTGTCGCAGAACAATACATCAATGCTTTTGGAAACGTGGCGAAGGAGGTGAGTGGTTGATAATCAAAGTTCCATCGTTAAATAATTTGGCCTTCTTAATACATACATCAACTTTTCTTTTGGTTTTTTGTTGTAGAGCACAACGCTGTTACTCCCTATGAGTGCTTCAAACCCTGCTAGCATGATGGCCCAGGCTCTCAACATATACAAAAGCTTAATTGGTCAGGATCCCGCAAAAACCGCCCTCCCCGACTCCACACCCCCAGCCTCAATCCAGTCAGATACCAAGGAGACCCACTCCAGCCCTGTTTTTTCCCTTCAAGACAAAAGAAAGAACTGACCAATTTACTTTACTCTAGGGAGCTACTTGAACTCGGCCTAAGGTGATTTTGCATATAGTTGGTCAATTGGATTGGAAGACATTTTCTTTGGGTCTTTTAATAAATGAACAAGTTGATTACATCATCTTCAAAGAGTGGATTACTAAAATCCATTGCCTAAAATTGATCTGTTCATCTAAAATGCCTCACCTTGCTTTAAAATATAATGCTTGTTTATCTAAACCTGGATTAGTGGTTAAAATGATATTCTTCTTATGTTATTGTTTGCCGGCTGGTGAGTTTCCAGAGCCAGCCAAGATCCATGTTCAGCATAAAAATCCTAAACGCAAGTTGAAACAAATGCATTTTACATATTTACATATAAACTAAGTAGAATTTATAAGAAAGTAGTCATGTGAAAATTAAAAGAAGTGAAAAAGGTGGTAACACTCGCTTCTATCATGAGCCCATTCACGTCAAAAGGGGCTAACGCCCCTTTGGGGCAGTTTATAATAGGCGTCTAATCAGCACTAACTTTATCCTAATCCCATTACACCCAACCTTAGGCAGTGCACTTACTCTTCTATGTAATGTAATGATAAGTTTTAACTGAGGCTTTAAAAAAAAAAAATTGGTAGTCTGGTAAATTAACGAAAGTATTTACAGAAAACCTAACTTTGTTGAAGGTTCCTGTTTTGATTTTTTGTATTTTTTTTTCTTTGCATTTGGCCTGTTTATAAAATAGGCGTAATTTCCGATATATAACACTTTACAAGATCCATAAACCAATTTGTTTTTCTTTTGAAAATTTTTAAATATGTATACATCTACTTATTTTTTTTTATTGAAGTTTAATATCATAAAAATGTCATTTCAAATTTTATATATTGTTAGAAAATTTAAAAGAAGTAGCAGGTTATATCTTTATTCACCTCCTACTTAAAAAATTTAATTACCTAACAATTAAGTGTATAATTTTGTTATCACTTAAAAATGCAACTTAACAAGGGTATATTAATATTTAAATGGGTCAATAATCAATATCATTTCGGACTCACAGTGGCACAAACTTTAATGGTATTGACCTGATGTTAAGAAATAAAGGGATTGGTTGCTGTGGAGTTAAAATCAACCCATACATTCAACTTTAGGTTAGGATGGATATTATTTTTGAAGTTGATGGGTTAAGTTGGGTTAACAAGAATTGTTAAATGGGTCAAGATAAGTAACTTTAAAAAATAACAATAACATGTGAGTTAGGATGAGTTTTCTGGGTAAACTAAACCCTAAAAGTCTAAAACTGCGCATTCTTTTTCTCTCATCTCCCACGCCCAAATCACCCAGATCACCACCATCCTACAACCTCCATTCCACCGCTTCTGCTACGACCATCGCCCAAATAAGCAAAACCCATCCTAACCCATACCCATCCTAACCCATTACCCAAACCTGCCAAACCCTAATGTGGAGTGATAAACTGTTTAATAACAGAGGCCATAAACTTCATCAATAGTCACGTACGAAATCAAGGTGAATATGTTTATATATGGTTCAAACAGCAATCACCTGACGATTCCTGGTGTACTTCTAGGTTCTTAGGCTGGGTGTGTGGTATAAAGGCTTTATAGTGCCACGTCAAAGCCACGTATGCACCACATAAGCGAGGGGCTTTATCGTTAACTTGCACGATGAAACAAGAAAAATGTTGCACAGGGTAAAGGTGGTGCAGACTAGGTACTCATATCAGAGCTGAGATTTGAAAATGTTGAAGACAAATGTTTGTAGTTCTTTAAAGATAAATAAGGAACGATGCAAATGCTAGACAATTGTCAGAACAAATAACACATTTCGTTTACTATGATATGCTTTCACATTACAGGTATTCATAAATTCCAACTGCAGAGAGAATCAGGGATCTTATCCCAACTTCTTGTTTCAGTTGGTCTTCAAGTTAAGCGTTAATTAAAATGAAATGAAATGATGATTTGTATATCATCATTTTAAGTAGAGAATTATTTGTGGTATTGACTTGGTATCTCCAAGCTAAACATGGATAATAGGGTGATCAAGAATTCAACTCATACCTCACCTTCTAGATGAATAAAAAACCACAACAAGATATGATGTGTCAAGTGCGTATAAAAGAATCCTACAATCATACAAATAAACACTAACCAATCAGTCTAATGCCTAGCCTTTTCCTTTTTTCTTCTCTTAAAAAACAAGCAGGCAGTGGTTACATCATTTCTTTGCCTTGGTTTTCTTTGCCACCGGAGCTTTCTTTTTAGTAACCTTCTTTGCTACCGGCTTTTTCACGGCTGTTTTACCCTTCTTTTTTGTTGTTTCCTGAAATCATCCACACATGTTTATGCTACAGCCATATGCTAGTCAAAGTAAAAGCAAAAAAGACATACAGATTTTCCTTTGCTTTTCCCATTGCTTTGCGGCTCACCACCCTCGTTCTCATCTGTTTGACGCTGCGCAGCATGCTTATCACCTTCATCTTCAGAATCAAATGAGAAACCCTCCAGAGTTCCTACTCAAAAAGAAAAAAAAAAGTAAGCAAGGGAAGGAAATAGCAGGTGCAAGCCAGAACGTCAAAAGCAAACCCTGCTGACCTTCAACCATGGTTTCAGCTTCATAAACATTTGATTGTGGCTTCAGCTGAATGAAATCATTCATTATTGCTTCTATCTGTTATGCAGAGATTTGACCTTTGAAACATGTGCATAGTCTCATGGATAAAACATATATTGAAAATCAGACCTTAGCTTCTGACTGGCCAAAGCTAACCTGAAGAGGAAGAAGAAGCATGAATATGCATGGAATGGAAGAGAGATGTTGTCATGTCATGACTAGTTCCAAGATCATGGAGGTACTTACAACACAAAAAGTTCTTGAAGGCAGTATAGTTGTTTTGTAGATAGTTCCTAAAACAATCAAAATAAAGAGATAAGAATATAATAGTATCGTTTATTTATTTATTGAAACCAGTACTAGGTGCAGCAATGCATACCTTTCAAATCCAAAAGCATATCTTGATTCCCAGATGGGGAATCTGAAATAACCACCCTCCCAACAGAACCCAAGTCACCACTTAGATCTATAGATTCACCTTCGCACTCCACAAGCACCTGCAAACACAAGAATTGTTGATAACAGTTGTTTCTGGCAAGTTAACCGCCTAATACTTACTTACCTTTGAACGTTGGACTTTATCAGCAAGCAGCAAAGGCAACCTTGAAGATGAAATCTGCAATGCAAGCATATAATAATCAACTGAAAAAGAAAACCGATTTACAGTGGACAAGTAGCAATTTTGATTACATAAGATCCGGTTTGCTGCTTCTTATCAGTTGTTTCTAAAACCTTGTGATCATCATTCTCTGTAGCAATAATGTAAAGAAACAAGTCAAGTCAAGTCAACTGCAACGAGGGTTTTTTTTTTTTAATCTTAGTATTTATTTACCTTGTAGCCGCGAAGCTGAAGTTTCTTCTTCTTCTTCCACCTTTGGAAGTTGAGCTTCATGCTCCTCCTCCTCCTCCCAAGTTTTAGGTTCCTGTTCACATACATACAGAGAATTAGAAACTAAGAGTAACAAAGAAGCTTTGAAATGAATACGAATAGTGATACTTTTGGGGACTTCCTGACGACAGAGCTTATGGGAAGTTGATCATCATCATCGTCATCCCCACCTGCAGCAGCAGCATCGGAAGAGGAGGAGGATAGTGCCCAAATTGATGTTGTTGGTGGTGCCTGCCAACCCAACAGATTTCAAAATCAGTAATTACAACTGATTGATGCTTGTAAACTACAATTTCAATATCGTAAATCCAAACCTCCACATTACGAAGCCAGTCTGGAGAATATTCTCTCGACGAGCTGCTCATTTTTCCTCCTCCTTCTTCAAAACCCTAAACACCACACTGCACCCCCAAAACAAACTCTTTTTTTCTTTTTAAATCACAATAAATGCAATACTTTTTTTGTTTTCTTTTATTCACTAAATTACCTTAACTCTAAATAACTTATTTTACCAAAATTCTTATTTTCAATTCATTTTTCATTACACGAGTTTAAAAAAAAAAAAACCCCACTTATCTACACTATCCTAAAATACAATTCTCTGTGACAAAAATATAACTTTATCACGATTTTAAGATACTTAAACGAGTTTAGCATCTTAAATTCCTTAACAATATTTAGCTGTATCGATGCGTCCTTAGCGGATTTGTTTAGCTGCGTTGATTGGTTCTTTGGTCTGTTTGGTTTAAAATAAATGGTTTATAAGCAGTGGGTTCGTTTTGATATATTGTCACTAAATTTTTTCAAATCATACAAGGTTTTCATTAATTTTATCCAAATCAAGTGGGTTCATATGAACCCACAAAATAGGGCTGGATCCGCCATTGTTTAAGCCGATTCAAAACATAACCAACCTGAAAATTTTGGGTACAACATACAAAATCTTCACGGAAACTAATAGTTTGAACAAGTTAGATTTATTAAACTCATCTAATACATGGGTGGGTTTCTAACATAGTTAGGGTGTTAGGAGTGGAGTCGGCAAAGGGTGCGGCAAAGCGGTTTGCCGCGCGGCAAACACTGCCGCCAACCCTTTGCCGATTCCGAGAATCGCGTGGATCGGGGAGTGCATGTCGACGCGGGGACCAAAGTTCAAACGGCTATAATGCCGTTGGGTATTAAAAAAAATCATTTTTACCTTTTATAAATTAACTATTTCAAATCCATTTTCGCCAAACATCACTCTCATCCATTTTTACTACATTTCACTCTCTTTTTTTCAAATCTTTTCAAAAAAATGGAAGGCTCAAACAAAGGTGAAGGCAAGAAAAAAATGGTAGGGTCCGGTTCGAAGTCGAGGGCTCAAGATAAACGTGGTTCGGGTGGTTCTAGTGTCCCGTTTCATCCCCACCTTGGGTTTGCGAATCAAACCCAACCTCCATTTTATTTTAATCAACCCATGCATCAACCTTTCGGTTATGATACCCAACCCATCCAAAATTGGATGCAACACGGTCCGACGATGACTCGACACGATTATTATGATTACTCCCTAGAATCCCAAAATGCTTTTGACCCGTTTGCTTTTCAAACCCCAAGCTCACTATCACCGAGACCTTTTCAAACCCCAAGGTCACAATCACCGAGAGACGTACAAGATGACTCCGATGAGGAGTTCGTGCCGGAAACCCAAGAACAAGAGTTAGATGAGGATGAAGATGTTGCGGTTGAAGAAAATCCCGTGAACGAAAATGTAGCCGCACCGGAAAGAAAAGGAAAAGCGAAACGGGAAACTTGGACGCCTAGACAAGAAGAGGCGTTGGCAAGGGCTTTTGTTCATTGCACTTTGAATAAAAAGAAAGGCAATCAACAAAAGGCGGATGGGTTTTGGAAGAAAGTTCTAAACCACTACAATCAAATGGTCGGAGGAAGTAACCGAACCCACCACCAAGTTCGATCAAAATGGATGACGATGCAAACAAAATTGAACACATTCAACGGTCTATATCATCAAGCGGTAAATTTTTTTTATACGCTTTATTTTTTAAAGAAATATTTAGATTAAGTTGTTGATATTTTATTATTTTAGGATCGTTTACGTCCTAACGGGAATGACGATGCTTATGTAATGAAGCAAGCGCTAAAGGATTACAAAAGCAAAGAAAAATTTGATTTTGCTCATATTGCGGCTTGGGAGATCGTTAGAACAAATCAAAAGTGGTCGCCGGTACCTTTGTTGGGTGAAGAAACCTCCGGCTCGAGTCAAAAAAGAAAGTCTTCGGATTCGGGAAATTATAGACGAGGATCACCGAATGTCGAAATCTCGAGCGGATTCGGTATTCCCGACATAAACGAGGATCCCTCACCAAGACGACAAACGAGAAATGAGAGAAAGGACAAAGGGCCGTCTTCAAGAAACGAAGATCCAAGATATATCACACACAAATTCGAAGAGTACAAGGCCATGAAAAAAGAGATAATGGAAATTAAACGTATACGGGAAGAAAAATACTTGACCTTGGCGGATGAGCAACGAGAGGCGTTGCGACGAACAATGTTCGACAAGAACTTGGAGACGTTTAATCGGCCTACCGACAATGTTCACCCTGCGATGTTGGAAATCACACTCGCTAGAAAACGTGAGATCGCAAAAAAATATGGATGGCCTTGTGATTTTTAGTTTTTTTTTTTTTAAGTTAGACTTTATTTAAAATGTAATGCTTTATTTTTATTTATAAAAGTTTGATGTTTTTTCCATTTTATCTTAAATTAAAAAAAAAACAGAAAATAAAAAAAAGTTTGCCACTCAGCAAGTGTTTAAACCATTGACAACACTTTTCAGCAAAGTTTAAACAATTTTGACTGATTGACATGGCGCACTCTGATTGGTCTTTTTTTGGTTTGCCACTCTAAGGTGTTTAACCACTCCTAACACCCTTATATATAACAATTATGCGTGATTAGCAATATTGATTTTTTTTGTCTTTAAATGAAATATATAATTTTTATTCTTTTAACCATTTTATGTTTATACACCTTAAATTTAATAAAATTATTATAGGCCTTTGAAGTTTAATAACATTATTTTCTTTTTTTAACCAATATTTTTTCTTTTATCATTTTTTACACTTTTGAGTCTTTTTTTATTTAACTTCTTGAACCTAACTTTTAACTTTAGACGTTTTACTTAACCGTGTGACTTGTATAATTTTACCGTCGTTTCAATGTTAATATTTTAAATTATTAGTATACAAGTTGTCAAAACCGACCCTTATGTACTTTTCGCTGAATCTACACCGTCAGCGCAACGCGCTACTAAATTCGTTTTTATGGTTTCCAGTCGACTTAAATGTCACACCCCAACCGATGGCGGAAACATCGGGGTGCGGCACTAAGCGTTCAGATTGCTCAAAAGTTTCCATAGCACTAACGGTTTCAATATAGATTAATCAATTTCAAAACATTGTCTAAGCATCGAACAAGTTTCACAACCACAAAATGCCAAATTCAAAACATTCCAAAATATTGTTCAAAAGCTTCTTAATTAACTAAGATGTGTTTCTAGGCAGCATTCTAGCTAGTTTCTTGTTTCCTCGGCTACTATCAACCTATTAAAATATATCAACAAAAAATGTTGGCGAGTATACAAGTTTGAGTAGATAATAGTATAATAGTTTGGATGGAAGGGAGCGCTGGAGTTAGCCTGATTATAGTTAAACAGGATGAGCGTTGGACAGAAGGTTGAATCGTGCAAAGTGTCGGACAGGTTTCCTGATCGGATGGCCATCCGGACGGATGGTCATCCGGTCGGATGACCTGTTGGGTTAGATGGACCCCCATCCGATCGGATGGTCATCCGGACGGATGACCATTCGATCGAATGCTCATTCGGTCAGTAGATGTGTTTTGCAAATTGCTTCAAACTTTTGAAGTTTTCGTTGTAGTATAAGCTCAAGTCGTTCGATCAAATGGTCATCCGGTTAGATGACCGTTCGATCGGATGACTGTTCGAGTGGAAGTTTCATAGTTCAAAATCCTGATTCAAAATAGTTTAAGTATTGAAGGCCATGAGGAACAGGTCGTTCGGTCGGATGACCGTTCGATCGGATGATCGTCCGATCGGATGGTCATTCGACTGTTGTGCTCTTGTTCCTTTGCAACCTTCGTAAAATTTCCAAGTTTGAGTTTAACGGAGACGATGTGAAAAGATTTACAATAGGCACATGCTTCCTTCGAAGCTTCTTAACCTGTCGATCTTCAATCGACAATGGTTTTTCCACAAATTTTAAGCTCTCATCTATATGCACATCTGTATGTGGTATGACCAGTGATTCGTCAGCGAAACACTTCTTCAGATTGCAGATGTGGAATACGTTATGAATACCACTGAGCTCTTCAGGTAAGTTTAGCTTATAGGCAACTGATCCGACACGTTCGATAACCTCGAAGGGTCCTATGTATCTCGGGCTCAGCTTGCCTTTCTTACCAAATCGCATCACTCCCTTCCAGGGTGATACTTTAAGCAACACTTTGTCACCTACTTCGAAGTGAAAAGATTTACGCTTTGGATCTGCGTAGCTCTTCTGCTAATCTCGGGCAGCTTTGAGACGGTCACGAATCTGGACAATCTTGTCCGTCGTTTCAAAGACTATCTCTGGTCCTGATAATTGGACATCTCCAACTTCCGCCCAACAAACGGGCGTTCTACACATTCTACCGTATAAAGCCTCGAAAGGCGCAGCCTTGATGCTGGTATGGTAGCTATTGTTATAAGAGAACTCAATCAATGGTAGGTGGTTATCCCAACTACCACCTAAATCAATTACACATGCACGTAGCATGTCCTCCAATGTCTAGATGGTACACTCACTCTGTCCGTCAGTCTGAGGGTGGTAAGCCGTACTGAAGTTTAAGCGCGTGCCCAAAGATTGTTGGAAGCTTTTCCAAAAATGGGATGTGTATCTAGTATCCCTGTCGGAGATAATAGACACAGGTATGCCATGTAAAGCTACAATCTTATCTACATACAGTTGGGCTAACATGTCGGAGCTATAAGTCTCCTTGATGGGTAAGAAGTGTGCTGACTTAGTCAGTCTATCAACTATCACCCATATTGTATCATTTCCTTTCCTTGTTTTAGGTAACTTGGTGATAAAATCCATAGTTACCATTTCCCACTTCCACGTAGGAAGTTCAGGCTGTTGTAACAAACCTGACGGCTTCTGATGTTCTGCTTTTACTTGCGCACACGTCAAGCATTTAGCTACATAGGTAGCGACAGACTTTTTCAAGCCTATCCACCAATAGTTTGCCCTTAGATCCTGGTACATTTTATCAGCTCCAGGATGAACGGAATATTTGGAACTATGGGCTTCCTGGAGGATAACATCCCGAAGTCCTCCATAAATTGGAACCCATATTCGTCCATTCAATCTTAGAATTCCATCCTTGCCAAGAGATAAATGCTCCTCAGTTACTCCTAGCTTGTCGTTAGGATAGTTAGTGTCACACCCCCAAAATCCACCCGCGGAGTACCACCGCTTGGAGGCGTGACATGACCAGGATCAAGCCACCAATCATATCAAACATAGTATTTAAGTGTAAAAGTAGGAAAAGGTAATTCATCTTGACATGACTGATGTTCATAACCAAACATTGTTTAAGTAGCGGAAGCATAATAATGAAAACCCAAAATAAGTTATAAGTTCAAATATCGTCTACGATCCGTATCCCACAACGACCTGCTCCTTCCTGTGCAAGCTCCATATGTACCTAAGGTCCTGCAAGGCATGTAACAGAGAATCAACAACTAGTTGAGCGAGTTCACAGTAAATAAGTTCGTAATTGTAAGTTTGTTTCGTAACATGTGGCGCTACTAGGCCGATCGTATATTCTATTAGTGGGGGCTTCCCATGTTGCATATACACTAGACTATTTGCAACCATAAGTGTTCTTCACAACCGAGAACAGTAGTACGTACATAGTTTACGTAGGCTTTACGTAAGTGTCCTTCACAACCGAGGACAGTATTGAGTATAAGTTCACGTAGGTTTTACATGAGTATCCTTCACAACCGAGGATAGTATTGAGTATAAGTTCACGTAGGTTTTACATGAGTATCCTTCACAACCGAGGATAGCGAGTAGCATAAGTATACGTAGGTTTTACGTATGTGTCCTTCACAACCGAGGACAATGGTATGGTAGTCTAGTATCAGTGTATGTACGAATCTATTCAACCTTATTCCTTCCATCCCATTCCCCAAACCCTGGGAATCCCATGCCTTAGTAAGGGTGTGAACTCACCTTGTTTTGCTCGGTATGCTAAAGTATGTGCTCAACGTAATCAATCACGTCCTAAAGTATGCATGTATGTGAGATCAGTTTGTGTTCAAGTTGTTCACGTATATACATGTAACACGTAATCACAATCATATACCAGATGGTTACACTTAACAGCAGTCAAATATTCCAGTTAGCATTTAACAGAATTAACTCAAGTTACTGCACAGATCAGCTATTCGGCGAAACACGTATGTTGGCGAAACACAGATAGTGGCGAAACACATATAGTGACGAAACACATTCTGTTTCGTCGAGGTGTCCCCTGGCGAAACAGAACTTCTGATTCGTCGACTACTCTTGGCGAAACACATTCTGTTTCGCCGAGAGTTCTGTTTCGTCGAACAGTTCAGTTTCGCCGACATCAGTTACAGCAGATGCGAAAAACACATAAACCCAACAGCCGTAAAACAGCAATTTCTCATCATACAGTAATCATTCAACACAGAAATCATTCAATCCTCGCTCAATATAATGAGTCTTATGTTACCAACCATTAATCTATGCATCACAACCGAAACATCAATGAACCAGGAATCATATCATCATCATCATCATCATCAATAAAATCATGTAATCATCACAAAACAACACTCATAAAATCCATACTCTATGCATACCCGCTAACATGCATAATCATTGAGAGGTTCATGAAACCCTAAGTATTCATCATACACATACACTCCTATAATCCAGAAATCAAGCATATACACAACATGTATAAAGAAATCAAAGGACAAAGAAACCGATTTAGACGAGCACGCACTAACCGAGATATTCGGGATGAACAAGGGAGGATTCGAGAGAGAAAAATGATGGTTGAAGATGGCTATCGCCTTTTCAAAAGGGAGAGTTCTAGGGTTTCTATTTTTGTTAAAAGTGTGAAACAGGAAGTCGGTTTTACTTAATATCCACGAATTACCGTTCTGGGCCCTTAATGGGCTTTGCGAATCAATGGGCCGACGAAACACATCAGTTTCGTCGTGAAGTGCTATGGCGAAACACACTGTTTCGTCGAGTTGCTTGATGGCGAAACACATCAGTTTCGTCGGGATGTATATGGCGAAACAGTCTGTTTCGTCGGGTCCCTTCATATTTTAAACAGTTTAAGTTTTTAACAGGTGTTTCATGTTATAAAGCCAAACACAAAATCATGCAACCACAATGCGTTCATTATAAAATAACGTATACAGTTACAAGTTAAACAAGTCAAACAACTACACAGTCCAAGTCAACGTGCACTAAATGCGAAAAAGAAAGTCGGAAACTCGAGTTGTCACAGTTAGCTTCTAACACAGCTTCCTTCTGTGCAGCTAACAACCTTTCATTCAAACTGTTCTTTAGTTCAATGCTTTTGGCATTGATTCGGATGGGTTTCACCCTTTCCTTTCGACTCAAGGCGTCAGCGACTACATTCGCCTTGCCGGGATGATATCTGATTTCACAATCATAATCATTTAAAGTCTCCATCCAACGGCGCTGCCTCATGTTTAAATCCTTCTGATTAAACAGGTGCTGGAGGCTCTTGTGATCAGAATAGATCACACACTTGATTCCATATAAATAATGCCTCCAGAGCTTCAGTGCAAATACAACGTCACCCAACTCCAAGTCATGGGTGGTGTAATTCTTTTCGTGCACCTTTAACTGCCTTGAAGCATAGGCAATAACCTTGCCTTTATGCATAAGCACACACCCCATGCCAGTGTGAGATGCATCGCAGTAAACTACAAATTCTTCGGTACCTTCAGGCAATGTCAGTACAGGAGCGTTGCTCAACTTTTGCTTCAGAATATCAAACGATTCTTGCTGTTTAGGACCCCACTCGAACTTTACCTTCTTACGAGTCAATGAAGTTAGGGGCGCTGCAATCCTTGAAAAATTTTCAATGAAACGCCTATAATATCCTGCCAAGCCTAAAAAGCTACGAATTTCTGTAGGCGTCTTTGGCTCTTGCCAATTCATGACTGCTTCCACCTTAGCGGGATCCACTTGGATACCACGCTCACTGACCACGTGTCCAAGGAATTGGACTTCTCGAAGCCAAAATTCACACTTGGAAAATTTGGCTTAGAGTTTCTTATGATGTAGAAGTTTAAGAATACAGCGAAGGTGTTTCTCATGGTCAGCTTGGTTCTTCGAGTAGATAAGAATGTCGTCGATGAAAACGATGACGAATTTATCTAGGTACGGCTTGCAAACGCGATTCATGAGATCCATGAACGCGGCCGGTGCATTAGTGAGCCCAAAAGGCATCACTAGGAACTCGTAATGACCATAACGAGTCCTAAATGCAGTTTTGTGTACGTCTTCATCTCTAACCTTCAGTTGGTGGTAGCCTGACCTCAGGTCAATCTTCGAGAAATAACTTGCCCCTTGCAATTGATCGAACAAATCGTCGATCCTGGGCAAAGGATACCTATTCTTTATTGTGACCTTATTAAGCTCACGGTAATCGATGCATAGACGCATCGATCCATCCTTCTTCTTGACAAACAAGACTGGTGCTCCCCAAGGAGACGAACTAGGTTTAATGAAACCTTTAGCTAGCAATTCATCCAGTTGTGTTCTCAATTCCTTCATCTCTGTTGGTGCTAACCTGTAAGGTGCTCTAGCAACAGGTGCTGCTCCAGGGATGATGTCAATTCTGAATTCCACTTGCCTATCTGGTGGTAAACCAGGTAGTTCTTCAGGAAAAACTTCTGGGTATTCAGAAATGACAGGGATGTCTTCCATCTTCGGTTTCGGTTCATCAATAATCACTTGTGCCATGTAGATGACACAACCCTTCTTTAAACACTTGGAAGCCTTGAGCATAGTCACTTGCTCAGGCAGTCCATACTGGGTATCTCCCCGAATGGTAAGTGATTCCCCAGACGGAGTCTTAATCACCACTTGCTTCTTGTTGCAGACAATTTGGGCTTGGTTATGAGATAACCAGTCCATACCCAAAACTATGTCAAAACCGGCTAATTTAAAGGGAAGTAGGGACAGAGGAAAAGAATGGTTCTTAATGGATATAACACATCCATCTAACACAGTTGAGACGGTTTCTATGGTGCCATCTGCTAACTCCACCTCATAATTCACACTTAAGGTTTTGACAGGTAAATTCAACAATTTGCAAAACTTATTATCTATGAAAGACTTATTAGCGCCTGAATCAAAAAGTACTCTTGCATAGACATCATTTACAAGGAAAGTACCTGTAATCACATTGTCGTCTAGAACCGCTTCCTTTGCATCCATTCGGAAGACCCTAGCATTGGTCTTCTTGGCCTCTTCAGGCTTCTTGGCGTATTTAGGGCAGTTGGTTTTAATGTGCCCTTTCTCATTACAGCTGTAGCAAGTTGCATCCTTCAGCTTTTTGCAATCCAAGGTCTTGTGTTCCTTGGACTTGCATATCCCGCAAGCAAAAGTTCTTGACTGAGTCTGTGAGTTCGATTCGAGTCTGCACTTTCCAAAGTGTTGTTTCTTGCAAATCTTGCACTTGGGCTTATCACCAGACTGATGCCCATCTTTCCTTGACTCAGACCCCTTCTTGTTGTCACCGTTTCCTCGGTGCTTCTTGTTTGACCTCCATGAATTATCATCTTCACGTTTTCTTTTCTCAGCATCTTTGTTCCTCGGCGATCTTTGTCTGACCGCGTCCAGAGTGAGGGACAGAGATATGTCATCTACAGATCTGAAAGTAGCTGGCCGAGAGGCCTTCACGCTTGCCTTTATCTCGGGGGCTAAACCCCCAATGAAACGAGCTATTCATTTGGGTTCCGGGGTCACCAAATACAGAACCAACCTCGACATTGTATTAAAGCTCGTGAGGTAAGCTTGGCAATCTAGATTGGTCATTACCAACGAAAGAAAATCTGACTCAATCTTCTCGACCTCATGTTGAGGACAGTAATTCTCCCTGATTAGGGCAACGAATTGTTCCCATGACATGTTGTACAATGGGATCTTCCCAGTGGCTTGAATCAGTGATCTCCACCAGGCTAAAGCCTCGCCTTTAAAAGATTGCGACACAAACTTGATTATATCCCTCTCAGCGCACCCGCTGATATCCACTACTGTATCCATCTCATCTAACCACATCATGCAGTCAATGGCTCCTTTTTCCCCAGTGAAAACTCTGGGTTTGCATGAAACAAAATATTTATAGGAGCAACCCTTAGTACGGGGTTCTTGATTTAGTACAATCTGTTGAGATGGAGCACTGTGGTGGTTTGAGGAGAGTCGATCATCATCTTTCTTCGGTTCTTCCTTCTTGGAAGGTGGCTTCGAATGCGGTGTAGATAGGGTCCTACTTCGAGTCCCACTATATTCTTCATACTGCAGCTCTAAGGCCTTTGTAGCTGCGTCGTCTACCAACGCTTTCAATTCAGCACCCGTTAGATTAATTCAGGCGTTATCATTATTCTCCCTTGGGTGACTATTAATTTCATCAGAGTCAGCCATTTTAATTGAACTGTTACATAAAACAAGGACAACAGTTTACTTGGGAGTTTATTATGGAATTGTCCTTTATGGCAATTCATTAACCATGGTGTACATAAACCATATTTGGTTAATTTATAAATCATATTTATTTAGGATTTTATTACAATTTATCCTAATTATAAAAACAATAATAGTTTTATTTGTGGCACAAAAGGCCTAGTCACAAGGACATTTATAAATCATAAGCTATGATTTCAGAGAACCAAGGCTTTTAAAGTTCGAACATAGTTCATTACCTTTTTCGGACAGGGAGTCATAGCTACCACTGTCTTTTGGCTCATGTAGAAATGTGCAAGGCCCGTAGGCATTATATTACCAATGTATGGTCAAAACATGATCATCCTAATTGATGATTTAAACCCATGATTCAGAGATCATTAAATTGGGTTAGGAATCTTTTGAAGAATCCTTATATAAGAATGACGTTTGTGATTTTAACGAATCACATCTGCCAGGAGCGTTAACATCTTTACAGATGTTAACAGGGATACGAATCTTTTAAACAGGTCTTATCATCTTGGCCAGGTCTTTATAATGACACTCAGGCTAGGTTTCACTCTTAAGATTCTTATTCAATATTTAAAATAGGCAGATTATTATTAAGAGGAATGATTTCGATTTATTTATTTCATGTATTATATTTATGCATATAATAGCAAAATGAAATTTATAACTAAACATTCCATTAATTATTAAAAGATTACATACTGCCCTAAACGGGACTTTTTAGACAAACAAGTTACCCACGCAGGGGTCAAACAACATACTGGTCCACGCAGGGACTTAAACAAACATCATACCCTCGTAAGGGTTAACAGAAAGGTAGACTCACGCAGGGGTCAAAACAAACAAACATACCCACACAGGGGCTAATACAGCAAGACAGGCCCACGCAGGGGCTCAAATGATACAAGGAAAATTACAACAACAGTGGAAGGATTCAATGGTCCTTTTTGCTCTTCCCTTTTATTAGGCTTGTCAATCCTTGGAAGAAGGTCTGTCGCTCCCTGCGATCTCGGTGAAAGTCTCGCTCGACCTGGTCCAGTCTCTGAAGAATTTCCTCCCGTTTTGGGGGAGAAAACCGTGGCGGCTGCGATTGTGTCCGTATTACAGGTCTGGCAACCTGCTCCCCAAGGAGCTCCATACGGTCCTTCAGGGTTAATGGCGTTGTAATTGGACGCTACCAAGTATGGGTCGGCTTCAGCGTAATTGTAGTTGGTGTGAATCAGCGGCCCAAACGGGTTGTACGTCATCGAACCCGTGTATGCTGGAATCGGGTTATCAAAACCCATCGGTGGTGGTTGCGGTGCAACTAGGTTCGAAGGTCCACCCATTTGTGGATCTTCTTGAAGCGGCGGATAATGACTGCCACTTGATTGTCGAGGAGAGCTAAAATGAAAGTCTCCTCCTCGAGCAGACATACGTGCTCCGGTTCTCCTATGCCTCGGCGGTTGCGGAGGTGCCGGCTGAACTGGTGGCGGTGGAGGCGGTGGCGTGACTGCCACGAATCGTGAATCCTCATAGGGATCCTGCTGCTGCTGCTGGTGGTGAGGCGAAGAATGATGCGAGGGTGTAAAATACCACTCGTGTTGATTAAATCGTGCCTGATAACTGCCCGGACCATGGTAGGGTGATCCGTGAAAAGATGAACCATCCGAGACCTCGATGGGATGGTTGGGAGTTCCGGTTGCGGGCTCGACGGGATCGGTGTCCTCGTCCATATCCTCTGCATGATCGCCGGAGTAATGATCCTCTGGCCCCAATGGGTTAAAACCCACTGGTTCTTGTATGTAATTTGCCGGGTTAAACCGGCCCCTAAAAACAGGTGTAGGGTCACCAAAGGAATTATGCGATAGGGATCGCTGAAGAGGTATGTAAAAAGGTTGAGGGTTGTCGGGCTCATTTTCCGACTGTGGCCCATATGAGTTGTGAATGGGAGGCGTCGAACTGTGCGATACAGATCGTATAGCTGGTTCAAATAGGTTCCTCCGGTTTTCTCTAGGGTCAGCACTCGCAGTGGTGCTAGGAGCTCGCATGTGCGAAGGTCCAGCCTCGTCGTCATTGGGGGCGGTGATTGGCCCCTTGCCTCGTCCTCTTCGTCGAAAGAATCTTGGCGGCATAATTAATCCTGTCAATACAACATGAGATAACGACAATAATATATAAAATAAAAGACAAAACAAAACAAAACAAAATAGAATTTGTCCTATGTTATTTGTCTAGACTCGAAAGTTTTTGAAATGTGCAATTGTGTAACTGAGATTAAACACAAAAGGCTAGTGTTTAATTCACTCAGTGTTGGCTCTGATACCAACCTGTCACACCCCGAATTCCACGTGTCACCGGTGGGCCCGGTGGGGAGTATCGTGACGTGGTTGGCAACATAATAGTCAAACAACACAATATTTAATATGCACAGCGGAAGCAATTGAAAGATATATTTCAACCGAATAAAATATTGTAATATCGTGTATCACAAACAGTTGAAAGTTTATCCACAGACGGATCGAAATAAATAGGAAACAGTAGTTCAACAGACGATAGGCATCTTAAGCTTGCGAGACTCTTTATTGATGCTAAGGAGAGAATCCAGCCTATTACGCTTAGTACCTGCATTTAATCTTTTTGGGAAAATACGTCAGTTTACACTGGTAAATACAATCAACTGACTCATTTTAAAAATGATTAAAAATTGATTTGGATGCACATGGCATAAACATTTTATAACTTGGGATAATTATTTAAATATATAATCTTGTAAAAGAATTACATGTTCCTTATGCGTTCAGTAGCCCGGATCGTGCCGGGTTAAAGATCAATAGACACACCACATCAACTATTTATGCACTGACGAGTGTACGCCTACACTCCGCGCTTAGGTCGTGGCCATTTCGTAAAATGATGCCAAGGATATCCGGGACATGGTCATTAACCCCCCAAAGGCTTTAAGTAAACAAAACGATTTAAACGGGCCGATCAAATTATTCAATTAACCACCAAACAATGGAAGATTTGATGCCCGACCAAGCGGTATTTTATATACCGTAACCCAAGCCCGTATAGGGAAAATAAGTTAAAAGTATTTACCTGAGCAAAGTAATAATCACAATAAGCAAATGCAAGTAGCTTTTACTGGTCCTCCTAATCTGGAACGAAGGTTTATAATAACCTATTAGAATCCTAACGGGTCTTTAATTAAGCTTAAGCTTAGACCGGTTAGTTTCAAAGATACGGTTCGTACGCACAATTAAGCGAAGACCGGATAGAATGTGATTTAGACCCGACAAGTTGGAAGACTTGCTTAATATGGGTATTTCATACACATTCTGGATTTTGAGATAAAACCGATAAGGTTTGACCCGCTTCGGCTAATTTATGTAAACTAGTTACATAAACCGAACCGAACGCGTAATAAGCGTAACGGGTATCCGTAAGAGCCATATACAGGTTTCCTAAGTTAATATGCTTCAAATATGTTGTGACATCAGTAAGATGTCTTTTATTATGCCCGAAACGAATTTAAACAAAAACTATGCCCCGTAGGGGTAGTTTGGTCATTTACAAGGTTATAAAAGAGTCTAAGTATTAACCTGAGTTACAGGTCTGATATAATCAGCTAAAATACTTAGTTTACTAAGTTATAACAGTAGGGTAAAGTATATATGTGAAACTTATCAATTATAACCAAACTATGCACCGCAGGGGCATTTTGGTAATTTCACATAAGCCGTAAAGCTCAAAACTGAAGTCTAAGTTAAACAACTTTTGCTTACTGTTAAAATATTATAATTTACCCAAAATATCAGTAGGTATTAACCCTTGTATGTTTAAAATAGTTCTAGTACATACTATGCGTTAAAAACGATTAAAAGCCATTTCCGGGTTCTATACATAAAGCTGATATTTTTATTATTCCAGAAGGCTTAAAATAATTTATTTATCATGTGTAATCAGTATCAAAAGGTTTGGAGTCCATTAGATATGTAAAACTCATTTTATAGCCCGTAAGGGCAAAACCGAAAATTACCGGATTAAGCCTATGACTATAAGTTATGCTCAGCCTAAAATTAATTAAAAATCTTCAAAAATCCCAAAATAATATATTACATCAGTGGGTAAAAAGTTTGATATCAAAAAGTGAGTTTAATTAGGCTATACGCTAATTACGCCGTTTAATTAACATAAAGCTTTCAATTTACGCTAATGAGCATAACTCTCAAACTACACCTCAAACTGATGTCAAACTTTGGGTACAAGTTTATTTTTAAGTAACTAAGGTTTCTACTCTTTTACATTTTCAAAAATCACGTTTAATGGTGAAAAGGGCATAATGGTCAACATATGAGCAATTAACGGAATCATGCATATTAATTGGGTAACTAATGAACCAAGGTGTATAATCACAGAGGGTTATACTAGCATGTAACCTAGTCCAATTAAAGCTCTTAGGCATTTCTAAAACATACCAAAACAGGTCAGAACTGAAGTCAAAGCAAAAGTCAAAGCTTTGCGACTTTCGGTTCCGAACCGGGTCTAAACAGAAAATTGTCGGGTTGAACATGTTTAGACATGTTCTTATACTAATTACCAAGTTATATTAATGATCAAATAGGTTGTATGTGTTCTACATTGCTAATCATGCATAAATTAGAAAATAAGTATCCTGTTGACTTTTTAATAACAAGTTTGACCCGACATTAGACCTAGTTAGAGTGGGAATCAGAGGGTGCCCTTTTAAGGGTTTAATGCCCACATAATTACCAACTTATAACTACTTTCAATTCGACTAATCACTGGACCATTAGTGATTAATCGCTAAGTCAACCGTTAATTACGACGGTTTGACTTTTAAGCTAAAACTAAGCAAAAACTTAACTAAGAAAGGTTAAGCAAACTTACTGAAGTCCTATGCACGATTTGTGAAGCTTAGAGGGAAGTCTTGAGCTCCAGAAATGATCCAAAGTGCAGATGGAAGGTGTGAGAAAAATGGTTGCAACCTTGGCCCTTTATATAGTGCTCAAAAGCACTTAGATCATTGACAACAAGGGCTACCATTGATGTTTGATCACTAACAAGTGTCCCTAAATGTCTAGGGGTTGTTTAGGGGTCGTCCAATATGAGGAAAATCGGATTAAAGTCGGTTACAATGGCTAAGGCAGACAAGAACCCAAAGAATTCGGATCAGAGGGGCCTTCGCGCGACGCGTAGCCCCCCCTAGGGGCCTTCGTGTGTCGCGAAGCCCTTCTGATCAAATCCAAACTTTTGATTTTTTAGACTTTGGTCCTTGGTTCTTGGAAACTTTGCTACGACTTTATTTCTTGCACTTTGAACCCTCCAAATTAACATATAAGGGCTTTAAGACATATCCCCATTTCGTTTAGTCCTCGGTTAACTTTATTGTCACCCGAAAAGTCATAACTTTTCAACGTTGACGCTTTAACCCTTCGCATACGAATTTGATCATAACTTTCTCATACGATAACGAAACTTTATGAAATTTATGTCATGCATTCTAGTGAGCATAATTAACCGTTACAAAGCTTCGGGTTTGTCAAAAGGTCACTCAGAGGTATAACTTAAACATGTTGACACATTTAACCCCTGTAGTTTGTAATCTCTCACTTTTAGCTTCGTACGATCCATGATTTATTCGTTTGAAGATATGAGTATCATGTAGGGTTAATGTACAATATATTTATTCACTGTTGACAATTAGAACTCGTATATTCACATACTTTCCATGTTTGTCAACTTTAGTCCTTCTAAAACATTCTTTCACACGTTCAATCATATGACACGTGTCAACACATTACAGAACGTGAATTTTTGAGGTGTTACAGTGCTTCTATATAACTCCCGGTTGAAAGTTTTTGGTGGGAAGTTGAAGTCAAAATGGTCGGGACCGTATTTGGTGAGTGAGGTTTTTCCTTACGGTACAGTTGAGTTGACGAATGAGGCCGATGGGGCCAAGTGGAAAGTAAACGAATATCATCTGAAGCATTTTTTTAGAGGGACCCTTAGATCCGAACGAGATAGAGGGAACTCCTCTCGAAATCCCACCTGGAGCGTCCGCATAGTGCCTTGAGTGAGGACTCAAGTGTAGAGTTTGTATCGTTTGTATTGAGTCTTTATTTTGCGTATTTACGTTTCTAACGGTAGTTTTTGGAGATTTCCGGGTTTTTGTTTTGTGTGTTTGAGTCTTTTACAGGAAATCATTACTGATGAGGAGCGAAAATTTGAGAGAAAACAGAGTTCCAGGTAAGTCCCAGTGTTAGAAAATATTTCACTTCAACCCCCATTTTCACCCTGCATCACCCTTTTCACTTCCCTGTCATTCCCCACCATCGATTTCATCGTTTTACCCGCACAATCGCTTACACCACTGTGTTTGCTTTTCAAATTAAAGTTCCAATTTTTCTCTTGTTTTCGTCGAGAATCGGGTATGTTTTCTTGTACATTCTTTGTTTATTACTTGTTTCTTAGTTAGTTTTAGTCTAGTTTTACTTATTAGATGTCGGTTTTTGTCAGTTCATGTTAGAGTCATGTTTATGTTTTGTCTAGTGTAAAAAAGGTGCGGATGGGATGGTTTGGGACTATTGTTGGACATTGAATGCCATTGTCATATTGTCATAAAGATCCGAACTTGCGTTTTGAAATCAAGGGTTAATCGGTTAAACCTCCTTTTATTAGGCATACTTTTTCGACTTAAAATATGTTTTCGACAATAAAGTTTTTAACTTTATGCAAGTATGGACTCAATGTCCGGGTTCGGTAGGCACTTGGGATTAATTGGGACTATTAAAGTGCCGGGATGAGGTAGTGTACATTGAGTCGTGTATCATGAGTCAGTCGTAGGTTACTTAGAGTTGGTCTTGGGTTTACTTATATGCGTGTACAAGTACAAGACAACTCACCCGTACTCAATCTCTACTCAGACGAGTTTATTTATTACTTATGCTTTTGTAAACGGTAAAAAAATTGTTTTTTATTAAAATTTGTTTTCGGATTCAGCCGCGAATGTAATGTTATACGACCGTTTCCAATTTTATTAAAAAAGATTTAAAATCCAAAAAAATAAAAAAAATAAAAAAAATAGTTTGTGTTTGCTAACTTCTTGCCTGTTTTTCTTTGTTTAACATTGCTTTGCAGAGAATATCAAGTGAAGGAAGTTCTAGTGGAGCAGGTAAAAGAAGAAGAGGCCCACCACAACACCCAGGAGGAGTCCAGCTTAGCAACAATATAATCCTAATCCACAACAAAGAAAAAATATTTCTCGCACTCAGGAACGAATTCCTATATGTCGGATTAGGCAAAGGGTTGATTATTCGTTACTACAGTTTGAGATAGGGACAAAAGAAAGAAAAAAAATTGATAAGCTGAATGGGACTGAGTTTTTGGAGCATCAAACCATCGACTGGGAATGGTTAGGAACTTTGGGTGACAGGCAACAGGTAGAAAATTTGTTGGGACCCTGGCTTTTATCGGCACTTGATTGTGTTTGCGAAATATGAAGAGCTTGTACTAGAGTTTCACTCCACCTTCCGACATAAGGAAGGTGCTGTAACACCTCGAAAATTCACGTCCTAAAATGTGTTGACACATGTCATATGATTGAACGTGTGAAAGAATGTTCTGAAAGGACTAAAGTTGACAATCATGAAAAGTATGTGAATATACGAGTTCTAAATGTCAACAGTGAATAAATATATTGTACATTAACCCTACATGATGCTCATGCCTTCAAACGAATAAATCATGGATCATACGAAGCTAAATATGAAAGAAAGTGAGAGATTACAAACTGCAGGGGTTAAATGTGTCAACATGTTTAAGTTATACCTCTGAGTGACCTTTTGACAAACCCGAAGCTTTGTAACGGTAAATTATGCTCACTAGAATGCACGATATAAATTTCATAAGGTTTCGTTGTCGTATGAGAAAGTTATGATCAAATTCGTATGCGAGGGGTTAAAAGCGTCAACGATAAAGTTTAGGACTTTTCGGGTGACAATAAAGTTAACCGAGGACTAAACAAAATGGGTATATGTCTTGAAGCCCCTAAACGTCAATTTGGAGGGCTTAAACTGCAATTTATAAGTTAGTTGACCTTTCGGAAGGGCCAAGAGTCAAATATGCAACAAATGGAAAATGTAAAATCTGAATACAAGGACCATACGGGCCGCGTAAGAGACCTTAAGGTTTTACGCGGGCCGCGTTAATCACCCGGATACAGAAACAATGGGACAGCAGCCTGTAAATGCGCATAACCGACTTTACTCAGTTGTTTCACTTCATGGGCGACCCCTAGGCAACCCCTAGAACACTAGGGACACTTGTGGATGAGTTGTGGTCAGTTGTAGACTTATTTGTCAACAATCTATGGAGTTTAAATCACTATATAAAGCTCCTAAGTTGCAAACATTCTTCACACCTTCATTCTTTCATTCCTGATCATTTCTGGAGCTCAAGACTTCTCTCAAGTGATCACTGGTCGTTCATAGGACTCTTGTAAGTTTGCTTAACCTTCCTTAGTTAAGTTTTTGCTTAGTTTTAGCTTAAAAGCCAAACCGTCGTAATTAACGGTCGACTTCAAGATTAATCACTAATGGTCCAGTGATTAGTCGAATTTAAAGTAGTTATAAGTTGGTAATTATGTGGGTAATAAACCCTTAAAAGGGTTCCCCCTGATTCCCACTCTAACTAGGTCAAATGTCGGGTCAAACTTGTTATTAAAAAGTCAACAGGATACTTATTTTCTAATTTATGCATGATTAGCAATGTAGAACACATACAACCTGTTTGATCATTAATATAACTTGGTAATTAGTGTAAGAACATGTCTAAACATGTTCAACCCGACAATTTACTGTTTAGACCCGGTTCGGAACCGAAAGTCGCAAAGCTTTGACTTTTGCTTTGACTTCAGTTCTGACCCGTTTTGGTATGATTTAGAAATACCTTAGAGCTCTATTTGGACCAGGTTACATGCTAGTATAACCCTCTGTGATTATACACCATGGTTCATTAGTTAACCAATTAATACGCATGATTCCGTTAATTGCTCATATGTTGACCATTATGCCCTTTTCACCTTAAAACGTGATTTTTGAAAATGTAAAAGAGTAGAAACCTTAGTTACTAAATTATAAACTTGCACCTAAAATTTGACATCAGTTTGAGGTGTAGTTTGAGAGTTATGCTCATTGGCGCAAATTGAAATCTTTATGTTAATTAAACGGCGTAATTAGCGTATAGCCTAGTTAAGCCTACTTTTTGATATCAAAATTATTACCCATTGATCTAATATATTATTTTGGGATTTTTGAAGATTTTTAATTAATTTTAGACTGAGCATAACTTATAGTCATAGGCTTAATCCGGTAATTGTCGGTTTTGCCCTTACGGGCCATAAAATGAGTTTTACATATCTAATCGACTCCAAACCTTTTGCTACTGATCTTAAATGATAAATAAATTATTTTAAGCCTTCTGGAATAATAAAAATATCAGCTTTATGTATCGAACCCGGATATGGCTTCTAATCGCCTTATTAAGCGTTCTTAACGCATAGTATGTACTAAAACTATTTTAAACATACAAGGGTTGATACCTACTGATATTTTAGGCAAATTATAATATTTTAATAGTACGCAAAAGTTGTTTAACTCAGACTTCAGTTTTGAGCTTTTCGGCTTATGTGAAATTACCAAAATGCCCCTGCGGTGCATAGTTTGGTTATAATTGATAAGTTTCACATATATACTTTACCCTACTGTTATAACTTAGTAAACTAAGTATTTTAGCTGATTATATCAGACCTGTAACTCAGGTTAATACTTAGACTCTTTTATAACCTTGTAAATGACCAAACTACCCCTACGGGGCATAGTTTTTGTTTAAATTCGTTTCGGGCATAATAAAAGACATCTTACTGATGTCACAACATATTTGAAGCATATTAACTTAGGAAACCTGTATATGGCTCTTACGGATACCCGTTACGCTTATTACGCGTTCGGTTCGGTTTATGTAACTAGTTTACATAAATTAGCCGAAGCGGGTCAAACCTTATCGGTTTTATCTCAAAATCCAGAATGTGTATGAAATACCCATATTAAGCAAGTCTTCCAACTTGTCGGGTCTAAATCACATTCTATCCGGTCTTCGCTTAATTGTGCGTACGAACCGTATCTTTGAAACTAACCGGTCTAAGCTTAAGCTTAATTAAAGACCCGTTAGGATTCTAATAGGTTATTATAAACCTTCGTTCCAGATTAGGAGGACCAGTAAAAGCTACTTGCATTTGCTTATTGTGATTATTACTTTGCTCAGGTAAATACTTTTAACTTATTTTCCCTATACGGGCTTGGGTTACGGTATATAAAATACCGCTTGGTCGGGCATCAAATCTTCCATTGTTTGGTGGTTAATTGAATAATTTGATCGGCCCGTTTAAATCGTTTTGTTTACTTAAAGCCTTTGGGGGGTTAATGACCATGTCCCGGATATCCTTGGCATCATTTTACGAAATGGCCACGACCTAAGCGCGGAGTGTAGGCGTACACTCGTCAGTGCATAAATAGTTGATGTGGTGTGTCTATTGATCTTTAACCCGGTACGTCCGGGGTACTGAATGCATAAGGAACATGTAATTTGTTCACAAGATTATATATTCAAATAATTCTCCCAAGTTATAAAATGTTTATGCCACGTGCATCCAAATCAATTTTTAATCATTTTCTAAAATGAGTCAGTTGATTGTATTTACCAGTGTAAACTGACGTATTTTTCCCAAAAAGATTAAATGCAGGTACTAAGCGTAATTGGCTGGGATTTCTCCTTAGCATCAATAGAAGTCTCGCAAGCTTAAGATGCCTAAAAGTCTGTTGAACTATTGTTTCCATTTTATTTTCGATCCGTCTGTGGATAAACAATCGACAGTTGTGATACATGATATTACAATATTATATTCGGTTGAATTATATGTTTCATTTGCTTCCGCTGTGCATATTAAATATTGTGTTGTTTGACTATTATGTTGCCAACCACGTCATGATACTCCCCACCGGGCCCACCGGTGACACGTGGAAATCGGGGTGTGACAGGTTGGTATCAGAGCCAACACTGAGTGAATTAAACACTAGCCTTTTGTGTTTAATCTTAGTTACACAATTGCACATTTCAAAAACTTTCGAGTCTAGACAAATAACATAGGACAAATTCTACTTTGTTTGGTTTTTGTTTTGTCCTTTATTTTATATATATTCTTGTCGTTGTCTCATGTTGTATTGACAGGATTAAAAATGCCGCCAAGATTCTTCCGAAGAAGAGGACGAGGAAAGGGGCCAATCATCGCCCCCAATGACGACGAGGCAGGACCTTCGCATATGCGAGCTCCTTCTACCACCGAGAGTGACGATCCATGACAGAACTGGAGGAACCTCTTTGAGCCGGCTAGACGGTCGGTTTCGCACAGTTCGACACCTCCCGTTCATAACTCCTATGGGCCACATTCTGAAAATGAGCCCAACAACCCTCAACCTTCCTACATACCTTTACAGCGATCTTTATCGCACCAATCCTTTGGTGACCCTACACCTGTTTTTAGGGGCCGGTTTAACCCGGCAAATTATATACAAGAACCAATGGGTTTTAACCCATTGGGACCGGAGGACCACTTCTCGGGAGACAACGCTATGGATATGGACGAGGACACGGATCCCGTCGAGCCAGCAACCGGAACTCCGAACCGTCCTATTGAGATCTCGGATGGATCTTCTTTCCACGGATCACCCTACGGTGGTCCAGATAGCTTTCAGGCGAGGTTTACTCAGCACGAGTGGTACTTCACACCCTCGCATCATTCGTCGCCTCATCAGCAGCAGCAGCAGGATCCCTCTGTGGATTCACGGTTTGTGGCAGTCACGCCACCGCCTCCTGTTAGGGGTGGATTTCTAAATGATCAGTGATCCTTATTTACTGTTGGGTTTAGTGATCCTCAATTCTGTCTGAAGTAGTGATCCTCAGAAGTGTTGCAGGATCAGGATCATGGATCACTATAAGGATCCCTGTACTAACGATTGTCTACTTTTAATTTGTAATTATTTTGCAGGAGTTTCAACTTGGACTTGGTCTTGGCGATATTCCTGGAGAATATTCTAAGTCTATTCCGCACGTGCTTGGCCAGAAATGGACGTTGTGGAGTCGTGGAGGACTTGCACCATTTGCGGAATGTTAGTTAGGCTAGATATTTTCTAATTTAAAGGGGGTAGCGAGCTAGTTAGACAACACTTGGCTATTTTTGGCTACACACACACTCATACAATCGCTCTCATCAGCTTTCGCTAACACACTTGGCGATTACACACATTTTTTACACAATACACTATAGTGATCCTTGTACTTAGCTCGCTATCATCCGAAGTTGTAATACATTTCTTGTTTAATTTGAGTTGGTGATCGGTAGTTTCCATCACCCGAGGTTTTTTATGCCGGAGATCATTCATTGATCAAGGGCTTTTTCCTCGTATAAATCTTCGTGTCACTTGTTCAATACACTTCATAGTGATCCTTATTGTTGTTCATCAATTCAAGCATCATACCTCACAACAGAAAGTTTGGTTACATCGTCATTGCTTGATTTTTGACCAAAACAGTTTGGCGCCCACCGTGGGGCAATTGGTGCTTCATTCCTAGAAAAATTCGTGTTTTTGTGGTCATTTCGACTCGCTACAACCAAGCAGATGGCTTCCTCAGTGAAGAATACTTCAAGTTTGATGCCCTCATTCAGTTCTTCACAAGGCGTTCCTCCTTTGCCTCCACCACCTTCTGGATCCCAGAAGAATGCTGAGAATGCTGCGAAGAAACCAACTCCTATTTTCCAAAAACCACCTACTTCTTCTGTTTCAACTAATCCTACTACTAATGATCTTTATGCCCTGATTTTGCAGATGAGGAATCATGCACAAGAGCAGGATAAAACCAACGAAAGGATCCTCCGGGAGATCGATGAAATCAAGAAACAGAAGAAATCAGTGGAGGATCACTCCCCTCTGATGCCAAGGTCGCTGAACTTCAACACTTCGGTCATAACTTCCCAACACTCAGCAGTTCCGGACGTGCAATACTTGGGTGAACTACCGGGAAGGCGTTATGGAACAACAACAATGAGTCAGGCATTTGGCTCTTACTTCCAGCTGCAGGAATCCTCTTCTCAGCCATCAGGATCCTCCTCTCAGCACCAGGGATACTTCACGTCAGGTGGATATGTGGGAATGCATGCAGTACAAGGATCCTCCCAAGTACAAGGATCCTCCCAGGTCCAAGGATCCTCCCAGGTCCAAGGATCCTCCCAAGTACAAGGACCCTCCCAGGTCCAAGGATCCTCCCAGGTCCAAGGATCCTCCCAGGTCCAAGGATCCTCCCAGATCCCAGGATCCTCTTTGGTCCCAGGATCCTCTTTGGTCCCAGGATTCCCCCTTGTTCACGGATCCTCCCTGGTCCCAGGATCCTTTCAGGTTCAAGGATCATCTCAATTCCAAGGATCCAACCTCCTTCAAAATCAAGGACCCTTGAGAAGTATGCAGCCTCAGAACTCGGACGTTCATCAAGGAGACTTCATACCAATGCAGACCATTGCCTCCTCTGGTCCCTCAATCATGCCAGAGTCTCGACAAGATGGATTCACATCCGCAATTCCAAACTCGAATCCGGTGGGAGGTAACACTTTTAATAATTTATATAACACTAACCATGGCTTTATGCAGGATACAGGTATCAATCAGGCCATGGCTAGGGAGCTACAGAAGCTTAAGGATATGATATCCAGTGTACCAGGAGTGGTTAAACCCATTCCTGAGATTGCGGATGGTAGCCATAGGATATCTCGTTTTGCACCACCTTTATGTGATGCTGAGATACCTAAAAGATTCCAGATACCATCAATGAAGCTATATGATGGTTCGACGGATCCAGAAGAGCATGTAGCTCAGTACAGGGAGAGGATGGAGATCAATCCAATTCCTGAAAGGTTGAAAGAAGCATGTCTATGCAAGGGATTTGGATCCACACTTACAGGATCTGCTCTCAAATGGCTGCTAAGTCTTCCCCCTTACTCTATTACTTCATTTGCTAATTTAGTTAACTTGTTCAATAGTCAATTCTCTTGTAGTAGAAAGTTTGAACGATTAACTAGTGATTTATATAGGGTAACACAAGGCCAAAATGAATCACTTAGAGATTATATCACTAAGTTTAGTAAAGAATCCTTAGATATTCCTAATTTGGATATTGCTACGGCTGTAGAAGCCTTTAAAATGGGATTGCTTAGGGATTCATTATTCTATGATGGTCTTGTTATGACACCTTGCAGAAATCTTGATGAAGTAAGGACTAGGGCCCTTAGGTTCATCCGCCTAGAGGATGACAAAAGGATCCAGGACAGGTTGGCAGGATCCTCAAAACAGGATAAACAAGGATCCTACTTCAGGAACAACAAATCCAAGTCCTACAACAGATCTGATAGCCAGAATGTGCACGCAGTGGAACAAGAAGAGGATGATGAGGATTATCCTCCTATTTCTGAATATTGTTTTTCTGTTGATAACAATGAACTAATCCTTGCAATGCAGAATCTAGGTGGCCAAGGAAAAGTGATAAACCAGCTGCTACAAAGGATAAATCCAAGTGGTGTACGTATCATGAGGATTTTGGGCATCTCACTGAAGAGTGTATTGCACTTAGAAAGGAAATTGGTTACTTGTTAAGCAAGGGGCATTTAAAGGAACTCTTAGGATGAAAGAAGTCAAGGACCCAGGATCCTGAAAGGATCCCGGAAAGGGCTCCTGCTCCTCCAGCAGATGCACAAGTCATAAATTTCATATCCGGTGGATCAGACATCTGTGGTACATCCTTCTCAGAAGCAAAAAGACACGCTAAGGAAACCAAGATGGATAATGGAGACAGACCCGTCCGGACCTCCGTTGTCACCTAGGATAAAGTCATTACTTTTGATGAGGATGATCGTGTTGACATCCATGATCCTCATCATGACAGTCTTGTAATTACATTGTTTATTTCTAACCACTTTGTTCGCAGGATCCTTATAGATGGAGGAAGCTCTGTGAACATCATTCAGCTGGATGTTCTTAAGAAAATGAATATTCCAGAGTCTGATATTATCCCAAGATCCTCAGTACTTGTGGGATTCAGTGGGGAAACAAAGAATACATTGGGGGACATCAAACTCCCAATCTATATAGAAGGATTGCATTCTTATCAAAAGTTTTGTGTTATTGATTGCTTGTCGTGTTGTAATGTTATCCTTGGCAGGCCATGGATACATGATATGAAGGCAGTCCCATCCACCTGTCATCAGTGTGTAAAGCTTCCAAGTCCATGGGGAGTGGTGAAAATTGAGAGTGATCAACAGGAGGCTAAGAATTGCTATACCTCATCAATGAAACCAGCCTCAAGACCAAGGGAGCAATAGCAATTAAAGTATCCTTCAAGAGATGTCTTGGAGGCAAGAGAACAAGATTTGAAAGAAATCCTCATGGATCCTGATGATCCTGAATCCAAGATCTTCATAGGGTCAGGGATCCTTAGTGATATTGAACGGGAGCTAGTATCCTTTCTCAAAAGAAGGAAAACCACCTTTGCCTGGAAACATGAAGACATGACAGGTATATCCAAAGATATAATTACTCACAAACTTGGCATTGACAGGTCATTCAAGCCAATTCATCAAAAGAGGAGGAAGTTTGCACCTGAAATAAATGCTATTATCCAGGAAGAGGTAGATAAGCTACTTCGAGCAGGTATGATTAGAGAGGTTAAGTATCCAAGATGGTTAGCCAATGTGGTTGTTGTTCAAAAGAAAAATGGAAAGTGGAGGGTATGTGTCGATTTTACAGATTTAAACAAGGCATGTCCCAAGGATCCTTTCCCATTACCCCACATTGACTCCATGGTGGAAGCTACCGCGGGTCATGAGTTGTTAACTTTTATGGATGCTTCATCTGGATTTCAACAAATTCAGATGGAACCATCCGATCAAGAGGATACAGCCTTCATGACCCCAACTGGTATATACTGTTATATTGCTATGCCATTTGGATTAAGGAATGCAGGTGCTACTTATCAAAGGCTAGTCAATATGATGTTCAAGGAACAAATTGGACACACTATGGAAGTCTATATCGATGACATGGTGGTTAAGTCCAAGAAAGCTGAGGATCATCTTAAACATTTGGAGGAAGCGTTCAATATCCTTGATAAATATAATATGAAACTTAATCCTTCTAAGTGTCATTTTGGTGTAAGGGCAGGTAAATTCTTAGGATATATGGTGACAAAGAGGGGCATTGAAGCAAGTCCAGAGCAGATTAAGGCTATTGTGAATATCAAATCTCCTGTGAATGCTAAGGATGTGCAAAGGTTGACTGGCAGGATCGCAACCTTGAACAGATTCATATCCAAATCCTCAGAAAAGTGCAAGGAGTTCTATGACATCCTAAGGAAGAACAAGAAATTCAAATGGACTGAGAAGCATGAAAGTGCCCTTAAATTCCTTAAGGATTACCTATCCTCGGCCCCAGCCTTGATGAAACCAGAAAAGGGAGATGTGTTATCCTTATACTTGGCGGTATCCTCAAAAGCAGTAAGTGCGGTCCTTGTTAAGGATCACCAAGGTACACAACATCCTGTTTATTATGTAAGTAAGAGCTTACTTGGTGCTGAATCCAGGTATTCACATTTAGAAAAACTTATCCTTGCATTAATTATGGCATCTACTAAATTAAAACATTATTTTGAGACCCATGCCATTATTGTTAAAACTAATTTCCCAATTAAGAATGTTCTCAGGAAACCTGAAATGTCAGGAAGGATGGCCAAGTGGGCAGTGAAGTTGAGTGCATATGATATAAGATATGAACCAAGGACTGCCATCAAATCCCAAGCCTTAGCTGACTTTGTGGCAGATTTTAGTAGTGATTTGCAAAAGGAAGCTGAACTAGAAGTCCAACAGCTTGAAGAAACCAAGGATCCTTGGATACTGTTCACTGATGGATCCTCCAATGTAAATGGAACAGGGCTTGGAATACTACTAAAATCGCCACAGGGGGACATAATACCCCATTCCATAGCTTGTGAATTTCAAACTACCAACAATGAGGCTGAATATGAAGCCTTGATAGCTGGTTTGCAAATTGCAAAGCACATGAGCATCAGGTATCTTGAGGTACATGTAGATTCTTTATTGATCACTAATCAATTTAATGGATCCTATGCTGTTAAAGGTGAAAAGCTAATCAAATATTTGGAGATAGTCAAAGAATTGGCACTCTCTTTTGTATCCTTTAGTTTGACACAGGTACCAAGGGAAGAGAATGCAGAAGCTGATGCATTAGCCAATCTAGGATCATCTTTGAAAATTCCTGAGGATATCAAGATCCCTATTATCCATATCCTGACCCCTGCTATCAAGGATCATGTAGCTATGGAGATAGGAGAAGATTCTGCAATCATCCCTAGTGATAATACCCAATCTCATTCAGGATCATGGATACTCCCAATCATGAGATACATACAACATGGAGAAATTCCTACAGGAGAAAACCCAAGGGCTTTCAAAATTAAGGTATCTCAATTTACAATATTAAATAATATGTTGTATAAACGATCTCTTGCAGGACCATATTTAAGATGCATTGAGGATCCTGAAATTCAAGAAGTCCTAAAGGATTTCCATGAAGGAGATTGTGGAAACCACACTGGGGGCAGGGCATTTTTTTCAAGGATCCTGAGGACAGGATACTATTGGCCCACTATGAAGAAGGATGCTGTGGAGTATGCCAAGAAGTGTGATCCTTGTCAGAGGCATAGTAATATCCTTCACCAACCAGCAGAGCTCTTGCATCCTATATCCTCTTCTTGGCCATTCATGAGATGGGGAATGGATATAGTTAGAAAGCTTCCTAAGGCACCTGGTGGAAAAGTATTCATGCTTGCTATGACTGATTACTTCTCTAAGTGGATAGAGGCTGAAGCCTTTGCTCAAGTCAGAGAAAAGGAAGTTATATCCTTTATTAAAAGAAACATTATTACTAGATTTGGTATCCCTTCTGAGATTATTTGTGATAATGGATCCCAATTTATTGGGAATAGAACCACTAACTTTTGTGACAGTTGGGGGATTAAGATGATAACATCAACACCAGTCCATCAACAAGCTAATGGTCAGGCAGAGTCATCCAACAAGATCATCATCAACAATTTGAAGAAGAAGCTTGGATCCAAGAAAGGAAAATGGGCAGAAGAACTACCTTATGTGCTTTGGGCTGATAAGACAACTCCCAAGAATGCTACAGGCCAAACTCCATTTTCTTTGGTATTTGGGGCAGAATCAGTGATCCCTATAGAGATGGTGGTTCCAACTGCAAGAACAAACATTCGTGATCCTGAAGAAAATGCTGAAAACTTGATTCAAGACTTGGATACTATAGAAGAAATCAGTGATTTAGCAAGGATAAGGATGGCCAGTTATCAACAAAGGATGGCTGGAGCGTACAACAAAAATGTCAGGCTCAGGAAATTCCAAGTTGGGGATATGGTATTAAGGAAAGCATTTCAAAACACCACCAATCCTGCTGATGGAAAGCTAGCACCAAAGTGGGAAGGCCCCTATTTGATTGAAGCAGAAGCAGGAAAGGGGGCATATCGATTGCTAACAATGGAAGGTGATTTGCTACCTAGAGCTTGGAATGCTGTCCATTTGAAGAAATATTTCATGTGATCATGATCCATGATCCTTACCAGAAAAGTATCCTTGAAGGATCTCCACTGACAGATGATCCTCTTTCTGGTAACATTCCAATCTCAAACTATTTCATTCTTTTTATTCTCTTATAAGGATAAGGATCCTGCGTCCTTTATCCTCCTTTTACTTGATTCTGAGTTTTGAAGGTCCAGGTATCCTTAACTAAGGATTGAGTATCCACAGAAGTATCCAGTTATCCTTTGGGCTTGACCCCAGTTATTTGGGCTTGACCCCAGTTCTTTGGGCTAGTCCCCAGTTTGGGCCTGTCCCCAGTTTCGCCAGTAGCGCATGATGATCCTGGTATAGTTCATGGCAATGGGACCAGTACCCGCTTTAGGGGCTGACAATTTCATTGTACTGGCTATATTCAGGATCCTACGTATAATGGTAGACGTACCATACATCCGTTCCTAAGGTTTCTAACGTTTTCACGTTAGCTAAGGTTTTGGCATTTTCATGTCACTAAGTTTGGATAGTCGCCAGTGAGGGCCATACTCCAGTTTACATACGATCCTTTGGGCTTGTCCCCAGTTATCCTTTGGGCTTGTCCCCAGTTATCCTTTGGGCTTGTCCCCAGTTATCTTTTGGGCTTGTCCCCGGTATATTGGGCTTGTCCCCAGAATTGTTGGGCTTGTCCCCAGTTACTAACATTCATCTTATATTGGCTCAGTCCCAAGTAATATCTTATTTCAGGCTTGTGAAGATAAATGACTAAGGATTCTTGATCCTTACTTTCAACTAAGGTTTGTATCTTGGGTTATCCTAATTTTAAGTGTTAAAGGATGGGATCCTAACTTGGATTCTCAGGTATGATCCTTAACTATTTTGATTTTATTCATTATGTACTTAATTGACGCTTATCCTTTGACAACTGAACTTATGATCCTTAAACTATTTTTTATGTGATCCTTGATCATATCCTTAACTCTTAAGGGATATTTTTTAAATTTTTCCTTACTTGATAAGTTTAAACGACGTGAACATCACAATAGATTGAAAAATAAAATAACAATAAGGATATCAACACAGGATATAGCCAAAAAGTTAAAGTCATTTTATTCACAAAAGCTTAAACCCTTTTAAGGATTGTCAAAATTGCCAACCCACGTTTCTACCAGCAAAATGTGGCCCGTCCACATGGGTTGGCAAAGGGTGTCCATTGTTTGTAGGTCTAACAAGTGCAGGAAATTAAAGACAGCAGGATCACAATGGCTTCATCCCCCAAACAGAGGATCCCTCCACCATTTGTAATCCTACCTATTGTTCAAAGGATCATCCATGATCCTCAACCCTAATTACTATTGTTCAAGTACAGACCAACCATTGTTTATCAAAACATCATCAAAACAAAAAAAACCATAACCAAACTAAAAAATGGGCTCCGGCTATGTCTAGAAGTGTCCATCATTGCCCATTGTTGCAGCCTACACCTTCGCTGCATCACCATCTCCAGCTCCACTAGCTTCACCACCATGATCCTTGCCACTACCACTAGCCTCAATTGCCAGAACCTCATCAGCCTCATCCTCATCCTCCAATTCAGCCAGCCTAGCCTTCCACATCCCAGCTGCTCCTATCAAAAGCAGGATCCTGAGCTTCCGAGGCCATTTGTAGCTTGGTCTTGTACATGGCTATGGCAGCGGAGACCTTAGCATCCTCCGTGATCTCGCTCTTTTCATAATCAAAATTAATCAGGATTGTAGCTGTCTGAGCTTTGGCATCTTTGAGATCCTTTTGGAGGTCAGCAATCTTAAGATCCTTGAGCAATGCGACTTGTTGGAGGTCAGCAATCTTCTTGTCCTGCTCCTCGACATGCCCAACGTGGTCTTCAATCTCAGCAAATTTCTGCAAGGAAGATAAAGAACAGTTCAAGAACAGGTGATCCTCAAATAAGCTGGATACCAAAGCAGGGATAAGGATCCTTACATCGTTGAAGTATTCAAGGAACTGGTGGCGGATCAGGGGCAGACCCTGCAGATCCTCAGCTTCAGAGGTTTTTCTTTTCTTGCCACCCCTTCCTTTAATGGGTGCCTTGGGGATCGAAGCAGTTGGGCTGGCAGGAAGCTTCCTCTTGGAGGATCGGACGGTGTCAAGCTCAGTGACACTAAATTTGGAAGCAGATCTTGATGACTTTCCAGCGCCTACACACCCAAAACAGATAAGTGTCCTTATTTTATTTATATATAACTATTTATTTAAACATTTGAATATAAAAAGAACAGGATACTTACTTGACATGGTGACAGAGCCTGAGGATACCTCTTGAGAATCCTGAGTGATTGTCTTGAATGATCTCGTGGCAGGATCAAGTTTTCTAAAAGCAGCAAGTCTCCCCTTGGTGGCAGCTTAAGGAATAATATGCGAGAATGTGATAGCTGTACAAAAGAAACAAGAGCATATTAGTAATCATTATCAGAGATGAGCTTACTTGGTGATCCTTCTAAGGATCCTCTTATCCTACCATGGGTGCTCCATTTCCTTGGCAGATCCTTTCCATCCGGGATAGAATCTCTTCTGACGAAGAAGAACCGCCGTTTCCAGTTGGTGTCGTTTTTAGTAGCTTTAAAGATGGGATGTTCTTTTCCGGGTTTACGTTTGAATAGATATCGATGGGATCCAAATGTGGTAAGGTCATACATCTCGGTAAATTCTGACATTCCCAAGTCAATTCCTTCTTGCTCAATGATCCTTTCAAGGGTATACAAGACCCTCCAGATCATTGGCATAGCCTGGATGTAGGAGATGCCGGTAAGGGAGAAAAAGGATTGGGTGAATTCAGGGAAGGGATATGAATATCCTATTGTGAAAGGTGTGACTGGCAAGGCAATCCAAGTTTCAGAGATATAGTCACTCAAAGCGGTGGGGTCAAATGGCTTGATAACGGTATTCGCCGGAAAACAGTGGCGAATTCTGTCTATTTGTGCATCATTGAAGCAGCATCTTTCTTTCGGTGAATCTTTGATGATCCCCTAGCTTTTAAGAGGGATGTTCTTCTTGTGATCCTTGCCCGGTGAGTTTCGGAGCATCATTTTTGACGAGGTGATGGTAAAGAAAGAAAAGCAGAGTAAGAGAAGGAAGAAAAGGAAAGGAAAGGAGTTACCTGCTTGATCATCGGATGAGAATATAAAGGGAGTTCTCTTGAACTTAAATGTGAAATGATCCCTATCTCTAACTCCTATTTATAATGATGATTCTGCAGGATAGTCATCTCACTGACGTCATGATCGTAACGGCTAGTCCGACTCCAACGGCTAGTTATCTGATTAATTCGTTACGGATAAGAACAAAATATAACTCATTTATTTACATAATTACTCCTTATATTTAGGGGGCAATTGTTAGGGGTGGATTTCTAAATGATCAGTGATCCTTATTTACTGTTGGGTTTAGTGATCCTCAATTCTGTCTGAAGTAGTAATCCTCAGAAGTGTTGCAGGATCAGGATCATGGATCACTATAAGGATCCCTGTACTAACAATTGTCTACTTTGAATTTGTAATTATTTTGCAGGAGTATCAACTTGGACTTGGTCTTGGCGATATTCCTGGAGAATATTCTAAGTCTATTCCGCACGTGCTTGGCCAGAAATGGACGTTGTGGAGTCGTGGAGGACTTGCACCATTTGCGGAATGTTAGTTAGGCTAGATATTTTCTAATTTAAAGGGGGTAGCGAGCTAGTTAGACAACACTTGGCTATTTTTGGCTACACACACACTCATACAATCGCTCTCATCAGCTTTCGCTAACACACTTGGCGATTACACACATTTTTTACACAATACACTATAGTGATCCTTGTACTTAGCTCGCTATCATACATTTCTTGTTTAATTTGAGTTGGTGATCGGTAGTTTCCATCACCCGAGGTTTTTTATGCCGGAGATCATTCATTGATCAAGGGCTTTTTCCTCGTATAAATCTTCGTGTCACTTGTTCAATACACTTCATAGTGATCCTTATTGTTGTTCATCAATTCAAGCATCATACCTCACAACAGAAAGTTTGGTTACATCGTCATTGCTTGATTTTTGACCAAAACACCTCCACCGCCACCAGTTAATCAGGCACCTCCACAACCGCCGAGGCGTAGGAGGACAGGCGCACGTATGTCTGCGCGAGCGGGGGATTTCCATTTTAGCTCCCCCCGCCAATCAAGTGGCAGTCATTACCCGCCACTTCAGGAAGACCCACGGATGGGTGGGCCTTCGCAACCAGTTGCTCAGCAACCACCACCGATGGGTTTTGATAACCTGATTCCAGCATACACGGGTTCTATGGCGTACAACCCGTTTGAACAACCAGCTCACACCAACTACGGTTACGCTGAAGCCGACCCATAGATGGTAGCGGCCAGCTACAACGCCTTTAACCCTGAAGGACCGTATGGAGCTCCTTGGGGAGTAGGGTACCCAACTCATGGGTACCAGATACCTGCCAGACCTATTATACGAACGCAATCGCAGCCGCCACGGTTTTCTCCACCAGAGCATGAAGAAATTCTGCAAAGGCTGGACCAAGTAGAGCGAGACTTTCACAGAGACCGCAGGGAGAGACAAAGCTTCTTCCAAGGATTGACAAGCTTGATCAAAGGGAAGAGCAAGAAGGACCACTGAATCCTTCCAATTGTTGTTGAGCCCCTGCGTGGGCCAGTCTTGCTGTTTAAACCCCTGTGAGGGTATGCTTGTTGTTTTGACCCCTGCGTGGGTCTATCTTTCTGTTAACCCCTACGAGGGTATGTTATTGTTAAGTCCCTGCTTGGACTATTATGTTATTTGTGTAAGTCCCTGCGTGGACTATTATGATGTTTGTTGTTAAGCCCCTGCTTGGGTAAGTCCTTGTTTAAACCCCTACGTGGGTAAGTTTGTTTATTTAAAAAGTCCCGTTTAGGGCGACGTGTAACCTTTTAATAAATTAATGGAATGTAAGTTTATAAATTTCATTTTTGCTATTATCTGCATAAATATATTATATGAAATCAAAATCATTCCTTTTTAATAATGATCTGCCTATTAAATATTGAATAAGAATCTTAAGAGTGAAACCTAGCCTGAGTGTCATTGTGAAGACCTGGCCATGATGGTAAGACCTGTTTAAAAGATTCGTATCCCTGTTAACATCTGAAAATATGTTAACATTCCTGGCAGACATGATTCATTAAAATCACACACGTCATTCTTATTATTGGATTCTTCAAAAGATTCCTAACCCAATTTAATGATCTCTGAATCATGGGTTTAGATCATCAATTGAGGTGATCATATTTTGACCATACGTGGTAATATAGCGCCTACGGGCCCTGCTCATTTCCATATGAGCCAAAAGACAGTGGTAGCGATGACTCCCTATCAGATAAAGGTAATAAACTAGGTTCAAACCTTCATGATTTGATTCTCTGAAATCATAGCTTATAATTTAAAATGTCCTTGTGACTAGGCCTTTGTTAGGGGAGGATTTTCTAACAATTAGTGATCCTTACTTGTTATCCTAATTAATGATCCTTACTTCTGTGACAGATAGTGATCCTCAGAAGAGCTTCAGGATCAGGATCATGGATCACCTTAAGGATCCTCATACTAACGATTGTTTGTTTATGTTTCATATTATTTCGCAGGAGTAACAAGCTTGACTTGGTCTTGGCAACGTTACTATGGAATATTCCACGGGTATTTCGCACACGTTTAACTGGAAATGGACGTTGTGGAGAACGTGGGAGCTTGGCACAAAAGTCGGATAGTTTGTTATTATAGCTAACTTCTATTTTTAAAGGGGTGACGAGCTAGAATTAGAACACTTTGCCATTTTCAGCTACACACACTCTCATACAATCGCACTCTTGAAGCTCTCGACGAACACTTATTAGTTTTCACTCATTTTTACACATTTCACCATAGTGATCCTTGTACCTATCTCGTTACTATCCGAAATTGTAAACATTATTTGATTTATTTGAGCTTGGTGATCGGTAGTTTCCATCACCCGGGGTTTTTTGTGCCGGAGATCAACTCTTGATCAAGGGCTTTTTCCCCGTATAAATTCTTGTGTCATTTGTGCAATTTACATTGAAGTGATCCTTATCATTGTTCTACATTCAAAGCATCATTCCCCGTAACAAAGAGTTTGGTTGCATTATCCTCATCAGATTTTTTGACCAAAACAGTTTGGCGCCCACCGTGGGGCAATTGGTGCTTCATTCCTAAGAAATTTTTCTGTTGGTGATCACTCCGGTTCATTGCATACAAATACATGGCTTCATCATTGAAGAATACTTCTACTGCAATGTCTGCGGTCAATTCATCTCAGGGCATACCACCTTTGCCTCCACCACCTTCTGGACCTCAGAAAAATGCCGAAAAGAAACCAACTCCCATTTTCTCCAAACCTCCAACTTCCTCTGCTTCTTACACTCCCACTACTAGTGACATGTTTACTTTGATTTTGCAGATGAAGGATCATATACAGCAACAGGATAAGACCAATGAAAGGATTCTCAAAGAAATCAGAGATCTCAAGAAACAAAAGAAAACGGCAGAGGATCATTCCCCACTGGTGCCCAAATCTTTGAATTTTGATACTCCGATGATTACTTCTCAGCCATCAGTGGTTCCAGATGTTCAATATGTGGGTGGACCGAAAGGAGTGCACTACGGAACAACAACAGTGACCCAGGCATCAGGTTCATATTTTCAGCCAGCAGGATCCTATCCTCAGCATATGGGATCCTTCATGAATTCAGGAGGATACTCAGGAGCGCAGCAGATTCAAGGATCTTCCTTTGTTCCAGGATCATTCCAGGTTCAAGGATCCTCCATTGTTCCAGGATCATCCCAGGTTCAAGGATCCTCCTTTGTTCCAGGATCATCCCAGGTTCAAGGATCCTCCATTGTTCCAGGATCATCCCGGGTTCAAGGATCCTCCATTGTTCCAGGATCATCCCAGGTTCAAGGATCCTCCTTTGTTCCAGGATCATCCCAGGCTCAAGGATCCTCCTTTGTTCCAGGATCGTCCCTGTTTCAGGGATCCTTCCAGATGCCAGGATCCTTGAGGAGTTTGCAAACAGGAAATTCAGATGTCCATCAGAGAGATTTTATTCCAATGCAGACCAATGCTTCTACTGGTCCTTCGATCATTCAAGAGCCCCAACAATATGGATTAACATCCATTCTCCCTAATTTGAATCCAATGGGAGGTAACACTTTTAATAATTCTTATACTACTAACCATGGCCTTATGCAGGATCCAGGTATCAATCATGCCATGGCCAGAGAGTTGCAAAAGTTGAAGGATATGATATCAAGTGTTCCAGGAGTAGTCAAACCTATCCCAGAGATTGCAGATGGGAGCCACAAGATATCTCGTTTTGCACCACCAATCTGTGATGCTGAGATACCCAAGAGGTTCCATGTCCCAACTATGAAGCTGTATGACGGTTCGACAGATCCTGAAGAACACATAGCACAATACAGGGAAAGGATGGAGATCAATCCAATCCCAGAAAGGTTAAAGGAAGCATGCCTGTGCAAGGGATTCGGGTCCACTCTTACTGGATCAGCTCTCAAATGACTGCTAAGTCTTCCCCCTACTCTATTACCTCATTTGCTAATCTAGTTAACCTATTTAATAATCAGTTTTCTTGTAGTAGAAAATTTGAACGATTAACTAGTGATCTATATAGGATAACCCAGGGTCATAATGAATCATTAAGGGATTACATTACCAAATTCAGTAAAGAATCCTTAGATATTCCCAACTTGGATATAGCCACGGCTGTTGAGGCCTTTAAAATGGGATTGCTTAGGGATTCATTGTTCTATGATGATTTTGTTATGACACCATGCAGGAACCTAGATGAGGTAAGAACCCGGGCACTTAGGTTCATCCGGCTAGAGGATGACAAAAGGATCCAGGAGAGGTTAGCAGGATCCTCAAAGCAGGATAAGCAAGGATCCTCATTCAGGAACAACAAGTTCAGATCCTATAACAGATCTGATAACCAGAACGTGCATGCTGTTGATCAGGAAGAGGATGATGAGGATTATCCTCCAATTTCTGAGTATTGTTTCTCTGTTGATAACAATGAACTAATCCTTGCGATGCAGAATCTAGGTGATAAAGCCAGATGGCCAAGAAAAAATGACAGACCAACTGCAACCAAAGATAAATCAAAGTGGTGTGCATACCATGAAGATTTTGGGCATCTTACAGAAGAATGCATTGCACTAAGAAAGGAAATTGGATACTTGTTGAGCAAGGGGCATCTAAAAGAATTGTTGGGTAGAAAAAAGTCAAGGACTCAGGATCCTGAAAGGATCCCTGAGAAGGCTCCAGCCCCTCCAGCAGATGCACAAGTAATAAACTTTATTTCTGGAGGATCAGACATTTGTGGCACATCCTTCTCAGCAGCTAAAAGGCATGCAAAGGAAACTAAAATGGATAATGGAGAAAGACCCGTTCGAACATCAAGTGTCTCCGAAGGAAAATTCATAACCTTTGACGAGGATGATCGTGTTGATATCCAGGATCCCCATCACGATGACTTAGTTATTACTCTTTTTATTTCTAACCATTTTGTCCGCAGGATCCTTATAGATGGAGGAAGCTCAGTGAACATTATCCAGCTTGATGTTCTAAAGAAGATGGGTATTTCTGAATCAGACATCATACCAAGATCCTCCGTACTCGTGGGATTTAGTGGCGAAACTAAGAATACCTTGGGGGACATTAAGCTCCCAATATACATCGAAGGCCTACACTCTTATCAAAAATTTTGTGTTATTGACTGTTTATCTTGTTGTAATGTTATCCTTGGCAGGCCCTGGATACATGATATGAAGGCAGTCCCATCTACTTACCATCAATGTGTGAAGCTCCCTAGTCCTTGGGGAATAGTCAAGATTGATAGTGATCAGCAGGAGGCTAAGAATTGCTATACTTCATCGATGAAACCAGCCTCGAAGTCAAGGGAGCAATAGCAATCAAAGTATCCTCCAAGGGATGTATTGGAGGCAAGAGAGCAGGATGTGGTAGAAATCCTCATGGATCCTCATGATCCTGAATCCAAAATCTATATCGGATCAGGGATCCTTGGCGATATGAAGGAAGACCTCATATCCTTCCTCAAAAGGAGAAAGACTACCTTTGCATGGAAACACGAAGACATGACAGGCATATCTAAAGATGTAATCACTCACAAACTTGGCATTGATAGGTCCTTCAAACCAATCCATCAAAGGAGAAGAAAATTTGCACCAGAAAGAAATACCATTATCCAGGAAGAGGTAGAGAAATTGCTCCGGGCAGGTATGATTAGAGAGGTCAAGTATCCAAGATGGTTGGCCAATGTGGTTGTTGTTCAAAAGAAAAACGGAAAGTGGAGGGTATGTGTCGATTTTACCGATTTAAATAAGGCATGTCCTAAGGATCCTTTCCCATTACCCCACATTGACTCCATGGTGGATGCAACTGCGGGTCATGAACTGTTAACTTTTATGGATGCTTCATCTGGATTTCAACAAATCCAAATGGAACCATCCGATCAAGAGGATACAGCCTTCATGACTCCAACTGGTATATACTGCTATATTGCTATGCCGTTCGGACTAAGAAATGCAGGTGCAACATATCAAAGGCTGGTGAATATGATGTTCAAGGATCAGATTGGACAAACTATGGAGGTTTACATAGATGATATGGTGGTAAAATCCATAAAAGCTGAGGATCACCTAAGAGACTTGGAGGAGGCATTCAATATCCTTGATAAATATAATATGAAGCTTAATCCTTCAAAATGTCACTTTGGTGTTAAAGCAGATAAATTCTTAGGATATATGGTGACAAAGAGAGGCATTGAAGCTAGCCCGGAACAAATCAAAGCCCTAGTGAATATCAAATCTCCGGCCAGTGCTAAGGATGTTCAAAGGCTAACAGGCAGGATAGCAGCTTTGAACATATTTATATCCAAGTCCTCAGAGAAGTGCAAAGAATTCTATGATATCCTAAGGAAGAACAAGAAGTTTGAGTGGACTGAGAAGCATGAAAATGCCTTAAGAGCTCTCAAAGATTACCTATCCTCAGCCCCGGCCTTTATGAAACCAGAAAAAGGCGATGTGCTATCCTTGTATCTTGCAGTATCCTCAAAAGCAGTAAGTGCGGTCCTTGTTAAGGATCATGAAGGTACACAACATCCTGTCTATTATGTAATTAAAAGTTTACTTGATGCCGAATCCAGGTATTCACACCTTGAAAAGCTTATTCTTGCATTAATTATGGCATTCACTAAGTTGAGACATTATTTTGAAACTCATGTTATTGTTGTTAAAACTAATTTCCCAATTAAGAATGTCCTCAGGAAACCAGAGATGTCAGGAAGGATGGCTAAGTGGGCAGTGAAGCTAAGTGCATATGATATAAGATATGAGCCTAGGACAGCCATCAAATCCCAAGCTTTAGCTGACTTTGTGGCTGATTTCAGTTGTGATTTACAAAAAGAAGCTGAGTTAGAAGTCCAGCAGCTAGAGGAGACCAAGGATCCTTGGATACTCTATACTGATGGATCCTCAAATGTCAAAGGCACAGGGCTTGGAATACTACAAAAATCGCCACAGGGGGACATAATACCCCACTCCATAGCTTGTGAGTTCCAAACCACTAACAATGAGGCTGAATATGAAGCCTTAATTGCTGGTTTGCAAATTGCTAAGCATATGGGGATCAGGTATCTTGAGGTACATGTAGATTCATTGTTAATTACAAATCACTTTAATGGATCCTATGCTGTTAAAGGTGAAAAGCTAACCAAATATTTAGAGATAGTCAAAGAATTGGCACTCTCCTTTGTTTCCTTTAGTTTGACACAGGTACCAAGGGAAGAAAATACAGAAGCTGATGCATTGGCTAACTTAGGATCATCTTTGAAGATCCCTGAGGATATCAAGATCCCTATTATCCATATCCTGACCCCGGCTATCGAGGATCATGCGGCCATGGAGATAGGGCAAGATTCTGCAATTATCCATAGTGAGGATACTCAATCCCATTCAGGATCAGGATCATGGATCACACCAATCATGAGATACTTACAACATGGAGAGATTCCTACAGGAGAAAACCCTAGGGCTTTCAAAATTAAGGTATCTCAATTCACAATTTTAAATAATATGTTGTATAGACGATCTCTTGCAGGACCATACTTGAGATGCATTGAGGATCCTGAAATCCAAGAAGTTTTAAAAGACTTCCACGAAGGAGATTGTGGAAACCACACTGGGGGCAGAGCATTATTCTCAAGGATCCTGAGGACAGGATACTACTGGCCAACCATGAAGAGAGATGCTGTGGAGTATGCTAAAAGATGTGATCCTTGTCAGAGACACAGCAATATCCTTCATCAACCAGCTGAATTTTTGCATCCTATATCCTCCTCTTGGCCATTTATGAGATGGGGTATGGATATAGTTGGTAAGCTCCCTAAGGCACCTGGTGGAAAAGTATTCATGCTAGCTATGACTGATTACTTCTCCAAGTGGATAGAGGCTGAAGCTTTTGCCCAAGTCAGAGAAAAGGAAGTTATATCCTTCATTAAAAGAAATATTATAACTAGATTTGGTATTCCTTCTGAAATTATATGTGATAATGGTTCCCAATTTATTGGGGGCAGAACCACTAACTTTTGTGACAGCTGGGGGATTAAGATGATAACATCAACACCGGTCCACCCACAAGCTAATGGTCAAGCAGAATCATCCAACAAAATCATCATCAACAATTTGAAGAAGAAGCTTGGATCCAAGAAAGGGAAATGGGCAGAAGAACTACCTTATGTGCTTTGGGCTGACAGGACAACCCCTAAGAATGCTACTGGTCAAACACCATTCTCTTTGGTATTTGGGGCAGAATCAGTGATCCCAACAGAAATGGTGGTTCCAACTACTAGAACAAGTACTCGTGATCCTGAGGAAAATGATGAGAACTTGGCTCAAGACCTGGATACTATTGAAGAAATCAGGGATCTGGCTAGAATAAGGATGGCCAGTTATCAACAAAGAATGGCTGGTGCTTATAACAAAAATGTCAGGATCAGGAAGTTTTAAGTTGGAGATATGGTATTAAGGAAAGCATTTCAGAATACCACCAATCCTGCTGATGGAAAATTGGCTCCAAAATGGGAAGGCCCTTATTTGATTGAAGCTGAAGCAGGAAAGGGGGCATATAGATTGCTAACCATGGAAGGTGATTTGCTACCAAGAGCTTGGAATGCTGTCCACTTGAAGAAATATTTCATGTGAGCAGGATCCTCATCGCACAGATGATCCTTACATTGGAGTTATCCTTGAAGGATCCTTAAAGTATCGGTGATCCTTACTTTGGTAATGTCCTAATCTTGAACTATTTCAATTCCTTATTTTCTCATATAAGGATAAGGATCATGTGTCCTTTATCCACCTCTCACGTGATTTTAAGTTTTGAAAGTCCAGGTATCCTTAGCAAAGTATTGGTTATCTGCAGAAGCAATCCGTTCCTTGGGTTTAACCCCAGTTATTTGGGCTTGACCCCAGTTCCGCCTGTAGCGCATGATGATCCTGGTATAGTTCAAGGCAGTGGGACCAGTACTCGCTTTAGGGGCTGATAATTCCATTGTACTGGCTATACCTAGGATCCTACGTATAATGGTAGACGTACCATACATCCGGTCCTAAGGTTTCTAACGTTTTCACGTTAGCTAAGGTTTTGGCATGTTCATGTCACTAAGTTTGGATAGTCGCCAGTTAGGGCCATACTCCAGTTTACATACGATCCTTGGGCTTGTCCCCAGTTATCCTTGGGCTTGTCCCCAGTTATCTTTGGGCTTGTCCCCAGTTGCTAACTCTTATCTTATATTGGCTTAGTCCCAAGTTATGCTCTATTTCAGGTCCTTGAAGATAAGTAACTAGGGATCCTTGATCCTTACTTCTCTCTAAGATTCATCTTGTAGTTATCCTGATTATGGTAAGGATCCTAACTTGGATCCTCAGGTATGATCCTTAACTATTTTTAATTCTATTCATTATTTATTTGAATAACCCTTAAAATTTGACAACTAAACTTGTGATCCTTAAAATATATTGCTTTTTGGGATTCTTTAACTATAGGATATTTGATCATGGATCATGTCCTAAATATTTTTAATCTGACTTATTCAAAATTGTTTATTCAATAAGTGTACATCATAACAAAGGAGAGTTAAAGAAACAAAAAGGATAACAACACAAGATAAGCGACAAAAGATTAAGGTTTTATTTATCAACAAAAGACTAACCCTTAAAAGGTTGTCAAAATTACCTACCCCGAGCATCTACCAGCAAAACGTGGCCCGTCCGCTGGGGTAGGTAAAGGGTGTCCATGATAATAGGTTCAAAAGTAGTGCAGGAATATAAAGGCGGCGGGATCACAAAGGCTTCATCCCCAAAACAGAGGATCCCTCCACCATTTGCAATCCTGCCTATTGTCCAAAGGATCATACATGATCCTTAATCCTAAAAACTATTGTTCTGTACAAACCATTAAATTGTTCAACAAAACAACCATCAAACTAAAAAATTGGGCTCCGGCTATGTCTAGAAGTTTCCATCATCGCCCAATCATGCATCCTAAACCTTCCCTGCATCACCACCTCCAGCTCCACTTGCTTCACCACCATCACCCTTGCCTCCAGCCTCAATCGCCAAAACTTCCTCAGCCTCCTCATCATCTTCAAGATCAGCCAACCTTGCTTTCCAGCCCTCAACATCCCAGCTGCTTCTGTCGAAGTTAGGATCTTGAGCTTCCTGGGCCATCTTCAGTTTAGTCTGATACATTGTGATGGCAGCAGAGACCTTTGCACCTTCTATGAGATCATGCTTTTCATAGTCAAGCTCGATCAGAAGTTTAGCCGTCTTAGTATTGGCATCTTGGAGTTCCTTCTGAAGATCAGCAATTTTGAGGTCCTTTAGCACTCCAACTTGTTGGAGGTCAGCAATCTTCTTGTCCTGCTCCTCGACGTTTCCCACATAGTCCTCAATCTCAGCGAATTTCTGGAAAGGGGATTAAAGATAAGGTCAGGACCAAGTGATCCTTAACTCAGAAGGATATGTCAGCAGGATATGCCAGCAGGATATACAGGCAGATACAGTGATCCTTACATCATTGAAGTACTCGAGGAATTGGTGACGGATCAGAGGCAGACCCTGCAGATCCTCAGCCTCGGAGGTCTTTCTCTTTTTGCCACCCCTTCCTTTAGTGGGTGCCTTGGGAATGGAGATGCTAGGACTGGTAGTGGACCTCTTCTTCCTGGGTCTAACAGTATCAAGGTCAGCCGTGTCGAATTGAGAACCAGGCTTGGTGGATTTTCCAGCACCTACACAACCAAAACAAGATAAGTATCTTTACTTCATTTATATTTCACTATTTATTTAAATTTTAAACAAAGATACTTACTGGACATTGTGACAGAGCCTGAGGATACCTCCTGAGAGTCTTGGGTTGTTGTCTTGAAAGTTCTTGTTTCAGGATCAAGTTTCTTGAAAGCGAGGAGTCTCTCTTTGGCAGCAGGAGACAGTCTGAGGTGTGAAACGGTGATAGCTGCATAACAAGAAAGCAAAAGTATATAAGTGATCCTTATATCAAAGGAAAGTTCTCTGGTGATCCTTCTCAGGATCCTCCACCCTACCATGGGTAGCCCATTTCTTGGGTAGATCCTTTCCGTCATCAATAGAATCTCTCTTGACGAAAAAGAAACGCCGCTTCCAATTAGCATCATTCTTGGTAGCTTTGAAGATCGGGTGTTCCTCAACAGGCTTACGTTTAAATAAATAACGATGAGAACCAAAGGTAGTAAGATCATACAGCTCTCCCAGCTCTGACATTCCTAGGTCTATCCCTTCCTGATCGATGATCCTTTCAAGGGTGTACAAAACCCTCCATATCATCGGCATGGCTTGGATATAAGAGATGCCGGTTAGGGAAAAGAAAGATTGGGTAAAGGCTGGGAAAGGATATGTATAGCCTATGGTGAACGGTGTGACAGGAAAAGCAACCCACTTGTCGGAAATATGATCACTCAGGGCATTGGGATCAAAAGGTCTAAACTCGGTGTTCGCCGGGAAGCAGTGGCGGATCCTATCAATCTGTGCATTGTTGAAACAGCAGCGTTCTTTGATGGAATCTTCGATGATCCCCTGGCTTTTCGGTGGGCTGTTTTTCGGATGATCCTTAGCTGGGGAGTTTCGGAGCAACATCTTTGATAGAAAAATGGGAAGAGACGGAAAACAGAGCAAAGAAGGAAGAAGATGAAGAGAGAATACCTGTTTATCTTCGGAATGCAGTTATAAAGGGAGTATCTCTGAAATTTTAAATGCAATCGATCCTATCTCTATCTCCTATTTATAATCATGATTGTGCAGGGTTGTCACTTCTGTGACGTCATAGTTGCAACGGATAGTTCTACATCAACGGCTATATTTCCGATAGTTAGTTGCGGATAAGATCAAGAAAATATAATTCGCTCATTTTACATTTCACTCCTTATATTTTGGGGGTAATTGTTAGGGGAGGATTTTCTAACAATTAGTGATCCTTACTTGTTATCCTAATTAATGATCCTTACTTCTGTGACAGATAGTGATCCTCAGAAGAGCTTCAGGATCATGGATCACCTTAAGGATCCTCATACTAACGATTGTTTGTTTATGTTTCGTATTATTTCGCAGGAGTAACAAGCTTGACTTGGTCTTGGCAACGTTACTATGGAATATTCCACGGGTATTTCGCACACGTTTAACTGGAAATGGACGTTGTGGAGAACGTGGGAGCTTGGCACAAAAGTCGGATAGTTTGTTATTATAGCTAACTTCTATTTTTAAAGGGGTGACGAGCTAGAATTAGAACACTTTGCCATTTTCAGCTACACACACTCTCATACAATCGCACTCTTGAAGCTCTCGACGAACACTTATTAGTTTTCACTCATTTTTACACATTTCACCATAGTGATCCTTGTACCTAGCTCGTTACTATCCGAAATTGTAAACATTATTTGATTTATTTGAGCTTGGTGATCGGTAGTTTCCATCACCCGGGGTTTTTTGTGCCGGAGATCAACTCTTGATCAAGGGCTTTTTCCCCGTATAAATTCTTGTGTCATTTGTGCAATTTACATTGAAGTGATCCTTATCATTGTTCTACATTCAAAGCATCATTCCCCGTAACAAAGAGTTTGGTTGCATTATCCTCATCAGATTTTTTGACCAAAACAGCCTTTTGTGCCACAAATAAAACTGTTATTGTTTTATAATTAGGATAAATTATAATAGAAATCCTAAATAAATACGATTAATAAATTAACCAAATATGGTCTCTATTTACCATGGTTAATGAATTACCCTAAGGGGCAATTCCATAATAAACTCCCAAATAAACTATTGTCCTTGTTTTCTGTAACAGTTCAATTAAAATGGCTAACTCAGACGAAATTAATAGCCATCCAGTGGAGAATATTGATAACGCCCGAGTTCATTTAACGGGTGCTGAACTGAAAGCGTTGGTAGACGACGCTGTTACAAAGGCCTTGGAGCGGCAGTACGAAGAGTATAGTGGGACTCGAAGTAGGACCCTATCTACACCGCATTCAAAGCCACCTTCCAAGAAGGAAGAACTGAAGAAAGATGATGATCGACTCTCCTCGAACCACCACAGTGCTCCATCTCAACAGGTTGTACTAAATAAAGAACCCCGTGATAAGGGTTGCTCCTATAAATACTTTGTTTCATGCAAGCCCAGGGATTTCACTAGGGAAAAGGGAGCCATTGACTGCATGACGTGGTTAGATGAGATGGACACAGTCGTGGATATCAGCGGATGCGCTGAGAGGGATATAGTCAAGTTTGTGTCGCAATCGTTTAAAGGCGAAGCTTTAGCCTGGTGGAGATCACTGATTCAAGCCACCGGGAAAATCCCATTGTACAACATGTCATGGGATCAATTTGTTGCCCTCATCAGGGAAAATTACTGCCCCCAGCATGAGGTTGAGAAGATAGAGTATGATTTTCTATCATTGGTTATGACAAACCTTGACTGTCAAGCTTACCTCACGAGCTTCAACACAATGTCCCGGTTGGTTCCGTATCTGGTAACCCCGGAACCAAAAAGAATAGCTCGTTTTATCGGTGGTTTAGCCCCGGAAATTAAGGCAAGCGTGAAGGCTTCTCGGCCAGCTACATTCAGATCTGTAGCTGACATATCTCTGTCCCTCACTCTGGATGCGGTCAGACAAAGATCGCTGAGGAACAAAGATGCTGAGAAGAGAAAACGTGAAGATGATAATTCACGGAGGTCGAACAAGAAGCACCGTGGAAACGGTGACAACAAGAAGGGATCTGAGTCAAGGAAAGATGGGCATCAGTCCGGTGAGAAGCCCAAATGCAAGATTTGCAAGAAACAGCACTTTGGAAAGTGCAGACTCGATTCGAACTCGCAAACTCAGTCAAGAACGTTTGCTTGCGGGATATGCAAGTCCAAGGATCACAAGACCTTGGATTGCAGAAAGCTGAAAGATGCAACTTGCTACAGCTGTAATGAGAAAGGGCACATTAAAACCAACTGCCCTAAATACGCCAAGAAGCCTGAAGAGGCCAAGAAGACCAATGCTAGGGTCTTTAGAATGGATGCAAAGGAAGCGGTTCTAGACGACAATGTGATTACAGGTACTTTCCTTGTAAATGATGTCTATGCAAGAGTACTTTTTGATTCAGGCGCTGATAAGTCTTTCGTAGATCATAAGTTTTGCAAATTGCTGAATTTACCTGTCAAAACCTTGAGTATAAATTATGAGGTAGAGTTAGCAGATGGTACTATAGAAACCGTCTCAACTGTGTTAGATGGATGTGTTATATCCATTAAGAACCACTCTTTTCCTCTGTCTCTACTTCCCTTTAAGTTGGCCGGATTTGACATAGTTTTGGGTATGGACTGGTTATCTCATAACCAGGCCCAAATTGTCTGCAACAAAAAGCAAGTGGTGATTAAGACTCCGTCTGGTGAATCACTTACCATTCGGGGAGATACCCAGTATGGGCTGCCTGAGCAAGTGACTATGCTCAAGGCTTCAAAGTGTTTAAAGAAGGGTTGTGTCATCTACATGGCACAAGTGATTATTGATGAGCCTAAACCGAAGATAGAAGACATCCCCGTCATTTCTGAATACCCAGAAGTTTTTTAGGAAGAGCTACTTGGTTTACCACCAGATAGGCAAGTGGAATTCAGAATTGACATCATCCCTGGAGCAGCACCAGTTGCTAGAGAACCTTATAGGTTGGCGCCCACAGAGATGAAGGAATTGAGAACGCAATTAGATGAATTGCTAGCTAAAGGTTTCATTAAACCTAGTTCGTCTCCTTGGGGAGCGCCAGTCCTATTTGTGAAAAAGAAGGATGGATCGATGCGTCTGTGCATCGACTACCATGAGCTTAATAAGGTCACAATAAAGAATAGGTATCCTTTGCCCAGGATCGACGATTTGTTCGATCAATTGCAAGGGGCAAGTTATTTCTCGAAGATTGACTTGAGGTCAGGCTACCACCAACTGAAGGTTAGAGATGAAGACGTACACAAAACTGCATTTAGGACTCGTTATGGTCATTACGAGTTCCTAGTGATGCCTTTTGGGCTCACTAATGCACTAGCCGCGTTCATGGATCTCATGAATCGCGTTTGCAAGCCTTACTTAGACAAGTTCGTCATCGTTTTCATCGACGACATTCTTATTTACTCAAAGAACCAAGCTGACCATGAGAAACACCTTCGCTGTATTCTCAAACTCCTGCATCGTGAGAAACTCTATGCCAAATTCTCTAAGTGTGAGTTTTAGCTTCGAGAAGTCCAATTCCTTGGACATGTGGTGAGTGAGCGTGGTATCCAAGTGGATCCCGCTAAAGTGGAAGCTGTCATGAATTGGCAAGAGCCAAAGACGCCTACAAAGATTCGTAGCTTCCTGGGATTGGCAGGATATTACAGGCGTTTCATCGAAAAATTTTCAAGGATTGCTGCACCCCTAACCTCCTTAACTAAGAAGAAGGTTAAGTTTGTTTGGGGCCCTAAGCAGCAAGAATCCTTTGATATCCTAAAACAGAAGTTGAGCAACGCTCCTGTACTGACATTGCCAGATGGAATAGAAGATTTTGTGGTTTACTGCGATGCATCGCACACTGGCATGGGGTGTGTGCTTATGCAGAAAGGCAAAGTTATTGCCTATGCATCACGACAATTAAAGGTGCACGAAAAGAATTACACCACCCATGACTTGGAGTTGGGTGCCGTTGTATTTGCACTAAAACTATGGAGGCATAATTTATATGGGATCAAGTGTGTGATCTATTCTGATCATAAGAGCCTCCAGCACCTGTTTAATCAGAAGGATTTAAACATGAGGCAACGCCGTTGGATGGAGACTTTAAATGATTATGATTGTGAAATCAGATATCATCCCGGCAAGGCGAATGTAGTCGCTGATGCCTTGAGTCGAAAGGAAAGGGTGAAAGCCATCCGAATCAATGCCAAGAGCATTGAGATAAAGAACAGTTTGACTGAAAGGTTGTTAGCTGCACAGAGGGAAGCTGTGTTGGAAGCTAACTATCCTAACGAAAAGCTAGGAGTAACGGAGGAACAGTTATCTCTTGGCAAAGACGGAATTCTGAGATTGAATGGACGAATATGGGTTCCAATTTATGGAGGACTTCGAGATGTCATCCTCCAGGAAGCCCATAGTTCCAAATATTCCGTTCATCCTGGAGCTGATAAGATGTACCAGGACCTAAAGGCAAATTATTGGTGGATAGGCTTGAAGAAGTCTGTAGCCACCTATGTAGCTAAATGCTTGACGTACGCGCAAGTCAAGGCGGAACATCAGAAACCGTCAGGTTTGCTATAACAGCCTGAACTTCCCACATGGAAATGGGAGATGGTGACGATGGATTTCATCACCAAATTGACAAGGACAAGGAAAGGCAATGATACAATATGGGTGATAGTTGATAGACTGACTAAGTCAGCACATTTCTTACCCATCAAGGAGACTTATAGCTCCGACATGTTAGCCCAGTTATACGTGGATAAGATTGTAGCCTTACATGGCATACATGTGTCTATTATCTCTGACAGAGATACTAGGTACACGTCACATTTTTGGAAAAGCTTCCAACAATCTTTGGGCACACGTTTAAATTTTAGTACGGCTTACCATCCTCAGACAGACGGCCAGAGTGAGCGTACTATTCAAACTTTGGAAGACATGCTACGTGCATGTGTGATCGATTTGGGTGGTAGTTGGGATAACCACCTACCACTAATTGAGTTCTCCTACAACAATAGCTACCACACCAGCATAAAGGCTGCACCTTTCGAGGCCTTATACGGTAGAAAATGTAGAACGCCCGTTTGTTGGACGGAAGTTGGAGATGTCCAATTATCAGGACCAGAGATAGTCTTCGAAACGACGGACAAGATTGTCCAGATTCGTGACTGTCTCAAAGCTGCCCGAGATAGGCAGAAGAGCTACGCAGATCCAAAGCGTAAATCTTTTCACTTCGAAGTAGGTGACAAAGTGTTGCTTAAAGTATCACCCTGGAAGGGAGTGATGCGATTTGGTAAGAAAAGCAAATTAAGCCCGAGATACATAGGACCTTTCGAGGTTATCGAACGTGTCGGGTCAGTTGCCTATAAGCTAAACTTACCTGTAGAGCTCAGTGGTATTCATAATGTATTCCACATCTGCAATCTGAAGAAGTGTTTCGCTGACGAATCACTGGTCATACCACATACAGATGTGCATATAGATGAGAGCTTAAAATTTGTGGAAAAACCATTGTCGATTGAAGATCGACAGGTTAAGAAGCTTCGAAGGAAGCATGTGCCTATTGTAAAGGTCAAATGGGATGCCCGTAGAGGTCCCGAATACACGTGGGAGGTTGAGTCCACGATGAAAGAAAAGTACCCTTATTTATTTCAGTAAATCTCGGGGTCGAGATTTCTTTTAAAGGGGTGAGGATGTAACACCTCGAAAATTCACGTCCTATAATGTGTTGACACGTGTCATATGATTGAACGTGTGAAAGAATGTTCTGAAAGGACTAAAGTTGACAATCATGAAAAGTATGTGAATATACGAGTTCTAAATGTCAACAGTGAATAAATATATTGTACATTAACCCTACATGATGCTCATACCTTCAAACGAATAAATCATGGATCATACGAAGCTAAATATGAAAGAAAGTGAGAGATTACAAACTGCAAGGGTTAAATGTGTCAACATGTTTAAGTTATACCTCTGAGTGACCTTTTGACAAACCCGAAGCTTTGTAACGGTAAATTATGCTCACTAAAATGCACGATATAAATTTCATAAGGTTTCGTTATCGTATGAGAAAGTTATGATCAAATTCGTATGCGAGGGGTTAAAAGCGTCAACGATAAAGTTTAGGACTTTTCGGGTGACAATAAAGTTAACCGAGGACTAAACAAAATGGGTATATGTCTTGAAGCCCCTAAACGTCAATTTGGAGGGCTCAAAGTGCAATTTATAAGTTAGTTGACCTTTCGAAAGGGCCAAGAGTCAAATATGCAACAAATGGAAAATGTAAAATCTGAATACAAGGACCATACGGGCCGCGTAAGAGACCTTAAGGTCTTACGCGGGCCGCGTTAATCACCCAGATACAGAAACAATGGGACAGCAGCCTGTAAATGCGCATAACCGACTTTACTCAGTTGTTTCACTTCATGGGCGACCCCTAGGCAACCCCTAGAACACTAGGGACACTTGTGGATGAGTTGTGGTCAGTTGTAGACTTATTTGTCAACAATCTATGGAGTTTAAATCACTATATAAAGCTCCTAAGTTGCAAACATTCTTCACACCTTCATTCTTGCATTCCTGATCATTTCTGGAGCTCAAGACTTCTCTCAAGTGATCTCTGGTCGTTCATAGGACTCTTGTAAGTTTGCTTAACCTTCCTTAGTTAAGTTTTTGCTTAGTTTTAGCTTAAAAGTCAAACCGTCGTAATTAACGGTCAACTTCAAGATTAATCACTAATGGTCCAGTGATTAGTTGAATTGAAAGTAGTTATAAGTTGGTAATTATGTGGGTAATAAACCCTTAAAAAGGTTCCCCCTGATTCCCACTCTAACTAGGTCAAATGTCGGGTCAAACTTGTTATTAAAAAGTCAACAGGATACTTATTTTCTAATTTATGCATGATTAGCAATGTAGAACACATACAACCTGTTTGATCATTAATATAACTTGGTAATTAGTGTAAGAACATGTCTAAACATGTTCAACCCGACAATTTACTGTTTAGACCCGGTTCGGAACCGAAAGTCGCAAAGCTTTGACTTTTGCTTTTGCTTTGACTTCAGTTCTGACCCGTTTTGGTATGATTTAGAAATACCTTAGAGCTCTATTTGGACCAGGTTACATGCTAGTATATCCCTCTATGATTATACACCATGGTTCATTAGTTAACCAATTAATACGCATGATTCCGTTAATTGCTCATATGTTGACCATTATGCCCTTTTCACCTTAAAACGTGATTTTTGAAAATGTAAAAGAGTAGAAACCTTAGTTACTAAATTATAAACTTGCACCTAAAATTTGACATCAGTTTGAGGTGTAGTTTGAGAGTTATGCTCATTGGCGCAAATTGAAAGCTTTATGTTAATTAAACGGCGTAATTAGCGTATAGCCTAGTTAAGCCTACTTTTTGATATCAAACTTATTACCCACTGATGTAATATATTATTTTGGGATTTTTGAAATTTTTTAATTAATTTTAGACTCAGCATAACTTATAGTCATAGGCTTAATCTGGTAATTGTCGGTTTTGCCCTTACGGGCCATAAAATGAGTTTTACATATCTAATCGACTCCAAACCTTTTGCTACTGATCTTAAATGATAAATAAATTATTTTAAGCCTTCTGGAATAATAAAAATATCAGCTTTATGTATCGAACCCGGAAATGGCTTCTAATCGCCTTATTAAGCGTTCTTAACGCATAGTATGTACTAAAACTATTTTAAACATACAAGGGTTGATACCTACTGATATTTTAGGAAAATTATAATATTTTAACAGTAAGCAAAAGTTGTTTAACTCAGACTTCAGTTTTGAGCTTTTCGGCTTATGTGAAATTACCAAAATGCCCATACGGTGCATAGTTTGGTTATAATTGATAAATTTCACATATATACTTTACCCTACTGTTATAACCTAATAAATTAAGTATTTTTGCTGATTATATCAGACCTGTAACTCAGGTTAATACTTAAACTCTTTTATAACCTTGTAAATGACCAAACTACCCCTACGGGGCATAGTTTGTGTTTAAATTCGTTTCGGGCATAATAAAAGACATCCTACTGATGTCACAACATATTTGAAGCATATTAACTTAGGAAACCTGTATATGGCTCTTACGGATACCCGTTACGCTTATTACGCGTTCGGTTCGGTTTATGTAACAAGTTTACATAAATTAGCCGAAACGGGTCAAACCTTATCGGTTTTATCTCAAAATCCAGAGTGTGTATGAAATACCCATATTAAGCAAGTATCCGAACTTGTCGGGTCTAAATCACATTCTATCCAGTCTTCGCTTAATAGTGCGTACGAACCGTATCATTGAAACTAACCGGTCTAAGCTTAAGCTTAACTAAAGACCCGTTAGGATTCTAATAGGTTATTATAAACCTTCATTCCAGATTAGGAGAACCAGTAAAAGCTACTTGCATTTGCTTATTGTGATTATTACTTTGCTCAGGTAAATACTTTTAACTTATTTTCCCTATATGGGCTTGGGTTACGGTATATAAAATACCGCTTGGTCGGGCATTAAATCTTCCATCATATGGTGGTTAATTGAATAATTTAATCGACCCGTTTAAACAGTTTTGTTTACTTAAAAGCCTTTGGGCGTTAATGACCATGTCCCGGATATCCTTGGCATCATTTTACGAAATGGCCACGACCTAAGCGCGAAGTGTAGGCGTACACTCGTCAGTGCATAAATAGTTGATGTGGTGTGTCTATTGATCTATAACTCGGTACGTCCGGGCTACTGAACGCATAAGGAACATGTAATTCGTTCACAAGATTATATATTCAAATAATTCTCCCAAGTTATAAAATGTTTATGCCACGTGCATCCAAATCAATTTTTAATCATTTTCTAAAATGAGTCAGTTGATTGTATTTACCAGTGTCAACTGACGTATTTTCCCAAAAAGATTAAATGCAGGTACTAAGCGTAATTGGCTGGGATTTCTCCTTAGCATCAATAGAAGTCTCGCAAGCTTAAGATGCCTAAAAGTCTGTTGAACTATTGTTTCCATTTTATTTTCGATCCGTCTGTGGATAAACAATCGACAGTTGTGATACATGATATTACAATATTATATTCGGTTGAATTATATCTTTCATTTGCTTCCGCTGTGCATATTAAATATTGTGTTGTTTGATTATTATGTTGCCAACCACGTCACGATACTCCCACCCGGGCCCACCGGTGACACGTGGAAATCGGGGTGTGACAGGTGCGTTCGTTGAAAATGATGCAGTTTCTTTTAGCTTGGGACGGATGGTACACGAGATGTCTATTCCACGATTCGCTGTGGCTAAGGGCATTTATACGTTACAGGAAGCACAGTCGGCGGATCTCTTTGCTAGCTTGAGGAGTGTTTATTCAACCCCTAAAGAGATGAGCATGGTGAGTGCTGATTTGGCACGATTTTGGTCCACGATTTCTGATCACCCGTTCGCCACTACGAACCTCATTACCTCAGTTCGGGATCCAATATATAGGTATTTACTGAAGAGCTTGTACTAGAGTTTCATTCCACCTTCCGACATAAGGAAGGTGCGTTCGTTGAAAATGATGCAGTTTCTTTTAGCTTGGGACGGATGGTACACGAGATGTCTATTCCACGATTCGCTGTGGCTAAGGGCATTTATACGTTACAGGAAGCACAGTCGGCGGATCTCTTTGCAGGTATTCTGACATGGACTTAGCTGGTCACCTGGGAAGGTGTTCGTCAGAGGGCTCAGGTCCAACCACCGGAGGGTCATCCTGCAGTGGATGTAATTCATCAGATTGAGCCGACACATCGTCAACGGCCTCGACACAGGCACGGGATCTCGGCACCTCAGTACCCCAGACGTCGGCCACCACCAGACCTACTGACCTTAGAGTCCATATATAATAGAATGGATCAGAGATTTGGGGAACTTCATGGTTGGGCAACCCAACAGTTTGGTGACGTCAGGCAGTTGAGACAGACATGTCAAGAATGGCAAGAGAATGTGCTTCGACACATGATGACGCCGATGAGTATAGGCATTATAGACTTCTTTCAACCGTATTCTACACCAGGTCAGTATGGTATGTGGGGTCAATTTGGTTCGGGTGGTGAAGGAGGATCAAGTCAGCCGGCTAGGCACGGGTATAGATCGGGACAGTTTGGATATGTGGATCTGAATCCCGATTTTCCTATATATGGGCAAGGTGGTGGTGCTGAAGAAGAAGAAGATGAGGAAAGTGATGATGAGTAGTGTGGGGATACTGATGGAAGAGGCAATAGAGCTTAAAAGGACTATCTTTTATGCTGATTTTGAATTTTTATGATGTTTTTAGTCTTCCATGGTCGGTATTCGTATTTGATATTTTGAACTCGTGGTTAGTATGGTTGGGTTGGTGATGATTGTTAAGACACTATTATCTATCAGTTATTTTGTTTTGGTGTATTTGTTTATTTGATAGGTATGGTGTGATTATTGCAGCTTCCGTTCGCGTGTGAGGTAGGGCTGGCAATAGGTAACCTGCTAAGACACGATAACAGAAAAGTACACCATGAGATTTTTTACATTTTAAAAAATAATCAATATTTGAAAGTTAGTGCCCATTATTTATTCTTCTAGGTGTATAAAATATACATCTGTCTTATAGACATTGGATATAAAGTAGTTAAACGAGTCGTATTCATGTTTAAAATTTTTGTTGTTCTCGTTATCAGATATCTGTTAAACCTGCTAAGACACGATTTACCAGCCCTACTGTGAGGTTAGGAATTGTTTACTGAGCGTGAGTGTGGGGATGAGATGTAAAATAATAGTTTGTGACTTGAGTCATAAAATTTTTAAAAATATATAAAAAAATAGAAAAAACAAAAATCCAAAAAAAATTGAAAAATAGAAAATGTTTATGTTTTAGAGTTTTGCAAACAAAGACGGAAAATGATAGAAAAGTCGGGTATGTTCAGGTTTCAAATAATAATAATATGAGTTAATAAGTTAAGCTTGTGTCTAGCTTGAGATGTGTGAGTAGGCCCGACCCGGTATCTAAGCTCCTTTGATATTAATATACTTTAATTGTTAGCTTGGGATGGACGAGCTTATTTTTCTCTACGTTTTGACGTAAGTTTCATTAAAAACGAAGTAGCGTTAAATATAATATATTATATTATTGTTATTAAACGGTCTCCTATACTACTAAATATTTATTTAGGTATCTCATATTTCAAATAACCATCTTACTCGTTTGATAATATATGAAATAAAAATTTTATATATTTTTATTGTCTACAAAACCGGGTGTTACAATTCTGGATTTCATTGAGTCTTGAAATTCAGCGTTTCAACCCGTCACCTCCGACACACCTCACCGCCCACCTCCGACGCACCAACCACTTTCGACCAGTGGCGAAGCTTAAAAATTCTATATAAGTAAATTTTATTTTTATAAAAATGTGGGGTCGAAAACGTATATATCTAAAAAAATTTATACAAACTGTAGTTGATTTGTATATATAATTTTGAAAATTTTTTGTACGAAACGTACGTATATAAGATTAACGAGCTAACTCTAGTTGATTTGTATATATAGTTTTGAATATTTTTAATTGAGAATGTGAAGCGATTAAAGTGTTGGTATATATCGGAAATGAATGAATTTGAATGTGGAAGAATTGAATTGATGTGGTCATCTTGCCCTTTTTGCACGCTTCAAGTTCTTTCAACAGAACTCCAGAGGTATCTATCAGCATCACCCGATTTGTGTTTTCGTCTCTTCATATTCATGTTTGTGATGTGATGCAGGCACGCCAACAATCACTTCGAGGATGAGGATCAGGATCTCCGATTGGCGAATAATTATATCTCGGTTTGTGAATCTTTTTTTAATTGTTTCCACTCTGCAAAACCTAACTTCTTCCTAGGGCTAAACAAATGGACGCCCGCTGAATATCATTAGTTTCTCCAGAGTGAATAATCATATATATGATCATCGGCTGTACTAGATTCTTTATAGGATTTTTATAGACTGTAGGTTCCTAAAATCTCTCATATTTTTAGGCTAGAGGGTATGGTGAGGTCCTCCAAGGGAGAGGATGATCCGTCACACATAGTCCTCCCAAGGATGGCCCATCCCACAAAACTAGAGGGTATGGGAGGATGGTCCTAGATTGATCCTACCCCATCCCACTATGTACAAGTAACCATGCCTAATGTACAAACACAAACAAAGGGGGCCCACCATATTTGGTTCGTCGCAAACGGCGACATCTCGACGATGAGGACAATGACGGAGGGGGGCGGTGTGGAGGACGGACCAGGATGGTCCTCCATACCGTGCAGCCTTACAATGTCATGCAGAAAGGTCTGGTTAGACCGCCCGGTATGGGCCTCGTCTCCCCTCCGTCACCTCCGTCCCGGGTCGTCGCACACCATCCCGGTTGCTCCGTCGCCGGCTTCTCCGTCCTCTCCAAGACGATGGAGACGGACCAAATGGTGGGCCCCTCTGACTTTTCTCTCTCTCTCCACCTTTATTATATAATATATTTTATTGTGGGGTTGGGTAGTCCTCCACACCCTTGGGTAGTCACCAAGAGGATGCTCCTCCTCCCGTGATGACATGGCGCCTACGTGGCGGGTAGTCTCCAAAGAGACTATCCATTCCATACCCCAAGGTCTTAAGAATTTGAATCAGTGAATGAAATGCTAGAGTGATACTGCGTCTTCTAGATCGATGACACTTTTTTTTTTTTTTTAAATTTTAGGGCTTATATACAACTACGTGTGCACACAGCCTCCAAAAAGCTCAGGCACTTATTAAGATACAGTAATTTTAATCTTTGGATATGGCAGGTTGACAATCCCATGCAACCAGCAGCAAGTGTTAGTTCTGAAGAAAATATTCGTCGTTTACAGGTGAGGGATGCCAACCTTAAGCGTGAGGTGAAGCATGGTTTTATGACCTTGTTGAAGAACTGTTTAGAGTCCGAGTCTGGGAATTCTATAAATATATTGTCAGGTTACACTGATCATTTCCAGAGCTTAAAGTTTGAAGATGTTGGGTGGGGGTGTGGGTGGCGAAACATCCAAATGCTTGCCTCTCATTTGCTTGTCCAAAGGCAAGAAGCAAGGGAGGTTCTATTTGGAGGAGTTGGGTTTGTGCCTGATATCCCTTCACTCCAACGATGGCTTGAAATTGCATGGGGGAAGGGATTTGATGCAGCAGGATCAAATGATTTTGATCAAAAGATATACGGGAAACGAACTTGGATTGGCACCACCGAGTGTGCTGCACTTTTTCGTTCTTTTGGGCTTCGTGCTCGCATTGCGGATTTCTGTTTTTCAACCCCCCCAGATGATGTTGTAAAACCTCCACAAGTTATTGGGCCAATGGATAAATATCTGAATCGATCAGATGCTTCTGATCCAGGCTCTAGTAGTAATGCTAAATCTTGCCCTGAATCGGTCAATGGCCAGCAGCTTCTTGCCAACTGGGTGTGGTCTTACTTTTCTGACAACAGTAGGCTCAGCAAATCAGGCTGCAACCAAGTTGTTGTCACTGAAAAAGCGTAAGTCTAATCCCTGTTTCCTATTTAATTAGCATTTATATGTCAGGATGGTTCATTGTGTTTCCATCTTGTATTTGAGCAGGCCCTTGTATTTCCAGCACGATGGGCATTCAAGAACTATAGTTGGAATTCAATTGAAAAATCTTCCAAATGGGATGCAGCAATCCAATCTTCTAATTTTAGATCCTGCTCACGTGAGTACAACACATGCGTATTATACTCTCTCTGACTGTATGTGCAGTGTGGGTGTTTTGTTATTGATGCACTGCATTGGGTGTAGTGACATGGATCTAAAAGCTACTTTACAATTGGGTTTTGGAGTTTGGATCAGTTTTTGTCTGCTTATAAAGATTGACGCGTCTGTATTTTTTGAATTAGAAAATTTGTTTTAGCCCTTTCCTTTACTCTTTTGGGGGGTGGTTGTGCACAAAAGTAAATGCATGCCTGAGTCAAATTGATGTTAACATTATACTACATAAATGTTGTCAGAAAACACAAGTTTTAGAAAGTTGCCTGAGCAAGAAAGTTGGATGGCAAAGGTTTATAAAAAGAGGGGTTCACACTCTCAAGAAGACAGAGTACCAGGTTGGTTATATGCATGCACCGATTGTATTGGGTTTGGTAACCTACCTGCTTGCTGACATAATGGTGTGGTCTCTTTTAGTTGTGTTATGTGGATCCTGGAATTGCCGCTGGACCAGAGTTGGAGAAGCTTAAGACCTTGGATAGTTCCCGTTTTGAATTTGAACACCTGTGAGTCAAGTGGTGCTTTTTTTTTTTGTTTCTTCATTTGTATTTTGCAAACATAAGGAAATTTACGAAAGTAAAACGGGGTACAGTAGTAGTTGTATGATTGTTGAAGTTATATACTAATACTAGTGGGAAACCCGCGCGTTGCGGCGGAGTCCACAATCTTTTTTTTAACACGTATGTTCAATTGTTCATCATCCATGTATTTCTTTCTAGCAGCAGCAACAACAATATAACAAACAAACCGCGATTCAAGTATACTTGCCACCTGTTGGATTATTTGGAAGAGTCGCAATGATCTTATATTTGCGGGGAAGAGGTATCAGCTGGATCACATGCTAGGTGATATTCAAGCTATGATGTTTTTGTGGGTTAAAAGTTGAGCGAAAAAACAAAACTGGAATGGGGAAGGTTGGGTGAAATTTGATTTATAATTTTTTTGCTTTGAAGAAATGTTGGTGTGGGTGTGTTTTCTAAATAGGTGATTGCTGTACTGTGCCCTCCCTTTGGTGGGGAGTTTTTGTTTTGTATATTTTGGTGAGAAGTAATAATATGCAATTTGCCGTTAGAAAAAAAAAAAAACTCATTCCCATTGACTCCTTAAAGGTGTTAAAGAATAAAGCAGCAGCAACAACCACCACCACACAATATCAATAACTCCTACCCTTCGACTTTTACCTCGACTTCTGAGAAACTACAAAATAAGCCAACATAAGATCGAAATCCTTGTTAATCTCAAAATTCTAAAAATTTGCAACTTTAACCTAAAGGATAGTTCCTGTAGTTAACGAAGTTGAAATGTCCTGTTCGGTTAAAACGGACTGTAATATGATATTTCTCTTTGTACCAATTCTGCTTCATGTAGCGTAAGTTGTAATCAAGCATATGTTGTACGGAATTCAAAACAGTAAACTTCAATAAATTCCAACAAAAACAGTAAGTGATCAACAAAGAGAATCATTCCAAAAAAACAGCTAAGAACACGCAGTATAAAAGCAACTACAAAAATTAAATTACCACTCGTAAAGACAGCAACCCGATTCATATATCAGCTTTTAATCTGATGTTACTTTCTTATTTTTCTTTAAATTTTTCTTCCTTGTCTCGAGAGTTTCGACATTTTCTTTCTTCCTTCCTTGTGAAATCTGAATAAAAAAAACAAATAAATATCATTATTTCAACTCAAATTATATTGTTTCTCATCACCCTTAACAAGCTGCTGCGGCGACATATCCGTATTTTCTTCACTGTGGTTTTTAACGTCATCGATATTACGATCTGACGCGTATTGCAATCCCTCCATTTCCTTCTTTAGCTCTTGATGATACTGCTTTTCATGAAGCGCCATCTGCAGTCACCGACACGTTTAATTAAAATTCCAAATTAGACAAATATTATAAAAATATATAAATATATAAAAAAGTAACAGCCTTTTGTTTATTCTCAGCCGCTACTTTAGCTTCTGTCCGGTCAATAACCCCCTCAGCAAGATGACTCTGAGCGTTCTCGAGATCCTCATGTTCGCCACCTGGCATCGGGAGGATCTCTTTTCTTGCATAACGTTTAGCATCTAAAACTATTAAATAATGGTTTTTTTATTCAAACACTTACTTTCCAACCATGTAATCTTCGGTAGGTAGTATGATTCGCGTGTTTATGCAATCGAATACCCATTGTGGTTGTATATAGTCTCTTGATATAAACCGGTGGCTTTGAGTTGGCCTATTGACGATCTACAAAAAACGCCATCATATGAGGAAGAATATTGATGTCAGAAATATATTTCATGGTAACTATTAAATATTCAACGTACTTGATAATTGATGTCCTGGTTAGATTCCTCAAATGGAGCTCCATCACCGTCCCATGAAACCACACCACCGAATGCAGTGATCACAAATAGCAATGATTCTCTTGGAACCTAAATAGACACACACAGACACATTATGACGTTGTAGGCCAAGTAAAAGATACGGATAGTCCCTGTGGTTAAGAAAATATTGAATATGGTCCCTAGCATAGTTGTTAATGGCGAAGAGCAACAAGTATCGATAAGGTATATGCTACATACCGCTATTTATATACATTAGAATTTTTTTTTTAATTTTTTATGTGTATTTAACAAATACATAAAATCCAACTATTTCATAGCTATATTTAATCGCTATTTATATTCGAATTAAAAAAGTAAAATAATTGAAAACCCGCTATTTATGGCTACATACCCTGCAGCGACCTTCGACCTATACGCAACGTTATTCGCTATAGTGACCGTTATTGACAACTATGGTCGCTAGCTTTCCAAAAGTACACGGATGGTCCCTCTGGTTTGCACTTTGTAACGCATTTAGTCCCTAACTTAGACCTGCTGAAACCTTTAGATTTGTTGGTTGGGGACTAAATGCGTTAGAAAGTGCAAATCACAGGGACCATTCGTGTACCTTTGGAAAGCTAGGGACCAAATCCAAAATTTTGGTAAACCACAACAAGGACCATTCGTGTAGTTTACTCTATGTATAATATGGAAACAAACAATAATCTTACCTCACGGCCCAAGAAAAATGTTTTATTTTGAAAGAGTGTTTTGCAGGCTTTTGTTTCTTCATCATCTTCAACGTTTTCAACAAGGTGCATTAAAGCACCAGGTTCATTAGCAGGAAGTTGGTCCTGAAGCTGTGCTAACCTAAGCTCAGATTCCTTGGCATTTGCTCCAATTGTTCGATCTTTAGTATCAGCATATCTCGTCAAAGCATATAAATCTACGCAAAAGTTTAACGATTTTAAAAAAGTTATCCCGCAACAACGTAATCATGTTATAGCAAGTTCAGGTTCGTAGTTCATACCGGCTGCTAAAGCTTTCAATCGAGGATCAAGAATAGGTGGATATTTCAACTTAATTGAATGATAGAGTCGAAGATTAACAAAACCAAGAAGAGTCTGCATATTAAATAAAATCATATATAAGTACCAAGTGAAAATATATAACAGAGTATGAAACTTTGATTATTAGTAATCAGTTAATCACAAACCGTGTAAAATTCCAAAAAGGTAAGCATAATCTTATAATCCACATCTTGAGGCATGACTTGCTGGAGTCAGGGGCGGATGCAGGGTGTTTTAGGGGGTTCCCGGGAACCCCCTCGGTTTGGAAAAAATGGAAAAAATTAGTGGAAACCTTGTATGATTTAGAAAAAAATAGTGAGAATTAGTGAGAATATACCAAAAGGAACCTGGTGGAAAACATTTCTGGATCCGCCACTGGCTGGAGTGCATGAGGAGTCAACCAGGTGACTTTTTGACCTTCTACCTCGGCCTAAATATGCGTTGATTGGCAAACACGTGTTAGCTAAAATTACATGCGCAAATGATTGAAAAAAAAACACATGTGTCGAAATCAGTGTACCTGGTAATATATCCCTTTCACTGATATAAAAGCCTTTCGCAATTTATGTGTGCGAGAGATATACGGCTGCCACTCGAGGCTTAACCTAATGAAACATATATACCATTGAAATTAAAAGAATTATAATGAAGTTTGTATTTAAAAAAAATGATTTTGATTGGTTTTTTCATTCTCACGGTTCTCAAGATAACCCTTCCCTATCTATATATATATATGCATATCAAATATCAACGTGACAACACATACCCTCGACAGTTGTGGATTCTTTCAGGTTGAATATTTTCTCTTTCTATAGCAGGTAAAGCGGCAAAAAGATGTACCATTGTGAGACAGTCATCCAAATCTCTTAATGCATCAATTTACTTTGGATATCTAAAGCCAAACACAAAATACATATAGAAATTGATATAACAAAAGCTAAAAATAAGGAGTGCAAATGTTAAAATTTGGATATGGTGAGAATAACCTTTCTCGAATAAGCATATCGAGAGTGTAAGTAGGCTTTCTTGTCAACAACCATTCGGCAACTGCAGTTGTGATCCAGTAAAACAAAAAAAAAATAGATATAAAGTAGGACAAAGAATGAGACTTCAATTCATATAAACAGTAGGTATGTGATACTCACAGGCTGATCTCGATCATTTTGACCGTCAGCAGAGAACAAGATTTTGAGTGCGGTTTCCCTACAGACGACACTTTTCACACCCAAGACATTTCAGCCCTAACAACCAAACGGACATTGTTAGGCAATGGGCAGATCTTAACCAAACAAACATGATTACCGATGTCACTCTGATTGCATCGAAGATAGATTGATTAGAACCCTAGAAAATAAAAAACCTTACAGTTCACACAATTAACGGTATAATCACATCCATGATCCTTCGATAGGAACCCTAGAACCTCTTCGTCGCCGTCGTCTGTCCCGACCGTCTGCGTCGCGATGCGTGCTTCAACCACCGAACACCATTGTCATCCACGTTAATCTTGTACGACCGATATGCTTCGATTGGATTGAATGGGGAGACGGTTGATGTCTCATCTGAAACTGAAGCATTCATCATCCATAAAGGAAGAGTGAAATCCCCCAATTGCCCTTTTAGGCGTCTTAAAGTTGGTAGGAATTCCAATTTCTATGGCTTTAACCACCTTGTACATATTGCTTAAAAATTTATACGCTATGTAAAATTACGGTTGTGTACGTCACTTCTCCTTTTTATAATAGTATAGATATTTTCAACTTCTGAATCCTGTAGATAAGGGCTATGCTGCTATGGTTTCAGACATGTGTGATATCAGTTTCGGACCCCCACATGATTTACTATTTCTTTCAGTAAGTTACATTTTAACTTCTTCCCCTCCCCCACCACCTCACCCCTTTGATTCAGTTGAACAATTCTAGTTATATAGTTATCATATCTAGAAGGTTTTCAGGTGCAAAATTATTCCCTTATATGGAGTTCTTATGCACGTTTTAACACACAATCAATATATATACACTTACTTTTCCAGGTCATATCACAAAATACAGATTTGATTTTATTCAATAGGAAAAGCATGCTCGGCACGTATTAACTATTTGTCACCTGTTGCTTCTTATGACCTAGTGTGTTTTGAATAATGGTTAGAAGAGGTTGAACACAACTACAAACCATACTGGTTTGCTATTTTGGCTTTCGGAGTGTGTAAGCTAGTGGGATTCCCTCACGCGATGCGGCGGGAGTTTGGTTAGCATCGGGTCGGTTTGTTACGTGGGGGGAGTTTGATTTGATTCGATTCGTCACGCTATTAGAGAAACTCGAAATACCAAGAAATTAAATAGGTTAAAAGGCGTATATAATATATAGTTTAAGTGGTGAATTTAAAACTTGAAAAGAAAATAGTGTTCACATAGAAAATGTTTTTTTTAATAATAATAACAATAGTAATACTAATAATTTACCGTATATTTGCAACTAACTTTGCACTCACAGTTATAGGGTTCAATTTTGTATGCCTATGAGCCGAGGGTGAAGGGGGTGCACCCTTATGAGTTGGGAGAAAATTTCTACCCACCCAATCATGATGTGTCATGTTATTTCTTCTCTCGTACCCAACTCTTGCCCAAAAAAGACAAGGGGTGGTTTCCACTCATGCCATGGAGGTAAACTAAATTGTTTTTCTTTTTCTTAAACTACTTAATTAATAAATGAAACATAATTTTAACAAAATAAAAGTAGATTAAATTAACAAAAACATTAAATTAAAATAAACTAACTAAAATTACATTAACTAAATTAAAAAAAAAACATTACATAAAATTAAACCTACTAAAAAAATAAAACCATAAAAAATTTAGAAACTACATGGCCAATTATATTTTTTTGCGATCTCGCGTTTTCGGGCTAGTGTGATTTCCAACATCTTCGGTGGAACATTGTCGTGTGGCCTGTTAACGTCTCCAGATCCTTATCAAACCTAATAACGTCTCTCGATGTTCATCCGCCAACTCCATATATTTTTCCTTTTGTTTCTTTTTAATTTCCACCAACTATTGTTTCGTAAATTTGTATTCTTGGAGCTTGTCGGACATACCAATTGACCTTTCGCTCGATGTTGCGAGTCCTTTATCTTTTTTCTCTTTCTTTTTTTGCCTTGTTGGAGAGGGGTCTACGTTTATGTCGGGTATATCACTAGCGAATTTGGAATTCGGTGTACCCGCTTGGTAGTTACCCGAATCCGATGACTTTCATTTCTGCCCCGAACTACCACTCTCCTCACTACCAATGGTACCGGGGCCCATTTCTAATGCTTTCTAACCACCTCTCACGCCTCAATATGAGGAAAGCCACCCGAATGTTGTTTTTGGTAATCTTTTAGCGCTTGTTCATAACATGAGCATCGTCACTCCCGCTAGGACGTAAACGATCATGTAATAAAAATATAAATTATATTAAGGTAAAAAATAAGGAGTATGTAAACGTAAAAAATTATACCGCTTGATGCCAAAAACCGTTGAATAAGTTCAACTTTGCCTGCATAGCTTTCCATTTCGGACGGACTTGTTGAACGGTCCGTGAACTTCCTCCAACGGTTGCATTGTAGTGTGCGAGAACTTTCTTCCAAAAACCTTCCGATTTTTGGGCATTTCCTTTTTTCTTGTTAAGACTACAATGCACATACGTCATCATTAACGCCTCTTCTTGTTTCTTCGTTCATCTTTGTGAATCCGCCTTACCCCCTTTTCCTTTTCGTTCATGTTCGGCTTCTTCTTCAGCTTCAAGTTCTTCCTCTTCTTTGCAAGCCGCGCCCCATCGCCTACTTTGTGGTGGATAGTTGGGTTGGTACACAATCGATCCGCCTCGTCTACTTTGCGAACCGCGCCCCCTCGCCTTCGAACCGGAACCCGAAACTTTTTTCTTATCATCGCCTTTGTTTTGTCTATCCATAGTATGCTTTGAGAGTTTGTGAATTGGGTGAAAAAATGGAATGCAAAATGGTAATATTTATAAGGTATTTAATTGTTTTTTTTTTAAATCAAATGGCCATATAGCCGTTAAAAAGCACCCCCCCCCCAACGGTCATCTTTCATGTCCAACGGTTATATATGTGTGCGGTGAAGAGTCCTCGCTTTTCAAATTTGCCGTGCGATATAAGGGGTTGGCGGCAGTGTTCCCCTAGCGGTACCGCACCCCTTACTACTTCCACCCCGTTCACCCTGAATTCCTCTCAACTGCAGAGCCCTTTCTCTTTTCACGTTGTTAATTTTTTCAACTGTGTTTTTTACTTTCTTTGGTCTGCACTGTTTAAACTAAGGATGGGCATTTGGTACCGGGTATCAGTACCGAACCGTACTATGTATATTCGGCATAGGTACCCATTTTCCTCGTTTTTCGGTAACGTAGGTACCGATATTAACGGATAAAACACCAGTAAATACCGGTATCGTATTGATATCGGTATCGGTACCGTTACTAATTTTTCCTTGTTTTTTGGGTACCAGTACCGGTATATTCGGTACCGCTACCGTTACTAATTCTCAGGTGATTACTAGTGTCTAAGGAGGTGTAAGAACCAGAGAGATGGTGTTAATTTGCGGGAGAGGTGTCACAAGGTGCAGGCTGCCATGACAGGCTGCACAAACTGCTAGCACAACCCATTACAGACCGTAAGGGTAATGGCTTACGGTCCGTAAGGACCTAAATGCGTCCATGGTTTCAAATTCCTTACGGTCCGTAAGGCATATGCCTTGCGGTCCGTAAGGCATATGCCTTGCGGTCCGTAAGGGTCTTTCTGTGACACATGTGCCTCCACGGCCATCAAACAGATACCAAATCAATGAAATATTGTATTTCATACTTTGGATTGGTATAAATATGTGTATCATTTGCACATATCAATTCTTGTTCGATTTCGAGCTCTAAATTGCTTTCTGGAAAGTTATACGCGCACTAATGCGTAAACGTAATTAGTTTAACGCGACAAACACTCCGGAGCAGTGACATGGGCTCAACATACATTAAATAACCTTTACATAACTTAGAAATAAGTTTTGAAGGCTTTGGTATGGCAAAATCAAGTTTATTCGCTTCCAGGGACTAAATTCGACAAACTGCGAAAGTATGCCGATTCGTACTGTAACGGACAATCCGGAACATGTCCATAAGTTAAACATACCCTAAATATCCTTTACATAGCTTAGAAATAGGCTTTGAGGGGTTCGGTGTGCTAAAATAAACTTTTTGGTCATTCAGGGACTAAAAGCGTCAAAAAGTGCATAAGTTTGCATTTTCACGCATATCTTGCGTTCTGAATACATCCAGACATCCAAAACTTTATGTAATCATTAAAATATTTTATTTTAGTGATTGACATGACGGGGCTTAAACGTGTCAAAAATGCATCAAAAACCATGTTTTGCTTATTCAGGGACCAAAATTGACAATCTGCCATAGTTATCTTAGGAAGGGACCAAAGTTGAAAATTTGATTTCCAGCGTGTTCCAGCTGTTTCCCTCATTTGCACATGGTTTTAATGAAACTAGGGGCTTGTTTTGGGGTACCCATGGTATTCTAAAACCATGGACACACATGTAAGGTCCAGATCAAAGCTCGGTTTTCGATGAACGATCCTAACGGTTGTAAGAAAACTATAAATACCCTACCCCCTTCACTCAAAACTCACATCTTGATCTGACTGCTCTCTAAGTTGGTGATTTCACTTCATACCTGAGAATAATCGGGTCAAACTTCCGTTCTTGGACATTTTGTAAGTCCTCTTTCGTTCTTTTACGCGTTTTTAGCATGAAAGTCAAACTTTGTTTGACTTTCTGCATTGACCAGTTTATGGTCAACACGAAGTTAGTTGAACTTCATAACGTGAGCGTGATCACGATGGTTTTAGTCTCTTATGACTATACCTACTGATTACCACGTTATCTAGGCATAGTGGCGAGTTGTAGTTTCGGTCAAAATACGTATTCTTGCGTATTTTGTAACCAAACTACTTTTAGGTATCAAAACCGTTTGTTTTGATACCAAACCTGTTTTCAAACCTCGTTAAACATGTTTTAACATGTTTAGCTCGTCACTTTAGGTTTAGTGCTTATGTAGGGTCGTAAGGTAAACGGTCTAAACAACCGCTTAGACTTTCGAACCCGACCCGTTTGGTCGATCTTTAGGATCCGACCAAACACATTAGGTGACCATGGTTGTATAGGGAATAACCTTCCAAGGTTATACCTTATGGTCACGTCGTTTAGTTGGTTATATGATAGGTAGTTTATATGCCTTAGGAAAATTACCAAAATGCCCTTTTTACGCCAAAATTCATTTTAAGCATATGTAACATAACTTTTGACATCTAAACTGATTTGGCAACATTATTAGACATGTTAAGGCATATATTACTTGTCATACGACTAGTTAGGCGGTCTAAACGCGTTTTACGTGAACGACGCGTTAAAGTAGCGTAAGCTACCTAAACGGGTCGTAATGGGTCGTAAGCACTTAGGATAGGTTTCGTTTTAGAATGTAGGCTTTGTTAAACCATGTTACATGAGTTCCTATACTCATTTGGTTTACGAAACCTCATTTTATCCGATCTTCTGAATTAAGTCCGTTTATTTACATAGTTACCTATATTAGGTGCCGTTTGATTCCGTGACCCCTCTAGCTTTCCTTGGTTGTTGTTCAAGACTTCTAAGCACCCTCAAGTGAGTACATAGTTCCCTCTTTTACTGTTTTTCAAACATTTTTGGGTGAAACACATGTGCCTACTTGTTACTTTCGTGTTTTTCATGTTTTTAAATATCATACTTGATATAACACCCTCAAGTGAGTACATAGTCCCCTCTTTTACTGTTTTTCAAACATTTTGGGGTGAAACACATGTGCCTACTTGTTACTTTCGTGTTTTTCATGTTTTTAAATATCATACTTGATATGTTCATTAGTATACTATTAGTACATTATTTCATTATGTTTTTGCTATGTATGTCCTTTTAGTGCATACTTAGTACATCGTTTTCATTTACATTTCATGTTATGTATGTCCATTTAGTGTATACTTAGTACATTATTTTCATTTACATTTCATGCTATGTATGTTCATTTGTTGCATACTTAGTACATTATTTTACATTACATTTCATGCTGTGTATGTTCATTTGTTGCATACTTAGTACATTATTTTACATTACATTTCATGCTGTGTATGTTCATTTGTTGCATACTTAGTACATTATTTTCATTAAACATGCTTACATTTTGGTATGACGTTTGGTTTGTTTAAATGGCTCAAAAATACATTCATTAACATTAGCTACGCCGTTCGTTAGTAGGTAGTGGTACCATAGGAATTGACAACTCCCGTTCCTGACATCCTAGGTATGTTTGGATGGAAGGAATGACCGAATTCGATAAACATAACCCAGATAAATCTTTAATTCGTTTAAGGGTTTATCGTCACAGTCTCAAGGCTTGAATGTATGCATTTTCACAATATCGCATAGATGTTTGTATCAGTAAAGCATGCATTATTCTACAAAACATAAATTTTGATTTATAATTTATCAAATGCATTGTTTTGTAAATTCCTTTCTTATAGGGTCGAGTAAACGCTTTTAATCAATAAAGGCTTTTTATTCACTCTACATCACATTTGTTTACTCAATAACATTTCAACATTTGTTTAAACATTACATTTAGTTATACATGGACATTTTTACATTGGTGGTTTGTTTGGGTAAGTGATTTAAGTAACGAGACGTGTGTAATATGATAAAAGCATGGTGGATACGCCGCTGATACTTCCTATATATAAGTGCTTTTATGATATTACATATCGTAGCGTTATTTAAACCATTTCAATTTTGACATATTACATTTTACACAATTAACATATCTTTACAAAACATTGTTTTACAAACAACACATTTTATACAAATTCATTTTACTTGGTTATTTATTTAACCATATATATTTCCTTTATATCATCTGTTTCCTTATCGATTTTTATATGATTTATAAAACAAAAACATTTTACAAGGATCATGACTGACTTTTGTTAAACAACTTTTTCTAAACTTATAAGTCATGAATCCTAAATCAATAAAACCTATGTATCTCACAGGCATTTTTATGCTGACGTATCTATTTTCACATGTGTTTCAGGAAATGATGCATAGGATTGATCAAGTTACACTTAGGCGGACTTGGGCTTTAGTGACAATAAAAGATGCAAGACTAGTTAATTATGTTATGCTTCCTTGTTGTTAAGACATTGTAATTTCTTTTAATAAATAAAACAACATTTTATTTTCCATGTGTTATGAAACAATGATTCTGTTACAACACTCCCCGACGTTTCTGTCACGATTTGTTGTTTTAAGTGGTCGGGGTGTGACACTTTCAGAAGCCAAACTTTGGCAATTTGTCACAAATGATCCCTCCACATCCAATCTTCCACAATTTTACATATTTAGTCCATCTCGTTCGAACAATTTGGCATATTTGAGAGTTGATTGGACACATGTTGCCATATGATTCGATATAAATTACCGAGGTGTTACATAACTATATTAGGACTGATGCACATGATTTAATGTTTTGAACGATGATATGATTTCAATGACATTAGCATAAAGATGTTTTACATGAATGTTTAGATGTTTGAAATATATGCCTATGTGTTTGACTTTAAACGTGATTTTAGAGTTGTGTATGTTAGTAGTTTTTGTCTAGGGCAGGGACGAGTCTTATATGGGTAATTGGCACGTTGAGGTGACTTGAACCCAAGATGATGGGTCATGTTGCGTTGAGGTGACAATATGTCCAATACATACACGGTAGCTGCGTTGAGGTGGCAAACATCTTTTGATGTGGGTCGTTGTTGCGTTAAGGTGACATCGTGTCAAAAATGATGTAGACAGATTCTTGCATTGAGGTGACAAGAGGCCAAGGGTGGTGAGCACTCAAATGAAAAATCTTTCTTTTAAAAAGCTTATTTTGAAGGTTAATGTTCTAAAATGTTTTTACGAAAATGTGTTTTGAGACTTATCATGTCTGTAATGTTTGCAACTGATTACTTGTTTTACTCGCTTAATAGAACTCACCTAGCGATACTGACAACTCATTTTGCACGTGTGTCAGGTTAGTGATTGATGTCCCTGGATGGCGGCTCCCCAACATGTGATGAATTGGTTATCCAACTTTCTTTTAGTAGACATTGGCATTATCCATTGAACTGATGTTGATTTTAAGATGGTGTTAGACGTTTTATCATTTGTACACTTTATGACTTTTGTTGTGGTTGTTTGATATTTTAGTCTAAAACTACATGTGATGCCATTGTATCCACAAGTAAAGTTTCCGGGTTTTTAGGCCTTACAAACAATTGATTCAAATTCAGTCAAATTGATTAAAATTGTACTTGATCTAGTGTTAAAAAATGAACTGATACGTAAAAAATGAATAGAGGCATATTGTTAACAAACCGGATGAAAATTACAAGATTTGGAAACATGGGAGCTAGGGACGACAATGTCAGAGACATACACGAAACACGTCACGAAACGACATGGCCTTAACAGGTTAGTGTTTGACCTTTAACATGTTTCGTGTTTTAAACTGGCCGACATGATAAGACTAGTTAATTTTGTGTCTAAATAGTTAAGAAACTTGTTAACATGTTAGGCACCCATTATGACATATTAATAATTTTTATTTAGAAAAAATAGGAAGTGGGGTGGGGTTTTAATATATGAGAAAAAGGAAAAACATAATCCTAATTTTGAAATATCAAACATCGCAACTCGCAACCGCATCTCCCTCTCAACAACACGTCTCCACTGTTGGCGTCCTCACACCACCCCTCTGGGACATGTTGGTGTCTCAACATGTATTCATGTCTTGACAAGTCGTATGATACACTGATAAATTTTTGTGTTATAACATGTTGTGTTCATGTAACCTGTTTATTATCAAATTCGTATTTACTTGTTTCGTGTGGCTTATTTATTAATATTAATCTAATTTTTAATAGTATAATTTGGTAAATCTTGAATTTATTGGAGATTTAAGATAAAAACGTGTCGTGCGATTGTCTCCGCGTGAAGGTGAGGAAGGTGAAGGATTGATAGAGAGAGAGAGAGAGAGAGAGAGAGTGTCCGCTCCGGCGAGTTTTGCCGATCGACTACTAATATTATTAATTATTATTATTATTTATTATTTTGAAATAATTAATAGTCTCCAGATATGAAATACCCCCAATTTGAATGTGAGCCCTAACCCTACATCCCCATCCCCATTCAATTCAATTCAATGTGGAGGTTTAGTAACTGAATCAGCTAGAAAAAGAGATGATGGAAGCAGAAACGGGGGGCATGGTTGATTCCGGTGTTGGGACCATCGTGTGGGTTCGGAGGCGTAACGGGTCGTGGTGGCCGGGTAAGATACTGGGCTCTGACGAGCTCTCTGCTTCGCATCTCATGTCTCCCAGATCTGGAACCCCTGTCAAACTTCTTGGCAGGGAAGATGCCAGTGTGTAAGTCCAGTCCTCCTTTCCTTTCTTTACAAATATAGTTGGTTACTTTATGATTTGTTACTTATCATCATCATGTATCGTCGTCCTTGAGGGATCTTCATCTAAGGTTTGTTTGACATTGGGCAGAGACTGGTACAATCTGGAGAAGTCGAAGCGAGTTAAACCCTTTCGCTGTGGTGAGTTTGATGACTGCATCGAGAGGGCCGAAGCTTCCCAGGGAATGCCTCCAAAGAAAAGAGAGAAGTATGCACGCAGGGAAGATGCTATCCTTCATGCTCTTGAGCTTGAGAAACAACTCATGGAAAAGAAATACGCCAACAACAACAACAACAACTTACTAATGCTAAACTCAACATGTGACAATCTCTCTCTTGAGGAGAAGAAGACGACAAATGGTCTTTCTTTCCCAGCAGCAGCAGATGATAACAGCCCCGAAGTACGTCCTAGATTGAGAGGTTTGCAAGAACTTGGCGTCGCTGGTCCTCTTCCTCTCAACTATAAACTTTCTCCCTTGGCGGCTGCTGATTCAAATGGTTCCCATAACCATGTTGCTGCTGCTGCTGATGATGAGGTAGTCATCAGTAAAACTCTGCTGGACAAAAGGAAAAGGTCACAACAAGAGGGGAATAGTAATATTGAAGAAACTTTGAATAAGAGGCGTGATAGGCGTCGCCCTCTTGTGCAGGTACTCAAGAGTAGTGCTAAATACTCTCCCTACATTCAACCCTTGCAGCAGCAGCAGCAGTTACAATCAGGGAAGGAGGAGCAGAGAGACACTGCAACAATGGTTGGCAATGATATAGGTGACAGCTTTGACTATACACATACTCTCCCTGACCAGGTGGAACCCAAGTTTGAAAAAAGCCCCATTGGGTTGAGTGAAGAGAACAACACTACTGGATCTAATGAAGACACTGAAACTGACTCTTCTGGCACTGAATCTCTGATGTCAGACACTTATGATGCCTCTGCTGCACTTTCAGGTTCTCTTTCTTCATTATTTTTCATTTTTGTATGCCTTAAGTGTGCCTTCCGCATTCATACCTAGTTAACAATAATACATATTACATACATTTGCTTGTGCAGTATTACCTTATATGTATATTAGTTCAAAGTCCAAAATTAAAAAAGATGTTTTTTCCAATATGAGATGGTCTTGGTTTAAAAAAGCGTGAAGCACGCAAAAGCGACAAGGTCTAAAATCAAAGCGCAAATCGCAAAAGCGGTGGGCTTTTTCGTACGTGGGGCGCAAGGTGCTTATATATTTTTTTATATATATCCTATAGGCTTTTAGCATCCCTTACCCTAAATATAGTGATAATTAAGGTTTATATATGATTTAATGTATAAGTCACTTAATGTACAACCATTTTAGCTAAATGTATAACACTTTAAAGACCAAAAACACCTTCTGTACAAAAAGCGCGCCTCAGTGGGATTTTTTTTCCAAAAAAGCTCGTCTTATGTCACACATGGCGCAGCTCTTTGCGCCTAGGGTCGCTTTGCCCTTAAGCGCGCTTTTTTAAACCAAAGAGATGGTTCAGTCAAGATTGCAAGAAGGCGTCAGGATGGTTCAGTGTTTGGACACATAAACATAGGCCAGAGTTAACCTGGTTCAGTTTTCTTTAGTTAACCATACTATCATAAAAAAAAGAGTAAACTGCCATTTTGGTCCCTGTGGTTTGGGCACTTTTGCCATTTTAGTCCAAATCTCAAACTTTTTAAATCTGGGTCCCTGTGGTTTCACTTTTATTGCCATTTTAGTCCAAAAACAAAATCAACTCAGATTTTTCAAAAAAAGCCTGCTATTTTGTCCTTTTTCTCAGGGGCAAAATGGTCGTTTGTCACATTCTTTATAAACTCTGCTCTCTCTATAATCCCCACTACACCACCACCCCTGTCTCTCTCTCCCTCTCTCCTCTCTGCCGCCACAAGAACCACCGCCACCTCCTCCCCCTTCTCACCACCGCCACCATCAACATCCACCCCACACCACTCTTCAGTACTCCCTCTTCTTCCCTTCCTCTCTCTCTCTCTCTCTCTCTCTCTGTAACAAACACCACCACAACCATGGCTACCACCGCCATCTGTGACCACCATCGCCGCCGAATAACCACCAAATCTGACCCCACCTTCATCTCCTCTCTCTCGAATACAAATAGCTAACAACCCAAAACGGGACCCAGGTTTGTGTACGGAGCGGGATCTAGATGGTGTCTGAAAACAAATCTCTGAGAAGACCACGGCCGGCGATTGTTTTCTTGTTTTGCACAAGTGCGGGTATCGGAGGCTGCCATTGGCGGTGTCTCTGAGAAGACCACGGCCGGCGACGGTTCTGATGGTTCTGATTCAGTTGCCGAAGTGTTTAAGGTTTCGGTAGGTTTTTCGTTTCTCTTCGTGTTCGTGGTCAGCTGGTGGTTCTGATTCAGTCGCCAACACTAACCTTCACCGCCTCCTCCAAACCCGACCACCCCCAAATCGAAACCCTCATGTTATTATTGAGTGGATTCAGGTTATGTGACTAATTTGTTTACTGTTGTTTTGCACTTGTGATTCAGTTATGTAACTGGTTGATGGTGGTAGATCATGGTGGTGGTTGTGTGTGTGAGGGAGATAGAGACAGAACTGAAAAAAGGGGGGGGGGGTGGTTGTGTGGCAGCAGCTTCTTCTAAATCCAGAACCTTCATCATCGTCTCTCCATCTCAGTCACAAATATGGATTAGGGTATTTGGTGGACTGTGAAGATATTGGGTGGTCAAACTTTATTAAGTTTTATTATTTTAATTAAAACGAGTTATTATAAATCCATAATGACTAACCCCTGCAGAAAAGGACAAAACATCACTATTTAATTTAAGAAATCTGGCCTAATTTCACTTTTGGACTAAAATGGCATTAAAGTGAAACCACAGGGACCCAGATTTAAAAAAGTTTGAGATTTGGACTAAAATGGCAAAAGTGCCCAAACCACAGGGACCAAAATGGCAGTTTACTCTAAAAAAACATAACACAGAGAGACTGAAAAACCAGGTTTATGATGTCTAGCAGTGTGGCAAGGGGATTTGAAGGACCCGTACTGAATTCTGAAGGCTGTTAAATAAGTAGATAAATAATTAAAAGTTGGATTAAACATACCTAAATGAAGGAATCATCATCATCATACATACATACATACATTCTGTATTGGGATGTTATTCTTATTACTTCTTAAAATGTGTCCAGTTTACAATTTCCACACTAATAAAAAAAAATAATGGTTGCTTGGAGGATCATTAATTCTTCTGGTCTCACTATGTGTCTTGTTGCTTCTTGTGAATTGACATTTAGAAATCTAATCTTTGATTTTTGTATAAATATGGATTTGTGGTTAGATGAAGGTGAAGAAGACATTGAGTTTATACCAAAGTCATTTGGAAGATCTGAAGGTGCAATGGAGCATGAGAGCATGAGCGATGATGACTCAGAAGACAGTGGGGATTCTCTACAGCTACAGACTGTCTCGAAATGGCAGCTAAAAGGGAAAAGAAATAGTCGCAAGAACACAGAGAGAAAGGTGTTGAGTTCAGGAGCATGGATGAAAGAGGAGACTTATGGCATCATCAATTGGGAGGACCCGGAGCCTGAGTCGTGTTTCAAAGGAGGAGGATACTACCACCATGATCCTGTATATGTCAGCAGCAGCAGCAGGATCAAGTCCATGTTGATTGACGTGGATGTAGGGGTCCAATCAGGTTATCAGAGAGAACACGTGCCCATGATTTCCCTCATGAGTAAGTTGAATGACAAGGCAATTGTAGGCCACCCTATCCCTGTTGAGACCCTACAAGACACTTCCTCTGATTTCATCCTGCTTTCTGCTGCTGATGATGAATCATTAGCTGCTGCTGCTGCTTACGACTCAACACTTCAACCCTGGAGGACTGCCAGAAGGACTGCCAAGTGTCGCGTTCCCCGACCACCCCATTTATCAACTTTGGAGGAAGATCAAGACGAGTATCTGGTAGATGAAGATGGCAGAGGGAATCGTAAATCAAGAAAACTCCTGAAAAAGGCGCATTATAGGAAGACCGGCACTTCATCTAGCAACCAAAAAACAAGAACTCTATCTTCTATAGGTGGGACCCAGCAGCAGCAGCAGCAGCAGCCGATTATGGATTTGGTGTGTTATGAAGATGAAGGGATGATGAAGCCGGAGCCATTGCCTACAGCAGTTGCGTGCATCCCTGTTAAGTTAGTGTTCAGTAGGTTACATGAGGAGTTGGTTGCCCGCCATCAATAAGAAAAAATGTCAGTAGCTACTTGTAAATTGTATGCCATAAATAATCCATTATAAATCTGCGATTGGTCTTCTTGTTCTGGTTAATGTAGTGGTCCGTTTGTCTAAATTACATGAAAACTGTAAAGACATTATGCAGTGTAGACTCTAGAGTAGATGACTCTCATTTGTACATTGTATTTCAGAAACTGCCTCCAACTTCAATTTATTTGTAGTTGCCTTTTCTGTCACCACTTTCATCTGTTTGATTTCATAACACTAAAATGTTTAGCCTAGAAACCAGATAATGCACTGTTTATAGAACTAGCTTAATGTTTAGGTTTGAGGTGGTGACCTAGAAAGTTAAATGTGGATGAAAGAGTAAAAAGGAAATCCAGTTGACAATTTTATTTAAGTTTAGTTGGCGAAAATCCCGATGCTCAGCCCTAGAAGGTTCGGTTCCCGGTTCAAGTTTTCGGTTCTCATGGCTTTGGTCCGGGTTTCGGTTCCGACCCGTTGCTCGGCCCTACAAGTGGGTTTAATTCCAGGCAAGTTTAAAGGAGCTTGAAGTCATGCAAGAAGCATGAAAATAGCTGGTAGTTAAAGCATCAAGAACGTGTGTCGAAGCTGAATAACCTTGACCTACAATTATTTCAGGATGGATTCAGCAGCTAGCTTTTGTAACAATGGCCACTTATGCCAAGATCTTTAGCTTTGCTTTTATGATGATCTCATCGGTGGTTATTTCCAGTCCTAATTCTGGAAAGAGTGACATTGACGTAGCCATAGACGAGATGGAGAGAGCAAATTACTTCACCTTTGTCATGCTTATGAACATGGTTCCACCTAATCTGTTCCAAGGCAATGTCACTTTCTTGATGCCCAGTGATAGATCACTGTCCAGAAGCATGATACTTCAAAACAGCGTTGAAGCGCTCTTGCTCCGCCATTCAATTCCATCCCCTTTGCTTTTTGATCACCTTCTTCATTTCCCCACAAATAGCATCCTTCCTACATCAGACCCCGACTTGATGCTTAAGGTTTCTAATAGTGGCAGAAGGGGTTTCTTCCTCGGGAATGTTAGAATTGTTACTCCTAATATATGCACACATGGGTACTCAGTGCGGTGCCACGGCGTAGATGGTGTACTTAGCATAGACGTTCAGAAACCCGGACTTCCCTCTCCAATCGCTTGCTCTTCATCAGCTGCCCCATCGTTGGCACCCCCTAATCTGGCTCCTCCACCGCATTATGAAACATCAGGTGGTGTAAGGCCACAGCTGAGGTTATCATTGACATGTATAATTACATTTGTGTGGGTAGCCTTGGGACTGGCTTAACTGATGAGTTTCTTCTTAGCTAATGTTTTCCATAAAATTTGTAATACTAATCAAATAAAGCAGATCACAGTTTGACCACTCAGATGTTGATGGTTGCAGCATGAGTTACTGTGCATTGGGTAATATGTTCATCACAAGGGAGAAAGATCATCGGGGGAGAAGCAGATCATTGTTGATTGTTTGCAAATTGCAATAACGCCAATAGTTAGGGTGTGAATCAGCCACGAACCTAACACAAAGTCACGGGTTTTGGCTTGGTCTAGAGTGTTTATGTCGACTAGACGGTTTGCGGGTCGACCAAATTTAGTTTAATAGTTTATCTTTTATGTTATAACTTGTATTAATTGGGTGTTTTATGTCAAAACTTAGCATCAGATTTTATAGTTAAACGTAATTAGTTATATACATTTGTCTTTTTTTTTTTTGTTGTAAATTGTTATTTTAGAACATTAATACGGAAACAAAATTAAAAAAAAGGTCCAGTTTAAATGTGTGTGTTTGTGTCAAACCGTGAAGTAAGATCTATTGTAATTTAGACCTACTTCTTAACCAAAGAAAAGAGTTATCTTTAAAATCGTCCGCCGTGGTACCGATAGAAGAGTATCAGTTGTTGAATTCTTTATCATTTATTTCTAGACTTCCAAATCTTCCACGCCGCCAAAATAATCACCTCAATAACCTTTTTCCATCCGTACGACCCCTGCAAGTTTTTGACCGACTCCAACAAAGACATGCCATGGCTAGGAACAAAAGCTTAATCCAAGCAAAAACGATCCACCAAATAGATTTGGCTGCAAGACACGAAAAAAAGGAGATTATAAGTAGATTTGGCTACCTCCACACAACATCTGCCATAAATGGTCAAAGCCGACTTTTTGTTTCACCCTGCTTTCGACACGAAGTAATTGGCTTTTGCAGCAGCCCATTTTTTCCACCATCTCCACTTAACGTCACGTGCCTCCCCAAGCGAATTTCTAACTGCTTTCCAAAGCCATCTACCCTCCCCTGTACCAACTTTGAGCCCTTGCAACAGATTCATACGAGAATCGAGTTGGACCCATTCATCTAGGATTCCTTTTCCACTCTCATTTCCAACTGCAAACAGAACCTACCTTCACATTTTTATTTGTTGCTAAAGAAAAACAATTGAGTATCTAGATTTAAGCTCGATCCACCCCAAAAAGAGTTTTACACCCATTACCCACCACCCCACCCCACCCCAACCAAACTATATTATTGTCCACAAAAAGCTTTTCGAACACCTACTATTTTCTTTTTCGATACGAGAGCCAAGTTATATCACCAACTCCAATTCCCTCAAGCTGTTTGGGTTTGATTATCGTATTCTTGCCCCAAATTAAATGAAGTTTCTTCTCACACTTTCAAGCATTAAATAGATACAAATTATAGGCTTCCAATGTTTTATTCTTTTCATGTTAGCACCTATGGGAACTCCAAGATACAAAAAAGGTCAATCTCCAACTTTGCATCTAGGGGCTGTTTGGCTGAGCTTTTCAAAATGACTTATTTGCTTATTTGCTTTCTGAAAAGCAAATAAGCAAATAAGTAGTTCTGAAAAGCTCCATTTTAAAGCTTTTCAAAACTACTTATTTGCTTTTCAGAAAAGCAAATAAGCAAATAAGTAGTTTTGAAAAGCTTAGCCAAACAAGCCCCTAATCGATCTCCAAAGCGGCTTTGCCGTTCCAAAAAAAAAATCATTCCCGCCACATGTCTTACCTCCTCATCTTTCACATCCACTCCATACAAAGCTGACTTTTAAACCCGAGCTAAAAGAGAAACACCTAAGAATATGATTAAAATTTTTTATATTCATCTCCGACCATTCGTCGTCCGCATAACAAAGGTGTGAGATAATCAGACCATTATTGAGGAGACTAACTCCATTAAAAATACCCGAGTTAACCCTTTTGTTCATAACCACGTTCAATGCCTCCGTAACTAACAAAAAAAGAAACGATGATATCGGGTCTCCTTGTCTAAGACCTTTGTAAATTTAAAATTCCACTGTCGGGGATTCGTTAACTAGGACCGACGCCCTACTTAATTTAAAGAGAAAAATGCCCGGATAGTCCCTGTGGTTTCGCCTTTTTTCACCTATAGTCCCCAACTTTCTAAAATTACCTCAATAGTCCCCAACTTTTCAATTTTCGTTCCCGGATAGTCCCTGTGCCTAACATCAGTTAGTTTTTTCAATTAAAAAGGTGTGAAATGACAAAAATACCCTTTCCCTAAAAAGGGCATACCATAGAAACTATCCGGGCATTTAATAAATTAAAAAAAAAACATAAAACCACCACCACACTCACCCTTCTTCTCCACCTGTTGGATCTTCTCCATAGTTGTTTCATCTCCGGTGCCGACACCTTATCGGTGTTCAGACGCCGTCTTTTCACCACCATCTTTTACCATTGTTCAGGCGGGACACCAACACCATCTTTTTTTCAGTAGCACCTGCGACCCCCAACCACCCCTAGCATCCTCCCACCTTTATCCACCACAACCTCCATCCATCATCATCACCCATCTTCCCCGTCGAGTTGTAGGGGCTGGATTCAGTTCACCCATCTTCCCCGTCGAGTGTTTCTGTGGTGTGTGGGTGTTTATTCACTTATTCGATTGGATCTGAACCACCTTAGATTTCTAGAAAGTTGCAGGTCGGTATTTCGACTGAATGAGCAGAGAGATGTGGGTTTAGGACGGCGGTGTTTATTCGATTAGATCTGAATCACCGTCGCATCCCCTTCAAAACCTAGTGAAATAGACCATTATTTCTGCTCAACTTCTTAGAATGCTCATACAATGCCTCCACTTCCCTTACTGTAACTACAAAGACAAATAATTAAATGATACGATTGGTGATGGCTGATGGAATTTGTCATATATTAAGAGTATAATTTATTATATTTGGCCTAAAAATTCATGTTCTTATACATAAAAAAAAGGATTGGGTGGTGATGGGAGGATGTTGAAGGTGGTGATACGGTGGTGTGGGTTTGGGTGGAAGGAGGGGTTGGGTAATGGTGGGGGTGGGGGTGAGACCCACTTAAATGATATAGTTTAATTATATTTTTTTAATAAATGGTGGGGACTACTTGAATTTAATTGGGTAAGGGCAATTTAGTAATTTTACACCAATTTAGTCTCTTTTAACTGAGAAAACTAACTGATGTTAGGCACAGGGACTATCCGGGAACGAAAACTGAAAAGTTAGGGACTATATCGGTAATTTTAGAAAGTTGGGGACTATAGGTGAAAAAAGGCGAAACCACAGCGACTATCCGGACATTTTTCTCTAATTTAAAATTCCATGGCTTTGAGGTTGGATAAAAGGAAGTCCCAATAAATCGAGTCATAAACCTTCTCGATGTCAATCATCAAAATAAAAAGCTCTTGCTTGCAACACCATAAAATGATCGCGCTCACGATGAGAGGCCCATCAGAATAAATCGACCCCCTAAAAGCCAATTGATTAGGGGCAATAATCGACTCCATAACTAGTTTAATCCGATTAGCTAACGTTTTCGCAATGACTTTGTAAATAACACCGATGGGGTCACTTACCTTTAGGCATAATGCAAAGAACGAAGATTTGCATCCCTTATTAATGTATACCGGAGAGTCACAAAATGCTCATCAATTCAATGTAAAACGGTTCCAAAACTGACCAAAATCTTTTAACAAGCTTGAAGGAACTTGATTGGTTTTGCGACATAGTTTTGAACCCAGTTGGGCTCAGTATCAGTCTTTTCCGCGTGTGTTCTCAGAATTTTTTTCCTAAAAAGAGCTCGAACCTTCCTTTTAAGCTCCGTCAGATCGGAAATAACATGCCCATTCACCTCCAAGCATGGGCCGTGGTGAGCATTCTTGGGCCCACTCTTCATTTGATTTTATTCAAAGGTTGACCATGGGGCGTGCTTTGGAGGCATGGTGAGCGTTTTTGGGCCCACTCTTCATTTGTCTTCATCTAAGAGTGGAAAATAGGGTGTGGGGCGAGACTTTTCTAACGACCATTCTGACCTTTAATGATGAGTCTGTGGGCACAGACTTTTCCCAACGACATGTCGTCGGGACAGCCTATCCTGACTTGTAGTGTATATATATAAATAGACAACACACACACACCTCTATGTGTGTGTTTATATACATTAATTATCTTTTTTATTTAAAATTAAATGTGAAGTTTAAAAACGAGGAAAACTAAAAATGGGACACCACCCTTATATATACGACCCACAACCATATGTTTGCTAGTTCATTGCATTTTCCTATATCACAATAATTAATTTTGTTTAGATTAATATTTGTTGTTGGAAAACACCAAACATGTGTTAAAAAGAAGTATGGATACTTGCCTACCTAAGTATTCAGATCTTAAGCAATGCTACAACACACTTTTCGACAAATCTTCTAGTTATCGGTTCCACCAAGTGGTAATGTGTTCAAGTTGAGATGGTATGAATTTAGACTCCTGAATATATTATTAATTAATATGTATGTATGGCTTTATAGCCTAGTTGCATTTTAGTGGTGGGATAAAACTTTGAGACCAATAGGTCCTAGGTTCGATTACCACAAGGGGGGTTTTCCCATATTTATTGGGTTTCCTCCTGAATTGGTGTATAGACATTATGCCTAGTGGAGATGGATATGATCGGGTGGTTCCACGGGTGGCACGATGATACTCCAGTGGTCCGTCAGTGATCCAAATTTGCCGTTCAAAAAAAATATGTATGTATGTATGTATGTTGTTATTCTTTTTCCCTTTATTATTTAAAATAAATATATCTTTAGAATTGAGAGTCTCTCACGTGGCGTCAATATATTTGGTGATATTCATTCATTATTATCAATAATAATCACCCTCTTGCACTTGCCCTTCTACTTCCACAATATTTTACAAGACCAATTCCGGAAGAAAAACAAATCACAAAGCAGCATCAAGAAAGAAACCAACCCATATCCATCATCATCATCATGCTGTCCGTGAAAGCTCAGAAACCAGAAACACACCCACCCCCACCACCACCACCACCCTTGATTTCTTCTTCTTCTTGCATTAATAACAACAACAACAACCATGATGATGATGATGATTCTTCTAGTAGGGTCTTCCGATCCAAGTTACCAGACTTGCCCTGCATCCCAAACCACATGCCTCTTCACTCCTACTGCTTCCAGAATCTTTCCCGGTTCTCAGACCGACCCTGTCTTGTTGTCGGATCCACCGGTACCACCTACTCTTATTCCCAGACGCACCTTCTCTCTCGCAGAATTGCCACCGGGTTATCCAGCCTCGGTGTTTCCAAGGGTGATGTCATCATGCTCCTCCTACAAAACTGCGCCGAATTCGCCTTTGCCTTCATTGCAGCTTCCATGATTGGCGCTGTCACCACCGCTGCCAATCCCTTCTGCACCGCTGGGGAGATCTCCAAGCAGTTGACCTCCTCAAAGGCCAAGATCATAATCACGCAGGCTCAGTACGTGGAGAAGCTTCCTACCCATTGCGTCCCAGTCATCACCGTCGATGACCCACCGGAGAAGTGCATGCATTTCTCTGTGCTGCTGCTTTGTCAAAATACAATTCCCTCGGTCACAATAGACCCGGACGACGCGGTGGCGTTGCCATTCTCGTCCGGAACCACAGGACTGCCAAAAGGCGTGATTCTAACGCACAAGAGCTTGATTACCAGCGTGGCACAACAAGTAGACGGGGAGAACCCAAACCTATATCTCAAACAAGACGACGTGGTTCTATGCGTGCTCCCTTTGTTCCATATATACTCCCTTAACTCGGTGCTACTTTGTTCGCTCAGAGCTGGAGCCGCGGTGGTGCTCATGCCCAAGTTTGAGATACGATCACTGCTGGAGCATATACAGAGGTATAGGGTGACGGTGGCGGCGGTGGTGCCGCCCCTGGTGCTGGCTTTAGCCAAGAATCCGATGGTGGGGAGCTATGACTTAAGTTCGATAAGGGTGGTGCTCTCCGGGGCGGCACCGCTTGGGAAGGAGCTGGAAGATGGTCTCAGAAGTAGAGTCCCCCAGGCAATTTTCGGTCAGGTAATTATTAATTATTTTATTTCAATTCATTTGGTTGGTTGGAAAGTAGTTACAGATTAGTTCAATCAAAGGTTTTTTGAACAACACGTAAGTCTTGTTCAGTCCATTCCATTCGCATGTATGCAGGGATATGGGATGACCGAAGCTGGGCCTGTGTTGTCAATGAGTGCAGCCTTTGCTAAACAGCCTCTGCCCACCAAGTCGGGATCTTGTGGGAGTGTGGTAAGGAATGCTGAGCTCAAGGTCATCGACCCCGACACCCATCACTCTCTTGGATATAATCAACCTGGTGAGATATGTATCCGTGGGCCTCAGATTATGAAAGGATACTTGAATGACGCCATGTCCACAGCTGCCACTATAGATGAACTAGGCTGGCTTCACACCGGTGATATTGGTTACGTAGACCATGACGATGAGGTTTTCATTGTGGATCGAGTCAAGGAGCTCATCAAATTCAAAGGTTTTCAGGTGCCACCGGCTGAGCTGGAGGCCCTTCTGGTTAGCCATCCTTGTATCGCGGACGCTGCTGTTGTCCCGTAAGCCTAAATAATATGTGTGTATATATATGAATGAATCAAAAAACAAGCTAGTATTAACTAACTAATTAGGCAACAGGCAAAAAGATATTGCTGCTGGGGAGGTTCCAGTTGCATTCGTAGTATTAGTGACTGGGATGGAGATCACCGAAGAAGATGTCAAAGATTACATTGCCAAACAGGTAAATAAATAATAATAATAGTTGATTAATTAATCTTAATGTATCTAAAAATGGAAGATGCAGGTGGTTTTCTACAAGAAACTGCACAAGGTGTACTTTGTGAGCTCCATTCCCAAATCTCCATCAGGGAAGATCCTAAGAAAAGACCTGAGAGCCAAACTCCCATCTACATGATCATTGTTCGTCGTTTATAAATATATATAAATATTTTCCATTTACTTATAATTGTATTAACATGAATTATACAGCTACAGCTTATTCTACAACCCCAGAGTAATACAAAATCAAAATAGCACGTTTTCTAATCAATTATCTATCTTTTCTTCTTCATTTGTGTAATGTCTACCAATATATATAGATGCATGTTTTCAACTGTATTATTATTATTATTATTATTATTATTATTATTATTATTATTATTACACAACACTAGAATCTTATAACGTTTGCTAGGTATGTACACTAGAATTTTACATGATCAATTTTACGTCACATGTGTAACACTTTTTTGTAACACAAAAAAATGTAACACTTTCCTTTGATTGATTGTTACATTTCTGTAACGGGCAGTCTTCCTACTAAAAGATGTTACATGTTGGTGCGTACACTACAATTTTTACATGATCAATTTTACGTCACATATGTAACACTTTTTTTGTAACACCAAAAAAAAAAAATGTAACACTTTCCTTTGATTGATTGTTACATTTCTGTAACGGGCATTATTTCTGTAACACAAAAAATTGTAACAGACATTTTTTTCTTTGATTGATTGTTACATTTCTAACAAAAAAAAAAAAAAAAAAAAAAAAAATTGTAACAACACACTTTGTTTCTGTAATAGTCACTTTATTTTTACAATAATCTGGAAAAAAATGTAACTACACACTTTATTTTTACAACAATCTAAAAAAGTGTAACAATGCACTTTATTTTCAGTAACATGCATAATTTATGTAACACGAAAAAATGTAACATGCATTTTTTCTTTGATTGTTACATTTCGTAACTAAGATGCAAAAGAATTGTTATGAGAATTGTTACATCAAAAATAATCTTCATTAACAATAATCCAACACAAGTAATGTAACTAGCAATGTTACAAAATGTATATAAAAAATATAACTTCATTAACAAGAATCCAACAACAATAGATTTTTTAGATTCAATCATAAAATCAGTAATAAAAAAACCACATGTCCAGAAAACAAGAACTTAATAACATTCATCTTCTTAAAAAAAAAAAAGTTGCAGATCTAAAAAACACAAAAAATGAAGATCTACAAAACATAAATTGCAAATCTGAAAATTGCAAATCTCGAGGACCTTTTAGATCTGGAACACAAAAAAAATTGCAAATCTGAAAATTACAAAAAAGTTGCAGATCTACAAAACACAAAAAATGAAGATCTACAAAAACACAAACATACTTATGGATCTGGAGGATCTTTTAGATCTGGAACATCATGTTCAACATCAAACATCTTTTGGATTATCTTCAACATCTGAAACATCATCTTCAACATCGGATTTGTTGACCACCACCGGATCTTGAAACCACCATCGGATCTATTAAACATTGCTGGATCATGACTCTCACGCACTGGATCTGGTAACCACCACTGCGATGGTGGTGGTGGTGGGTATTGTTTTTAATCTTGAACAAACTTTTGGTGGTGGTGGGTGTTTTTTTTAATCTGGAACAAAAGCTTTTTTATGAAGCTTGATGTAAATTTGGTTAAGATGAGAGAGATAAAGTTTGTCAAGTGGTGTTTTTAATCTCACCACTTGTGTTTGGGAGAAATGAAATATGAGATGTAAAACCCCGTGTTACGAAAGTCAAAGTCAAGATTGAAGTCAAAGGAAGAAAAGATTGCTAATTGCGATCTGTCACTCCTTGCTCAACTACTGTTTTGACTTCTTTGACTTGTAATCGAATCTTTTATTTTAATTGCTTTAGTTGTGTTATGTGGAGTATCTATTAATAATCGAGGTTTAATCGATGTTTACTGCATGTTTTATCGCTTAATCGCTAATCGCATCGCAATCGCATTCGCGCCTTGATTGATAGATTCTGAGTATTGTTTTACGTGTGTGTACTTATGTGTTACTTGTGCATGATTACTTTATGTTTGTGGTGATTAACCGAAACGCAATCACAATTCTATCGCAACACAATCTAAATCGCAAACGCTAAACGCAAGTTATTTATAGTGATTGTATGTTAGATATAGTAGTTAGGTTATTTGTGTAACTAATGGGTAATTCTATCGCATCGCTCGAAACGCATCGCAACGCTCAACACGCGAATCGAAACGACAAAACTCAACACGCCGGACACTTGAATCGAATGGCCAACCGATCGAGTGGCCATCCGATCAGTGGCCAATCCGACCCTTGTGCACTTTCCTCTTTTGGAAACCCTATAAATACCCTCCTGTCACTTGTGATGTGACAGCTCCTCCACTCGACCAGCCGCACTCAAGCCTTCTCTCTCTCGATTTCTTGTGATTCTTGTAAGTTTTCAACCTAAATCTTGTACTTCTATGATCTACACGCACTCCTTCATCTTTTTCACCTTTGAATCTTAACTTTTAACAGTCAAATCAGCGGATTTGAGGTGTTCTAGGATGATGTCATCATGGAGTTCTTATGAACTTCAAGTTTTGGCCTCATTCCACCAAGAACAACCCAGATCTGAAGGATTTCCACATGATTAAACAATGTTTTCGCATAGATCTACACATTTCCATGGTTAAAAGGATTGAAAGATGGTTTTCCAACTTTCTTTCAACTCTTTTACACTCAATGCACTCAAAACCGATGGAATCGGAGCTCGTTCTGATCTTCTACTCTTTCTTAGTGATGTATTGGTTCAAGATCTGAATTCTATCCAAGAGACAACAGATTTCGGATTAAACATGAACAACCGTCTCGAACAGTGAACTGATCGGACTAGGGTGGTTCCTGTTCGATCGGATCACTTGGGTCATGATGGGGTTTCTGTTGTTTAAGCACGTTGTCATACCGTCTCGATCAAACTGCAAAAACTTTTCAAAATAATCAAGTGCCAAGACGATCAGATCGTTGGGACGGATTGCCGTCCGATTGGATTGCCATCCGATCGAACAACTATCCAATCAGATTGCACTTGAGTTTCAACACTTAAACTTTCACTTCAAACTTTTCAAAGTATCTGAACGTCGAACGGATTGCCGTCCGATCGGATAGCCATCCGATCGAACGACCATCCGATAATGCGACATTTGGAACTTCGACACTTAATCATTTTCATAATTTTCAAAGATCATCAGTAACTAACGGATTGCCAACCGATCGGATTGCTATCTGATCGAGTGACAATCCTGCTGTGAACTTGTTCTCACTAAGTGTCCTGCCAATCAGATCGCTATCCGATCGAACGACCGTTCGATCGATCGACCTGAAGGGTAGAGATACTTCTCTGTTTTCAAAATGCTACAACGAAAACTTCAAAGCCATCATACACAAACACATCCTCACCAAACGAGTGTCAATCCAATCGAATGGTCATCCGATCGGATAACCATCCGAATGGATTGACATCCGATCGACTGGCCATCCGATCGGATTGCCATCCGATTGGATTACCATCCGACACTTAGTCACTTTTCACCGTTTTACGTGTCACTCATTGCTTATGCTATAGTTAACTGTTCAGGCTAATCTCTCAGCGCTCCCTTCAATCCAAGAGAGTGTTTACTTGTTAAACGCTATCTATGAGTATAGTCGTACCCTTTTTGCTTTACGCACTTTTGGGTGTTACATACGTTACTTATTCTAAATCACAGTCGACACACAACGCAGACACTATTTATACGCTAACAGTTATTGCATGCTACGTGTTATTCGATGAATGCTTGTATGTTATGTTAACACAGCGATTGTTACCTGACACCTTAGCAACGATAGTACTATAGTTTGGACTCAGCACCTGTCGTGGACGGGGGTTGTTAAGGGCTTTACTTCACGTGTCCCAGTGGGGATATGTGTTGCGCATTCTACAACTCGCAGTCACGTCTGTGCATATTTCTCTGTCGATAACCTACTTGCCTTTACTTTGTACATGTTACATGCTGGTTATGCGTAAACGATTTGAACTCTATTATTATTATTATCAAACTTGTATGCTCACCTTTACACAATGTGTATTGACTTTATTTTAACGTATGTGACAGGTGCCTAGGATGCTGTGCTTTGCTTGCTTTTCATGGAATCAAGTAGGATTGAGAGTCTAGAAACAAAGACAATTTATTTTATTTAATCTGAGTTGTCGGAACATGTTATTCGTCTATGAGATATCGCTGTCTTTAATAATTTACTTGCTTAATAGGTTATGGTATGGGACATAATATTAACTATTCGGTAAAGTAGTTGTTATGGAATTTCTCTTGGACAATCTGTTTCGCTCAGTGCCGCGCCCCGATGTTTCCGCCATCGGTTGGGGTGTAACAGATTGGTATCAGAGCCATAACTATAGGGAATTAGGCAAGACTCGACCTAGTCTGGGTCGATGTCTTAGAAATGACCTAGTCTATAGTCTAAGTACCAATGGACCGACTTGTGCAAACTTGGTAGGGGTTTTGTACAAGCTTACTTGCAATTCTCGCTCGCACTCACGCTATACTAACACACTGCCTTTCCTAAGGCAGTCGCACTGCACTATTTTTCGAAAATGAACGAGTGATTGGGACGAGATTAGGTGTGAAAACCGCAAACTCTCGACTGAATTGCTTGTTCGACCATCATTTTATCTACAAAACAAGAGAATTTGCATTGAATCAGGAGTGAAATCCGTACTTCGACGCAGATCTTCCTCTCTATTTTATCAAATCGGGAACGAAGTTGTTAAGTCAGGGGTGAAACCCGAACCTTGACGACTTGTTCCGTCCTCTATTTTGGTTTTACAACACTCTCACCGAAGTCTCGACGGACTCCAACGACTTGAAGTCACACTGTAACTAAAAGGATGCGTGCCGTTCGCCCAAAACCGAGGCGAGAGCACAGTCCCGAAAGCCAAAGTGTGTACCAAAAGTCCTTGTGAATAGTGGTAGTCGACGTCTATCAAGCCTTAGACAATCTATTTTCGATTTCAAGCTCGCAATCACTGATTTTATGTGTTTCGATTCTGAGCCCGCAACTGCTGACTCTGATATTTGTCGTTTTATGTGGATTTTATGTGATTTATATGGTTTTACATGTTATTTGTTAGCGATTTGAGATACTGATGGTTTCGATCTAATGCTTCTTGCTCCGCTTATCGCACACAACACACCACCCAATGCTAACAAATCGTTGTTACTTGTGGATGATCACATGCTATGTTACTCACTTATGCTATACTACTCGCTATATTACTTGCTGTGTACTCGCTAATCGCAATCGCTATTCTCGAACGCGCGAACCTTGAAGGATAGGTGAATACGTGCAAAATATAGTATGGTTTCTATGTTCTAACTGCCTTATGTGTCTATGTGCCTTACGTGCTTACGTGTTTCTGTGACCTACGTGTTTATGTGCTTCTGTGTTTCTGTGAATATGTGCCTATGTGTAGACGTGTTCTTGTGCTTTATATGAAGTAGCTTTGGGTGAGATAATAGGCTATACTCGACTTAATCGAATTGTGTCTGAGTCCTATGGCGATGTCTGCAGCAGACAATGTCGTCATTTGGATCATTTCACTCACGTTCCGCTCGCCGCAATCATGATGACAAACGCAACGCCGCCCTCGTCACTAAGCAAATGGCGAAAGTTATCCCGTAAATTGTTAGCGAGCTGAATGAAAACACTAGCAAATCTTCAGAAGAGTCCCAGACTGATTCACCTAAGTCTGCTTTTAGCTTCAAGCAGTTCAAAGCTTGCGGTCTAAAGGAATTTACCGGAGAAGATGGTCCTACGGACATGTTTCAATGGTTTGATTCTATCAAAGTCACCCTGTGTAACACCTCGTAAAATCACGTCCAATGATGTATTGACATGTATAATAAACCCTAATAAAGTCAAACGTTGAATTTAAGGGACTAATTTTGCGAAAAATCAAAAACTTTGATTATAGAAGGACTGGAAATGTTAACATGCTTATTATAAGCCTCTGAATAGCATTACATGGTAATCATATTCACAAATGGGCCACTTGTTGATCAAGAATAGCCGTTTGTATAATTAATTGAAAGCTTGCGCGTCGAAGGGTTAAAAGCGTCAACATGTTAATTCTTACCTCTGAGTGACCTTTTAATAAACTGAGAGCTTCATGATAATTGATTATGCTCTCGGGAATGCCTAATGTTGGCCATTAAGGGCTTTTATGCCTATAAGTGAAGTTACGCGCAACTTTGCAAGTTCGAGGGACTAAAAGTGTCAATATGTTTAATTATACATCTGAATGACCTTTTTACGAACCCGAAGCATTATTATGTTTTATAATACTCTCAAGAATGCCTAATGTGGATTAGATAAGGCTTCGATATTATTAAGCGATGATATGTGCAAGTTTGCGCATTAAAGGGACTAATTGCGTCAAACTGCAAAAGTCTATCGAATCGTATGGTATCGGACCTTCCAAAATATGATCATACGTTAAACATGCCCTAAATATCCTTTATATAGCTTAAAAATAGGCTTTAAGGTGTTTGGTGCGCAAAAATAAACTTATTTGATCAACAGAGACTAAAAGCGTCAAAAAGTGCATAAGTTTGCATTTCGCGCATATCTTACGTTATGGAATTATTCGGACATCCAAAAATTTATGAAACCATTAAAATATTTTATTTTAGTGGTTGGCATGATAAAATTCCATTCGTCGTGTATTTGGGATCGTTTTTCGCGCCCGTTCGTGTTTCGTCGTAATTAGCTGAACAACGTGGCCGTACGACCAAACGAACCGACATCCGACATATTTTTAAGCATATTTCATGTTCCCTATGCTTTAACTTCATTATGGAGCCTTGATATGGGGTTAACGGGGCTTAAGCGTGTCAAAAACTAAGTTTATTGCATGCAGGGACCATTTCTGCAATTCTGCCATTTTGGTCTCTGGCGGGGGGCGAGAGGCCTCACGCGGGGTGCCAGAGACTGATCTGGGCAGATTCTTGTTTTTGGCATTCTGGTCGAATTTCAGGGGTTTTTATGCAAAATTCTCAATACCATGAGCTGGTTTTTGACACCCATTGTATTTAGAAACCATAGGCACACATGGAGGGCCAAGATTGAAGCTCGTTTATCGAGAAACGATCCTAACGGTTCTCAAAATCCTATATAAACCCACTTGTTTTGGCTTTCAACTCACAATTCATTGCATTCTGCTCTTGCTCTCGGATTTGAGAGGATCCTAACCAACTTGGGAACCTCCTTCAGTCCTAAGGACCACTCGTAAGTGTTCCTTTCATGCTTAGTTTAATTGTTTAGCTCTTAAAGCCGAAAAGTCAAGCGTTCGCGATAAATGCTTTGACTTTTAAACGGTCAAGCCATTATTCGCAATGAACATGGCTACGTGATTGTAATTAGGTAGGTATTAAACCCTCAAAAGGGCACCTCCTAATTACCACGTTTGCTTAGTTAATTGTCGGGTCAAAGTAATTAAATAAAAGTCAAACAAGTCAGTTTTTAAATAAAATCATAAATAATGATGTAAAGGCAATAAAATCAGTATTGTCACTTTAATAACTTGGTAAATATTAATTGAACATGTCTAGACATGTTCAACCAGACAATTCTGAGTTTAGGCTCGGTTCGGAACCGAAAGTCGCAAAAGTTGACTTTTGCCTTGACTTTCAGTTCTGACCCGATTTAGCTTAGTTTAGATTGCCTTAGGATTCCTTTAGGACCATGATTATAGGTTAGTATAACCCTCTGAGGTTATACAACTTGGTTCCATAGTAATCCTAGTTCATTGCATGTTTCCGTTATATGCTTAAAGTTGACTATTATGCCCTTTTGATATTAAAACGAGATTTTTGAAAACGTGAGAGGACAAAAACCATTGTTACTGATTTATAAACATGTCCTTAAAATTTCACATCAGTTCGTGGTCTAAAATGAGAGTTATGCACATTATCGTAAATTAAAGCCTTTTTATTAATTAAACGGCAATTTCGGCATAAAACCTATTTAAACTCAAATTTTGACACCAAACCTTTTACCCACTGATATAATATAATATTTTGGGATTTTGAAGATTTTTAATTATTTTTAAACTGATCATAACATAGGGTTCTTGCATTGACTCGGTAATTGACGGTTATGCCATTTTTGCTAATAAAATGAGTTTTGCACATCCTTTACATATCAAACCCTTTTCTACTGATTTTATATATTAAATAAATTATTTTAAACAGTAAAGGCTGTTCAAAATCTCAGATTTGCTTATTTAACCCGAATACTGTCAAGTACCGACTTTTATGCGATTTAGGCGCATAGTATGGTTTAAAACCATATTTGGCACCTAAAGCTTGTTACCTGCTGATGTTATGAATAAATTTGTGTACTTTAACAGTAAGTAAAAGTTTTTGAACTCAGATTTCCAAATTTAACCTTTAAAGCTTATGTGAAATGACCAAAATGTCCCTATGGTGCATAGTTTGGCCATAAATGATAAATTTCACATATATATGATATTTTACTGATATAAACTACTAAAATAAATAACTTTACTGATCATTTTAGACCAGAACCTCAGATTGACATTTAACCTCTTTTATAATCTTTAAAATGACCAAAATACAACTACGGGGCTTAAATTGATTTTAAATTCATTTTTGGCATAATGGAAGGTATCCTACTGATATCACAACATATTTAAAGCATATTAACTTATGAAACATGTTCATGACTCTTTTGGTTACCCGTTATGCATTTTACGCGTTCGGTACGGTTTATGTAACTAGTTTACATGGATTAACCGAAACGGGTCTAACCTTATCATTTTCACTTCAAAATTCAGAATGTGTTTAGTTTACCCGTATTATACAAGTCTCCATACTTGTCGGGTCTAAATCACATTCTAATCCGGTCTTCGCTTAATCTTGCGTTTTGAATCGTAAACCTTTCCTTGAAACTAACCGGTCTAAGTTACAACTTAAATAAGACCCGTTAGGAATCTAATAGGTTAATAAAAACCTTCGTTCCAGATTGAGAGCCCCAGTAGAGGTACTTGTGCTTGCTGATTTGAATATACGGCTAAGAATAAAATTACATTTTAGCTCAGGTAAATACTCTTAACTTATTTTCCCTATACGGGCTTGGGATACAGTATTATAATAATACCGCTTGGTCGGGTATTGAATGTTTAATCGGATTGTGATTAAATTATTGAGGTAACCCGTTTTAATCTGTCTTGTTTGAAATAAAAGCCTTTGGGGGTTAATGACCATGTCCCGGATATCCTTGGCATCATTATAAAGAAATGGCCACGTCTTAAGCACGGGGTGTAGGCATACACCTGACAGTTGCATAAGGAAAACGATATCTCACTCTCTTGTGGGCCTATACTTGTGGTGTGTCTGTTAATCTTGACTCGGTTTCTAACATCGGGCCCTGAATGTATAACGAACTTGTAAATCTGTATACAAGATTATTTGTATATAATTGTCCCAAGTTAAAAATGATATTTGTGCCTTGTGCATTTAAATCAATTTTCATAAATGTTTTCAAAAGAGTCAGTTAATTGTATTTACCAGTGTAAACTGACGTATTTTCCAAAAAGATTAAGTGACAGGTACTGTACGTAATTGGCTGGGAGCTCAGGGCGTTAATAGGGAATCTTGCAAGTTCTAGACGTCTAAAGTCTGTTGAACAGTGTTCATCTTTCTGTTATAAGATCCGCCTGTGGATCCATCTTACAACCCGTTTGTAATATTGATGTTACTTTTGAATCGGTATGTAATATATTTACTTTCGACTTCCGCTGTGCATTGAACTGTGATTATTTGACTATGATGATATCAACTACGTCACGATACTCCCCACCGGGCCCACCGGTAATATGTGGAAATATCGGGGTGTGACAGGTTGGTATTAGAGCCAACATTGAGTGAATTAAACACTAGCCTTTTGTGTTTAATCTCAATGACACAGTAGCACATTCCTTAACTTCCGAGTCTAGACTTGAACTAGGAATGATCTCATCCCTGTTATATGTATACATTGTTTTCGATATTTTGTACTTCAGGAATATGTCGCTGAGCAAAGCCGCCATCTGTGGGGCTCTCCAAATCCGAAGTTTAAGAATGCAAAGCTTCGTACTACAACCCGAATTAGGATACGAACAGTATGGAGGAAGGACCATTGAACCCATTAACCATATTTCAAAATCTATACTCAAGACTTTTGAAACTTCAAATAAGAAGCCAACATCGGAGGATTTCATACCAAGTTGTCCCTGAAACTCCCACTCCAAAGATAATACCTATGGACCCGAATGATTCATTTTTCTTACCTCCAAGTCTTGAAATCCCAAACTTGGGTTATACCTGTCCCGACCTTATTCGTGATTTATATTATTCATTAACCATAAATCCTTGGATTCCACGTTTGCAAAGATTCATAAAATAGAAGATTTGGATTACCCACCAAAACCTTGGTATTCATACCTCACACAGAGAACCAAGGAGAAAATTTCCAGAAATAAAGTAAAGAAGAAACCCTTTCGTTGCTTTTCATTTCTTTATTAGTCCTTATAAGAACATATTTATCCTTTAGTTCCTATGTGGACAAATATCTTGTTTAAAAGTCCCGTTTAGGGGCATCTATGTACTTCTTTCATTTAATGATTCAAATTCATTACTGATATATATATATATATATATATATATATAAATATATTATATAAAAATAAATCATAATAACCTTCCTTTTATAATTGATCAGCCTATATATTGAAAGGAATCTTAAAGGTATAACCTAGCCGATATGTTGTTTTAGACATGGCCATAATGGTAAAACCTATTTAAAAGATTCAAATCTTTGTTAACATCTGAAAACATGTTAGCACTCCTGACAACAGTGATACGATGAAATCACACATGTCATCTTTACACTGGATTTCTTCCAAATCTTTAAATAGCCCAATGATCTAGAAATCATGGCTTACATCATCAATTAAGATGATCATTTTTACAAACATCCATTTGTGATGAAGTGCCTACGGGCCACATTCAATGTCTAACGAGACAAAAGACAATGGTAGTCTATGACTCTCTGTCAGGAAAAAGTAATGAACTATGTTCAAACCTTAATGCATCGATTCTCTGAAATCGTGGCTTATAAATTTAAAATTATCCTTGTGACTAGGCCTTTTGTGCCACTTTAATATCCTTAATGTTTTATAACTAGGATAAATTATAATGAAAATACTAATTAAATATAATTAACAAATTAACCAATATGGTTTATATTACCATGGTTAATGAATCGTCAAAAAAAATGATGATTCCATAATAACCTCTGAATAAATCATTGTCAATATTTATGTAGCAATCAAGCTACATGCAGAATCTGAAGAAGTCAACAGCCACCTTCTAAATCTCACGAGTCAAAGAAGGACGATGCCCAACACTCATCGAATCAACATAGTGTTCCATCTAAGAAGATGGTATTCAATCAAGAGCCACGTGCAAAGACCTGTTCGTATAAGTATTTCGTCTCCTGCTGTTAGGTCCAAAAGTTTTATGCTTATCTTTATTACGTTTATTCATATTTATTTGGTTTAAATTATGTATTGGGCTTGGGCTAGGCCATTGGGCCAATGGGGTAGAGGCTCCTATAAATAGTCTTATTAGATTGTTAGTGGTAGAGCTTTCCTATTCTTGTAATCATGTAGCCCCAAAGGAGAACCTTGTACCCGACTATCCTAGGGATTGTGTGCAAGGTTCTCGAAGATCGTACCAGACAGTCCTTAAGACTGTGTGCGATCTAAGCAGCGGCACTGAGTTCTTTAATAAAATATTTCTTTTTGTTCTTGCCGGTTTGATCTTATATTCCGCGTTCGATCGAACCGTTGAGTGATATCATGGGTTTTTCGGGACTAACAAGTGGTATCAGAGCCATTGAAGTCTTTCAAAGGCTCGGTTTTTGATATCACTCGAAGAACAAAAAGAAGTTTCGCTCAGTGTCAGGGATGTGTGTTCGTAAAGGAAGAGATCTCGATTCACAAGATTTGATATTCATTCACATATCTGAAGAAAATATAAGATCTGGTGAGGTTATTGTTATGATGGCAGTTAAAGTCGGTGGTGGTGCTCCGATAGAAGATTACGAAGAGATTCGGAGACGGTGAATCTGGTTATGGTGGTGACGGTTCAAACGGAGAAGACGACGGAGTGAAAAAGAATGACAGAAGTGTTACGCTGATGGTGGTGGCTTTTCGGATACAAGCAATGTACGGTGGTCGTTGATGGTCTTATCTCGGACGGTTGTTGACAGTCTTGGAACTCTGATGATGACCGACGACAATGGTGTCTGCCAGAATGATTTGAAGATGATCGGTGAATTTGTTGTTGCTAGAATGAAAATGTGTACTGATCTCGGACGAATGAAGTTGATTTCGGATTGATGAATATGATGGAATAAGGGCTCGATGTTTGAAGATGATGATGTCACGCATCATCAGCAAAAGAATGTTGAAAACATTCCTTGTCGGCTGCACATGATGTCCTTTCTAAATTCTCTAAAAACCCTATTAATTGTGAGCCATTGGATGATTGTTTGATCTACGATCAGGAAATGAAGGGTATGTTTTGATTTCAGTGCAGAATTATTGTGGGGACCATTGGTGATGCAACAAAATTATTCACTGGCAGCTGCTAAGATTGCATCAGCTAGGGTTGTTGGTAGGCATGTCTCGAGTCCTGCCCATGTTAAAAATTGGGCCAAATCTCTAGATTATTCCTCGTATTGGGTCATGTTTGGATGGCAGCTTGGGCTCACATTTTTGGATTGGCAGGTTGGTTTGTTTTGCATGCGAAAATATTTTTGGGCCCCAATATTGATTTAATTGCACATTGTATGGGCACACATAGAATTCCTAAGCTTGAATTAATGTTGGAATTTATGGGACCACTAGAGATTATTTAATTGAGCAAACTGAAGATTAAAATGACGATATTTATGGTCTCATGGATTTAGGATGATTGGGCCATAATTAGTTTCATAGGTGTGTGCTTATTTGTTTTATTTTAGTTTTGGGCCACATAAACATCAGGATTCAGAATTATTTATTTCAAGGAAGTGGGCCTATTTCCAGAATCAAGCTTTGGTCCTTCACCTTCGGTGAACTCAGGAGCCTAGGTATGTGTGACTTGGATACCAGATGGATCTTTTTGAATCCGTGTGTTCTTGTTAGTAGTAAGCTCATATCATTCTTCGGTCCTGTATCCGACATCATCCGAGACCTCCGTCATTCGTCCGACATTATTCATTATCATCATTTTTCATCCGACATAGATTCTACCATCATCCGAGATACGCTGCTGGACTCGTTCACTACTGGGCCACTAAAGGAGAAGACCCAAGGTCGTAGATCGTTTAAACCGTAATAAAGAGAGCATAAAACTAGGGGGAGATTGTTAGGTCCAAAAGTTTTACGCTTATCTTTATTATGTTTATTCATATATATTTGGTTTAAATTATGTATTGGGCTTAGGCTAGGCCATGTGGGCCAATGGGGTAGAGGCTCCTATAAATAGTCTTATTAGATTGTTAGTGGTAGAGCTTTCCTATTCTTGTAATCATGTAGCCCCAAAGGAGAACCTTGTACCCGACAATCCTAGGGATTGTGTGCAAGGTTCTCGAAGATCGTACCAGACAGTCCTTGAGACAGTGTGCGATCTAAGCAGCGACACTGAGTTCTTTAATAAAATATTTCTTTTTGTTCTTGCCGGTTTGATCTTATATTCCGCGTTCGATCGAACCGTTGAGTGATATCATGGGTTTTTCGGGACTAACACCTGCAAGCCTAGGGATTTCACTGGGGAAAAAGGAGCCATTGATTGCATGACGTGGCTAGATGAGATGGATACGGTAGTTGATATTAGCGGATGTGCAGAGCAAGATATTGTGAAATATGTATCACAATCGGTCAAGGGAGAAGCTCTAGCTTGGTGGAGGTCTTTAATCCAAGCTACTGGAAAAATTCCGTTATACAACTTGACATGGGCTCAGTTTGTTGCATTAATCAAGGAGAATTACTGTCCTCAACATGAAGTTGAGAAACTTGAAACTGACTTCTTGACCTTGGTCATGAAGAATCTAGACTGTCAGGCATATCTCACCAGTTTCAATACCATGTCTAGATTGGTTCCTTACTTGGTTACACCAGAACCAAAACGGATAGCCCGTTTTATTGGGGGTCTAGCCCCAGAAATCAAGGCAAGTGTGAAAGCATCAAGACCTACTACATTCAGGTCTGCGACAGATCTGTCACTATCTCTCACACTCGATGTAGTCAGAAACAAGGCTGCCAAAGCTTCTGATGAAGGAAAGCGTAAAAGGAAGGATGAGAATTCTCATCGCTCCGATAAAAAGAAAAAGTGGGACTCTGATCATAAGAAGAGCTCCGGGTTTAAGAAGGACAACCAGCAGTCGGGTGAAAAGACCAGGTGCAAAACCTGTAGGAAATACCACCTCGGGAAGTGCAAATTTGAATCTCAGCCTCTACCCTGTGGGATCTGCAAGTCTACGGAACATAAAACCTTGGATTGCAAGAAGTTGAAAGATGCAACCTGCTATGGTTGCAACGAGAAGGGGCATATCAAGACTAACTGCCCTAAGAATTAGAAGAAGCCTGAAGAGGCCAAGAAAACAAACGCGTGAGTCTTCCAGATAAACACCCAGGAGGCAGTACAGAAAGATAACATCATAACAGGTACCTTTCCTTATCAATGATGTTTATGTGGGAATTTGTTTGATTCTGGCGCAGATAAGTCTAATGTGGACAATAAATGTTGTAAACGGTTGTATCCGTCTGATTAGGACTCTAGACATATAACGCGAGATAGAATTGGCCGATGATACTTTAGAGACTGCTTCAACAACTTTAGATGGATGCTTTATATCCATTAGGAACCGCTCTTCTCCAATATCCTTATGACAAGCTTCCAAGCTATCCAAAATCATCAATATGATCAAGACAGATGTGACATTTGATCCCCTGTTAAAAAGGTGATGGACTAGGTCCAAACCTTAATTGCCATTGATGGTCTTTTTATGGCCTAGGCTAAGTATAATTGATATATATTTAATTAACATTCATTAAGAATGTTTGTGCTATAATTAGTCTGGATGGTTTAATAATACCATGGTTAGTATATGTTAGGTCATCAGGATGATGAATAGCAGTTGTTGGATTGCAACTAAGTAGTTGTTTCATTTGGTGTTAGGAACCTAGTCTCGAGTATGACAAACTCGGATAAGACAACCGTCAATCGCGCCATTGATGATGCGACACATGCTAAAGATACTACAATTGTGAACCTCCGAATTGACAAAGATGTTCTCTAAGCTATGATAGACGCAGCTGTTGGAAAGGCTGTGAGGAAGGCCGTGAAAAAGTTCAAGGAGCCCAAGGCTACTTGCTCCAAATCTCATCTAAGACCACACTTCCTTACTCACGAGAAGGATCTTGTTCATGCCTCAAATGCAAAGGATGAACTAAAAAGGAAAAGGGAGGAAGACAACTCCCAGAGTTCTAAGAAAAAGGGTAAGCAAGAGTCCAACAAGAAACCTGTATGCAAGACCTGCAAGAAGCGCCATCTAGGGAAGTGCAGGTTCGAATCAAAATCCCAATCGCAGCCTAGGGCTTGTGGGATCTGCAAATCAAGAGAGCATAGAACGTTGGATTGCAAGGACATGTAGAGTGCAGTCTGTTTCGGCTGTGGTGAGACAGGCCACATCAAGACTACATGCCTTACATCTGTCAAGGGAAGTGTGGCTAAGGATGGAAAGCCTAAGAATGAAAGCGCTTAAACTCTCCTGAAAAGTGCCAGAGGTAGTTCATATCAATAATGACATCAGGTACATTCTTTAACATTTATTGGAATATAAATGCTAAGAGTTATGTTTTGATTCAGATACCAAAAAATCCTTCATAAATTGTAAGTATAGCAAACTCTTAAAGTCTTCCTTAAGAACCCCCAGGGATTAAGTGTAAGGTAAAACTTACAGTAAAAAATCATAGGAACCATTTCTTTTGTTCCTGTCAGAAGTCTTCAGTCGTAAAATTCTAGAGCACCCTCCCCCCAGATGAAGTACGCCAGTATATGTTAGTTGATATCTCTTTGATTTCTGTCAATTGTAAATACCAGACTGTATGATGAAAGTGCCATATGAGGATCGGTGTATCTTAATGTGTCCCATAGATTGCTTCCATGCCTGATCAGTATGGAGGTTTAATGCATGGAACCACTGAGATATCCCAATGGTCATATTGTCCTAAAGTCAGCTAATGGTATTCAAAGAAGATATCTAGAAGGGAAATGTCCAAATAAGTGTCACTGAATAAGGTATCCTTGGATTTGTAAGGCAAATGTGTCACTTATCTGACACAGGAAATAATAAATGGACCAGAGCCTGAGATTTGGAAAATCTCTGTAATCTCCTTGTGTCTTGATTATCTTCTCTAAGGTCTACCCTGTTTACCACCTGAGTCAAGTAGGGTTAAGATATACATCCCGCATAGGGCTGCATTATTGTGAAATCTCCATGACAATTAGTACCATCATTATTGGAAGAATCGAAACCCTGATTAAGTGAGTTTTAAGATAAAGGATCATAAAGCCTAATTCAATATTCGGAGAATTCGGTGTTATTAATTAAGAAAGACAGTTCATTTTGCTTATGCATTGATTACCGCAACCCTATTTAGGCAAACAATTAAGAATCGCCATCAGCTGCCCAGGATCGTCGATTTGTTCGACTAACTGTAAGGATTAGCTATTCCTTAAGATTGGTTTTAGGCAGTAGTTGGAATAACCATCTCACCTTAAATAAGCTATTTTATAACTAATAGCTAGTATGTAAGCATCAAGGCTGCTCCTTTGGAGACCTTGTATAGATGGAATGTTAAACATCTATTGTTGGACAGAAGTTTGGTAAGTCCGAATTAGTAGGACCTGGAAATTTCTTGGGAACAACGAATAAGATCACACGAATTCATAATCGTCTGAAGGTTTCCAGTAATCGGTGGAGAATCAAGGATTGATAAAAGTCACAACCCTTTTAAGTCCTTAATAAGGAATGAAGTTCAATTGAAGGTATCGCTCTAAGAAGGGTGTGCTGAATTTTTAATATATAGGGCTAGTTAAGCTCTGATATATAGAATCATTCAAGGAAATCGAATATATCAAGGTTGGTAACCTATAAGCTAAAACATACCTGAGGAACTTGATGGAAATCAATGTGTCCCACGCTAATGATTTAAGGATATGTTTCGCCGATAAGTCGAGAGCATTGTTACATAAAGATATGCAGACTAATGAAAATTTATGGTTTGATGAGAAACCTGTATTGATTAAGGATCGTTAGGTTAAGAAGCTCCGAAAGAAAGTAAGTACATATTGTATAGGTCAACTGAGATGCCCTTAGAGGCCCAAATATACTATGGAGGTTAAGTCCATGATACGTCAGAAAGTACTTCCATTACTTTAGCAAATCTCGAGGTCGAGATTTATTTTAAAGGGGGTGAGGATCTAACACCTCGTAAAATCACGTCCAATGATGTATTGACACGTGTAATAAACCCTAATAAAGTCAAACGTTGAATTTAAGGAATTAATTTTGCGAAAAATAAAAAAATTTGATTATAGAAGGACTGGAAATGTTAACATGCTTATTATAAGCCTCTGAATAGCATTACATGGTAATCATATTCACAAATGGGCCACTTGTTGATCAAGAATAGCCGTTTGTATAATTAATTGAAAGCTTGCGCGTCGAAGGGTTAAAAGCATCAACATGTTAATTCTTACCTCTGAGTGACCTTTTAACAAACCAAGAGATTCATGATAATTGATTATACTCTCAGGAATGCCTAATGTTGGCCATTAAGGGCTTTTATGCCTATAAGTGAAGTTACGCGCAACTTTGCAAGTTAGAGGGACTAAAAGTGTCAATATGTTTAATTATACCTCTGAATGACCTTTTTACGAACCTGAAGCATTATGATGTTTTATAATACTCTCTAGAATGCCTAATGTGGATTAGATAAGGCTTCGATATTATTAAGCGATGATATGTGCAAGTTTGCGCATTAAAGGGACTAATTGCGTCAAACTGCAAAAGTCTATCGAATCGTATGGTATCGAACCTTCTGGAGTATGATCATACGTTAAACATGCCCTAAATATCCTTTATATAGCTTAAAAATAGGCTTTGAGGTGTTTGGTGCGCAAAAATAAACTTATTTGATCAACAGAGACTAAAAGCGTCAAAAAGTGCATAAGTTTGCATTTTCGCGCATATCTTATGTTCTGAAATTATTCGGACATCCAAAAATTTATGTAACCATGAAAATATTTTATTTTAGTGGTTGGCATGATAAAATTCCATTCGTCGCGTATTTGGGATCGTTTTTCGCGTCCGTTCGTGTTTCGTCATAATTAGCCGAACAACGTGACCGTATGACCAAACGAACCGACATTCGACATATTTTTTAGCATATTTCAAGTTCCCTATGCTTTAACTTCATTATGGAGCCTTGAAATGGGGTTAACGGGGCTTAAGCGTGTCAAAAACTAAGTTTATTGCATGCAGGGACCATTTCTGCAATTCTGCCATTTTGGTCTCTGGCGGGGGAGATTGGCCTCTCGTGGGGTGCCAGAGACTGATCTAGGCAGATTCTTGTTTTTGGCATTCTGGTCGAATTTCAGGGGTTTTTATGCAAAATTCTCAATACCATGAGCTGGTTTTTGACACCCATTGTATTTAGAAACTATGGGCACACATGGAGGGCCAAGATTGAAGCTCGTTTATCGAGAAACGATCATAACGGTTCTCAAAATCCTATATAAACCCACTTGTTTTGGATTTCAACTCACAATTCATTGCATTCTGCTCTTGCTCTCTGATTTGAGAGGATCCTAACCAACTTGGGAACCTCCTTCAGTCCTAAGGACCACTCGTAAGTGTTCCTTTCATGCGTAGTTTAATTGTTTAGCTCTTAAAGCCGAAAAGTCAAGCGTTCGCGATAAACGCTTTGACTTTTAAACTGTCAAGCCATTATTCGCAACGAAATGGCTACGTGATCGTAATTAGGTAGGTATTAAACCCTCAAAAGGGCACCTCCTAATTACCACGTTTGCTTAGTTAATTGTCAGGTCAAAGTAATTAAATAAAAGTCAAACAAGTCGGTTTTTAAATAAAATTCATAACTAGTGATGTAAAGGCAATAAAATCAGTTTTGTCACTTTAATAACTTGGTAAATATTAAGTGAACATGTCTAGACATGTTCAACCCGACAATTCTGAGTTTAGGCTCGGTTCGGAACCGAAAGTCGCAAAAGTTGACTTTTGCCTTGACTTTCAGTTCTGACCCGATTTAGCTTAGTTTAGATATGCCTTAGGATTCCTTTAGGACCATGATTATAGGTTAGTATAACCCTACGAGGTTATACAACTTGGTTCCATAGTAATCTTAGTTCATTGCATGTTTCCGTTATATGCTTAAAGTTGACTATTATGCCCTTTTGATATTAAAACGAGATTTTTGAAAACGTGAGAGGACAAAAACCTTTTTTACTGATTTATAAACATGTCCTTAAAATTTCACATCAGTTCGTGGTCTAAAATGGGAGTTATGCTCATTATCGTAAATTAAAGCCTTTTTATTAATTAAACGGCAATTTCGGCATAAAACCTATTTAAACTCAAATTTTGACACCAAACCTTTTACCCACTGATATAGTATAATATTTTTGTATTTTTTAAGATTTTTAATTATTTTTAAACTGATCATAACATAGGGTTCTTGCATTGACTCGGTAATTGACGGTTATGCCCTTTTTGCTAATAAAATGAGTTTTGCACATCCTTTACATATCAAACCCTTTTCTACTGATTTTATATATTAAATAAATTATTTTAAACAGTAAAGGCTGTTCAAAATCTCAGATTTGCTTACTTAAGCCGAATACCGTCAAATACCGAATTTTATGCGATTTAGCCGCATAGTATGGTTTAAAACCATATTTGGCACCTAAAGCTTGTTACCTGCTGATGTTATGAATAAATTTGTGTACTTTAACAGTAAGTAAAAGTTTTTGAACTCAGATTTCTAAATTTAACCTTTAAAGCTTATGTGAAATGACCAAAATGCCCCTATGGTGCATAGTTTGGCCATAAATGATAAATTTCACACATATATGATATTTTAGTGATATAAACTACTAAAATAAATAATTTTACTGATCATTTTAGACCAGAACCTCAGATTGTCATTTAACCTCTTTTATAATCTTTAAAATGACCAAAATACCCCTACGGGGCTTAAATTGATTTCAAATTCGTTTTGGGCATAATGGATGGTATCCTACTGATATCACAACATATTTAAAGCATATTAACTTGTGAAACATGTTCATGACTCTTTTTGTTACCCGTTATGCATTTTACGCGTTCGGTACGGTTTATGTAACTAGTTTACATGGATTAACCGAATCGGGTCTAACCTTATCATTTTCACTTCAAAATTCAGAATGTGTTTAGTTTACCTGTATTATACAAGTCTCCATACTTGTCAGGTCTAAATCACATTCTAATCTGGTCTTCGCTTAATCTTGCGTTTTGAACCGTAAACCTTTCCTTGAAACTAACCGGTCTAAGTTACAACTTAAATAAGACCCGTTAGGAATCTAATAGGTTAATAAAAACCTTCATTCCAGATTGAGAGCCCCAGTAGAGGTACTTGTGCTTGCTGATTTGAATATACGGCTGAGAATAAAATTACATTTTAGCTCAGGTAAATACTCTTAACTTGTTTTCCCTATAGGGGCTTGGGATACGGTATTATAATAATACCGCTTGGTCGGGTAATGAATGTTTAATCGGATTGTGATTAAATTATTGAGGTAACCCGTTTTAATCTGTCTTGTTTGAAATAAAAGCCTTTGGGGATTACTGACCATGTCCCGGATATCCTTGGCATCATTATAAAGAAATGACCACGTCTTAAGCACGGGGTGTAGGCATACACCTGACAGTTGCTTAAGGAAAACGGTATCTCACTCTCTTGTGGGCCTATACTTGTGGTGTGTCTGTTAATCTTGACTCGTTTTCTAACATCGGGCCCTGAATGTATAACGAACATGTAAATTTGTATACAAGATTATTTTTATATAATTATCCCAAGTTAAAAAGGATATTTGTGCCTTGTGCATTTAAATCAATTTTCATAAATGTTTTCAAAAGAGTCAGTTAATTGTATTTACCAGTGTAAACTGACGTATTTTCCAAAAAGATTAAGTGACAGGTACTGTACGTAATTGGCTGGGAGCTCAGGGCGTTAATAGGGAATCTTGCAAGTTCTAGACGTCTAAAGTATGTTGAACAGTGTTCATCTTTCTGTTTTAAGATCCGCCTGTGGATCCATCTTACAACCCGTTTGTAATATTGATGTTACTTTTGAATCGGTTTGTAATATATTTACTTTTGACTTCTGCTCTGCATTGAACTGTGATTATTTGACTATGATGATATCAACTACGTCACGATACTCCCCACCGGCCCCACCGGTAATATGTGGAAATATCGGGGTGTGACACCCTGCGTCAGAGCAACTGTCCTGATAATATCTGAACTGTTAACGCCACCGGCGTCTTCCAATCCCGCGCTTTAGATTGGTGGACGGCCGAGAGAAACAAACGAGGAAATAATGCAGCTTACGGGCTTACGTGGGACGAGTTGAAGGACTTGATGATGAAAGAGTTCTGACCTCCCCACGAGCTCCAAAAGTTGGAGGACGAGTTCTGGCATCTCAAGCAGAAGGATGGCGACAACGCTGGTTTGACTGCTTGCTTCAAGCAGCTAAGCATAATCTGTTCAGGTCAAGTCTCTACGCCCGAAATCACCATCAAGAAGTATATCCGTGCTCTTTCGGATTGCGTGGCTGATTTAGTTCAAGCTGCAAAGACGTCAACTATTGAGGAAACTTTCTTACTCGCTGCTGAGATAAACGACAAGCGAGTCAAGGCTGGTTACTGGGAAAAAGCCTCCAAGAATCTCCATCAAGTTACCGCTGCTTCAACCACTGAAACCGCCGCTGCCCTGCAGTCTTCAAAGTCCTCTCGTCGCAAGAGGAAGAATAACAACAGTAGCAAAAATTGCACTGTCACCACTGCTGCCCCGCTCCAATCAGTACCTGCTCAACCGCAACCTCAACACCGCCAAGTAGCGGCACCGGTCACCAACGCACCACCGGCTAAGCGTGCGTACACTGGTCCTCATCCGGCTTGCCCTACTTGTACCTATCACTACCCAGTGGGAATCGCTTGCAGATACTGTGTGATTGCAACATGTACGGCCATTTCACCGCCAACTGCCGTACAGGTCCACGTCAAGCTCCAACTCCAGCTCAAGGTCAAGCTCCTGCTCAACAAGCTCTACTTCCCGCTCCTGAAGGCCAACAAGCGGCTCCTGCACTCGTGATCCATGCTAGAGCTTGCTTTGCGTGTGGTGATCCCAACCACTTCGCAAACATGTGCCCGAACCGAGTGGTGAAGCAAGAGCCACAACAGCAGCAGCAGCAGCAAGCACCTCGCGGAGGTACTTTCAACATCAACGTCCGTCAAGCTCAAGCCGATAACAATGTGGTCAATGGTACGTTCCTTGTGAATGGTATATATGCTTCGTGTTTATTTAATACTGGAGCCGATAACTGTTTTGTGTCGTTAGAATTCGAAAAGCTCCTTAATCGTAAGCGCGCCCATCTCCCCTCGTCATTCGATGTTGAAGTTGCCACCGGAAGAACCGTCACTGTCAATTCTGTTCTTCGTTATTGTACTCTCGAACTCAACAATCACATCTTTCCTATCGACCTTATTCCGATGCAGCTCGGTAGTTTTGACGTCATAGTAGTCATGGATTTTCGTCGTGAGAATCGTGCTGAAGTTGTTTGTTTCGATAAGATGATTCGCTTCTCGCTTGCTAATGGTGATCTATTATGTGTCTACGGTGAGGTCGCGTCGAAGAAACTCCAACTCATGTCGTGTGTCCAAGCTAGCAAGTATCTCCGCAAGGAATACCAAGCTTTCTTGGCTCACGTAGTAGTAGCGGAGAAAAAGGAAGTTAAGGCAATCGATAAGGTGCCTGTAGTTCGTGATTTTCCTAATGTCTTTCCTGATGATCTACCTGGTTTACCCCGAGCCGTGATATTGATTTTCGTATTGACCTCATGTAACACCCTTGCTATTATTTAACGATTTTCGTATAATTTAAGTCCATAATCATGTAATTACGGTTACAATTACAATGAAAAATACGGGTTTATTAAAACTTTTACAATTTAAAGTAATACAACATAATGTGGTTTAATTCATCGTTTTAGAATAACGACGAAACAACTTGCAGAAGCTTCATTTTTCGTGTGTTCGGTCCTTTGCCATCGCTTGATCTCCATCCGGGTACACTTGATATCACCTATGATCAAAACCAACTTAAAAGTTAGTTTTGATAACTTATAAACATGTATAAACAAGTTTCATAAACAAGCAAATAAAATTTCGAAATTTTGCCTCTCGCGCCACGCGAGAGGCTCCTTCTTTTCCTTCGCGTGTCGCGGGGGAGATCGTTTTCTAGCAGGTCCGCATCTAGGACCTGCATTTCTTCTAGCTATGTTTATTTATCAAAAATCAAACTTTCAAAGGCCATAACTTTTGATCCAGAAGTCCGTTTTACGTGATTCTTTTTCCTACGCGTTCGAAATTTAATTCTCCATCTTATGGAGTTAAAACCTAATATTCAACTACTTCAAAAATTCAGATTTCAAGCTCTCGGCTTGAAATTCCTTTTTAACACTTTTGACCCGTTTCATGATTCATTAAACCACTTTTGTTTAAATCATTACAAATCTTTGAGGTATTCATTATCTCAAAACCATCAACTCGTGAGTTCAAGACTTTCATACATTATGCAACTAAAGGTTGAGTTAAGCGCAAAACTTCATTTTGACCCGTTGGAGGGATTTACCATTAACTTTAAATTTCACTCATCATTTTACTACATTAAGGTATCTACCTATTCTTCGTAATCTTAATGTGAATTCCTAAACAACCCATATGGGTCGTTTGCCCAATTCACCCATTAAGGGCTTTTTGGTTAATTTTAGTTCTTCATTTTACGACGAAGGACTTTCGCTAAGATTTGATCAAAAATATCGCTTTTAACAATAATTCTAAATATGCGTACCTGGCTCGAGTCATAGGATTGACCCGTTTAAATATCTTTCACTATTAATTTCTAATTAATACCAACGCGAACCATATGATATTTCCTGTAATCACAAAACTCAACAAGCGGTCATCAATTATTATTGTCAAATGATCTTGCCAATGTCATTTGACCCGTTTAGTCTGAACGACCATTTTCAATACACACAACTGATGTATACTAAAAAGGGTGTAAGCTTTTACTTACCTCGCATCGAAATTACGCTTTCCTTTTCGTACTTGCTCCGTTTGACCCGCTTCATTCCCAAGCCTCCATCTAGCTTGTCAAGAGTCAAACTATCATCATAATTCACAAGGTGGTTAGATTAGTCATTATAACCACGACTATTCCACCTTACGTATTTTCTATATCAAAACTACTATTCGACTCCGTCCATGGTTAGTTTAACTTTTCAAAAGTTAACTACCCTTAATTATATGATATGTGCATATAAGCTAAATCGACTTCATAATTAAAATTTGTATTACTCCACATCACACATAATTGGTCGAACTAGGAAATTAAGCATTTGATTCATAATTTCAACATATGAACATTGTGGGCATAATTTATAACATCAACAATCAAGTTTCGTATCACTGAAAATAGGCTGTTTTTGGTGACCTGTTTAACTTGTTTACAAGTCTTCAAAATTATGATTTTTTTTATGTGGCGTACCTCTCGGAGGGTTAGGCCTTGTGTTAAAATTTCAAGATCTAACTCTTTACAAAAAATTCTTAAAAATTCATTTACTATGATGCAATCAGATTCGTCACTTCTGACTGCAGCTTACGGAAAAATTCATTAAAAATTCCTCGTTTATCCGATTGACGAAATTCCAATTGGAGATTCTTTTAATCACTTAAAAATTTATACAGTAAGAATTTGAGATCATAACTCAATTCCTAAATTGAGTTATGACATTCGTAATGGGCTGTAAATTCTGCCAGAAAACATAGCTTGAACCTTTGATATGGAAAAATTCAAAAAACGCTCAATTTTCGTCGAAAAAATGCGATTCCAGTGGGGTTTTAAAGATATTTCCTGGAATTACATTTTAGACTCAATAAACACATGTTTTTGTCACGTTTTGTCTATGTTACAGCCCATACAAGTCGGCTGTAAATTATGATCAGGAGCTATTTGAATTCAGCTTTCAATTAAAGCATGTTCTTGACATCATAACACTATTTTCTTTGCAATCAAAACCCTAAAAACATCTCATACATGAATTTAGCATCAACAACATCTGAATTTACTTGAACTAAGCATGATTTCAATATTTACTTGTCTAGGGTTTACTCCTAGACATAATATTGTTTCTATTCCATCAATACAACATCCATGCAACACAAATTTCGAATCCTAATTGTTCATCCAGAATTTTGATTGGAAGCAAACAACGAATTTTGACATACCTTGTGATCCCCTAGGCTTGGTGATCACTAATTTCAGCTTGGTTTTCCATTTAGACTTGATCTGCCCCACGAATTTGGTTGATTTTTGGTGATTTAGGGTTCAAAAGAAGAACCCTTTCTTGGCTCCTGTGTAAATCACGACCAGAACACACACATGAGTGTGTGTTTTGGTGTTTTGATTTTTATTAAATTAAAACTATTTTCTCATTTAACCCATTTAGTCCCTCAAGTTTTTAAAGTTACCAAAAGGATTATAAACCAAGTTTTCTTTATTGTTTTCAAAGCACATAATTAACTAGGTTGATATTCCTAGTTACTTAGTGGGTTCCGAGAGTTATAACCCGTTTTATTTTAAGTCCCGTTAACTCAGGTTTCTAATAAACTTACTTTTCTTAAAGCATTTATTCTCCTTTTAATTAATATTAAGTTTATTTACTTAAATCCTAATATTTACCGGGTAAATTTTCACCACTAACGGTATTTTACCCGTCATTAATATTAATGTGGTTTGATTACCAAACCCGTTTTTGGGGTGTTACACCTCATTCCTGGAGCCAACCCTGTTGCAAAATCTCCTTAGCGCCTCGCTCCGTCCGAAATGCGCGAACTCTCGAGTCAACTCCAGGAATTACTTGACAAAGGCTTCATTCGCCCAAGCACCTCTCCTTGGGGCGCACCAGTCCTTTTCATCAAAAAGAAGGATGGGTCATTCCGGATGTGCATCGACTATAGGGAGTTGAATAAGCTGACAATCAAGAATCGCTATCCCCTGCCCCGAATCGATGATTTGTTTGATCAATTGCAAGGTGCTTCATGTTTTTCGAAGATCGATTTACGCTCTGGTTATCACCAGTTACGCATTCAGGAGGAAGATATTCCAAAAACCGCTTTTCGAACCCGCTATGGCCATTATGAATTCGTCGTAATGCCCTTTAGTTTAACCAATGCACCGGCGGTTTTCATGGATTTGATGAACCGTGTGTGCAAACCATTTCTTGACCGTTTCGTCATCGTGTTCATCGACGATATCCTTATCTATTCGAAGTCGAAAACCAAACACGCGCAACATCTACGTTTGGTTCTCGAGTTACTCCAGGGGAATCGACTTTATGCCAAATTCAACAAATGTGAATTTTGGCTAGAGGAGGTTCAATTCCTCGGTCACATCGTCAATAGTCAAGGTATTCATGTCGACCCCACGAAGATCGAAGCTGTTAAGAGTTGGGTTACTCCAAAATCACCATCCGATGTTCGTTCGTTCCTCGGATTGGCGGGCTATTACCGTCGATTCATTGTTGACTTCTCGAAAATCGTTGTCCCGCTTACTTCCTTAACGCATAAAGACAAGCCTTTTGTTTGGGGAACTGAACAAGAGAATGCCTTTCAAACTCTCAAGCATATGCTCTGCAATGCTCCCGTTCTCGCTTTACCCGACGGAAACGATGACTTTATTGTCTATTGTGATGCCTTGAACCTTGGTCTTGGTTGTGTTCTCATGCAACGAGACAAGGTTATCACTTACGCATCTCGTCAGCTCAAGATCCACGAGAAGAACTATACAACCCACGACCTCAAGCTAGGCGCAGTTATTTTTGCATTGAGGATTTGCCGAAACTACATGGTACCAAGTGTACGGTCTTCACCGACCATAGGAGCCTACAACACACCTTTAGCCAAAAAGAACTGAATATGCGTCAACGCCGATGGGTAGAACTTCCCAACGATTATGACTGTGAGATCCGTTATCATCCTAGCAAAGCAAATGTCATTGCCGACGCCCTCAGCAGACGAAGCTATTTGCATAGCGTTCGTAATGTTCACGCCCAACATTATCTCAAAACTCTTATCCGTGACACTCAGCATGCTTGTTTTACCGAACGCACTTTGAAGAAGGAAAGAATTTATCATAATGGCGAACAGTTAGTGAATAAATTGAATGGGATATTCCATTATTTGGACCAAATTTGGATTCCCAAACGCACAGACTTGCGACAAATCCTGTTGGATGAAGCCCACAAGTCTCGGTATTCTATTCATCCTGGTGCTGACAAAATGTATCATGACCTTCGTCAATGATACTGGTGGCCTGGAATGAAGAAGGATATCGCAATCTATGTTTCGAAGTGCCTGACTTGCTCGAAAGTCAAGCCCGAGCAACAAAGACCCTCTGGCTTGCTTGTGCAACCCGAGATCCCGATGTGGAAATGGGAAAGCATAGCCATGGACTTTATCACAAAACTTCCGCGTACAACCTCAGGTCACGATAGCATCTGGGTTATCGTTGACCATTTGACTAAATCTGCTCGTTTCCTGCCGATACGAGAAGACTTTAAGGTGGAAAAATTAGCCCGAATCTACACCGACGAAATTATCTGTCGACACGGTACACCTCTTGACATCATCTCTGACCGCGATGGTCGGTTTACCTCGCGTCTTTGGGAAACGTTTCAATCTGCTCTCGGTACTACGCTTAATCTAAGTACCGCTTTCCATCCCCAAACCGATGGTCAGACTGAAAGAACGATTCGTACCCTTGAAGACATGCTTCGCTCGTGAGTCATAGATTTCGGTGGTAATTGGGACGCTCACTTACCTTTAGTTGAATTCTCGTACAATAACAGTTATCACTCTAGCATACAAATGGCACCATTTGAGGCATTATACGAAAGAAAATGTCGATCGCCGATTGTGTGGCATGAGATCGGAGATGCGCAGCTAACCGGTCCCGAACTACTGCAAGAAACGACTGACAAAATCCTCCAAATTCGAGACAATCTACTGAAAGCTCGGAGTCGTCAGAAAAGTTACGCCGATAGACGACGCAAGCCCCTTGAATTTGACGTTGGCGATCACGTACTCCTAAAGGTATCACCTTGGAAGGGTGTGATCAGATTCGACAAGAAAGGAAAGCTCACGCCTTGATATGAGGACCCTTTAAGATTCTGGAAAGGATCGAAAAAGTTGCCTATAGACTCGAACTACCGGAGGAACTTAGCAACGTTCACCCGACTTTCCATGTATCGAACCTCAGAAAGTGTCTAGCCGAGCAGGATTTACAAGTTCCGCTAGAGGATCTCCAAGTGGACGAAACATTACACTTCTTGGAGAAGCCTGTCGAGATCATGGATCGGGAAACCAATAAGCTCAGGCGCTCACGTATTCCCCTTGTGAAGGTTCGCTGGGAAGGCAAACGAGGCGCAGAGTTCACCTGGGAACTCGAATGTGACATGAAGGCGAAGTACCCGCAGTTGTTTGTTATGGCTTCAGCCTAATTTTGGGGACGAAATTCCCTTAAGTAGGGGAGGCTGTAACACCCCGTGTTACGAAAGTCAAAGTCAAAGTCAAGATTGAAGTCAAAGGAAGAAAAGATTGCTAATTACGATCTGTCACTCCTTGCTCAACCACTGTTTTGACTTCTTTGACTTGTAATCGAATCTTTTATTTTAATTGCTTTAGTTGTGTTATGTGGAGTATCTATTAATAATCGAGGTTTAATCGATGTTTACCGCATGTTTTATCGCTTAATCGCTAATCGCATCGCAATCGCATTCGCGCCTTGATTGATAGATTCTGAGTATTGTTTTACGTGTGTGTGTACTTATGTGTTACTTGTGCATGATTACTTTATGTTTGTGGTGATTAACCGAAACGCAATCGCAAATCCTAAACGCAAGTTATTTATAGTGATTGTATGTTAGATATAGTAGTTAGGTTATTTATGTAACTAATGGGTAATTCTATCGCATCGCTCGCTCGCTCGAAACGCATCGCAACGCTCAACACGCGAATCGAAACCACAAAACTCAACACGCCGGACACTTGAATCAAATGGCCAACCGATCGAGTGGCCATCCGATCGAGGCGCCATCCGATCAATGGCCAATCCGACCCTTGTGCACTTTCCTCTTTTGGAAACCCTATAAATACCCTCCTGTCACTTGTGATGTGACAGCTCCTCCACTCGACCAGCCGCACTCAAGCCTTCTCTCTCTCGATTTCACGCGATTCTTGTAAGTTTTCAACCTAAATCTTGTACTTCTAAGATCTACACGCACTCCTTCATCTTTTTCACCTTTGAATCTTAACTTTTAACCGTGAAATCAACGGATTTGAGGTGTTCTAGGATGATGTCATCATGGAGTTCTTATGAACTTCAAGTTTTGGCCTCATTCCACCAAGAACAACCTAGATCTGAAGGATTTCCACATGATTAAACAATGTTTTCGCATAGATCTACACATTTCCATGGTTAAAAGGATTGAAAGATGGTTTTCCAACTTTCTTTCAACTCTTTTACACTCAATGCACTCAAAACCGATGGAATCAGAGCTCGTTCTGATCTTCTACTCTTTCTTAGTGATGTATTGGTTCAAGATCTGAATTCTATCCAAGAGACAACTGATTTCGGATTAAACATGAACAACCGTCTCGAACAGTGAACTGATCGGACTAGGGTGGTTCCTGTTCGATCGGATCACTTGGGTCATGATGGGGTTTCTGTTGTTTAAGCACGTTGTCATACCGTCTCGATCAAACCGCAAAAACTTTTCAAAATAATCAAGTGCCAAGACGATCAGATCGTTGGGACGGATTGCCGTCCGATCGGATTGCCGTCCGATCGGAGTGCCATCCGATCAGATTGCACTTGAGTTTCAACACTTAAACTTTCACTTCAAACTTTTCAAAGTATCTGAACGTCGAACGGATTGCCATCCGATTGGATAGCCATTCGATCGAACGACCATCCGACCATGCGACATTTGGAACTTCGACACTTAATCATTTTCATAATTTTTAAAGATCATCAGTAACTAACAGATTGCCAACCGATCGGATTGCTATCCGATCGAGTGACAATCCAGCTGTGAACTTGTTCTCACTAAGTGTCCTGCCAATCGGATCGCTATCCGATCGAACGACCGTTCGATCGATCGACCTGAAGGGTAGAGATACTTCTCTGTTTTCAAAATGCTACAACGAAAACTTCAAAGCCATCATACACAAACACATCCTCACCAAACGAGTTTCAATCCAATCGAATGGCCATCCGATCGGATGAGCATCCGAGCGGATTGACATCCGATCGACTTGCCATCAGATCGACTGGCCATCCGATCGACTGGCCATCCGATCGGATTGCCATCCGATCAGATTACCATCCGACGCTTAGTCACGTTTCACAGTTTTACGCGTCACTCATTGCTTATGCTATCGTTAACTGTTCAGGCTAATCTCTCAGCGCTCCCTTCAATCCAAGAGAGTGTTTACTTGTTAAACGCTATCTGTGAGTATACTCGAACCCTTTTTACTTTACGCACTTTTGGGTGTTACATACGTTACTTATTCTAAATCACAATCGACACACAACACAAACACTATTTATACACTGACCGTTATTGCATGCTACGTGTTATTCGATGAATGCTTGTATGTTATGTTAACACAGCGAGTGTTGCCTGACACCTTAGCAATGATAGTACTATAGTTTGGACTCAGCACCTGTCGTGGACAGGGGTTGTTAAGGGCTTTACTTCACGTGTCCCAGTGGGGATATGTGTTGCGCATTCTACAACTCGCAGTCACGTCTGTGCATATTTCTCTGTCGATAACCTACTTGCCTTCACTTTGTACATGTTACATGCTGGTTATGCGTAAACGATTTGAACTCTATTATTATTATTATCAAACTTGTATGCTCACCTTTACACAATGTGTATTGACTTTATTTTAACGTATGTGACAGGTGCCTAGGATGCTGTGCTTTGCTTGCTTTTCATGGAATCACGTAGGATTGAGAGTCTAGAAACAAAGACAATTTATTTTATTTAAATCTGAGTTGTCGGAACATGTTATTCGTCTATGATATATCGTTGTTTGTAATAATTTACTTGCTTAATAGGTTATGGTATGGGACATAATATTAACTATTCGGTAAAGTAGTTGTTATGGAATTTCTCTTGGACAATCTGTTTCGCTCAGTGTCGCGCGCCGATGTTTCCGCCATTGGTTGGGGTGTGACATGACAGATTTGAAAGCATATTTAACTTAGATAAAAAACAAAAACAACTAAAGAGAAGAAATCATAATAAATGCTACAAAGAAGAAAACAAAAGCATATGTCATAGTACAAGTACAAATCATAATAAATGCTACATAGAACAAAAGAAGCAAAGGGTCTACACCGTCTGTCACACCCCGACCGCGTAAAACAACAAACCGCGGCGGAAACGTCGGGGAGTGTCGTAACAGAATCATTGTTTCACAGCACATGGAATTTAAAGTTTGGTTTTATTAAATAAAATGTTTACATTGTCTTTGTTTAAACAGGAAACGGAACATAATTTATACTTGTCTTGCTGGATTTTAAGTCATTAAGGCCCAAGTCCGCCTAAGTGTGTCATGATCATCAAACCTTAGCTCCTGAAACACATGTGAAAATAGGTACGTTAGCATAAAAATTCCTGTGAGATACATAGGTTTTGTTGTTGAAGGATTCATGACTTGTAAGTTAAAAGAAGTGTTTATAAAGGGTATGTCTTTACATGATAAACCAAACTATCTTGCAAAACAAAACTAATATTATTAGTTACAAATACACTATATATAAAGCTTTGACCAGTTAATGACAAAACTATAAATAAGACCTTTTTTAAATTCTGAAATTTGTAAAACACATTAGTAACTAAACCATCTCCATCACCAGCTTCATACGAACCCTTGCCTCTCCACATTGGTTTGTCCAAAATAAATTCCACGGGCAACCTTTCCTTTATCCCTTCCTCTCACATTCCTAATCCTTACTCGCATGTTTCCAAGGATTTCATCCACTATTTCTCCTCGCCATGTCAACCTCCCATCAAAATTAACCACAAATTACTTTCACCTCACCAACGATGAAGATGGTCATATTACGTTATACGTAGATGTTTAGAGATCACACATTAAACTTTGAATATACATTTTGTTGAACTGAGATTAACATTAACTTGGACTTGTTTAATTTTCAATCAATTTTGACCCACTACCCAAACCATCAATTTTTCTAGTTGCTTCCGAATTAAAGCAAGTAATTGTTAAAATAGAATGTTAAAAACATAAAACAAAGTATATGTCATACCTTCTCACATCAGAGAAAGAAAGGACAATTCTCCTTTGCAAGTATTGTGTCTAGACTCTGGACTCACGCAACCATTGCAAACGACAGATTCATCTGTAAATATCAAAATTAGAAGGTGAATATGCAAAAACAAGGGTACAAAACAGAACTTTAAAGCAGAAAATTAAATTTGATATATAAGGTAAATAACAACTTACCATCCACATTGTTCATATCAAAATCCCACTGAATTTATACCATCAACTTCAATAATGACAAAGGTACTAAATAAAGTAGAGCCAATGTAATTCTAGCTACAAGCTTTTGGTAACAGCTGCATTCGTTTGAGTATTTAACTTTTATTAAAAACAAAAATGAATACAACACAAAAAAATATGAGATTATATTAAAATCGACATTACCACATAATAATATGAGGCTGCATAACGCAAAACAGTAAAGAACAATATCCACAAAGATAGAAAACAAATCAAATAAAACTTATGTAACGCCCAAATTTCACATTCCGAAAAAGTAATATTATCATACTATTATTTAAAAAAAAATCGGGCATGACCCATTCGTATTATGAACAATTCCCTGTAAGACCAACTTAAATACAACACAGCGGAAAATATGAGCCCAAAATTTCGTTCTTTATTAGACATAATACTTATATGAAGGTTCAAATAAAAAATTTCATACATTCATAAAAAAAGATTTACCACGTTCCATGATATTAATGCTTCAAGACCTATATTTGTCAAACTATGTGACCAATCCTTCCCGTACAACCCTCGCTATTGACTCGATCTTCAATCTTTCCTTTCTTCATAATGATGCTAAGTCCACGTCACCTGCATTCACCATATACATGTGCATCGGTTAGATTTAATGACTTCATTCCTAAACCAGAAATACGTAATCAATAACCAGTCCGCGTTCCTTCTTCCCATACTAATCCTCACGAATATGCTTTCCGTGTACATTGTGCATTCCAAATTCTTTAAACTTGATAACGATGTTAATAGAATACCTGCATTCTCATTTCATACTCAAGACAATGGTTTAGTAACTTAACACTTCAACTTCATTAAACTGTACAAACACATACACACGATTCGTTCACTCATAAGCAATGAATTCTACTTCAAACACAGGCACAAACACATATGTATACGTAAACGTGAACCTCCACACATGATTAAGTACCCCCATACAAACTTACAACTCCTTTATAACACTAAAATCATCACTAGGTTTACAAAAGTATGCAAATTGCAAGTTTCCATACAAATAGACCACGAACATACTACCTAGCATGCATTCTTACTCCTAATCATAAACACCTATGAGTTCCAACTAATGGATGGTAATTTATTTCATATGCATAAATGTGCACCTATATATATAAATAATTAACCACAAACTTGGTTTGTTCCTTTCCATTCTTACTCTCTCGTTATAATCGTGGTTACGCTTCCTAAACGCATCTCAATTGGATTTTTAGAGTACCTTGCGGAGAATCGGAGGTCCGTAACCATCACTTTATTTAAAACTAGCATAAACAATAATTAATTGGCCTTGAAAAACATTTACAACCAGCCCCACTCACAAACAAACAATAAATTGCCAGCAGCAAGGTCTGTCGCGGGTCGCGACAGCCTTGTCGGCTCTTTCGCGGGGCGCCAGAGCTCTACCTTAAGCTACGGTAGCTACCGTAGCTGACGTTAGTCTCAAAAAGGTTTACACTAACTAGGTACTGCCTTACGGCAGAAAAGAAAAGGCCAGCACCCACCGTAAGCTACGGTGGGCCCATATCTGCATCCCGTTTTATGCCTAAAACTCCCTTAACTCCTCCATTTTGCATCTGAATCACTTGATACTTAATCCTAATTGTTCGTAAAGTTATTCTTTACATAACTAACTAAAAGTCCCTGCCCCGGATCTCAAATCTATCCGTATTTCCTTAACAATACATTACTTATGCACTATTATTCGACCCATTCATAACTTTGTCAAGCATCTCACATGTGTACACTTAAAACTTGCATAACGTTAATACTATAACACTTTTACATTAACCGAATAAAATATTACCTTCGTCATTACGTGTTCTATCGTTACGTAATGAAACATACTCTTATTTTGACCCGTTTAAACTTACAAATTTTCTTTCGGCTTAAAATAATGACCTTCGACCTATTAAAGCATTTTTAGTTAATGCTCCTGAAGTCCTGATTAATACATATCCTTTCATGATATTTCATAAGCATATGCATTACATTACATTTATTAAACCTACTAAAGGTGAATCAAAATTCACTTACCTTGTAGACCTCATGCTTTTTACTTGATATATCGCTTCCGTTGACTTGCTAGTTCCGAAGGTACAAGTCCACCTTTCCGAGGGCCTAACCTTCATTATCATTTACATACACACGAATGTTAAACCACAATCTAATGGTAGCTAATCACATCAACAATCGGCTTTCATGTCATATTGACTTCCAAGCATTCAATATTAACACGCGTACTTGTGATCTTACCCACCTAACCTTTTCACATCTAGACTAATCGTTGAAACATGGCCCTAGCATCAATACTTTCAATTAAGATTCTACATGTCATCCCTTACAACACATTACCTCCATGTTTACCAATTCAATGAATCACATAATATGTATCATTTACAACAACAAGGTTCATGGACCTCAAAGGTGCCATCTTTCACCGATTGCATAACTATTAAAATTGCTACATGAAATTCGCTCAAGACACCTTCCTTTTTTACATATTTACTAGCACTAACACAACCAACTCATTATGCTAGGAATTCACAATTTCAAAGACACCGTATCATCTATTACCACTAGTTAGGCATTTTATCAAACACTTGGTATGCATACAACCTACTATGCATAGTTTACAACTAGTTTAAGCATAGTCATCTCCTTCCAAAATCCAATCACCAAGAGAGTGCTCAAAATCACATTCCATTCATACAATTAACCCTAGACTAACATCACAAAACCCATTTCAAGCTAGGAACAATACATCAAACAAGGGTTGGACATGGGTAGAACACCCATGTCACCACTTTCATTCAAAATTGTGGGTTTTACCTTAAATCATCAAATTACTAGAACTTGTTCATAACACATAATCTAAATGGTGATTCTAACACCTCTACATGCACAATTTCATACAATTTCATAGTTTAATCATAGTTTCACTTCATACCAAATCATTAAATTAACTTCTACAACTTACCTCATGCGTAGAAAGTCTAGATGATCAAGAATCTATGTCCATGCATCAGATTAGGGCAAATTGAAGATTTTTCTTGAATTAGGGTTTCACCCCTTCTCCCTTTCCTCCTGATCTGTTCGATCGCACAACATACACACACACACACACTTATGTGTGTGTTTTAATTTTTTGTTTTCTTTTAATGTTTTAAGTTTTGCCACTTAACATGTTTGGCCCTTCAAGAATAATATTTATATTAATATGACCAAGACTATTCTTACTTATTCATAATTAGCTTAATTTAAAAAAATCTCATGGAATTTGGGGTGTTACAACTTACTAGGACCGGTCGCGTCTTCGTGTTTTCGTATACATCAATTCGAATGGAGTTAGAGTTTCTTACACAATCTGTGGTTTGGTGTCATCTTCAATATTGTTACATCAATCAATAGGATCGGATATCAGAAAGGTCTTCATGGGAAGATTGTGGTGTCTTAAATCTTAAGACATCTTCATCTTGTGGCGTCTCAATGAAAGATTGTATTTAGGCTTTCATGAGGAATCGATTGGAAGAGGAAGGAGAAGGCCATGGTGTCACACCCCGACCGCGTAAAAAAACAAATCGCGGCGGAATCGTCGGGGAGTGTTGTAACAGAATCATTGTTTCATAACACATGAAAATTGAAGTTTTGTTTTATTGAATAAAAGGAGTTACAATGTCTAAAAAACAAAGAAACGTCACATAATTAACTAGTCTTGCATCTTTTATTTTCACTAAGGCCCAAGTCCGCCTAAGTGTATCTTGATCAATCCTATGCATCAATTCCTGAAAACACATGTGAAAATAGGTACGTCAGCATAAAAATGCTTGTGAGATACATAGGTTTTATTTAAAATAGGATTCATGACTTGTAAGTTTAAAGAAAAATGTTTAACAAAGTAGTCATGAACCTTGTAAAATGTTTTCTTTTATAAATCATACAAACAGTGATAAGAAATCAGATGAGATAAAAGAAAAATGCATAGATAAATAAATAACCAAGTAAAATGAGTTTGTATAAGATATGTAGTTTGTAACACAATGTTTCATGAAGATATGATTGTTGGGATTGAACCCTACCAGAGGAACAGATAATGTAAAGCCAAAACCAGGTCACAACAGAGGATTCACAATAAGCAGTAGTTTACACTTGCTTTCCCCTTGACAGTGGACATCTATCAGCTGATGAATCTTAAGTACTGCTCAAAAGAACAACTGATGATCCAAACGCTGATGTAATCCTAATGACTGCTGAAGACAAACTCTGTCGCTCTATCTACTGCTGTCTCTTAAGTGCTGCTGAAGATACAAACACTGCTCATTCAAGGACTGATCACCTTTGAAGAAAGCACTGATGTTGGTATTAAGCATCAGTGCTTAGTATACAACAGTGGAACGTGAAGCAGTTGTTTCCTCATGTTTAGTATTTTATTTACAATCAGTTGTTAGACATCAGTGTTTGTGTAAGGACAGTAGATATAGTTTGTTAGGCTGTTAGACGTCGCTTTCATGGTGACGTCAGCTGAGATACTTCAGTGGTTTGGTTTGCCTATAAATGTAACAGTGCCCTGTACTGTTACATTTGATTGACTGAGTGGGTTCTTCTCCTCATGTCTAATCCTTTCATCTTGGGTGCAACCAACCTTGGGGCATCTTGCTGAGGGGGAGTATAGTTTGTAAGCATATCTGTAATCTTTTGCTTTGATTTGTAAATCATTTGACTCTATGAGAAGCAATTGTTTATCAAACTATTTTCTCTTTTGATTGTGTTTACAGAGTTTGTTTTCACTTCCGCTGCACCTAACATGTTTTCATATTCATTGATCATTCATTTTAAACAAACAAACACTATCATGAGAGCCTTCGATCCTAACAATTGGTATCAGAGCTCGGACAGTCAAATTCGATCTAACAATCAATTTGACATAACAGTTCAGCTCAAAATTCATTGATACTAAGGTTGGTTGTATTTAGTTGAAAAACAGAGTAACGAGTAAATCATGCTCAAAGTGGTTAATCAAAAACTCTGTAAATCAACCAAGATGTCATATGACACACAAATTTCACACAACAAGTGAATTCATGCACAAATCACTCATAGTTTTCAGATCTGAAAACATATCTGGTAAACTATGGGATTATTTCATGTTTTCAAAATTGATTTCAATTGCTGATTATGAAAATTGTGATGTCACCTTATTAAAATGCTAAAGTATGAACCTCAGATTAACAAAACCTATGTTCATAAAAGCATTGTTGTTTTGTTAACACTAAAAGAGGGAAATTAAAACTTTAGTCATTCAGATCCTATGTGTTAAAACAGGTTGAGTCCTTCAAAAGGACAAAATCAACTTTGTTAAAATACATTAAGGAATTTCACAAAAACTCAGAAGTGTGTCTATCTCAAAACTTTTGAAATCAAAAGGAAAGAGTATAAACATAAAACACTTATGAGTCAAAGTTTAGGGTAATAATGGTAATTTAGCAACTATGTGCATTTATCTGTTCAGAAAAAGGTTTTGATTCCAGTAAATGAACTCCAAAGAGGACTAGACAAATGTTCAAAAATTTTCTCCATGTGTCCTCAAGTTTGCAATCAACTGACAAAGAAAATGGTTCCAAACAGTGGTCAAAATGTATCCAAAAGTTTCCTACCACTATTGTCAAACCACTGACCATTTTCAAAAACTTGTGAATAATATGATTATATACTCTATTGAAATTATACCAGACCCTTTTTGGTACTTTTCTCAGAAAATTCTTTAACTATTTTTTGTTGTTCAAAGGATTTTCTCAAAATAACCAGGATATATTATTCATTTTTTTTTTGGAATAATATATTTGGAACTCTTGCTTGTTTTTTATTGGCAATAGTTTCGGCTCCTGTCAGGATGTAATACCTTATTTTTGGTGGTATCTGTGTCCTCATAAATGGGTCAAAAGGAAATGGTACATATGTCATGATCATGTCATACTCAGGCTTGCTCCTAAATTTCCATCATAAATTGATTGCAAACTGTGCTTGAATTACTAGGGTGCTTATGTTCTAATTGAATATTAAACGAAAATGAGTTGCCTTAGTAAAAAGTTTTCATCATCTGGGGTACTAATCCACTGTCTTTCAAAATTGACATGTGGCAAAACCTTGAATGAAAATCTTCTAAACTGTTGCTGAAACACCTGTCTTTCAGAATTATACCATTTACCCTAACCACTGTTTTGTTCTAACGTCTGATCTCTAAACACTGTCCACTGCTGAAAGTTAACCACTGATCCCTCATTTCCTTGAAAAGCACTGATGCTCAAAATCAGTGTCTTATCCACTGATATGCTATCTACTGATAGTTAAAATCATCCACTGCCCATAATTTTTACTGTTGTAACCACTGATGCTTGATACGTCAGTGGCTCTGAAAACAACTGTTCTCCATACTTCATCCGTTTCATCAGTGTTTGACACGTGGTCAGTTTTTAGCCCTCAGATCTTAATAACCGCTGCCACATCAGCGATCATTTTTAAATAAGACCCTGCCCTAAACCCCAAACAGGGTTTTACACTGTCGAATTGAATTCCAAAAATTCTCTTCTCATAGCAGTTTCCAACCCTTCTTCGCAAAATCTCCAAAATCTTCCTTCGTTATTCTCCGCAACAATGACAAAATCAAAATCAAAACCTAAATCATCATCACCTTCCAAAGAGGTCGCTCAAACGGCCGAAGAACCCATCGAAATACCATTCAAACAATCACACAATTATTTGGGTTTACTCACAAAACCCAAAGACAACCACACCTTCGACTCCATCATTGATGCAATAACTGGATCAAAGTACAAAACTTTGTTGACGGTAAATGCTCCCATATATCTGCAAACCCAGAGAGAGTTTTGGAAAAAGGCGACGCTTGAAAAACAAGACGATAAAGTCATTGCCATTAACTCCTCGATACAGTGAAAAGCGATCAAAATCACACCACAATCGATATCAGAAGTCTTCATACTCGATGATCAGAACGGTAAAACCTCTTTTGACAAAAACGAGTTAAAAGCTGATTTTCTGAAAAGGGGTTATGCAGAAGAATCAAAGGTAGATACCCTACAAAAGGGTTATTTTCCATCTGCACCCAGGTTTTTATTTCACACACTCTTGATGTGTGCTTCAAATAAAACAACATCTTTTAACGAAATACCATTGAAAATTAAAGCCTGGGTTACGCCATTTTGAATAATAAGGACTACAACTACTCCCAGGAGATTTTCAATGACATGGTGAAAAACGTTGAAAGTAAAGCATTTTTACTTTTTCCAAGATTTTTGAGTTACTATTTTGAACAAAAATTTGCAAAGGAAAATTTAAGTTTGCTAAAACAAGGTGTTCATTGTCAAATAAAAAGTTTAACAAAAGAAACATTTTCAAGGATGATGGCACCAATAAAAACAAAAGCAGGGGTACCTGAGCAGACTTTAGTAGTTACAACTGCTCCTCAGGTATCAGCTGCTGAGCCCACTGCTCCAGGTGATCATAGCAGCACAACCACTGCTTTGAAACCCACACCTGACATCACCAAAAAGACCAAAAAGAAAACATCCAGAAAACCCACCAAACCCAAAACAAAGGCAACTCTGGAAGATGAGATCCCAGAGGAAATGCCTGTGACAACACATAAGTCACCACAAACCACTGTTGCTACTTCCTCACAGCAGTTGGAAGAAAGATCTCAACCCATGCCTAAAACTCCTCCTGGATCCTCACAAAAGGATCAGGTTGTAAGCACAGGGACACCACAATATGAAGCTCTGAATCCACTCGGATCCATCTTCCTCAGTCCAGATCCCAAGGACATGTCTCTTTCAACCCCCATCCCCTCACCAATAATAATGCCACAATCCATGCTACCTCTGTTGCATGCAGCTGCTTTTGCACAGACACAAACCAGTTCCTCTCTATCACCTATCACTGAGAGTATACCCCCACAAGTGACTGGGTCTGATGCTTATACCTCTGCTATCCCAGCAACAGTTGAGGAGGTTACACTGCAGGAGTTACAAGTAACTCCTGTCAGTAGTTCAAGTGGAGCAGCAACTACAACTGGTGGATCAACAGATCCTCAGTTGGACAGTTGTTTCATAAGTAAGACTCCCTTGAAGGCAATTTCTTCCATGGCAACTTCGGTGACCACCAGTGAGTTGGATCTAACCACTGGTACCATCAAAGGTTTATCGAGTGCCGAAGAAAGAAGTCCCCAGTACCGAGAACAAGGGGCATCAATGGGTGATTTTTGGGACTCTGTTCCTAAGTCACACATTGATATAACCACCACAGGTGGGGATTCAGATGATCCCAGTAAAATGGGTGATGATTCAAGATATCAGGAATTGACGGGCAGAGTGGAAAAACTTGAAGAATCAGTTTCTGAAATAAAGGAGATGGTGCAAGAGATTTTGAAAGCTCAGAAAGCACAATCCTCTGCTGTTCCTGCTCAAGCGTCTGCTCCACAACAAGCACCTGCTGCAAATGAGCTTTGGAATATTTTTCAACCAATGCTTGAAGTACAGCAACTTATGGCTGACAAAAAGCATGCCATTCAAGTACAAATGCTGACCAACATGGTTGAATCAAGGTTCAAGGATACTCAGGCAGATATCAAGGCTATTAAGGCCAGTATCCAAATTGTCACTGGCAAGGCTCCTTCAACTTTACTATTCTTTGATGACCCCCTTGCAGATAATGCCAAAAAGAGGGAGATATTGAAGCAAATGAAGAAGAAGGGAATTGAACATGGCCTTCATATTGAACCTGAAAAAGAAAAAGAAAAAGAAAAAGAAAAACAGGTCTCAAAACCTGTTAGCCAAACAGCTGATACAGCAGTAGTTACAAAAACTGCTGTCAGTAACCAAACAGCTGCCATCTCATCAACACACACATCTTCAACACACACCACTCTACCACACACCACTACAACTACTGCTCCACCATCATCATCTACAATCATACCATCACCACTGCCTCCTGTCATAAAACAGAAGACAACAGATGTTACAACATCTGTTGTAATGACAACAGTAATTGAAACACAAGTTGTTTCAACCACTGTCAGTCAATCACTGCCACAAACCACTGCTATCCAATCTACCACCACTGATCCACCCAAAACATCATCTGCTTCTTCTTCATTAAAAAGGAGAAGAAATCTCATATCAGATGATGATTCACCACCATCACCACCACCATCACCACCAACATCACCACTTCCATCCCCTGCTCAAAAGCAGAAGACAACTGCTGACATATCAGCAGTTGTAATGACAACAGATGTTGAGACACCAGTTGTTTCAACAGCTGTTAGTCAGACATCTTCCACTGTTCCCACCAGTCTTGCATCACAACCTCCTAAGCTTTATAAACGAAAAAGAGAAACAACTCAGGACACTGATGAAAAGTATGATCCTGTTGCTGCTAAAAATCCACTGGAATTAGAAGCTGTGAAAAATGAGATGAAACAATTTTACACTGAAGATGATCCTTCTAAAAGGAAATTTCCTTCTCTCATAGGTTTCATAATTCCAGAAGACATGGATGAATACCTTGAAATGAAAATAAGACAAGCAAGGATAAGAGCCAAACTTGAATGTAAAAATCAAGGCAATGAAGCTATTTTGAAAAGAAGAGAATTCCTGCTCAACAAGGTTAACCAAATAAAAGAATATGCAAGTGATTTGAACAAGGAAATGTCAAGCATATCTCCTGAAGCAGATCAACGAAATGAATTGAGGAAGGAATATCTTGCATACATAATGAAAGAGAAGTTCTATCCTGCTGAAGAAACAGATTTCAAAGATTGGCCAATAATTGCATTAAAGCATGAGGCAAAAAGAATTGAAAAGGTTAACAATGATTCAAGAAAGAAAAAGACAGCTCCAAATTGGAATAAATACAAGAAGCTCATAGCTGATCTTATTTCTGAATACAAGAGAAAGAAGCAGGAGTTGGTAGATGCAAGAGTGGATTCTGCAAGTGCCATAGCAAAATGGACCAAGCAGCAAACAGACGAAGCTTATGAAAGACTTAGGAAAAGGAGAGACACTCCTAAAAAGTCTGACTACAAAAAGCTGAAGGAACAGGTCAAGACCTTTGAAACACAGATCAGCACAGCAGAAGCCTTTGTTACAAGGTTGAGAAAAGAAAGAAAGGAAAAGCTGAATGTTGAAAAAGAAAGGCTTAAAGAAGATGATCTGATTGAAGAAGCTACCAAAAAGTTGGCTTCAGATAAAGAAAACTTAGCAAAACTACAAAACCTTGCAAAAAGGGTCAAAGTAGTAAGCAAACCATCATCAGCAGATATCACAGATAGTGAGCTTGATCAACAACAGAAACAAGAGCTGCTTGACAAAGAAGTTGCAGAAGACATAGCTGCAGCAAACCAAGTCATAGAAGAAGCTTTTAAAAGAATGTCTGAAGTTCAAGATACTGCTTTACAGTTTTTCTCAAGGCCAAATACATCCAGCTCATCTGGAAATAAATCTCTCCCAAGAAACCCATTTGGTTTAAAAATACTAAAGTGGATGTCTGATCAAAAGACCCACGTATTGACCTTGGTCAGAACCAATGGAGAAGTGAGGCATATATCAAGGAATCAAGCACTAGGCCTGGGTGTTGAAGATCAACTAGATCTCCTTGAGCTTACACTGTGCAGGGATGAAGATGACCAGAGTGCAAAGGAATTTGAAGCCGAATTCAAAGAACAAGCTAAGGCACTCTTGATGAGCAATAAAGGTCCTTAATAATGAAAGGTTTTGGCATTATCTGTTCCAGGGGGAGATTGTTGGGATTGAACCCTACCAGAGGAACAGATAATGTAAAGCCAAAACCAGGTCACAACAGAGGATTCACAATAAGCAGTAGTTTACACTTGCTTTCCCCTTGACAGTGGACATCTATCAGCTGATGAATCTTAAGTACTGCTCAAAAGAACAACTGATGATCCAAACGCTGATGTAATCCTAATGACTGCTGAAGACAAACTCTGTCGCTCTATCTACTGCTGTCTCTTAAGTGCTGCTGAAGATACAAACACTGCTCATTCAAGGACTGATCACCTTTGAAGAAAGCACTGATGTTGGTATTAAGCATCAGTGCTTAGTATACAACAGTGGAACGTGAAGCAGTTGTTTCCTCATGTTTAGTATTTTATTTACAATCAGTTGTTAGACATCAGTGTTTGTGTAAGGACAGTAGATATAGTTTGTTAGGCTGTTAGACGTCGCTTTCATGGTGACGTCAGCTGAGATACTTCAGTGGTTTGGTTTGCCTATAAATGTAACAGTGCCCTGTACTGTTACATTTGATTGACTGAGTGGGTTCTTCTCCTCATGTCTAATCCTTTCATCTTGGGTGCAACCAACCTTGGGGCATCTTGCTGAGGGGGAGTATAGTTTGTAAGCATATCTGTAATCTTTTGCTTTGATTTGTAAATCATTTGACTCTATGAGAAGCAATTGTTTATCAAACTATTTTCTCTTTTGATTGTGTTTACAGAGTTTGTTTTCACTTCCGCTGCACCTAACATGTTTTCATATTCATTGATCATTCATTTTAAACAAACAAACACTATCATGAGAGCCTTCGATCCTAACAATGATATATGTGTAAAATGTAATATGTCTAACTTGAAATGGTTTAAATAACGCTACGATATGTAATATCATAAAAGCACTTATATATAGGAAGTACCAATGGCGTATCCACCATGCTTTTATCATATTACACACGCCTAGTTACTTAAATCACTTACCCAAACAAACCACCAAAATGTATTGTTTAAACCAATTGTCAAACGTTTATGTGTAAACCATGTCTATTGTCAAATGTAAATCATGTAATGTGTAAACAAATGTCATGTATGGCAAGTAAAACGTGACTACTTAAACCATATGTAAAAATGCACAAAACAATGTATTGAAATAAATCAAAAGTTATGTTTTGTAAAATCCATGCATGCTTTACTGATACAAACATCTATGCGGTATTGTTAAACGCCTACATTCAAGCCTTGCGACTGTGGCGACAAACCCTTAAACGAAATTAAAGGTTCATCCAAATTCTGAATATCGAATTCGGTCATTCCTTCCACCCAAACAAACCTAGGATTTCAGGAATGAGAGTTGTCAATTCCTATGGTACCACTACCTACTAACGAACGACATGATCGGTGTTAATGAATGTATTTATGACCCGTTAAACAAACCAAATGTCATATCAAATGTAAGCATGTTTTATGAAAATGATGTACTTAAATATGCTAAATGAACATATAAAGTAAAAATGTTTAATGTAAAACAATGTGTCCATGTGCTGGATGAATATATCCAACGAAATGTAATATATCAAAATCAATGTGCTAGCATGTTAATAAAACATACAAAGCAAAACATGGAAGAAATCATGTACTATATGTGTACTAATGAACATAGCAAGTATATGATATAAAAACATGAAAAGCACGAAAGTAACAAGTAGGCACATGTGTATCACCCCAAAACATTTGAAAACATAAAAGAGGGGACTATGTACTCACTTGAGAATGCTTAGAAGTCTTGAATAACAACCAAGCAAAGCTAGAGGGATCACGGAATTAAAACGGCACCTAATATAAGTAACTACGTTAATAAACCGGACCTAAATTGGAAGATTGGATAGAATGGTGTTTCGTAAACCAAATGAGTATAGGGACTCATGTAATATGGTTTAACAAAGCCTACATTCTAAAACGAAACCTATCCTAAGTGCTTACGACCCATTACGACCCGTTCAGGTAGCTTACGCTACTTTAACGAGTCGTTCGTGTAAAACGCGTTCGGACCGCCTAACTAGTCCTATGATAAGTATTATGTGCCTTAATATGTCTAATAATGTTACCTAATCAGTTTAGATATAAAAATTTAGGTTACATATGCTTAAAATGAATTTATGCGTAAAAAGGGCATTTTGGTCATTTTCCTAAGGCATATATATTACCTATCATACAACTAACTAAACGAAGTGACCATAAGGTATAACCTCGGAAGGTTATTCCCTATACAACTATGGTCACAAAATATGTTTGGTCGGATCCTAATGATCGATCCAAACGGGTCAGGTTCGAAAGTCTAAGCGGTTGTTTAGACCGCTTATCTTACGACCCTATATAAGCACTAAATCTAAAGTGACGAGTTAAACATGTTAAAATATGTTTAACGAAGTTAGAAAACACGTTTGGTATCAAAACAAAGGGTTTGATACCCAAGAATAGTTTGGTTGCAAAATACGCATAAACGCGTATTTTGACCAAAACTATGACTCGTCACTACGCCTAATCAACGTGGTAATCAGTAGGTATAGTCACAAGGGACTATAGCCATCGTGATTACGCTCACGTTGCGAAGTTCAAACGAACTTCGTGTTGACCATTGACTGGTCAAAGTAGAAAGTTAAACACTGTTTGACTTTTACGCTTAAAAACGCATAAAAGCATGAAAGAAACTTACAAGAGGTCCAAGCTATGAGGATTTGATCTAAGAATACTCAGGTATGAGGTTTTGAACCTCAACTTAGAGCAAACTCAGATCAAAGTGTGAGAATGAGAGAAATTCAAGTGGGTATTTATAGGTTTTCAAGAACCGTTAGGATCGTTTCTCGTAACCCATGCTTTGATCAAGACCCCACATGTGTCACCCACTGAATTTCAATACTATGGGTGCTTAAAACAAGCCCATAGAATGAAGAAACCATGTGCAAAAGACCTAAAACCAGCTGCTGAATCAGAAAATCAGTTTGCTGATGTGGGCATAGGTCGCACCCCGCGTAAGAATGCTCATCAGCTTACGCGGCCCGTGAGGGCCAAGTTTGGCAGAATGTCAACTTTGGTCCCTGAATGCTAAATACTCAGTTTTTGACACGTTTAAGCCCCGTTAACCCTGTTTCAAGGCTCAAAAATGAAGTTAAAGTATAGGGAACTTAAAATATGCTCAAAAATATCCCGGATGTCGGTTCGTTTGGTTGTACGGTTCCGTTGTTTGGTTAATTACGACGAAACACGAACGAACGCGAAAAATGATCCAAATTACGCGACGAATGGAATTTTATCATGCCAATCACTAAAATAAAATATTTTAATGATTACATAGATTTTTGGATGTCCGGATATATTCAGAACGTAAGATATGCGCGAAAATGCAAACTTATGCACTTTTTGACGCTTTTAGTCCCTGTTGATCAAATAAGTTTATTTTTGCGCACCAAACACCTCTAAGCCTATTTCTAAGCTATGTAAAGGATATTTAGGGCATGTTTAACTTATGATCATATTCCGGAATGTTCGTTACAGTATGAATCGGCATACTTTCACAGTTTGTCGAAATTAGTCCCTGTAAGCGAATAAACTTGATTTCGACACACCAAACCTTCCAAAACTTATTTCTAAGTTATGTAAAGGTTATTTAAGGTATGTTAAGACCATGACACTATTCCGGAGTATTTGTCGTGTTAAACTGATTACGTTTACGCATCAGTTCGCGTATAACTTTCCAGAAAGCGATTTAGAGCTCGAAATCAAACGAGAATTGATATGTGCAAATGACACACATATTTATACAAATCCCAAGTATGAAATACAATATTTCATTGATTTGGTATTTTTTTGATGTCCGTGGAGGCACAGATGTCACAGTCTCCCCTACTTTAGGAACTTTCGTCCTGAAATTTTATTTAGAGGAAACTTGTGAGGGCTCAAAACATGAAGTCGAAAAGATAAAAAACACTGGTTAGGGTTCTGAACTTCTAGTAACTTTAAATAACATCATGCTTGCAATGTAAGAGGGACACTTATATACAAGTATAAAAAGTGCCATTGGTGCGTCCACCGTACCTCCATTACACTGTTTACATTTCGTTATTTTTGCCACTATAGGTTCTTACACATGATAAGTCTTACTGTGGTTTCCATGCACTAAATTTCATAATTATGTATGCATCCATAATTACGTAATTCCTTGCATAGTCCGCACAGTGCATTTTATAATGTGTAGGGGAAAATCTAGTGAACAAACCTGTGATGAGTGTGACTAGACCACTATAGGATCCTTTTAATTCAACCGATAAACGATCTCTTTTAATAGACCACCAAGGAGTCTTTTCAACTATATCATCACATGACATTCTTAACCAGATTTTTTTTGAATCAATCTTTTTGACTAGACCACTCAAGGGGTCTCTTTTGAATTATGGAATGGTACTATATAATCCAAGGGTCTTAACTATTACGTAGAAGCCCATTAAGGATTTAGGGTAGTACCTTTGGATATCCTACTGTGAATCACTCATATGAAGATATGGAAGATTCTACGAGGATTCAGATAATAAAAACACAAAAGAAAACACATAACACATAATCATATAATCACAAAATTGTTTAACTTGATTTATAATTTGTTATCATTTTGTTAATTTTCTTGTTAATTGTGCACATGAATTTAAAGCACACTAGGAATCCAATCCGTGGATTTCATTTGGCACTTTAAACATTTTCCAGAATCTAACTATGAAGATAGGAAGATCTTAAAAAGAAAATTCGATTTCGATTACAAGGAATCGTAACATTCGAATTAAGGTACACAAGGAATCCAATTAAGGACTCCGATTTGAGCGGTAACCATCCACAAGGATCTAATTGTGAAGGTAAGAAGATCCCATATGGATTTTGGAATTTGAAGATGTTTTGAAACCTTGCACTGGACGTGCTCAAGTCAAAACATGAGGTAAAATGCTCATGAAGTTGAGGCGCTAAATACGCCAAGGCGACATATGAAGCAGAATTTGAAGGTTAAGTCAATGTATGAGGAAAATGTTTTTGAAAACTATGCATGGGGTTCTTTTAGAAATGTGTTTAATGTTTTTGAAACCTTACATAATACTTTTGAAATCATAAGGTAGATGTATTAGGTAAATATGTTTATAAAATGTTTTAAAATCATGCGAGATGAATTTTGAAATTATATATAAGGTTTTTGAAAACATGGATGATGCTTTTGAAATCATGCATTTGATATATTAAGTAAATATACTGTGTTAAAATTGTTTTCAAACCATATGAAATATTTTGAAATCATGAAGGTTGTTTTGAAAACTTATACTATGTATGTTGTTATGAAAACCAGAATGAAATGATATGGGTATGAGATCGAAAAATACCCTTAGTTATCTAACCAAGGATTTAAAGTGACATTTTGAGTAATCGTCAAAAATTGTCACTTATATTCTGTACTTTGTTTCTTAGAATGAAACGAGTACTTTATAATTTTTGAGAAAATCATGAGCAATCACTTGAAAGGAAAGAACACAAGAGTAGTTTGTTTAAAGAACATAGTTCTTTGATGTAGGTATCATAGGGAAATGCCATACACACATGTAACTACATTGTATATCAGAATTGCGAACAATGATTTATTTATAAACAAAACCAATTGTTCCAGGGTTTAAGAAAACAAAAGAAACAAAAGCATAAGATTCAAATTATTCAAAACAGCAACATCTTCTAATCAGCCAACTGCTCATCCGTGGGTCAGACTTGCATTGACAACCTTTGGTCATTTGTTCCTAAAATAGCCCGTTTCGCCGTAGTTGTACCAAGTACCAGGCGGATAACGAGTTTGAGCAGGGATGACTTGGGGTTGGTTTGGACCACCTTGGCTTGGGTTGAATCGAGAAACATTTGCCAGGTGACCGAGTCGTCCACATGATGCACACAGACGACACTGTAGGTAAGCTCGGTGAGGTGCATTACACTTGTTACATATCAGCACAGTACTGGCATGAGGTTTTCTTGCAGGAGGTTGAGCAACTCGGCAAACCCTAGCTGTATGACCTATAAGTCCACAAATTAGGCATTTGCGGCACTTCACACTGGCATGATGATGAATGTTACATTGGTTGCACAAGGGTGCAGTTCCGTTGTATGGCTTCTTGGCTGGTGGTGCTGCCACCTGGCTAGGTCCTGCCTGTTTTGGTGCAACGGCTGGAGGATTCTTTGAAGCTTTACGCTTCTTTGATTTTGGTGAAGGCTTGGCTTCTGTTTCCTTTGGTGATTCTTGGGTGGCTTCATCCTGGAGACGGGACATGGCAATGGCTAATTCAGCAGTCTTCTTGATTACTGCGCCTATTCGTTGGGCAAATCTGGTAACCTGCTCGGACATCTGAGTGTTGCTGCGATGAAGAGACATTCTGGAGGAAATGAAAGACATAGGAGGAAACAAGTGAAATGTTATCGGATAATCAAAACAGAATGGTAACGCATAAAAATTACGATCATTTATTTGTTACCTAAGGCAAACAAATGAGACGGTGACTAATCAAAGTAAGCGGGTCATATTAATGTATCGCGAAGACATGCTTTAGCCTATAAGTGGATACTCACCCCAAGAGTTCCCAGGTAAGAGTGACTGGTCCGATTATGTGGATTTGTACGAACACTCTAGCCTTAGACAGAAAACTCAGAGTACAGGCATCCACCCTTCCAGATTGCACGTGTTCACATTATAAGACCCAACTTTGACGAGATTTTGAAAACTTTGAAGGTTCAAAACCTTATAATAAATCATCCTAGATCAGATGATTGGTTTTCAAAGTGGATTCGAAATTTGTGTTCTTGTTGTGGTTGTCGCCTAAGGATAAGTGACGGTATTGTTTTAAGATCTAAACACAAGAATCTTGTGTTAGGGTCCTAGGAAGGTTATAGATTAGGTCAAAGCATTACTAATAACCTAATTCCCTATAACCATGAGCTCTGATACCAACTCTTCTGTAACACCCCGACCGCGTAAAACAACAAATCGCGGCGGAATCGTCGGGGAGTGTTGTAACAGAATCATTGTTTCATAACACATGGAAATTGAAGTTTTGTTTTATTGAATAAAAGGAGTTACAATGTCTTAAAAACATAGAAACGTCACATAATTAACTAGTCTTGCATCTTTTATTTTCACTAAGGCCCAAGTCCGCCTAAGTGTATCTTGATCAATCCTATGCATCAATTCTTGAAAACACATGTGAAAATAGGTACGTCAGCATAAAAATGCTAGTGAGATACATAGGTTTTATTTAAAATAGGATTCATGACTTGTAAGTTTAAAGAAAAATGTTTAACAAAGTAGTCATGAACCTTGTAAAATGTTTTCTTTTATAAATCATACAAACAATGATAAGTAATCAGATGAGATAAAAGAAAAATGCATAGATAAATAAATAACCAAGTAAAATGAGTTTGTATAAGATATGTTGTTTGTAAAACAATGTTTCATGAAGATATGATATATGCGTAAAATGTAATATGTCTAACTTGAAATGGTTTAAATAACGCTACGATATGTAATATCATAAAAGCACTTATATACAGGAAGTACCAGCGGCGTATCCACCATGCTTTTATCATATTACACACGCCTAGTTACTTAAATCACTTACCCAAACAAACCACCAAAATGTCTTGTTTAAACCAATTGTCAAACGTGTATGTGTAAACCATGTCTATTGTCAAATGTAAATCATGTGATGTGTAAACAAATGTTATGTATGGCAAGTAAAACGTGACTACTTAAACCATATGTAAAAATGCACAAAACAATGTATAGAAATAAATCAAAAGTTATGTTTTGTAAAATCCATGCATGCTTTACTGATACAAACATCTATGCGGTATTGTTAAACGCCTACATTCAAGCCTTGCGACTGTGGCGACAAACCCTTAAACGAAATTAAAGGTTCATCTAAATTTTGAATATCGAATTCGGTCATTCCTTCCACCCAAACAAACCTAGGATTTCAGGAACGGGAGTTGTCAATTCCTATGGTACAACTACCTACTAACGAACAGCATGATCGGTGCTAATGAATGTATTTATGACCCGTTAAACAAACCATATGTCATACCAAATGTAAGCATGTTTTATGAAAATGATGTACTTAAATATGCTAAATGAACATATAAAGTAAAAAATGTTTAATGTAAAACAATGTGTCCATGTGCTGGATGAATATATGCAACAAAATGTAATATATCAAAATCAATGTGCTAGCATGTTAATAAAACATACAAAGCAAAACATGTAAGAAATCATGTACTATATGTGTACTAATGAACATAGCAAGTATATGATATAAAAACATGAAAAACACGAAAGTAACAAGTAGGCACATGTGTATCTCCCCAAAACATTTGAAAACTTAAAAGAGGGGACTATGTACTCACTTGAGAATGCTTAGAAGTCTTGAATAACAACCAAGCAAAGCTAGAGGGATCACAGAATCAAAACGGCACCTAATATAAGTAACTACGTTAATAAACCGGACCTAAATCGAAAGATTGGATAGAATGAGGTTTCGTAAACCAAATGAGTATAGGGACTCATGTAATATGGTTTAATAAAGCCTACATTCTAAAATGAAACCTATCCTAAGTGCTTACGACCCATTACGACCCGTTTAGGTAGCTTACGCTACTTTAACGCGTCGTTCGCGTAAAACGCGTTCGGACCACCTAAGTAGTCCTATGATAAGTATTATATGCCTTAACATGTCTAATAATGATACCTAATCAGTTTAGATGTAAAAATTTTGGTTACATATGCTTAAAATGAATTTATGCGTAAAAAGGGCATTTTGGTCATTTTCCTAAGGCATATAGATTACCTATCATACAACTAACTAAACGAAGTGACCATAAGGTATAACGTCGGAAGGTTATTCCCTATACAACTATGGTCACAAAATATGTTTGGTCGGATCCTAATGATTGACCCAAACGGGTCGGGTTCGAAAGTCTAAGCGGTTGTTTAGACCGCTTATCTTACGACCCTATATAAGCACTAAACCTAAAGTGACCAGTTAAACATGTTAAAATATGTTTAACGAAGTTAGAAAACAAATTTGATATCAAAACAAAGGGTTTTGATACCCATGAATAGTTTGGTTGCAAAATACGCATAAACGCGTATTTTGACCGAAACTATAACTCGTCACTACGCCTAATCAACGTGGTAATCATTAGGTATTTTCACAAGGGACTATAACCTCGTGATTACGCTCACGTTGCGAAGTTCAAACGAACTTCGTGTTGACCATTGACTGGTCAAAGCAGAAAGTTAAACACTGTTTGACTTTTACGCTTAAAAACGCATAAAAGCATGAAAGAAACTTACAAGAGGTCCAAGCTATGAGGATTTGATCTAAGAATACTTAGGTATGAGGTTTTGAACCTCAACTTAGAGCAAACTCAGATCAAAGTGTGAGAATGAGAGCAATTCAAGTGGGTATTTATAGGATTTCAAGAACCGTTAGGATCGTTTCTCATAACCCGTGCTTTGATCAAGACCCCACATGTGTCACCCACTGAATTTCAATACTATGGGTGCCTAAAACAAGCCTATAGAATGAAGAAACCATGTGCAAAAGACCTGAAACCAGCTGCTGAATCAGAAAATCAGTTTGCTAATGTGGACATAGGTCGCGCCCCGCGTAAGAATGCTTATCAGCTTACGCGGCCCGTGAGGGCGAAGTTTGGCAGAATGTCAACTTTGGTCCCTGAATGCTAAGTACTCAGTTTTTGACACGTTTAAGCTCCGTTAACCCTGTTTCAAGGCTAAAAAATGAAGTTAAAGTATAGGGAACTTAAAATATGCTCAAAAATATCCCGGATGTCGGTTCGTTTGGTTGTACGGTTCAGTTGTTTGGTTAATTACGACGAAACACGAACGGACGCGAAAAATGATCCAAATTACGCGACGAATGGAATTTTATCATGCCAATCACTAAAAGAAAATATTTTAAAAATTAAATAAATTTTTGGATGTCCGGATATATTCAGAACGTAAGATATGCGCGAAAATGCAAACTTATGCACTTTTTGACGCTTTTAGCCCCTGTTGATCAAATAAGTTTATTTTTGCGCACCAAACACCTCTAAGCCTATTTCTAAGCTATGTAAAGGATATTTAGGGCATTTTTAACTTATGATCATATTCCGGAATGTTCGTTACAGTACGAATCAGCACACTTTAGCAGTTTGTCAAAATTAGTCCCTGTAAGCGAATAAACTTAATTTCGACACACCAAACCTTCCAAAACTTATTTCTAAGTTATGTAAAGGTTATTTAAGGTATGTTAAGCCCATGAAACTATTCTGGAGTGTTTGTCGCGTTAAACTGATTAGATTTACGCATCAGTTCGCGTATAACTTTTCCAGAAAGCGATTTAGAGCTCGAAATCGAGCGAGAATTGATATGTGCAAATGACACACATATTTATACAAATTGTAATACCCCGTGTTTCGAAAGTCAAAGTCAAGATTGAAGTCAAAGGGAGACAAGATTGCTAATTGCGATCTGTCACTCCTTGCTCAATCCCTGTTTTGACTTCTTTGACTTATAATTAGTCTATTTTATGCTTTACGTTAGTTGTATTATGTGGAGTACTTATTAATAGTCGAGGTTTAATCGATATTTATCGCATATTTTATCGCTTTATCGCTATCGCGACCGCACTCGCAACTCGAATTACGCGTTCTGGATATTGTTCTATCTGTGTGTGTGCCTTATCTGTTACTTGTGCATGTTTAATTATGTTTATGTGTGGAGATTAATCGAAACGCAATCGAAACTCAATCGCAATCGAATCGCAAACTCTAAACGAATATGAAATAAGGATGATTGTATGTTGATATAGTAGTTGGGATTAAAAGTAATTTGAATAGGAAACTCTATCGTATCGCAACGCTCGACACGTGAATCAGAATCGCAAAACTCATCGCGCCGTGCCCTCCAATTGAGTGGCCAGCCGATCGAGCTGCCACCCGATCGAGGTGCCACTCGATCGAGCAGTCACCCGATCGGGTTACCACCCAATTGACCAGCCTCTCCTCCCCCTTTCTTTTTATGGAAAGCCTATAAATACCCCTGTCAACATCACAAACTTACCTTTTCTACATCTCTCGTCCGACTAGCGCCCCTTGCCCACTTTTCTTTAGATTTCTCGCGATTCTTGTAAGTTTTCCATCTAAATCTTGTACTTTCATGATCTACACGCACTCCTACACCTTTCTATCTTTTGAATCTTCACTTTTAACCGTGAAATCACTAGATTTGAGGTGTTCTAGGATGATGTCATCATGGTGTTCTTATGAACTTCATGTTTTAACTTCAATCCACCAAGAACAACTTAGATCTGAACGATTTCCACACAAATAAACAAAGATCTTGCATAGATCTGAACATATTCATGGTGAAAAAGGATTGAAAGATGGTTTCTAACTTTCTTTCAACTCTTTTACACTCAAAGCACTCAAAACCGATAGGATCGGACCTTGTTCTAACCTTCTACTCCTTCTTGGTGATGTGTTAGTCCGAGATCTGAGTTCTACCAATGAGACAACCGATTTCGGGTTAAACAATACCATCCGTCTTGAACCGGTTAACTGGTTGAACTTGGGTGATTCCTGTTCAATCGGGTCACTTGTGTCAAGATGGGGTTCTGTTGATTAGCACGTTGTCGTACCATCTCGATAAAACTACAAACCATCGAAAACAACCAAGTGTAAGATGATCAGGCCGACCAGGACGGAGTGCCACCCGATCGGACTGCTGTCCGATCGGATTGTCACCCGATCGGGTTGCCACCCGATCGGCTTACACCTTGGCCCCACACTCAACTCTTATTTTCAAACTCTTGAGGTTAAACATTGAATGAAATGCTGTCTGATCGGAATACCACCCAATTGGATTACAACTCGACCATGAGATGTTCTGACTTCAACACTTAAACAATTTTCAACATGTTCAATGCACAAGGGTTGCCACCCGATCGGACTACCATCCGACCGAGTGACAAACCGCTGTGAACTTGTTCTCACTAAAGTGTCCAACCAATCAGTTTGTCATCAAATGTTCGATCGACCGACCTGAAGGGTAGAGATACTTCTAAGTTTTCAAAATGCTACAACGAAAACTTCACAAGACAAGCCATCATACACAAACACATCCTTCCCAAACGAAGTAACAATCCACTCGAAAGGTCACCCGATCGGAGGACCATCCGAGCGGATTGTCACCCGTTCGACTGGCTACCCGACCGGATTGCCATCCGATCAGATTGCTGTCCTACCCACTGACACTTTGCTTCGATTTATGTGTCACTTATCGTTATGCTATCGTTCTGATCAGGCTAACCTTACTCTCTAGCGCTCCCTTCAATCCATCAATCGCTGTGAGTATACTCGATCCCTTTTTGCTTTACGCACTTTTGGGTGTTACATATGTTACTTATTCTAAATCACATCGAACACACTATGCAATACTTTAAACGCTAACCGTTACCGCATGTTATACGTGACTTAATGAATGCTTGTTTGTTATGTATATACATGGAATGCTGTCTACCTGCCTTAGCAAAGATAGTACTATTTGTTTGGACTCAGCACCTGTTTACTCAGGGGTTGTTAAGGACAAGTTGTTACATGGCTCACAGTGGTGAGTGTGTATTACGAACTGGCTTGGGCAGTCAACCTGCAGTCATTGGTATCGATAGGTTCATGTCGATAACTAACATGCCTCATTTTACACTGTGTACGTGCTAGTTATGCGTAACGATTTCGAACTCTATTATATCTATTAAACTTGTATGCTCACCTTTACACTATGTGTATTGACTTTTACTTTAACGTATGTGACAGGTGCTTAGGATGCTTATATGCTTAGCTTGCTGTGAAATCGAGGCTAGGAAAGGTCTAGAAACAAATAAACAATTGTTTGTATTTTGAAATCTGAGTTGTCGGAACAGAACAATTTGACTAGATCTTGTCTGTAATAATTATGTTATCTTTTATGACATGGTATGGGACATGTTGCTTTAAATAATTGGTAATCATAGTTGTTATGTAAACTTCTGGACAATCTGTTTCGCTCAGTGCCGCGCCCCGATGATTCCGCCATCGGTTGGGGTGTGACACAAACCCCAAGTATGAAATACAATATTTCATTGATTTGGTATTTGTTTGATGGCCGTGGAGGCACAGATGTCACACATGGCCATCGCGATGAGTAACGGAAGATGAATTGGCGGTGGTAGGGTTTCTGATGGAGTAGATATTGGGTTTGGGTTTAAATTTTGAAAGATGGGACTCTCTGGATATTTGAGAGAGAGAAGAATTGAAGCTCTGATAGCATTAAATGCAAATTACATATCCCTATAAGTTTTAAATTTCAAATTACCGTACATTTTAATGAAACCTCTGCTGAAGGAATGTATTTTAAAGTGATGGCAGAGGTTTTGCTTAAACAGAGGTTTAATGTATTTTTAAAGTGATTTTATATATTAATACTTATGATTCAATAATAACATAAGAAAGACATTGTTTGACAGACTCTATGGCTGCCACCTCAGCTTTTCTTATGTCAGCTCAATTTCTACTTTTATAGATAGTAAGATATATACATAATATAATAATTAGGGGGAGGATTTGCTGGGATCGAATTTGATTGACCAAGGTCTGATACCAATTGTTAGGATCTAATTTTGATTGTTGTGACAGTTAAGATGATAACAATGGAAGAAGATAAAACAGAAATGGAAATATGCAGTTGTTACACCCCAACCGATGGCGGAAACATCGGGGCGTGGCACTGAGCGAAACAGATTGTTCAGAAGTTTCCATAACAACTATGATTACTAATTATTTAAAGCATCACGTCCCATAACATGACATAAAAAGTAACATAATTATTACAGGCAAAGTCAAGACAAATTGTTCTATTTCGACAACTCAGAATTTAAGTACAGACAATTCGTTTATTTGTTTCAAGACCTTTCCTAGCCTCGATTTCGCAGCAAGCCAAGCATTCTAACATCTTAAGAACCTGCCACATACGTTAAAGTAAAAGTCAATACACATAGTGTAAAGGTGAGCATACAAGTTTGATAGATATAATAGGGTTCGAAATCGTTTACGCATAACCAGCACGTACACAGTGTGAAATGAAGCACGTAAGTTATCGACTTGATCCTATCAATACCAATGACTGCGGGTTGACTGCCCAAGGCAGTTCGTAATACACACTCACCACTGTGAGGCATGTAATTAATTGTCCTTAACAACCCCTGAGTGAACAGGTGCTGAGTCCAAACTATAGTACTATCATTGCTAAGGCAGGTAGACAGCAATCCATGTGTAAACATAACAAACAAGCATTCATTAAGTCACGTATACATGCAGTAGCGGTTAGCGTTAAAAGTATTACGTAGTGTGTTCGATGTGATTTAGAATAGGTAACGTATGTAACACCCAAAAGTGCATAAAGTAAAAAGGGTTCGAGTATACTCACAGCGATGATGGATTGAAGGGAGCGCTAGAGCGGAATTAGCCTGATCAGAACGATAGCATAAACGATAAGCGGTGCGTAAAACGATGCAAGTGTACCAAGGATCGGATGGCAATCCGATCGGATGGCAATCCGATCGGATTGCCAGTCGATCGGGTGGTAATCCGTTCAGATGGTCATCCGATCTGATGGCCTTTCGATTGGATTGTCACCTCGTCTGGTGAGGATGTGTTTGTGTATGATGGTTTGCCTTTTGAAGTTTCCGTTGTAGCATTTTGAAAATAGAGAAGTATCTCTACCTTTCAGGCCGGTCGATCGAACGACCATTCGATCGGGCATCAATCCGATTGGCGAGACTTCTCAGATTGAGAACAAGTTCACAACAGGACGGTCACTCAATCGGATGGCTATCCGATCGGGTGGCAATCCATACGTACACAACGTATTGAAAATTGTTCAAGTATCCAAGTCCCAAACGTCACACGATCGGACGGTCACGCGATCGGATGGCAATCCGAACGGGTGGTAATCCGTTTCAACGTTTAGATCCTTGAATAGTGTGAAAATAGTTTAAGTGTGGGATCCCAAGTGCAAGCCGAACGGGTGGCTGTCCGATCCGGTAGCAATCCGATCGGATGGAAATCCGATCGGACGACAATCCGTCCCAGATGACCTGATCGTCCTTACACTTGGTTGTTTTGTTAGTTGGCGTTTCCTCGAGACTGTACAATGACGTGTCAAACTACAGAAACCTCGTCAAGACTTAGTGACCTGATCGGATAGGAACCACCCTATTCCGACCAGTTAACTGTTCGAGACGGTGTTTCATGTTTAACCCGAAATCTGTAAATCTCTTGGATAAAATTCAGATCTGGAACTAACACACCACTATGAATGAGTAGGAGGTCAGAGCAAGGTCCGAATCTATTGGTTTTGAGTGCATTGAGTGTAAAAGAGTTGAAAGAAGGTTAGAAAACCATCTTTCAATACTTTTCACCATGAATATGTTCAGATCTATGAAAGATCTTTGTTTATTCATGTGGAAATCATTCAGATCTAAGTTGTTCTTGGTGGATTGAAGCCAAAACATGAAGTTCATAAGAAGACCATGATGACATCATCCTAGAACACCTTAAATCCACTGATTTCACGGTTAAAAGTTAAGATTCAAAAGATAGAAAGATGTAGGAGTGCGTGTAGATCAAGAAAGTACAAGATTTAGGTTGAAAACTTACAAGAATCGGAAGAAATCGAGAGAAATGAAGGCTGGAGCGAGCTGGTTGAGTGAGAGCTGTCAACCTCAAGTGATGTGATATATGAGGGTATTTATAGGGTTTCCATAAAAGGAAAGTGGGAAGAAGGCTAGTCGATCGGGTGGCAGTCTGATCGGGTAGCAACCCGATCGGATGGCCACCCTATCGGTTGGCCACTCGATCTGAGTGTTTGGCGCGATGAGTTTTATCGTTTCGATTCGAGTGTAGAGCTTTGCGATGCGATTCGAGCGAGCGATGCGATAGTATTACCCATCAAATTACTTTTAATCCCAACTACTATATCTAACATACAATCACAATAATTCACTTGCGTTTAGCGTTTTGATTCGATTGCGATGCGATAGATTTGCGATTGCGATTAACACCTCAACATAAACATAACATGCACAAGTAACACATAAATAACACACACACGAAAAACAATAACCAAAACACATAATTCGAGTTGCGAATGCGATAGCAATAAGCGATAAGTCGATTAAACATGCGATTAATAGCGATTATACCTCGATTATTAACAAGTACTCCACATAATATAACTAACGTAAAAGCATAAAAAGACTATTCACAAGTCAAAGAAGTCAAAACAAGAGTTGAGCAAGGAGTGACAGATCGCAATTAGCAATCTTGTCTTCCTTTGACTTTAATCTTAACTTTGACTTTCGAAACACGGGGTGTTACAGCCTCCCCTTCTTAAGGGAATTTCGTCCCGAAATTAGGCCGAAGCCGTAATAAACAACTGCGGATACTTCGCCTTCATGTCGCTTCCGAGTTCCCAAGTGAACTCTGCGCCTCGTTTGCCTTCCCAGCGAACTTTCACTATGGGAATGCGCGAGCGTCAGAGCTGCTTGGTTTGGCGGTCCATGATTTCGACAGGCTTTTCCACGAAGTGTAGTGTTTCGTTTATTTGAAGATCTTCGAGGGGTACATGTAATCATACTCAGCCAGTCACTTTCTGAGGTTCGAAACATGGAAAGTCGGGTGGACGTTGTTAAGTTCCTCTGGTAGTTTGAGTCTATAAGCCACTTTTCCGATCCTTTCCAGAATCTTAAAGGGTCTAACATATCGAGGCGCGAGCTTTCCTCTCTTGCCGAATCTGACCACACCCTTCCAAGGTGATACCTTTAGGAGTACATGGTCGCCAACGTCAAATTCCAGGGGCTTGCGTCGTCTATCGGCGTAACTTTTCTGACGACTCTGAGCTTTCAGTAGATTGTCTCGAATTGGGAGGATTTTGTCAGTCGTTTCTTGTAGTAGCTCAGGACCGGTTAATTGCGAGTGCCCGATCTCGTGCCATACAATAGGCGATCGACATCTTCTTCCATACAATGCCTTAAATGGTGCCATTTGAATGCTGGAATGATAACTGTTATTGTACGAGAATTCGACCAAAGGTAAGTATGCGTCCCAATTACCACCAAAATCTATGACACACGAACGGAGCATGTCTTCAAGGGTACGAATCGTTCTTTCAGTCTGACCGTCGGTTTGGGGGTGGAAAGCGGTACTTAGATTAAGCACAGTACCGAGAGCAGCTTGAAATGTTCCCAACAACGCGAGGTAAACCGAGCATCGCGGTCAGAAATGATGTCGCGAGGCGTCCCATGTCGACAAATGATCTCTTTGGTGTAGAGTCGGGCTAATTTTTCTACCTTGTAGTCTTCTCGTATTGGCAGGAAGTGAGCTGATTTGGTTAAACGGTCAACGACAACCCAGATGCTGTCGTGACCTGATGGCGTACGCGGAAGCTTCGTTACGAAGTCCATAGCTATACTCTCCCACTTCCACACAGGGATCTCGGGTTGAACGAGTAAGCCAGAGGGTCTTTGGTGCTCAGCCTTGACCTTCGAGCAGGTTAGGCATTTCGAAACATAGAGGGCGATATCCCTCTTCATGCCCGGCCACCAGTACTTGTAGCGCAGGTCCTGGTACATCTTTTCGGCACCGGGATGAATATAATATCGGGATTTGTGGGCTTAGTCCATCAAAATCTATCGCAAGTTGGTCCATTTAGGGATCCAAATTTGGTCCAGATAATGGAATATCCCATTCGACTTATTCACTAGCTGGGCTCCATCGTTGAGAATCCTTTCCTTCTTCAAGGTGCGTTCATTAAAGGAGGCATGTTGGGCTTTGCGGATGAGGGTTTCGAGATCATATTGGGCTTGGATATTATGGGCGCTGTGCAAATAACTCCGTCTGCTGAGAGCGTCGGCACCGACATTTGCTTTGCCAGGATGATAACGAATCTCACAGTCATAATCGTTGAGGAGTTCTACCGACCGGCGTTGACGCATATTTAGTTCTTTTTTATTAAAGATATGTTGTAGGCTCCTATGATCGGTGAAGATCGTACACTTGGTACCATAAAGGTAGTGTCGCCAAATCTTTAACGCAAAAACAACTGCGCCTAGCTCGAGATCGTGGGTTGTATAGTTCTTCTCATGGAATTTGAGCTGACGAGAGGCGTAAGCAATCACCTTGTCTCGTTGCATGAGAACACAACCAATACCAAGGTTCGAGGCATCACAATAGACAATGAAGTCATCATTTCCGTCGGGTAAAGTGGGAACAGGAGCATTGCAAAGCATGTACTTGAGGGTTTGGAAGGCAGTCTCTTATCCAGTTCCCCAAACAAAAGGCTTGTCTTTGTGCGTGAGGGCAGTAAGTGGCACAACGATTTTAGAGAATCCTTCGATCAATCGGCGATAATAGCCCACCAGTCCGAGAAAAGAACGGACTTCAGACGGGTTCTTAGGCGTAACCCAACTTTTAACAGCTTCAATCTTCGCGGGATCGACGTGAATACCTTGACTATTAACAATGTGACCGAGGAATTGAACCTCTTCTAGCCATAATTCACACTTGGAGAACTTGGCATAGAGTCGGTTCCCCCGGAGTAGCTCGAGAACCAAACGTAGATGTTGCGCGTGTTCGGCTTTCGACTTGGAATAAATCAGGATATCATCGATGAACACGATGACGAAGCGGTCGAAAAAAGGTTTACACACGCGATTCATCAGATCCATAAAAACCGAGGGTGCGTTGGTTAAACCAAAAGGCATAACAACGAACTCGTAGTGGCCGTATCGAGTGCGAAAAGCGGTTTTGGGAATATCCTCCTCTTGTATGCGTAGCTGGTGGTAGCCTGAGCGTAGATCGATCTTGGAGAAACACGTAGCACCTTGTAACTGGTCAAACAAATCGTCGATGCGAGGCAGAGGGTAACGATTCTTGATTGTCAGCTTATTCAATTCCTGATAGTCGATGCACATCCGGAACGACCCATCCTTCTTTTTGACGAAAAGGATTCGTGCGCCCCAAGGAGAGGTGCTAGGGCGAATGAAGCCTTTGTCAAGCAGTTCCTGGAGCTGACTCGAGTGTTCGCGCATTTCGGACGGAGCGAGTCGATAAGGAGCTCTGGCGACAGGGTTTGTTCCAGGAATGAGGTCGATGCGAAAGTCGATATCATGACTTGGCGGTAGACCTGGGAGATCTTCAGGAAAAATGTTGGGGAATTCACAAACAACGGGGATGTCTTTCACTTCAGTCTTTCCTTTCTTTTCCTTCTCCGCTACTACAATGTTAGCCAAGAAAGCTCTGTATTCCTTGCGGAGATACTTGCTAGCTTGGATACATGACATGAGCTTGAGGTCCATCGAGAGAGTTTCACCATACACACACAATTGATCACCATTAGCGAGCGAGAATCGAATCATCTTATCGAAGCAAACAACTTCGGCATGTTTTTCGCGAAGAAAGTCCATGCCTATTATGACGTCAAAACTTCCGAGCTGCATCGGAATAAGGTCGATAGGGAAGTTGTGATTGTTGAGTTCTAGAGTACAATCACGAAGAACAGAGTTGACAGCGACGGTTCTTCTAGTGGCAACTTCAACATCGAACGTCGAGGGGAGATGGGCGCGCTTACGATTAAGAAGCTTTTCGAACTCAAACGATACAAAACAGTTATCGGCTCCAGTATCAAACAAACACGAAGCATAAATACCATTCACAAGGAACGTACCATTGACCACGTTGTTGTCAGCCTGAGCCTGACGCACATTAATGTTGAAAGTTCGAGCACAAGCGGCTTGTTGCTGTTGTTGCTGAGGTTGCTGCTGCTGTTGTTGGGGCTGTTGCTGTTGTTGCTCTTGCTTCACAACCCGATTGGGGCACATGTTTTCGAAGTGGTTGGGATCACCACAGGCAAAGCAGACTCTAGCGTTGACCGCGGGTGCCGGAGCTGCCTGTTGGCCTTGAGGGGCAGGGAGCAGAGCTTGATGAGCAGTAGCTGGAGCTGGTGCTTGTCGAGGACCTGTACGGTAGTTGGCGGTGAAATGGCCGTACATGTTGCAATGCACGCAAAATCTGCAGGCGATTCCCACTGGATGATGATAAGTACATGTCGGGCAAGCAGGGTGAGGACCAGTGTAAGAACACTTCGCAGGCGGTGCTTGAGTAACTGGTGCTGCAGCTGATCGGTATTGAGGTTGATGCTGAGTTGGTATAGCTTGAAAGAGGGCAGCAGTGGTTACAGCACAATTCTTGTTGCAGGAGTTGCTGTTGTTCTTCCTCTTGCGACGAGAGGCCTTTGAAGACTGAGGAGTGGCGGTGGTTTCAGCGGTTGGTACGGTTGTAGCTTGATGCAAGTTCTTTGAGGCTTTATCCCAGAAGCCAGACTTGACTCGCTTGTCGTTTATTTCAGCGGCAAGCAGGTAAGTTGTTGGTGCATATTTGTGACAACAGCTTAGATTTGGTCTTTGGATATCTTGTAATTAGTTAAATGATAAACGGTTAGCGGGTTTAGCTTTGTATTAGTGAGTTGTAATGTTTGGGCTAATCAAACCCACCAGATTGGGTGATGGATGATGAATTGGGCTTAGACCAATTCACAGCCCTTGTGTTATATAAACAAGGCTTTGCATTAGGGTTTAGGTTAATCAGCCAAAACAGTGTTTGAGAGATAGAATTTTCGTGAGAGCTTGTGCTTGGACGAAATTAGGGTTTGATTGATTGTAATACTCTTGTTTGATAATCAATAGAAACCCGGTTTGATTGGAATTGCTGTTTCTATTCTTCTACTTGTTTCTGTGATATTCTGATCAAGAGGATTCCGCACTCTTGATTGGATTGACAATTCTGTGAAGATCCATACGTCAAGGGGACCTACAATTGGTATCAGAGCGATAGGCTCTTGAAGAAGCTCAGTTCAGAATTGGCTGCTGCAGAAAACTAGGGTTTTGAAGGATTTTTGAATTTTTTTGGATATTCTTCTTGAGATTTTCGAAAAATTTAGGGTATTTTGATCTTATTGGGTATTTAATTTTGCTGTTTTTAGTGTTTTGGTTGCAGGAAAGTTGAAGATTTTGAAGAAAAACTTGAAGATTTGAAGAAAAACTTGAAGATATGAAGATTTGTTCGTCGTGTTCTTCGTTGTGTTCTTCATATTTTAATCAAAATTTGACTGATTTTGGTGTTTCGATTTTGCAGGAAATTGTTAGAAGAATCTGGAAAATCTGCAGAAAATTCGATCAGATTGAGTTTCCAAAAATTTTCTAGCATAATTAACAATTTCGCAGCAAATTTAACATCTACACTGACTGACCAACGAATTTGTGACTTAATATCTCGGTGACCGGCGAAATTAAAAAATCCAAATGCGACTTTGGTAACCGTGTAATTGTCCTCAGCGACATTATTACGGTGATCGGCGAAATTAAAGTCGTCGTAATAGCAACCTGATAAGCCAGCGAAATTAACTGACCGGTGAACCAGCGAAATTAAGTTAGCATAATTAACCGGCGAAATTAAGTGATCAGCGAATCTGTTCCAGCGAATTTAAAAAGTCAGCATAATTATATCTACTCTACCAGCATAATTATAATTACTCTAACATCATATTTAACTTGGTTTGCCAGCATAATTAGCGTGACACAGCGAAATTAACTTGGTTTGCCAGCAAAATTAAAAGGTGGAGTATTTATTTTTGTAGAGGAACTAGATACGCATAGAGGAATTAACGTTTTCGTGAATAGAATTTGATCCGTAGCTCATCTGCCGAAACCGTTTGCACCATTGGACTCGGTTGATTTTTAGGAAAAAAAAACTCTGGAAAATCCCGAATTCGGTTTTCGACATTAGATATCGTTGGATTCGTCTTTTCGAGACGATTCTAACGGTGTAATTTGGTAACCACTATTTTCGGAGACATTTTGTTCGGTTTTACCAGTCTGTTGCGTTAAAATATCGAACATGATGAATTTGAATGCACCTAAGATGATGAAGGTGGAGAATTATCTTACATGGAAGGAAAGGTTCCAATCCTTCATTGAATATCAGGATGCACGCATGTGGATTTGTATTGTAGATGGGTACACAAACCCAACTCACGATTATGAGGGCAGACCACGTAGAACAGACTATGTGAACATGAAAGAGGATGATAAAAGGATGTATGAGGCTGAAAAGAGAGCCTTGGCTGCAATAAAGATGTCCTTACCTAATAGCATCAAGCATACCTTCAAAAAGTACACAAATTCAAAGGATATGTGGGATGCATTAGAAAAGAGGTATCAAGGAAATGAAGATGTCAAAAGGAATAAAGTTGCGATCTCTACAGCACGAGAAGGTTCAAATGATTGTAGTGTTCATCTGGAAGATAATGAGAGTGCCACTCAGGCATTCATGGCAGAGATAGTGCCAGTTGATGAGGCTGAAACTACTGTGAATGATGCTGAAGCTCAAGTGGAGAATGCTGAAGCAAAAGTGGATGCTGAAGTAGAGAAAGAGAGTGAACCTGAACAGGTTATTGCTGATCAAACTACAGAAGTTCATGAGGAAGAGGTACAATCTAATTCTGTATGTTTAAGATGTCGTGAATTACAGGGTGAGGTTGACAGGTTGTCAACACAAAACCAAAGTCTGGTATGCGAGATGCCGAACATAAAAGAGTCAAACTTTTTTGCTAAAAGAAACGAATCTGTATACTTGAAGAAGATAAAAGGATACGAAAGTGAAATTGAAGCTTTAATATGCAAGTTAAATGAAAAACTTCAAGTAATAGAATTAGCTCATGACATGATGGCTGAGAAAACAAAAGAGATTTCTGAAAAATGCAAAGAGTTGTTAGATGCACAACTCAAAATTGTTGAACTTGAAAAGAAATTAAGTCAATTCAGAGATTCGTCTTTTGTAATGAAACACATGATGGGTGGGTTAAAGAAGAGTAATGACAAGACCAGTGTGGGGTTCCAGGGCTTTAATGAAGTCCCACCTCCTCTTAGTCATGACTATTCTTTCCTGCCTGATGAAGATGAGCTAACAGACTTTATGTCAACTGCACCAAGTAGTTTCACATCCACATCAAGTCAAAGTGAGGGGTCTGAGAGTGATGATGCTAAGAAGAACAATAACAGGGAACATTTAAAAAAGAAAAATTCACCTCCTAAGAGCAAAAATCAAACTTTTGTTAAAAATATTAATTTTGTTCAAGGTAGTGATATGAAAAATGAAACCACTTTTATTGAAAATGAATCGAATGTAGAGTTTGCAAAAAATAAGAACATAGAAAAATTTGAAATTAGGAAAACTGAACAAAATTCTTCCAAGGCATCATCATTATCTGATGAGGGATCTACCTCAAAGACTCCAGCTAAGAAGTCTTTGAAAAGGAGATCGTGCTACAGGTATCACATCAAAGGACATGTAGCTAGCTGCTGTCCTAACAAAAGAATGAAGCACAAATTAGTGAAAAACAGAGAGGTAAATCACCTGAGAAGAAAGGTGATAATGAGGAGAAAGTTGCAAATTCTCCAAAGAAATCTGCTCCTAAGCAACCAGAGAATGTTGCTGTTGGTAAAGATAAGGCTGAAAAAGGAACTCCACAAGTTCCTCGTTTTCAAAGAAATCAACCAAGATTTCAGCCTAAATCTCCACCAGGCAGATTTGATAGACCTAGAAGCTGTTCACCAAGAATGAACAATTATAATTCTAATAATTTCAGAAGTCAAGGTCAATATCAAAATCGATACCAACATAATGGTGGTCGAACTTTTTATAACAATGGCTTTAGAAATTACAACAATCATGCTTCTTGGAATTAAAATTCAATGTACCAAAATCAAAATTTTCAAAGGTCAAATAGTCCAAACACATTTAGGAACCCTCAGGACCAAAGACCTAGTGGAAATCAAAATCAAATTCCATCAACAGGTCTAAGATCCAAGACTCCAGTTAGGAGTAATGTATATTGGATGGATGTTCCAGTAGTTGGTGAATTTGGACGACCCAAGACCATTAAGGCTTGGGTCCCCCAATCTAACTAATTTCTTAGTTGGAGTGTGCAGGAGCTGCTAAGGAGGATTATCAACTTATGGTATGTTGATACTGGCTGCTCTAGGCACATGATGGGGGGATGTGAGATTGTTGATATATATATATATATATATATATATATATATTAAATGATTTAAATTGAAGTTCAAAGTGCTGAGTCGACACACTAGATAACCTGGCAGATCTTTATACTAAAGCATTTGACAGGGCTCGCTTTGAACATTTAGTCGAACTCAACGGGATGAGGAATCCTGAATAACTGGTTTTTCATAAGAATTTTGTAAATAGTTTACTGCTTTCTTAAAAATCAAAAATACAAAAACATTGAAAAATAAAAAACATAAAAAAAATAGAAAATCAAAAATGAGTTATCACTGTGTGAAAAAAGAAGAAATGATAGTACATCAGCAAGTTAGACTGTCACACTCAAACTATATTAAATTGCTTAAGTGTGATAGCAGCTTCATTATACGATGTACCAGTAGGCAAAAAGCATGAAATAATCAACTTACCAATGTGATATAAATTTAAATGAATTGTGTATGAGTGGGGAACACATCAGTGGTGTATGGTTTAATGACCTTAAATCTTGCGTTGATAGATTGCGAAAATCTGAAGTTTTGGGTCTTTATACTGTTATTTCATCTGGGGATATCAGGGTTGTCCTTCTGCTGCATCCAGATACATGCTGACCTAGATACAACCAGGATATCTTGAAAGAGCAAAAAAAAAAAAAAAATGCCAAATCCCATAAATGAAGAAGCTCTCATAGAGAGTCATTCAAATGTGCAAAAAGCATAAATCGTACCAAAAATGGTATTTGTCTTAGCCCTCGTTAGATACTTTGGTCTCTTTGCTGTACGGAAGTACTGACCTGTTCACCAATTATCTAAACGTTGAAAAACAAAACGGATGAATTCAGTATACCCACCTACTACGATGAATCTTTGTGCATACCTTGATCGCGGGGGTATATCCTGAAGTGGGACACACTAGTATATCAGAATCATATTACCTTAACGTATCATACGGTAATGGTACTTGAAATGTTCATGCATTTTGTTTAAGTGGACAAACATACTGGTAATCGTCTTCGACTGCTTTTCACGAAAAATTAACTAAAGAAGTGTGAAAACAGTTTGATTGTGCTGATATGATCTTCTTACCAGTGATTCTCACAAAAATAGAGTGCTTTTGTTATTTACTTGCTTTCAGAAAATATAAAAATACAAAAATAGTGTCTTTTTCAGTTTCAAATTCTTAACGTACGGAAAACTGTTATTCTTGGAGGAATTGTTACTGATAGGGGGAAACGGTGTTGGAAAGTGAGTTCAAAATTTTAAAATCATAAGGTTCTTGTGTGTTGGACAAAAGTTTTGCGTGTTGGTGATAAATTAGAAATGCTTAATCTGTGATACAGTTTAACTATCTCTTGAATAATAATATTTTATTTAACTGTGTTGAAAAATTCTTATGGTTTCTCGAGATGTTTGTTTTATAGTATACAGATTGAAGCGGTATGTTGCTGAGAAGTTGCTGTGAAGATGAGAGTTTGATTGGATGCATGGTAGAACCTCCTTTCTACATTGCAAACAAGTTGAAGAGTTTGAAGATTGCTTTACAAATGCTGAACTGGAGTTTACTCAAATGCTAATGTTTGAAGATTTGGTGATTGGATGCATCAGCTTAGGGGGAGTCTGTTGCTGACAGAAGCTGTTAAAGCTGAAGCTATCCAAAGACCAAAGGCAGTGCAAGATTACATGAAGATTGCAAGATGACTGTAGACAAAGTTATTTTATGAAGCTATTGTCAAGGGGGAGTTTGTTGGTGCATATTTGTGACAACAGCTTAGATTTGGTCTTTGGATATCTTGTAATTAGTTAAACGATAAACGGTTAGCGGGTTTAGCTTTGTATTAGTGAGTTGTAATGTTTGGGCTAATCAAACCCACCAGATTAGGTGATGGGGGACGAATTGGGCTTAGACCAATTCGCAGCCCATGAGGTTTTGATCTAGCCCAGTTGCAAACCTTGTGTTATATAAACAAGGCTTTGCATTAGGGTTTAGGTTAATCAGCCAAAACAGTGTTTGAGAGATAGAATTTTCGTGAGAGCTTGTGTTTGGACGAAATTAGGGTTTGATTGATTGTAATACTCTTGTTTGATAATCAATAGAAACCCGGTTTGATTGGAATTGCTGTTTCTGTTCTTCTACTTGTTTCTGTGATATTCTGTTCAAGAGGATTCCGCACTCTTGATTGGATTGACAATTCTGTGAAGATCCATACGTCAAGGGGACCTACATAAGTTTCTTCGATTGATGCTGGTTTTGAAGCTTGCATAAAATCTGTGACACAATCTGGCAGAGCTCGAATATACTTCTTGATTGCCATGTCGGAGGTCCTAACTTGATCAGGACAGATTATGCTAAGCTGCTTGAAGCGAGCAGTTAAAGCAGCATTGTCACCCTCCTTCTGCTTGATGTGCCAGAATTCGTCCTCCAACTTTTGGCGTTCATGGGGAGGGCAGAACTCTTCCAACATGACGTTCTTCAACTCATCCCACGTCAAATCATAAGCTGCATCATTTCCGCATTTGTTTCTCTCGGCCGTCCACCAGTCTAAAGTGCGGGACTGGAAGACGCCGACAGCATTTAGAGTGCGGAGTTCGTCAGGACAGGGTGACCTTGATCGAATCAAACCATTGGAATAAGGCCGTAGGACCATCTTTGCCAATAAATTCTTTCGGTCCGCAAGCTTTAAACTGCTTAAAGCTAAAAGTAGCTTTGGGAGCATTGGTCCTTGACTCTTCAGAAGATTTGCTCGCATTCTCGTGTAGTTCACTCACGATCTGAGGGATAACCTTCGCCATTTGCTTAGTAATCATAGAGGTGAGGCGTTTGTCTGCTTGCTTTCGGCAAGCAGTTTGAGTAGCGCGAGATCCAGATGATGACATTGTATGCAACAGACATCGCCATAGGACTCAAACACAATATAATCAAATCTCACCTCACAAGCCTAATACTACTAACGCTCAGGAACACGATCACGTAACACGTAAACACATAGACACGTAATCACAGATTCACTTAAGCACAGAAGCACATAGGCACATAAAGCACAGAAGCACATAAGCACAAGAGGCAGTCAGAATACAGAAACCTAACTATATGTTGCACGTATTCCCTATCCTTCACAGCGCGTATAGCGATTAATTATAGCGATTGCGAGTATCGAGCAGCGAATGCGAACAATGACCAGCGATTCATGGGCGATCGTGTAGTGTGTTGTGCGTGTTGATTGAACAAAATAGCGAAAATGAATAATCCACCAGAAAGCAAAACATATAATCACATAAAACACATAAATTTCACATAAAATCGGCAAATATTAAAGTCAGCAGTTGCGGGCTCAGAATCGAAATTCATAGAAATCGAGAATAGATTGTCTGCGGCTAGGATAGACGTCGACTATCCAAAGTGATTCGACTATTCACAAGGACGTTTAGCACACACTTTGACCTTCGGGATTGTGCTCTCACCTCGAATCTGGGCGAATGGCACGCATCCTTCTAGTTATGGTGTGACTTTATATCGTTGGCGTCCGTCGAGACTTTGGTGAGAGTTTTGTAAAACCGAAATAGAGAGCGGAGTAAGTCATCAAGGTTCGAGTTTCACCCCTAACTTAGCGACTTCATTCCTGTTTTGATAAAAATAAGGAAGAATTATGCTTCAAAGTATGGATTTCACTCCTGATTCAACGCAATTCTCCTGTTTATAGGTAAAAATGCGTGTCGAACAAGCGATTTAGTCGAAAGTTTGCGGTTTTCACACCTAATCTCGACCTAACCACTCGTTCATTTTAGGGTGCAGTGATAGTGTAGCGTAGGCAAGAATAGCGAGAAATAGCAAGTAGGCTCATACAAGACCCCTAAGGGTATGCACAAGTCGGTCTGTTGGTACTTAACTATAGACTAGGTCGTTTCTAAGACATCGACCCAGACTAGGTCGAGTCTTGCCTAATTCCCTATAGTTATGGCTCTGATACAAATCTCTCACACCCCAACCGATGGCGGAAACATCAGGGCGTGGCACTGAGCGAAACAGATTGCCCAGAAGTTTCCATAACAACTATGATTACCAATTATTTAAAGCATCACGTCCCATACCATGACATAAAAAGTAAGATAATTATTACAGGAAAGGTCAAGACAAATTGTTCTGTTTCGACAACTCAGAATTTAAGTACAGACAATTTGTTTATTTGTTTCTAGACCTTTCCAAGCCTCGATTTCACAGCAAGCCTAGCATTCTAAGATCTTAAGCACCTGCCACATACGTTAAAGTAAAAGTCAATACACATAGTGTAAAGGTGAGCATACAAGTTTGATAGATATAATAGGGTTCGAAATCGTTTACGCATAACCAGCACGTACACAGTGTGAAATGAAGCACGTAAGTTATCGACATGATCCTATCAATACCAATGACTGCGGATTGACTGCCCAAGGCAGTTCGTAATACACACTCACCACTGTGAGCCATGTAATTAATTGTCCTTAACAACCCCTGAGTGAACAGGTGCTGAGTCCAAACTATAGTACTATCGTTGCTAAGGCAGGTAGACAGCAATCCATGTGTAAACATAACAAACAAGCATTCATTAAGTCACGTATACATGCAGTAGCGGTTAACATTAAAAGTATTGTGTTGTGTGTTCGATGTGATTTAGAATAGGTAACGTATGTAACACCAAAAGTGCATAAAGCAAAAAGGGTTCGAGTATACTCACAGCGATGATGGATTGAAGGGAGCGCTAGAGCGGAATTAGCCTGATCAGAACGATAGCATAAACGATAAGCGGTGCGTAAAACAATGCAAGTGTACCAAGGATCGGATGGCCAGTCGATCGGGTGGCAATCCGTTAGGATGGCCATTCGATTGGATTGTCACCTCGTCTGGTGAGGATGTGTTTGAGTATGATGGTTTGCCTTTTGAAGTTTTCGTTGTAGCAGTTTGAAAATAGTGAAGTATCTCTACCTTTCAGGTCGGTCGATCGAACGGCCGTTCGATCGGGCAGCAATCCGATTAGCAAGACTTCTCAGATTGAGAACAAGTTCACAGCAGGACGGTCACTCGATCGGATGGCTATCCGATCGGGTGGCAATCCGTACGTACTGGACGTATTGAAAATTGTTCAAGTATCCAAGTCCCAAACATCACACGATTGGACGGTCACTTGATCGGATGGCAATCCGATCGGGTGGTAATCTGTTTCAACGTTTAGATCCTTGAATAGTGTGAAAATAGTTTAAGTGTGGGATCCCAAGTGCAAGCCGAACGGGTGGCTGTCCGATCGGATTGCTATCCGATCGAACGAAAATCCGTCCCAGATGACCTGATCGTCCTTACACTTGGTTGTATTGTTAGTTTGCGTTTCCTCGAGACTGTACAATGACGTGTCAAATGATGCATGTGAAGTGTCGTATAGTTTTTAATGTATATTTTAAGCCTTTAACACTTTTTAGCCAAGTTTTAAATTTATAAAACACGATATTTACTAACACTAAACACCCATATGGGCAAGTGCACCCATCGTGAGCGTAGTATAATGTTGGTAAGATACCGTGGTCATCCAAGGACACAAGAGCTTTTAATACCGGTTTATCCTCAACGTCTAATCAAATCAAAAGTTTAGAAAAAGGTCTTAAACTAGAAAAAAATAAAACTAACTAAAATGCTGAAAAATAAAATAAAATAAAAACAGATAGACAAGATGAATCACTTGGATCCGACTCGTGTTTAGTGTAACCTTTGATTATTTCCGCACTTTTGCACTTTTTAAGAGATTATCTTAGTTATTGTAGTAGGCCCCTCTTCTGAAGGTGACGTTACCCTCAACCCAGTAGTTTGAGTCAGCAAGGATACAATCCTAAAGGGTTGGATTATTGAAAGATAATTAATTAAGTTATTAATGCATATTGTGGTAGGCCCCTCTTCTGGAGGTGACGTTACCCTCGGCTAAGTAGTCCGAGTCAGCAGGGATACAGTCCTAAGTAGCCGGGTTAAAGTTTTAATAGTAGTTTACATATGAGGGGGTCAAGGAGTTCGGACCCTCGCCATCCAATACCAGTGGGTATTGAAGGAGGTCCTACTAAAGTTGACCCAGGTCCTTGCAGGATCTATACACTGAACAAGGCAAGACTCTTACCAAACCGTTCCCTTAACCCCCGACCAGGTAGCCAACATACCTCCATATAGACCGTGGAGATATGAATGGTGAAAATCTTTTATTTTATATAGACAGTAAAATAATGCCAAGACACCACGGACAAACGATAAGGAAGACTCACCTTCAACATAAGAAACTAGTTATTAAAGTCATTAATACATAACCAAATAAAAAGTGCGAAAAGATTAAAAATAAAAAGTATTACACTAGACACTTGTCTTCACCAAGTGATGTAAGAGACTTAGGCAAACATGGCATTTGATTGTCAAGAACTCTTACGATCAATATTGGATCCCGAGACTACTCACACACTCTATGATGGATGATGGTGGTGGATGTGGGTTGTGATGGTGGTGGTGGGTGGGTGAAGTGTGAGAGAGGTGGTTTGCCAAGGGATGGTTTGCAAATGGGCCAAGCACCCCTATTTATAGCCTGCACAGAAGCCCGGACATGGCCCCGTGTCCATTGGACATGGCCCCGTGTCCATTGGACATGGCCCCGCGTCCACCCGTCTTCTCTTTCTTCATTAAATGCAGTTTGTCTGCATTAGTTGACGACGCCCCCGTGTCCGCTGGGCACGACCCCGTGTGCAGAAGCGTATATGTACTATCAAGATTTTCCTAGATTCTGCGAATCTTAGAGTTGACCACGGCCCCATGTCCGCTGGACACTCCCCCGTGGTGGGTGATAGAAGCTTCTACAACTTTGTCTTTTCTGCAGACACTTGGGCACGCCCCCGTGCTCATTGAGCACGGGGCGTGTTCAGCCTTCTGTTCTCTTGTTTTTGCTTGGGGAGGTGCTGTCGAGGGGTCGTGCATGCCACGTTTATTCCTTTTCTTGTATTTATGTTAGATTTAGCTGCCTTTTTGCTTCTTTTGTTCATTTGAGCTCATTTAATCCTGAAAATACAAAAGGAAGACAAAAACACACTTTTTCCAACATAGTAGTAAAAAGGGTTAGTTTTATGCCATATTTGATGTAATTTATATGTTGCATTTTGCACACATCAAATACCCCCACACTTGAATTTTTGCTTGTCCTCAAGCAAAACTCCTTATAATGTGGCTATACACTCCCAAATGGAATGTGTAGAAGAGAAGGTTTTGGGCTTGTCATAGAGTGTCAGGATTTCCAAGATTCTTTATTAAGTTTTATTTTTATTTATTTACAATCCTATTTGTCATGATTTATTTAAAACATTACATAAGATAAATTACTTATTAGGGCATAACATGCCTTTTTAAAATTCCATTTATATACAAGTTCACATACCTCACGGGGGATCACTCAACACTCGGCCAAAAATGTATTTTTGTGAAACACTCGAGAGCGGCATGGAACTTACTTCTACCATAAGCTTGCCAAGCAATCAATCCTCCACCTTTTTAACTATATACCTTTGTAAATATCAAGAGGATTTTGGGGAAAGGGTTAGGCTTGGGTTAAAGGTAGGTGGTTGGGTTAGTGATTAGTAGAAAAGGGCGAAAGGCGTAAAAAGCGTCGGTTTTCGTAAGACTTTTTATTTTTGTAACTTTTTATTTTGATGAAGAAATTCTTCAAACAAAGTTCTTTTTGATAAACTTGTTTGTTTATTTCTTTTGGCTTCATCATCATCAAATATTTTTTTTTGATAAGGGAGGTCATATGAAAAACCGAGCTTTGTTACTAAAATAAAGGGTTTAAAATGAAAAAGGGTTTTGGTGGGTAAAAGGGTGTTTGTTTTGGGTTAAGAAATGAAAAGGTTTAGGCTCAAAGGGGTTAACTAGGGGGATTTTGGGTAGGTGGTAAAAAAAAAAGAAAAATAATGGTGTTGAAATAAAAAGGGTTAGTCCTAATGCCTCCATCATTTACTTACTCGGGTTTAAGTTGGTAAGGACCGGGAATGTATCGTCGTGGCAAGTTCTAGAGTTGTAAGAAACAAAGCGGCTATTCACACAAGAAACGAAAAATGAGCATTTAGTTTAAAGATGTGTATTTGTATGCTCAATAAAGGCTCAAAACTCACTTTTTGTGGGAATGGGTTTTTATGTGATCAAGTATATATAATCAAATTTTAACTAGATTTATCATGCCGTTTCATAATTTTCTTATGTTGGTTCTTTTTATCATGACGCTGTCGGTTGTAAATATGTAAAAATATCACCTTTTTAGAATTTGAAATTCCCAAATTAAACCTAGACAAGTAAAAAAATGAAAAATTTTTGAAAAAATTTGGGGTGTTTAGCGGTTCCAATAGAGTTTTGTGTAAGGCTTGTAATTAGGACTTGCAAAATTCAAGGTTTTAGCATCCCCCCACACTTAAATTACACATTGTTCTCAATGTGTCCCAAAAATAAGTTTTTAGGTTGATTGAATGTGTAAAAAGATGTGAAAAAGTAAAATTTTACGTTACTGGGCGTCTAGACACGGCCCCGTGTTCAGATCGCCAGTAACAGAAAAGAAAGTAAAGTAACAGAAGGCTGGACACGGGGGCGTGTTCAGTGAGCACGCCCTGTGTCCAGGTACCTGAACTAGGCATTTTTCTGCAGATGGTTGAGCACGGGGCATGTTGGATGAGCACGGCCCCGTGCTGAACTTGCTGTAATGAAGAAAAATCGGTGGGAGGCTCTGTTTTTGTGCGTGGGGTGTTGGTGCAAGTTTCCCTTGGTATCCTTCACCATCCCAAGTGTGTTTTTCCCATTACATCATCATCCAAACACCAAATTAATTAAAACCATCATTCATTCAAATAGAGAAAGTTACATACTAATCCTAATAAATTAAAATTCTAGATAAATAGGTCAAAAGAAACACAAGAAGTCTAAACCAAGAAGTTCTAGCCAAAAGTTTATTCTATTAGCAAAATTTCCGAAAAGACAATTCTTTCGGTTTGATGTGGCTCGAAGAACTTCTTCCTCCGGATATGGGTTCCTCATACGTCGGCGAGCCATTCCTCTATCTCTCTTGGGAGAAGAAAGGCAGGCTCATTTACATCCGTTTGAGGGGGTGCAATCTCCAACGGGACTTCTTGCAAATCTTCAAGAGGAGGCTCCGCAGGGATGTCATCCCACCCGGTGGGATTATTGACTCCAAGTGGTAGGTTCCAATCATCTTGAGAGAGGATTGGCTTCATGGGAGGTGTCACAAGAATGTTCAACCTCTGGTGCAAGAGGTTGATTTCTTGAAAACTGTTTTCAAACCCCACCGTAAGATAATTTATACGGTCTATGAGGACTGATGTGCGGTGAAGTGTTATATATATTAGGTGTATATTTTAAGCCCTTTTTTAACACTTATTTTAGCCAAGTTTTAAATTTATAAAACACGATATTTCACTAACACTAAACACACATATGGGCAAGTGCACCCATCGTTGAGTGTGGTATAGAGTTGGTAAGATACCGAGGTCGTCCAAGGACACAAGAGCTTTTAATACCGGTTTATCCTCAACGTCTAACCAAAATAAAAGTTTAGAAAAATGTTTTAAACTAAGAAAAATAAAAACTAACTAAAATGCTGAAAATAAAAACAAAATAAAAACAGATAGACAAGATGAATCACTTGGTTCCGACTCGTATCTAGTATAACCTTTGATTATTTCCGCACTTTTGCATATAATTAAGAGATTATCTTAGTTATTGTAGTAGGCCCCTCTTTTGAAGGTGACGTTACCCTCACCCCAGTAGTTTGAGTCAGCAAGGATACAATCCTAAAAGGGTGGATTATTGGAAGATAATGAATTAAGTTATTAATGCAGTATTGTGGTAGGCCCCGCTTTTGGCGGTGACGTTACCCCCGGCTAAGTAGTCTGAGTCAGCAAGGATACAGTCCTAAGTAGCCGGGTTATGGTATTAATAGTAGTTAACTTATGAGGGGATCAAAGAGTTTGGACCCCCGCCATCCAATACCGTGAAGCATTGAAGGAGGTCCTACTAAATTTGACCCAGGTCTATTGCAGGACCTCTAAACGCTGAACAATGGCAAGACCTTTACCAAACCGTTCCCTTAACCCCCGACCAGGTAGCCAACATACCTCCATATAGACCGTGGAGATATGAATGGTGAAAATCCTTTATTTTATATAGACAGTAAAATAATGCCAAGACACCACGGACAAACGATAAGGAAAGATCACCTTCAACATAAGTAACTAGTTATTAAAGTCATTAATACAAAACCAAATAAAAAGTGCAAAAGATTAGAAATAAAAAGTATTATACTAGACACTTTGTCTTCACCAAGTGATGTAAGAGACTTAGGCAAACATGGCCTTGATTGTCAAGAACTCTTACGATCAATCTTGGATCCCGAGACGACTCACACACTCTACGATGGACAATGGATGATGGTGGTGGATGATGGTGTTGTGATGGTGGTGGGTGGTGGATGAAGTGTGAGAGAGGTGGTGTGCCAAGGGATGAGATGAAATGAATCCAAGCACTCCTATTTATAGGCTGAACAGAGAGCTGGGCACGGCCCCGTGCCTGTCTGACACTCTCTCTCCTCATTAATTGTAATTCGCAATTACAATAAATGCGCCTGCTGTACTTTCGACACGCCCCCGTGTCCGCTGAGCACGGCCCGTGGTGGGCAATAGAAGCTTCTATAGATTTGTCTTTTCTGCTGCTTCTTGGGCACGCCCCCGTGCTGGCTGAGCACGGGGCGTGTTCAGACTTCTGCCTTCTCCATTTTGCTTTGGAAGGTGCCGTTGAGGGGTCGGGCAGTCCACTAATGTTCCTTTCCTTGTATTTATGTTGGAATTAGTTGTCTTTTTGCTTCTTTTGTGTTTTTGAGCTCATTTAATCCTGAAAATACAAAAGGAAGACAAAAACACTCTTTTTCCAATATTAGTACTTAAAAAGGGTTAGTTTTATGCCTTGTTTGATGTAATTTATATGTTGCATTTTGCACACATCAAATACCCCCACACTTGAACTTTTGCTTGTCCTCAAGCAAAACTCTTTAATACATGGCTTACACTCCCAAATGGAATAGGTAGAAGAGAAGGTTTTGAGCTTGTCGTAGAGTGTCGGGATGTCCAAGATCTTTTTGGGTTTTATTTTTATTTATTTACAATCCTATTCGTAATGATTTATTTAGAACGTTTCATAGGAGAAACTATTTAATTGGGCATAACATGCCTTTTTAAAATTCCATTTATATACAAGCTCACATACCTCACGGGAGAAATCACTCACACTCGGCCGAAGGTGTATTTTTAGTGAATCACTCGAGAGCGGTCATGGGACTTATTCCTACCATAAGCTTGCCAAGCAATCAATCCTCCTCCTTTTTAACTTTTATACCTTTGTAAATATCGAGAGGACTTTGTGGGTTAAGGGTTAGGCTTGGGTTAAAGGTAGGTGGTTGGGAAAGTGGTTAGTGGTTAGTAGAAAAAGGGCGAAAAGCGTAACAAGTGTCGGTTTTCGTAAGATTTTCTTATTTTTATTTTGATGAAGCTTTTATTCAAACAAAGTTATTTTTGATTTCCTTTTTGCTTCATCATCAACACAATTTTTTTTTTTTTGATCATACGAAAAACCGAACTTGTTACTAAAACAAAGGGTTAAAAATGAAAAAGGTTTTGGTGGGTAAAAGGGTTTTTGGTTTGGGTGATGAAATGAAAAGGTTTAGGCTCAAAGGGGTTAACTAGGGGGATTTTTGGGTAGGTGGTAAAAGAAAAAGAAAAATAATGGTGTAGAAATAAAAAGGGGTTAGTCCTAATGCCTCCATCATTTACTTACTCGGGTTTAAGTTGATAAGGACCGGGAATGTATCGTCATGGCAAGTTCTAGAGTCGTAAGAACCAAGCGGCTATTCACACAAGAAATGAAAAATGAGCATTTAGTCTAAAGATGTAAATTTGTATGCTCAATAAAGGCTCAAAACTCACTTTTGTGGGAATGGGTTTTTTTTTATGTGATCAAGTATATATAATCAAATTTTAACTAAGTTTGCCATGCCTTTTCATAATTTTCTTATGTTGGTTCTTTTTATCACTACGCTATCGGTTGTAAATTCTTAAAAATATAACCTTTTTGAGAACTTGAATTTCCCGAGTTAAACCTAGACAAGTAAAAAAAAAATGAAATTTTTGAAAAAATTTTTGGGGTGATTAGCGGTTCCAATAGAGTTTTGTGTAAGGCTTGTATTTAGGACTTGCAAAATTCAAGGTTTTAGCATTCCCCCCACACTTAAATTACACATTGTCCTCAATGTGTCCCAAAAATAAATTTTTAGGTTGATTAGATGTGTAAAATAGTGTTTAAAAAGCAAAAATTTGTGTTATTGGTAGTCTGGGCACGGCCCCGTGTCCACTGGACACGACCCCGTGACGAACTGCCAGTAACAAGAACTTACAGAAGGTGGACACGGCCCCGTGTCCACTGGACACGGCCACGTGTATGACAAAAATCTGTAGGACAGAAGCTAAACAGCAGGTCTGGGAGGTGAGCACGGGGGCGTGTTGGCTGGACACGTCCCCGTGTGGACAGTCTGAAAGCCTGAAAAACAGGTTTCTTCCTCCGGTTTTTCCATCCTGGCCCTATTAGTGCTAAGGTTTAGCACCCCAAGCCTTGGTTTGTACCTGTTTCATCACTTAATACCACACCAAGTAACACAAACATCCTAATTTACCATAGTTAATTGTTCCAAGCATAAAGTAAAAGAAAAATAAAACGGAAAATAAAAGTGTTGCAAGGAAAGTAAATTGTTCAACTTCTGACACGCAGGCCACCAATTGTTCGATAGATAAAGGGACTTAAACCTGTGGGCTCGCCATCAACCCGCTCCTGCTCCTCCAAACCCTCTACTCCATATCCTCATCGCTATCATCACCTCCATCCCCATGCCCCGCCATGTACTCCCGGATGCTGCCGATATCGTCTTGTATATCGTTGATGTTGCGTTCAATAGCTCCGACCCGGTGGTAAGTATTGTTGGCGAGGTTGTAGGCATTCCTGGTACACATGAGGTTTTCCTGCATAAGATCATGTACGCTTTGAAAATTAGGAAAACCGCCTCCTTGTGAGGAGGATTGACCCGGATCACCATGGGGTGGATACTGGTGGTGGGGAGGTGGTGCGTGAAGAACTAGGGCCTCCTGTGGGTTCCATGCATAGCCTTGCGTTCGTTGGAAACTCACTGTTCCGTCTTCCGCCTCATAAAGTAAGTTCATGGCTCGGCAAATGTGGTAGTCAACTCGTCCCGACCATGGGCTTCTTTCAAAGGACCTTGGAATTTGCGTGTAATGCTTGAAAAGACGGTACACCCATCCCCCGAAGAAGATAGGCGTTGGAGCGCGAGCAAGGCGGTTGAGATGCATGTTTCGTAATAGGAGATACGGAACATCGAGAGGCTTTTGGTTGTGGATACAGTGGAGGACAACCAAATCTTTCAACCCTACAACACCGCTACTGTCGTGACGTTGGTTTAGAGAGTAGGTGAGGATCCTGTGAATGTAGCGATAGAGCGGATCCCTTAGCTTCGTACTCTTGGTGCTGCGAGGGTTGTAGATTCCTTCACCGATTTGAGCCCATGCGGCTTGTCTTTCATTTCCATCCAAGTCTCGTAATCCCCCGGTATTCTCTTCGTTTCCCGATTCCTCTTCTTGGTATAGCCCTATTATGGCTCCAAACTGTGCCATGGAGATCGAGTACATTGTCCCTCCACACCGAAATACAACCCCTTCATTGTCGAATGGGTCACACCTTGAATTGAAGTTGAAGGTACTGTAGAACTCCATGGTGCATTGATGCACCGACCGAAGCCTAGTGTTTAATGCAACAGCTAGTGGTGCCGTAACGATGTTGTTGAATCGGTTCAGCTGGTTTACCAAGGTTAACAGGTCCGTGCAAGCTCTCCTGGGGTACTCCTCGGGTCTTGTTTGAAGTATCTCGTACCTTGCCCTTGCACCGAGCTCACTTGCATTGAATCTTGTGAACTTTGCCATTTGAAAGAATACACCAAAAATTTTACGAAACGATGAGATTTTTAAAGAAACTGCAAACAGCCGGCTGGACACGACCCCGTGTCCAGCGGACACGGCCCCGTGTCCAGCGGACACGGCCCCGTGTCCAGCGGACACGGCCCCGTGTCCAGCGGACACGGCCCCGTGTCCAGAGGTCTGTTACTCAAAAACTTCATTTTTCGACCCGGTTTTGAAAACTTGAAAATTTTTGGTCCAATAGGTGCGGTTTCCCCCGAAAATGAAACCCTAAACACCGTTTTTCCCAAATTATCCCGTTTACCCTATCAATTTTATCTTTTTAGGTTCAAGAACAAGGGTTTGGGGTTTTTGTAAGAAATCGGGTGAATCTATGAACAATACAAGTGTATTTACTTCCCTTAACACTAATCTAACTAAATGCAAACAGATTTAGGCAAAAATTTTAGGTTCAATCCGGATGAACTTCAAGAACCCTAGATTTTTCCCCAAATTTGTGGTGTTTTAACTACATGCAAGTAACTAATCTAACTACTAAGAGTGATAGAATCATACCTTGACGTTGTTAGATTGATAGGAGACGTCGAAATTTCGTGAAAATTCGCCTGGAACCAGAGCTTTTGTGGGGAAACGGGGCGTGTGGAATGAAGAAACTGTTTTGAAAAAGGGGTTTTATCCCGTCTGCAGCGCGAACACGGCCCCGTGCCGAGCGTTTTTTTTTTTTTAGTGCGTGTGTGTGTGCCCCCTTTTTTTCCATAAGCTATGGTTAGAAAACTTACCGCTTTATTTTGTCGTCTCAATCGTTCGTAACTTACCAGGCATGATGTTTTTATTCTTCCATTGTTTGAAGCGAGATCTCTTCTTCCTCATCCTCAATAAATCCTTGATAGAGTTTTAGCCGTTGGCCATTGACTTTAAATGGTGGCCCATTTCGAGATTTAATTTCTACTGCACCGTGTGGAAAAATGTGGGTGACGGAAAAAGGTCCTGACCATCTAGACTTTAATTTACCAGGAAATAATCGAAGTCGTGAATTAAACAAAAGAACTAGATCCCCTACCCGAAATTCATTAGGTTTAATATGTTTGTCATGCAAATTTTTCATTCTTTCCTTATAAATTTCAGAGTTTGAGTATGCATAATTCCTAAGCTCGTCTAATTCATTTATTTGACAAAATCGATTTTTACCAGCAAATTCTAGATCTAAGTTTACATTTTTGATTGCCCAGTAGGCTTTATGTGCAATTTCTACTGGCAAATGACAACTTTTTCCATAAACTAGCTTATATGGGGTTGTACCTATTGTTGTTTTATAAGCAGTTCGAAAAGCCCATAAAGCATCGTCTAATTTATCAGCCCATTCCTTTTTATTTAACCCTACGGTTTTTTTCGAGTATTCGTTTTAAACCTCTATTAGTCACTTCGGCTTGTCCGTTTGTTTGAGGGTGATACGCTGTCGAAACCCTGTGATAGACCCCATATCTTGTTAAAAAAATTTCAAGTTGATGGTTGCAAAAATGGGTACCTCTATCACTTATTAAAGCTTTAGGTGTGCCAAAACGAGAGAATAATTTTTTCAGAAATCTTACCACGACTCTTCCATCATTTGTTGGAAGTGCCTCGGCCTCGGCCCATTTAGACAAGTAATCTATTGCCACAAGTATATATTTGTTTCCTTTCGATGGTGGGAAAGGTCCCATAAAGTCGAGTCCCCACACATCAAAAATTTCACAAACAAGAATGCCATTTTGTGGCATTTCGTTTTTGGAAGAAATATTACCTGTTCTTTGGCAAGCATCACATGTCTTTACAAGACTTTGAGCGTCTTTGTAAATGGTTGGCCAATAAAATCCTGAATCGAATACCTTTCGAGCGGTACTAGCAGCACCATGATGTCCTCCGTATGGACCTTCATGACAATGGCGGAGAATTCTTCGTGCTTCACTACCATGTACGCATCGTCTGACGAGTTGGTCGGCACACATTTTGAAAAGATATGGATCTTCCCAAAAGTAGTGTTTCACATTAGCAAAGAATTTTTTTCTTTGATGATGTGGCCATCCTTTTGCGACTATACCGCTAGCTAGGTAGTTAGCATAGTCGGCGTACCATGGTTCTTCCTTGTACTCCACCATTTCCAGGGACTCAGTTGGAAATTTTTCGTTGATTTATTCGTCCCTGGTTGCCTCTAAAGCTGGGTCTTCTAAGCGTGAAAGATGATCTGCTGCGGTATTTTCTGCTCCCCTTTTGTCCTTGATTTCAATGTCAAATTCTTGGAGGAGTAGAATCCACCTAATCAAACGTGGTTTTGCGTCTTGCTTCTTGAAGAGATATCGAATGGCTGCATGGTCTGTATAGACTATAGTTTTAGAAAGAACAAGATAAGAACGAAATTTATCAAAAGCAAATACCACAGCTAGTAACTCTTTTTCAGTTGTTGTGTAATTTTCTTGTGCATCATTGAGTGTTTTACTAGCATAATAGATTGGGCGGAAATGCTTTTCTTTTCTCTGTCCCAAAACAGCTCCAACTGCAAAGTCACTGGCATCACACATGATTTCGAAAGGAAATTTCCAATCAGGCGCTATCATGATAGGTGCATTGACTAGCATTTCCTTTAGGGTTAGAAATGCTTGATTACAATCCTTGTCAAAGATGAAAGGAGCATCTTTTTCAAGTAATTTTGTTAGAGGTCTTGAGATTTTTGAAAAGTCTTTGATAAACCGCCTATAAAATCCGGCATGCCCTAGGAAACTTCTGATAGCTCTTACGGAGGATGGAGGTGGTAATCTAGAAATGGTATCTATTTTGGCTCGATCCACCTCCATTCCTTCGCTTGAGATTTTGTGACCGAGTACTATTCCCTCCGTTACCATGAAATGGCATTTTTCCCAATTAAGGGCGAGGTTAGTTTCCTCACATCGGGATAGCATTCGTTCAAGGTTATCGAGGCATTGGTCATATGAATCCCCAAAGATAGAAAAGTCGTCCATGAAGACTTCCATTGTCTTTTCTATCATGTCATGGAAAATGGCTACCATGCAACGTTGGAATGTTGCTGGGGCATTACATAGACCAAACGGCATGCGACGATAAGCAAAAGTTCCATAGGGACATGTGAAAGTTGTCTTTTCTTGGTCTTCGGGTGCTATCGGGATTTGAAAGTAACCTGAAAAACCATCCAAGAAACAGTAAAATTTATGACCGGATAATCTTTCTAACATTTGATCAATGAAGGGTAAAGGAAAATGATCCTTTCTTGTTGCTTCATTTAATCGTCTATAATCTATACATACTCTCCATCCTGTGACGGTTCTCGTTGGTATTAGTTCATTCTTTTCGTTAGTAATTACCGTCATACCTCCTTTCTTTGGAACTACTTGGACGGGACTCACCCAAGGACTATCGGAGATAGGATAGATAAGTCCGGCGTCAAGTAACTTGATGACTTCGTTTTTAACCACTTCTTGAACATTTGGATTTACTCGACGTTGTGGTTGTATGACCGATTTGTAGTCATCATTCATCAAAATTTTGTGTGTGCACATAGAAGGACTAATTCCTTTTATGTCCACAAGTTTCCAAGCTATTGCGTTTTTGTGTTTTTTCAAAAGATTAATCAATTTTTCTTTTTCTAAGTTATCTAATTTAGATGAAATAATTACAGGTAACTTACCATCTTTGTCTAGAAAAGCATATTCCAAACCTTTTGGAAGTTCTTTTAGCTCAAGAGGTGGGTCTTTAGGAGACTCCTTATTTGGTTGCTCGTTTCGATCAAGAACCTTAAAAGTTTGTTCTATGGCGACCTCTTCTTCAACAAAGTGGTCAATCTCTTCACTTGTATCGGGTGGTTCATCTTCATCTTCAATTAGGGGGTCATTATTGCCGAATGGATATTTCATTGATCGTTCGAGATCGACACTTCTTTTAAATGCCCCTAATTGAAGAGGTAGATTATTGAACTTCCAGTTTTTCAAAGCTTCGTGAGTTTTTACAAATGGTCGTCCCAACACTAGAGGAGCGTCATCGAGGATGACAAAGTCGGTTGGGATTACCATTTGATTTGTTTGAACCAAGACATCTTCAACTATACCGATTGATTTTATTACTTTCCGATTGGATAGAAAAATGGGTATTTGAAGTGGAGAAAAATCACTAATACTTAATTTTTCGAAAATGTAGTTAGGCATTATGTTAACACAAAGATCTTTATCGATTGTTACATTACTAATAAACGAATTTTGAAAGAAACATGGAACCGGTGTAATGTTAATTTCAAATGGGTCTTCTTTTATTAGCGAAGTTTGATCATTAGTTAACTTAACACTTACCGTTTCGTCAATTTTAGTGTTAGTGTTTAACTCTTTTAAAAACTTAGCATGAGTGGGTACTAAACAATGATTTTCAAAAGAAGGTGTCAAGAGATTAATTTCTTCAAAATTTGACTCTTCTTGGATTTTAACGTTGTCGGACTCACCTTTTTCGTTGTTTAACTCATGTGTCGGTTTTTCACTTATTTGTTCTTCCATTTTTACATTTTTAGTTATCTCTTCCTTTTTTAATTCTTCTCTTGCGCGGGACTCCTCTTCCCTTGCGCGAGCTTCTTTTATACATCGATCGATAACTCTAATGTGTTCTAATATCCTATCGGTCACTTCGGTTATAGAAAAAGAATCGTTATTTTCTAAGCTTGAATCCGGTTGTTCGACCCTTTGTTCCTCATAATACCCATATGAAGTCGATGGTTCACACCATTGTTCTTCATTGTAAGCATATGATGGATAAGGTTCGTAATTTTGTTCTTCATAATACTCATATGAGGTGGGTTGTTCACGCCATGGTTCCTCATAATAAGCATATGAAGGTGGTGGCTCATATCTTGGTTCCTCAAAGTATGAGTAAGAAGGCTCATACCTTGGTTCATCAAAATATGAGTATGAGGGAGGAGGTTCATACCTTTGGTCTTCATAGGATGTGTATGAAGTTGATGGCTCGTACCTGGGCTCCTCATAGTAGGTGTATGAATTGGATGGTTGATATGAGTGATTATTTTGAATCGAGCGTGCATTACGACAATTAGTGCAATAATTACCCCTATAATCATCCTCATCATAGGTGTAGTTGTAACCTCCTGAGTATTGATCCATAAGAATCACTCAGCAGACCACAACTGAGTCTCGAGATCAGAAAACAAAAAGAAAAATAGAAACAGAGGCTGGACACGGCCCCGTGTTCAGTGAGCACGGCCCCGTGTTCAGGATCTGTATCTGGGCGTTTTAATTAAATTTACTGATTTCGTTGAGCACGGGGCGTGTTCAGTGAGCACGGCCCCGTGGTCAAGCTTCTGTTACTGGGTGTTTTTATGAAAATGTGCAGCACGGCCCCGTGTTCAGCGAACACGGCCCCGTGTACAGGTTACTGTAAATGCAAAATTAAACTAAAATGCAGAAAAATGTGCGCGCTTTTAAAAAGGTTTTGAAAAACTGATTAGGCCGTCGATTTTAAGCTTTCTTAAAATCCTTGTGTCCCCGGCAACGGCGCCAAAAACTTGATGTGCGGTGAAGTGTTATATATATTAGGTGTATATTTTAAGCCCCTTTTTAACACTTATTTTAGCCAAGTTTTAAATTTATAAAACACGATATTTCACTAACACTAAACACACATATGGGCAAGTGCACCCATCGTTGAGTGTAGTATAGCGTTGGTAAGATACCGAGGCCGTCCAAGGACACAAGAGCTTTTAATACCGGTTTATCCTCAACGTCTAACCAAAATAAAAGTTTAGAAAAATGTTTTAAACTAAGAAAAATAAAAACTAACTAAAATGCTGAAAATAAAAATAAAATAAAAACAGATAGACAAGATGAATCACTTGGTTCCGACTCGTATCTAGTATAACCTTTGATTATTTCCGCACTTTTGCACATAATTAAGAGATTATCTTAGTTATTGTAGTAGGCCCCTCTTTTGAAGGTGACGTTACCCTCACCCCAGTAGTTTGAGTCAGCAAGGATACAATCCTAAAAGGGTGGATTATTGGAAGATAATGAATTAAGTTATTAATGCAGTATTGTGGTAGGCCCCGCTTTTGGCGGTGACGTTACCCTCGGCTAAGTAGTCTGAGTCAGCAGGGATACAGTCCTAAGTAGCCGGGTTATGGTATTAATAGTAGTTAACTTATGAGGGGATCAAAGAGTTTGGACCCCCGCCATCCAATACCGTGAAGCATTGAAGGAGGTCCTACTAAATTTGACCCAGGTCCATTGCAGGACCTCTAAACGCTGAACAATGGCAAGACCTTTACCAAACTGTTCCCTTAACCCCCGACCAGGTAGCCAACATACCTCCATATAGACCGTGGAGATATGAATGGTGAAAATCCTTTATTTTATATAGACAGTAAAATAATGCCAAGACACCACGGACAAACGATAAGGAAATATCACCTTCAACATAAGTAACTAGTTATTAAAGTCATTAATACAAAACCAAATAAAAAGTGCAAAAGATTAGAAATAAAAAGTATTATACTAGACACTTTGTCTTCACCAAGTGATGTAAGAGACTTAGGCAAACATGGCCTTGATTGTCAAGAACTCTTACGATCAATCTTGGATCCCGAGACGACTCACACACTCTACGATGGACAATGGATGATGGTGGTGGATGATGGTGTTGTGATGGTGGTGGGTGGTGGATGAAGTGTGAGAGAGGTGGTGTGCCAAGGGATGAGATGAAATGAATCCAAGCACTCCTATTTATAGGCTGAACAGAGAGCTGGGCACGGCCCCGTGTCCGCTGGGCACGGCCCCGTGCCTGTCTGACACTCTCTCTCCTCATTAATTGTAATTCGCAATTACAATAAATGCGCCTGCTGTACTTTCGACACGCCCCCGTGTCCGCTGAGCACGGCCCGTGGTGGGCAATAGAAGCTTCTATAGATTTGTCTTTTCTGCTGCTTCTTGGGCACGCCCCCGTGCTGGCTGAGCACGGGGCGTGTTCAGACTTCTGCCTTCTCTATTTTGCTTTGGAAGGTGCCGTTGAGGGGTCGGGCAGTCCACTAATGTTCCTTTCCTTGTATTTATGTTTGAATTAGTTGTCTTTTTGCTTCTTTTGTGTTTTTGAGCTCATTTAATCCTGAAAATACAAAAGGAAGACAAAAACACTCTTTTTCCAATATTAGTACTTAAAAAGGGTTAGTTTTATGCCTTGTTTGATGTAATTTATATGTTGCATTTTGCACACATCAAGGACCTCCTCTACCGAGGTCATCTCATCAAGAGCTTCACGTAATGCCATCACGTAGCGTACGAGAGTTGCTTCAATCGAAGACCTCCTTTCCCTCCGACTGTTTCTGGAATGTGCAGAAGAAGTTCCACTGTTTTGGCTCGACATTCAACGAAAATAAACTGAAAAAAGTTCATTTTAATGAAACAGTAGCCTCGGACACGGCCCCGTGCTCAATGAGCACGGCCCCGTGTTCACCTTTCTGCAGATTTTTGGAACAAGGAATCTTGGAGTTTTAAATTATTTTTCCAACTTAGGAAGCGCTTTTGAGCATAAATAACTTAAAAAAATGTTGTAACACTTATTTATAACAAGATTCCTTGAACAAAAACCTAACAAATATCACAATAAAGCTTGGAATCATGGTGATCTCAAGCTCTAATGGAGGTGTTGAGGTGAAAAATGAAGAAGAAGGGAATGGAAAAGAGAGGAAAGGACAAGATGGTTGTTGAGAACCTTCTTTTAGAAAATACCTAGGATGGTATGTGTGAAGATCCCACCAAATCTCTGTCCCTGGAATGGTCCAAATGTGCAAGATTCTTGGCTGCATTTATAGAAAATGACAGCACGCTGCACACGGCCCAGTGTCGGCTGGACACGGCCCCATGTGTAGACGAAGCCTTGACACATTTTGTCTGTATTCTAACAAAAAGTCAGAAAGGAATCTTTTGGTGGACACGGGGGCGTGTTGACTTGGACACGGCCCTGTGTCGAGAGGCTGTTTATGAAGTTTCATCTATTCCTAAGGAATTCATCTGGATTGGGTGGTTCCTTACTGGATGGAACAACCCCAAAGTGCCCGAGATACCTTAATTGCTCTAGACTAAGACGAGAACGCAAGAGGTTATCGGTGAGGGTGATTCCTATGCTAAATGTAGGTGGACAAGTCCAACCCTTTCCCGGGCTCTCGTTAAAGAGGGTGTATGCCGAATCGCTCAGGTCTATGTATGCACCGAACGAAGTCGATGGGGAGTCCTTCACGGCACAATCGACACAGGGACGACTATCGCTCAAGTCCTCGCTAGAGTTAGAGGTGATTTCGGGAACAACGAAGTTATTTTTATTCGAATGCGATCTCAATAATTCTTCTTGGGCTTCGTCTTGAGGTGAATTAATGATATCCATCTCAAGTTCTTTCACCCAATTAAGAATTAGATCTTCCATTTGAAATTATTCATCGAGAAGCATTTCTCCTAGAAGGGTTGATTGAGAGCATTCGAGGGAGAGATAGGGATTATTTTTACTTTCGCCCCTCTTAAGGCTACAGGAAAACAATGGGTCTATATAATGGGGCTTATAATTTAGAAAATAACATTCTAAATCTTTATGAGGGCCACCACATATTTGACACCACGTACCATAAGAGTGCCGAAGTAAAAAATATCAGTATCACTCATGTTTGTGTCAGAAATTACCAACCGTCGGGATCTATGGTTCTGTTTTCAGTAACTGAAACTTGGGCAGGGGGCGTGTTGAGTGGGCACGGCCCCGTGTTCAGCTTACTGTCTGACTTAAAACAGGATTGCCAGTACCAAAGATTGAGCACGGGGGCGTGTTCAACAGGCACGCCCCGTGCTGAGTTCTGCAGAAGCTGGAAATCTAAAAAAAATCCTAAAAAATAGAAAAATAAGAGAAAACGATTAGGCCATTGATTCCTAACTTTCTTAAAATCCTTGTGTCCCCGGCAACGGCGCAAAAAACTTGATGCGTGTGAAGTGTCGTATAGTTTTTAATGTATATTTTAAGCCCTTTAACACTTTTTAGCCAAGTTTTAAATTTATAAAACACGATATTTACTAACACTAAACACACATATGGGCAAGTGCACCCATCGTGAGCGTAGTATAGTGTTGGTAAGATACCAAGGTCGTCCAAGGACACAAGAGCTTTTGATACCGGTTTATCCTCAACGTCTAATCAAATCAAAATTTAGAAAAAGGTTTTAAACTAGAAAAAAATAAAACTAACTAAAATGCTGAAAAATAAAATAAAATAAAAACAGATAGACAAGATGAATCACTTGGATCCGACTCGTGTTTAGTGTAACCTTTGATTATTTCCGCACTTTTGTACTTTTTAAGAGATTATCTTAGTTATTGTAGTAGGCCCCTCTTCTGAAGGTGACGTTACCCTCAATCCAGTAGTTTGAGTCAGCAAGGATACAATCCTAAAGGGTTGGATTATTGAAAGATAATTAATTAAGTTATTAATGCATATTGTGGTAGGCCCCTCTTCTGGAGGTGACGTTACCCTCGGCTAAGTAGTCCGAGTCAGCAGGGATACAGTCCTAAGTAGCCGAGTTAAAGTTTTAATAGTAGTTTACATATGAGGGGGTCAAGGAGTTCGGACCCTCGCCATCCAATACCAGTGGGTATTGAAGCCTACTAAAGTTGACCCAGGTCCTTGCAGGATCTATACACTGAACAAGGCAAGACTCTTACCAAACCGTTCCCTTAACCCCCGACCAGGTAGCCAACATACCTCCATATAGACCGTGGAGATATGAATGGTGAAAATCTTTTATTTTATATAGACAGTAAAATAATGCCAAGACACCACGGACAAACGATAAGGAAGATTCACCTTCAACATAAGAAACTAGTTATTAAAGTCACTAATACATAACCAAAGAAAAAGTGCGAAAAGATTAAAAATAAAAAGTATTACACTAGACACTTGTCTTCACTAAGTGATGTAAGAGACTTAGGCAAACATGGCCTTTGATTGTCAAGAACTCTTACGATCAATCTATGATGGATGATGGATGATGGATGATGGTGGTGGATGTGGGTTGTGATGGTGGTGGTGGGTGGGTGAAGTGTGAGAGAGGTGGTTTGCCAAGGGATGGTTTGCAAATGAGCCAAGCACCCCTATTTATAGCCTGCATAGAAACCCGGACATGGCCCCGTGTCCACCCGTCTTCTCTTTCTTCATTAAATGCAGTTTGTCTGCATTAGTTGACCACGCCCCCGTGTCCGCTGGGCACGACCCCGTGTGCAGAAGCGTATCTGTACTATCAAGATTTTCCTAGATTCTACGAATCTTAGAGTTGACCACGGCCCCGTGTCCGCTGGACACCCCCCCCCCCCCCGTGGTGGGTGATAGAAGCTTCTACAACTTTATCTTTTCTACAGACACTTGGGCACGCCCCCGTGCTCATTGAGCACGGGGCGTGTTCAGCCTTCTGTTCTCTTGTTTTTGCTTGGGGAGGTCCTGTCGAGGGGTCGGGCATGCCACGTTTATTCCTTTTCTTGTATTTATGTTAGATTTAGCTGCCTTTTTGCTTCTTTTGTTCATTTGAGCTCATTTAATCCTGAAAATACAAAAGGAAGACAAAAACACACTTTTTCCAACGTTAGTACTAAAAAAGGGTTAGTTTTATGCCACATTTGATGTAATTTATATGTTGCATTTTGCACACATCACAAACAACAGAAACCTCGTCAAGACTTAGTGACCCGATCGGATAGGAACCACCCTAGTCCGACCAGTTAACTGTTCGAGACGGTGTTTCATGTTTAACCCGAAATCAGTAAATCTCTTGGATAGAATTCAGATCTGGAACTAACACACCACTATGAATGAGTAGGAGGTCAGAGCAAGGTCCGAATCTATCGGTTTTGAGTGCATTGAGTGTAAAAGAGTTGAAAGAAGGTTAGAAAACCATCTTTCAATCCTTTTCACCATGAATATGTTCAGATCTATGAAAGATCTTTGTTTATTCATGTGGAAATCGTTCAGATCTAAGTTGTTCTTGGTGGATTGAAGAAAAAACATGAAGTTCATAAGAACACCATGATGACATCATCCTAGAACACCTCAAATCCACTGATTTCACGGTTAAAAGTTAAGATTCAAAAGATAGAAAGGTGTAGGAGTGCGTGTAGATCAAGAAAGTACAAGATTTAGGTTGAAAACTTACAAGAATCGGAAGAAATCGAGAGAAATGAAGGCTGGAGTGAGCTGGTCGAGTGAGAGCTGTCAACATCAAGTGATGTGACATATGAGGGTATTTATAGGGTTTCCATAAAAGGAAAGTAGGAAGGAGGCTAGTCGATGGGGTGGCAGTCCGATCGGGTGGCAACTCGATCGGATGGCCACCCTATCGGTTAGCCACTCGATCCGAGTGTTTGGCGCGATAAGTTTTATCATTTCGATTCGAGTGTATAGCTTTGTGATGCGATTCAAGCGAGCGATGCGATAGTATTACCCATCAAATTACTTTTAATCCCAACTACTATATCTAACATACAATCACCATAATTCACTTGCGTTTAGCGTTTCGATTCGATTGTGATGCGATAGATTTGCGATTGTGATTAACACCTCAACATAAACATAACATGCACAAGTAACACATAAATAACACACACATGTAAAACAATAACCAAAACACATAATTCGAGTTGCGAATGCGATAGCGATAAGCGATAAGTCGATTAAACATGCGATTAATAGCGATTATACCTCGATTATTAACAAGTACTCCACATAATACAACTAACGTAAAAGCATAAAAAGACTATTCACAAGTTAAAGAAGTCAAAATAGGAGTTGAGCAAGGAGTGACAGATCGCAATTAGCAATCTTGTCTTCTTTTGACTTCAATCGTGACTTTGACTTTCGAAACACGGGGTGTTACAGCAGCGGAATAATAAACTTTTTCTCTTAACAATGAGAAGAATGCTTTCATCATCATGCTTTTATAAAGATTGCAATTACAATGTTTACGTGTGCATGAGAATTACAAACTCCCCCAGCCTGTTCGTACAAAATGTTAAGTGGAAAGTGATAAATAGAATAGTCGATACACTATTCTATTTATAGTACAAATCAAACATCTGAAGCATCTAAGCGGACGTCACCTAGACTATAGTATAAATCGAACATCTGAAGCATCTAAGCGGATGTCACCTAGACAGCGACATCTAACAGCCTAACAAACTCCTAACATCTGCTATTAGTATAAGCACTGTTACATTGATAACCTCTGTTGAGCAGCATCTATTGAATATCATTTGTTGGTCTTTAACATCTGTTGAGCCATAGCAGACCTTTGCTTCTTCAGACTTTATCTTCATCAGTAGAGGATCACTTTGCAGACCTTTTGATCAGCAGACTTTATCTTCAAGCAGATGTTCTCTTTTGGCAAACTTTAGCTTTGGCAGACCTTTGGAGTAGCAGATGTTGAGTATTTGTCAATGGGAGGAGCAGGTTCTTCAAAGCACTGTTATTCATGATCAGATATTGTAGACTATTTTGGATTTGCAATCATCTGTTCTTTTGTGGGGTCCACTAGAACCAACATAAGTAATAGTACTGGCCTTACAACTAGCTTTGGATCTTTACCAGCTATTTGAACATCTGTTCAGGCTTAAACTGTAACACCCCATGTTTCGAAAGTCAAAGTCAAGTCAAAGGGAGAAAAGATTTCTAATTGCGATCTGTCACTCCTTGCTCAACTCCTGTTTTGACTTATTTGACTTGTAGATAATCTATTTATTTTATCGCATTAGTTGTATTATGTGGAGTACTTGTTAATAATCGAGGTTTAATCGCTATTTATCGCATGTTTTATCGCTTTATCGCTTATCGCATCACAATCGCATTCGCAACCCGAATTATGCGTTCTGGATATTGTTTTACGTGTGTGTGTGCTACTTCTGTGTTACTTGTGCATGTTTATTTATGTTTATGTTGTGGTGATTAATCGAAACGCAATCGCAACTCTATCGCAATCGAATCGCAAATGCTAAACGCAAGTTATTTATAGTGATTGTATGTTAGATATAGTAGTTGGGATTAATTAGCTAATGGATAATTCTATCGCATCGCAAACTCGCTTAAACGCATCGCAAAACCCAACGCACGAGACGAAATGTCGCAACTCAACACGTCGGAGCCACTAGATTGAGTGACCGCTCGATCGGATGGCCAACCGATCGAATTGCCATCCGATCGGATTGCCACCCGATCGGACAGTCATCCGATCGGTGACCCACTCGACTTCCTGCACTTTCCTTTTTGGGAAACCCTATAAATACCCACACTTGTCACATCACTTGATGTGACAGCTCCTCACTCGACCCAGCCGCACTCAAGCTCTATTTCTCTCGATTTCTCGCGATTCTTGTAAGTTTTCAACCTAAATCTTGTACTTCTATGATCTACACACACTTCTTCATCATTCTCTCTTTTAAATCTTAACTTTTAACCGTGAAATCAACGGATTTGAGGTGTTCTAGGATGATGTCATCATGGAGTTCATATGAACTTCATGTTTTGGCTTCAATCCACCAAGAACGACTTAGATCTGGGCGATTTCCACATGAATAAACAAAGATCTTGCATAGATCTGAACATATTCATGATGAAAAGGATTGAGAGATGGTTTTCTAACTTTCTTTCAACTCTTTTACACTCAATGCACTCAAGACCGATAGAATCGGAGCTTGTTCTGATCTTCTACTCTTTCTTAGTGATGTGTTGGTTCAAGATCTGAATTCTATCTAAGAGACAACCGATTTCAGGTTAAACATGAACCACCATCTCGAACAGTCAACTGACCGGACTAGGGTGATTCCTATTCGATTGGATTACTCGAGCCTTGAAGAGGGTTCTGTTGTTTGGCACGTTATCAAAGCATCTCGAATCAAAACTGCAAACTATCAAACCACCAAGTGTCAAGATGATCAGGTCGATGGGACGGATTGCCGTCCGATCGGATTGCCATTCGATCGGACAGCCATCCGATCAGCTTGCACCTTGGTCCCACACTTAAACTTTATTTTTAACTTTTCAAAGGTTTTAAACATCGAACGGATTACCGTCCGATCGGATTGCTATCCGATCGAACGACCGTCCGATCGGATTGCCATCCGATCGAATGACCGTCCGACCATGTGATGTTTGGGATTTCAACACTTAAACAATTTTCAACATGTTCAATGCATAGACAGTTCTAGCGGACTACCATCCGATCGAGTGACAACACTGCTGTGAACTTGTTCTCTGAGAAATACCTCGCCGAACGGATCGTCACCCGATCGAGCCGCCGTTTGATCGACCGACCTGAAGGGTAGAGATACTTCTCTGTTTCAAAATGCTACAATGAAAACTTCAAAAGGCAAACCATCATACACAAACACATCCTCACCAAGCGAGGTGTCAATCCAATCGAATGGCCATCCGATCGGATGACCATCCGAATGGATTGACATCCGATCGACTGGCCATCCGACCGGATTGCCATCCGACCGGATTGCCATCCGACCGGATTGCCATCCGACCGGATTGCCATCCGACACTTACCACTCTTACAACGTTTTACGCGCCGCTTATCGTTTATACTATCGTTAACTGTTCAGGATAACTTCTCTCAGCGCTCCCTTCAATCCAAGATAGTGTTTACTTGTTAAGCACAATCTGTGAGTATACTCGATCCCTTTTTGCTTTATGCACTTTTGGGTGTTACATACGTTACTTATGCTAAATCACAATCGACACACAACGCAAACACTATTTATACGCTAACCGTTATTGCATGCTACATGTTATTCGATGAATGCTTGTATGTTATGTTAACACATTGATTGTTGCCTGATACCTTAGCAACGATAGTACTATATTTTGGACTCAGCACCTGTCGTTGACAAGGGTTGTTAAGGGCTTTACTTCACGTGTCCTAGTGGGGATATGTGTTGCGCATTCTACAACTCGCAGTCACGTCTGTGCATATTTCTCTGTTGATAACCTACTTGCCTTCACTTTATACATGTTACATGCTGGTTATGCGTAAACGATTTCGAACTCTATTATATCTATTAAACTTGTATGCTCACCTTTACACCATGTGTATTGACATTTATTTTAGGGTTATTGGATTTTATCACCCTTAACTATTGGTCATTGGCCGCTGCCACCCCCAACTATCACTTTGACGCCCACCACCCCCAACTTAACACTTAGTGTGTTCTGTCACCAAATCACTAACTTTTGATCCTGCTACTATACTTTTGTGGGTATCCTAAGATCCCTAAAACCTTCCCAAGATCCTTATGACACCCAAAAAGTGTAGTAACATGATCAAAAGTTAGTGATCAATTAATGGCATGGTGACAGAACACACTAAGTGTTAAGTTGGGGGTGACGGGCGCCAAAGTGATAGTTGAGGGTGGCAGCGGCCAATAGCCAATAGCTCTGGGTGATAAAATCTAATAACCCTTTATTTTAACGTATGTGTCAGGTGTTTAGGATGCTAACTGCTAGGATGCTTGCTTTATGGAATCGAAGTAGGAAGAGTCTAGAAACAAACAAACAATTTATTTAAATCTGAGTCGTCAGAACTTTTGATTTGTCTTTGAGAAAACAATGTCTGTAATAACTGCTTTTATTTGATATATTATGGTATGGGACATAATGCTAAATATCCGCTAATTTTAGTTGTTATGGATTTCTCCTGGACAATCTGTTTCGCTCAGTGCCGCGCCCCGATGATTCCGCCACCGGTTGGGGTGTGACATAAACCAACCTGAGGGATTTAAACCTCTGTTAACTTACCAAACATTTGTTAAGGCTTAAACAGATGTTTGGCATTCTATATCAGTGCCTTGTCTCTAATAGGGCGTTGCCCTTTGAACAAACTTTTCTTCTTCTTCAACAGTGCTTTCATGTTTGGCATTCTATATTCCGGCACAATTTAACATCAACATAAACTAAATCAAATTTAGACACAATTTAACATCAACATCAATATCGATCTGCAATCCTCAGATTCTATATATATATATCAATATAATAATACTTATGCTTGCTAAAATAAGTAAAAGTAAAATATGAGAAGAAAGATTAATACAATTAAATTTATGGCATTAAAACAGTAACAACTACATCGAGTATTGAACTAAGAAACCTTCAAATCTAACAATAACAATCAGAAATTTAAAAATCTAACAACAAGAATTAAGAAATTTTAGCTTCAACTCCATTGAGTGCTGAACCTCTCGATGTATATCCTTGAGCGTCGCCATGAACTACACGTCTCTATCACCGCACTCTATATTACTGACAACATAAAGGTCACGAACGGAAGTCAAAGGCATCGCCATCAGGTTTCTGGAAACCTGGTCTCTCGTGAACAGACCAAGGTGCAGTCCATCAAAACACCTCTTTAGCTCTTGAAGAGTAGCCCTATCCGCATATACTTGCTCTTCAACTTGCTTGATAAAGCGCTGCTTTAAATCATCAGACTCTGCAGAAGTGTATGACGCCATTTTATGTTATATTATTCAACTTATGTGAAAGAAATGTATCTTGGTAGTAAAACGTGATGGAAAACGGGTGAATTGGCAATGATATTATATAGTGGTATATCTAACAGCCCAAAGGTCAGATTTAAATTTCTTGTACATTTAATAATCTAGGAGGAAAAAACGTGTACATTTAATATAAACATGTACATTTATATTTAAAAACAACGTGCTTTCAATGCAAAACCTTTCAAAAATAAGTTTTCATGGGAAAACTAATAAAATTAAATATCAAGACACTCAAAGGACAAAATTTAAACCTTCAAAAAACAGGTTATCATAATTATGATTAACCTCTTCATTTACCATAATACCCATTTTAAACACTATAAAAGGCTGATGATTAGTTTGATTGAAAACATCAGCAATTCACTTTTAAAAAACTGTTAGTAAAAAAAAAAAACAAACCAAAACCAGCAACACCAACAATATTCTAGATGACAAACAGATGCTTCTACTACTAGTCAGACACCAGCGCTGTTAAAACACAATTCTCTAGATGGTCGCTCGAAGAAAAGATATTAGATGAAGAACTAAACAGAATAGTCGACATCATCAGTGAAAACAATTACTAGCAAACCTGGAGCAGCATCGGATTGCTTGATGAAGTCCTCCACTCTCCTCCATCAGACTTCAAGAACAACGCAGAAGAGTTTATCACACAACTGCTGAAACAGGATTAGAAAATCTGCGACATACTAGTCGATCTGCAAAACAAAAGAAAGAATGAAATCGCGTGGAAGAAGGCGAGAGTCGTCGAAATCTTAGGAAGTGAAAATTGCAGCGTGTAAAATTTATGCATATTTGAGTCTTTAATCTTTCTTTATATTTAATTTAATAAAATCAATATCCATATTATCTTATTCTTAAATTTGAGTGTTAATAAAAATTATCAACACTTGTTTCTTCATAATCAATTTAAATAAGTATAACTACAGTAAAAAAATAAGCTACAACCCTAACATGCAACTCTCCCATCAAACAAGTTAGCACATGGTCAACCGCAGACGGTTGGTCAGGGTTATCTTTGACGGTCAGGGCTATTAGAGTTACAGAGTTTCAACAGAGAATACAGACTGAAATATAAAAGGGAGAGTTAGAGTAGATCAGAGCAACCTACAAAATCACAAAACAACTATATATATCAACATTCAACAAACAGTACCTCATGCTCTTAAGAGCAACCTTCTGTAACCTTTGGTGTGAATCGTGATGATAATCAGCAAGAGAATCAATCGATTTTAGGGTTTAATCGGCGACTGGTGTGGATTGTGATGATATTTGGAGATGATTTAGGGTTTAATCTACGTATGAGGAGAACAATGAGTTGGGAGCTCTGGATTTGAGAGAGAGATATTGAAAGTATGGTTTGAATTTTGAATGTTGAGCTAGAATCATGTATCAGTGTTATATATGTGTCAGAAAGTATGGTTTGAATTTTGAACCTGAAGCCAGAATTTGAAAGTGACAGAGGTTTTAATTGAGTTCATTATCTAATTTGTATTTTAAATGTATTTAAAAGAAGTTAAATTAAGATTTATGATGTAATAATGACATCAGATAGACATAACTAATTGCCCGTTTGTAATGTGAAAGACTTTTCTCCTTTTATACATAGTATAGATAGATATATTATAATAATTAGGGGCCGAAATGCCTACGGTGTAAACTTTGAGGGGTTGCCCGACAAGGACCGGGAATGGGTGTGTAAAATAATCTCACACACACCAGGGAGGGCAACGTAAAAACTAGTCCACACAAAGAAACTTGAAGAATCCAAATCCGATCCGTAAGGAGTGAAGGGTGTTTTGATTTGATGTATTCATGCGAGACTAGTAGGTTGTTGCTGGGTTGCAGAAGCTCTTTAGTCCTTGTCAGAAACTCAAAGAAGATTCATCATATCCGTTGTTGTATGCTGGACCAAATTGCTGTTTATTCGCCCTTAACTACGATACTAACATCCGGAAATGTAATTGCTGCCGCTGCTGCCGGCTCCGGGTCCCTTCACGGGGCAGTAACGTCGGCGATTACTCAAGTCGCTGTCACCGCCGTTGCAATTGCATCCGGAGCTTGTCTATCCACCAAGGTTGATTGTTTATGGCCTAAAGTCGATGAACAGCCTGGTAATTGTATTGTTTCTTTCTTTATACTGCTTTTGCTTGCTTGCTTCTCTGTAAGTAAGTAAGTAAGTAAGTAAGATAGATGTTATTTTGCAGGTTCTTTAATACTGGATGGGGTGGATGTTACCGGATACCCTGTATTTAATGACCCAAAGGTTTACCATCCCTTCCTGCTTCTTGTAATCATCTTGTGCTCTCATGCTACTTCCTAAAAGATGCTAAATCTGTGAAGGCAGGTGCACAAGGCAATTGGATTTGCAAGGAATGCTCATCATGGCCAGCTTCGCAAAACAGGAGACCCCTATATAACCCACTGTATCAATACAGCTAAAATCTTAGCTGTGCTAGTTCCTTCAACTGGGAAAAAGGCAACCACTTAATTCAAAATCTCTCAACTTATTAATACAAAACAAACTTGTTTTTTTATTATCAATGCTTCACATGCTGCAGGCTATTGATACAGTCATTTCTGGCATACTACATGATGTAGTTGATGATACATGTGAAAGCCTGCATACCATTGAGACAGAGTTTGGTGAAGATATAGCAAAGCTGGTAGCTGGTGTGTCCAGGCTGAGTTATATCAATCAGGTATCAACACTAGTAGCTTATTTCTGTCATTGTAGCCACTAATTATGTATATCCTGCAGTTGCTACGAAGACACCGCAGGATAAATGTCAAGGATCAGGCTACCCTTGGCTATGAAGAGGTATGTCATTATGCTTAGTAAAATGATTTTGCCAAAACAAAAAACCAACAACATGTGTAGTATACTAGATAGAGTGACATTCACTACAACTGGCATGTGAAGGCAAACAATCTACGAGTGATGCTCTTGGGCATGGTTGATGATCCACGTGTGGTGCTTATCAAGCTTGCAGACCGTCTACACAACATGAGAACCATGTATGACTTGTTTCAATATTTTTCATCTGTGATTTTTTATTTCCATCACTTAACAGCCACTGTTTTACTCTCCTGGTTCATTGGTTTCTGAAGTAGAGAAAAGTTTCCGTTGTGTATGAAATTTCATCATTGTGTTTCGTTAGCATGCTCTATGTATACAAGGGGTTTAACGGCTGACTTCAATACTGTATCCTCTCTCTTGCTTGCAGTTATGCTCTACCCTCGGCCAAGGCTAAAGCTGTAGCACAGGAGACTTTGGTTGTTTGGTGTTCTCTTGCTTCCAGATTGGGCCTTTGGGCTTTAAAAGCAGAACTTGAAGACCTTTGCTTTGCTGTTCTTCAAGTCAGTAATATTTTTACACTACGTTTAATGAATATTGTCTAATGATTGAATCATATGTGTGCAGCCTCAGATCTTCCGCCAGATGCGATCTGACCTGGCCTCCATGTGGACACCCAGCAGCAGCAGCAGGGTTGGCAACCATAGACGCCTATATGCCAAAAGCAGTGAACCAAACCTGACTCCTGAGCCTGAAGCATCAATAGATGATGGTGTAGTCAGCATCAAGGTAAGTTTTAAAGGGGCAAATAGTGACAGACAGGGGATGGACCTAACTCCAAATAAGACCATGAAATAAAGAAAAACCTAACTGGAATAATATCAACATGACATTGGTGACTGCAGGATCTTTTGCAAGCTGTTGTTCCCTTTGATCTTCTACTTGATCGAAGAAAACGAATTCAATATATTCAAGATCTTGGGTCATCCACAGAGGTCCAAACAAAACCAAAAGTTGTGAGGGATGCTGGAATTGCACTAGCATCTCTAGTCGTTTGTGAGGAAGAACTGGAACGCGAGTTGTTTATTTCAACCTCGTAAGATTATCTGAGATATATCTGTAGTCTTCACTTCAGTCATCTTTTCCCAGTCTTGACTCTTACATTTGCAGCTATGTTCCTGGAATGGAAGTGACATTATCTAGCCGCCTTAAAAGTTTATACAGCATCTACAGTAAGGTATGTGTTGAATGAATATAAGAATTAGGTAAGCGTGATTTCCTTAAGGTTTCGTGTTCCACTTCTCTGCAACTCCATCCAAATTAGAATGGTTCTAAATTGCCATCTCTATTGAACAGCCTTAGAAGCTCAGAATACATGATTTCATTCATCTTGGGTTTGATTTTTTTTATGCAGTATCAAGGTTTTATGGCTAACTCCAAAAGTTTGCTGACACTCCTTTTCTTCACACAGATGAATCGTAAAGATGTCAGTATCGATAAAGTATATGATGCACGTGCACTAAGAGTAATTGTTGGAGATAAAAGTGGAACTTTACATGGACAAGCTGTTCGGTGTTGTTACAGTCTTCTAAATATCATACACAGGTAGCATGCCTTAATATAATATGGATGTTGTAATATAAATGAAATCTTTTCCTCGGCTTCTGCAGGCTTTGGACACCAATTGATGGGGAGTTTGATGATTACATTGTCAATCCAAAGCCAAGTGGATATCAGGTTAAATCGTCTCTCAGCATATTATTTGTGTGTCTCACACTGTTATCTTTACAATATGTATTGACCAAGCATTTTTTTGTAACTGTAATATTTTGTGAAAAGTAATAAACTCTTGCTTTAAAGAATTTAATATAAATTATTGGGCACCAAAATTTTTCTTTACATAATTTACACATGTTGCGTGTTCTAACCAATACTAATAGACATATCAGTTATCAATATGAAAATGCCCTCATTGGTGAAGTTAGAATGTATCTCATATCACTTGATGGAGGAGACCTGAACCCCATCCTTAGTTCCTTACCAAGGATTGATCCCATTTATACTATTTAAAAAAAAAATAATTCATTTTGGTTGGAAAAATATCGAGTTTATATCTTCTGATTTACTTTTACTTTACCACGATAAACGTACATTTGAATTTGTTTATGTCGTGGTGTACATAAGTTTAGTATTTTACTCAGTGTAAAGAGCCTCTGTGTAAGCCAATTATACACAACAATCAATAATTACTCTTCATCATAGCGAACTTGCTACTAAACCCTAGCTGCTGCCCCAAGCCGTGTCTCACCAACACTGATGGTACACGAGCTGCACTTCTAAACCCTAGTTGCTAACAAGCCACTGGAGTTCCTAGTAGAAATAACATGCTCTCATAGGGTTTAGTGGCTGAAACCATAGTTGTTAAAAGCCATCGCCTCTTGCGCCTAGGCCCATTTTTCAGGCGAGGCGAGGCAGTTACGCCTTAAGTCGAGAAAATTGCGCTTTAATTCTCCAGGTGATGGTTCAAGTGCACATTCCGACGAGATTCCTAGATTCCGGAGAGTTTCCGGCCAAATTTTCTAAATTCCGGCAAGATTCTAGCCAGATCTGTACTTTTATCTAAGGAAAACTACTCTTCTACACTGATACACTAATATTTTAGAACTTTTGGTACTAAATAAATGATATAAAGTGTTATATAATAGATTTTGTTTATTTTATTTAAAGAATAGTATTCTTTTTCTAATACATAATATATTTTTATTTTTTTTCATTATGCGCTTTATTTTTCTCAGGCCCTTGCTTTTTTTTGCGCTTTGCGCCTTGGCCCTAGGCGAGGCCTATGCACCTTGAGTGCGCCTAGCGCCTTTAATAACTATGGCTGAAACAACCTGTTTTCCAAACCCTAGCAGAAACAACCTGCGCTCCTAAACCTTAGTAACCACCACATGTCGCTTAAAAAAACCGCTCGCAATAGTCGCTAGAAACCCTAGTCTCACTAAGAACAGTTGTCGTTGAAAACCTGGCCACCACAGGCCGCATCTTGCCACATAGGTACCACCGTCAGTTTCGCACTTAACTGGCGAACTTGCACCCACAGAATCGGCACTGTCTCACTGCTGGTATGCCACCACGTGTTGAACCTGTTCTTGTTTTGTTCACATGTGAAGTGCGGAATTGGGTCATGGGTCAGTCGAATGGGTCAAAGTTTTATTTGGGTCAGATTATTACTTTAGTTAAGTATTTTTTGTTTGGTATGGTCTAGTATTTTTGGTATGTTTATTTAATCTTGGAGGCTAAGGTGGGGTTGAGTCCTAGGTTATAAGGCTGATGGGTGTGGTTCACTAGTGAACACTCATCACCATCCTCCACCTCAGCGACACGTCAGCTGCCCTTCCACCATTTCTCTCATCCACTATCCGGGGGGCGTGGTCACTATACCCTCATCCACGTCAGCTCTCCTTCCACCATCCATAGGTGAGATTTCCACTACCTTGGAGATTTCGACTACCTTCGTGGGCATCGTGTAGATTTCGACTACCTTCATGCTTCACCAATGAAGGGGGCGGTGTTCACTAGTGGCCATGATGCCACATCACCTCCATGAGCCCCCCCTCCACTACCTTCGTGAGCATCGTGTAGATTTCCCTATGTAACCCACTTTAACACAACACGCAGTATACTATTACTCTTCCTGGTTTAATCTATTTGTGCAAATTCCCTTTGTCTCTTGTCAAATTCTGACTTTTCATCTCATAATGGCAGTCTCTGCACACTGCAGTGCATGGTCCAGAAAACTCACCTATGGAAGTTCAAATAAGGACGCAGGTACACACGATCAACATGATATCATAGAATGAGTAGTAGCTGACAGTAACTTGTCATTTCAGAGCATGCATGAATACGCTGAGCATGGAGTTGCTGCACATTGGCTTTATAAAGAAGCTGGTAATAACAAGAGCAGCGTAATAGGTTCAGAAATAACATCTTCCTCATATCTCTCAAATGACATGGAAGATAAAAGTTCACACATATTTCAGAAATACAGTTCCCTGAAAGTAGGACATCCAGTCCTTAGAGTTGAAGGAAGTCATTTGCTTGCTGCAGTTATTGTCAGGTATCTTTCTCTTTTTGATCTACAAGGGTTTACGCGTAGGACACTATTTGATGAATATGAAAAAATATTCAGAGTGGATGAGGATGGAAGACATATGCTTGTGGCTTCCAGCTTTGTACTCTCCGCTTCTGAAGCGGTTGCTGACAGAAGGTCATCTTCTCAAAGAAAGCGGTGGGAGGCTTATGCAAGATTGTACAAAAAGGTTACAAAAAATAACAATAATAATAATAATAATAAATTGCTCCGAGAACTCAATGGCCAACTTAGGTAGATTATCTGTCTGTTTCAGGTATCAGATGAATGGTGGTGTGAACCAGGGCATGGGGATTGGTGTACCTGCTTGGAGAAGTATACACTTTGTCGAGATGGTATTTACCATAAGGTAGGTATATCAGTGTAAGTAGTGCAATGTTGTTTACTGCCAATGTGACACCATGGCCTTGCTTGTGCAGCAAGATCAGTTTCAGCGCCTGCTGCCAACATTCATTCAAGTAATTGATCTATCAGAAGCAGAGGAGATTGAATACTGGAATGTTGTGTCTGCCGTTTCTGAGGGGAAACAGCTTGATTCTGTTTTGAACCCATCTTCAAGCTCAAGTTCTAGCTCTGGTTGCACTAACTTTACCCCCATGGAAGCTGGTATCAACAACAAGGTAATGTTTCATCCAACTCTCTAGTCTTAAACAAGTATGTTAAAAAGGTAGATTATATATTTCAGGTGCTCCTGTTGAGGACAATGCTCCAATGGGAGGAACAATTGCGATCCGAGGCAGGTTTTCAACAATCAAAGTTTGCTAATAATGTGAACCAATTTGGGGAAATAGCAGTTGTGTGTTGGCCAGATGGTGAGATAGTGAGGTTGAGAAGTGGGAGTACTGCTGCAGATGCTGCTACCAGGGTTGGCCTCGAAGGCAAACTGGTTTCTGTAAATGGTCAGATTGTGTTGTCTAACACGCAGCTTAAAGATGGGGATGTTATTCAAGTCAGAGTTCGGTAATTTATGCCTTGTCTTTGAAAATAGCTTGAGTTTTGAGGGATTGTGATTTGTATATAAGTGGGGTCGTTGATTTTATCCATTGTAAATAACGATGAATCATTTTTACTGCCCATGGAAGCAAAATTTATTTCAACTTATTATTTACTTCTCCTGTTGTATAAAAATGGTATATATGACGTTTAGAACTTTCTATACCTGTTTAACATGGTGGTCGAGCAAGAAATCTACACATTCATGTTGGTGAAGCTATAGGGCGACAAAGTGGATTCTTGCCATTAACTTTTACTACTTTCCATAGCATCACGGAACTTGCATAACTGCTGAAGAGCATCCCACTGATTACACGACTATAACTAGTAGGGTGCCCGCGTGATGCGTCGGGGACGACACTTTGCATTGTGATACTTCTTTCTGGTAGTTTTTGTTCGTACAACCGCTTGTTGTATTCAAACAAAGTTCAATTGTCAAAGCCAAAACAGCCTCTGGTGTTAAGGCCATGAGCACTTATTTTCCATGGTACTAACCAATTTAACTTTTTTCAGTTACTTGTAAAAGCAAGTCCGACATTAAATATTTTTATATCCAGAAGTATGAATCAAACATTTAAAGTTCTAAAAACACATGTTTCTAAATGCAAAGTCTTACAAGACATCATCAAATGCAGGCAATACAATAACAAAATATCTTATTCATTCTCCACCTGCTCTTTCGCCTTATCTCTCATAAATGTCAACATATAAACGTGTGATTTAGTTTACGAAAAATTTTCAATGCCGAGAACCTCGATCAGAGAGTAGAAAAGGCGTAAGGTTCACAATGGTGTAAAACTAAAATGGGATATACCGGGCTAGGATTCAAGTTACAGGAATAAGGGCCAAACCAACCACCCAAGAATGAAATCGTCGAGCGAAAACACTTGACAACCTCCTAGAAGCAACTTTTCTTGCCACCAGACCTTTCTCCATCGATTAGGAATATGATGTCGTCACTAAACACATACCTTAAATTGTAACTATTTTTTGAGTGCTTATTTTTTAGTGTCTAATCCGCATATATATCACCATTGCTCTTGATTTTCTTGACTATATATCACTTAAATGTCAACATATACACGTGTAATTTAGTTTACGAAGATTTTTCAATGCCGAAAACCTCGATCAGAGAGTAAAAAGGCGTAAGGTTCACAATGGTGTAAAACTAAAATGGGATATACCGGGCTAGGATTCGAGTTACAAGAACAAGGGCCAAACCAACCACCCAAGAATGGAATCGCCGAGCGAAAACACTTGACAACCTCCTGGAAGCAGCTTTTCTTGCTACCAGACCTTTCTCCATCAATTAGGAATCTGATGCCGTCACTAAACACATACCTTAAATTGTAGCTATTTTTTGAGTGTTTATTTTTTTTGGTGTCTAATCCGCATATATATCAACATTGCTCTTGATTTTCTTGACTGTATATCTCTTAAATATCAACATATACACGTGTGATTTAGTTTACTAAGATTTTTCAATGTCGAGAACCTCGATCAGAGAGTAAAAAAGGCGTAAGGTTCACATTGGTGTAAAACTAAAATGGGATATACCGGGCTCGGATTCGAGTTACAGGAACAAGGGCCAAACCAACCACCCAAGAATGGAATCGTCGAGCGAAAACACTTGACAAACTCCTGGAAGCAGCTAGTCTTGCCACCAGACCTTTCTCCATCAATTCAGAATCTGATGCCGTCACTAAACACATACCTTAAATTGTAGCTATTTTTTGAGTGTTTATTTTTTTGGTCTCTAATCCGAATATATATCACCATTGCTCTTGATTTTCTTGACTGTATATCTCTTAGATGTCAACATATACACGTGTGATTTAGTGTACGAAGATTTTTCAATGTCGAGAACCACGATCAGAGAGTAAAAAAGGCGTAAGGTTCACAATGGTGTAAAACTAAAATGGGATATACCTGGTAAGATTCGAGTTACAGGAACGAGGGCCAAACCAAACACCCAAGAATGGAATCGTCAGTCGAAAATACTTGACAACCTCCGGGAATAAGTTTTTCTTGCCACCAGACCTTTCTCCATCAATTAGGAATCTGAAGCCGTCACTAAACACATGCCTTAAATTGTAGCTATTTTTTGAGTGTTTATTTTTTTGGTGTCTAATCCGCATATATATCACCATTGCTCTTGATATTCTTGACTGTATAAATCTTAAATGTCAACACATACACGTGTGATTTAGTTTACGAAGATTTTTCAATGCCGAAAACATCGATCAGAGAGTAAAAAAGGCGTAAGGTTCACAATGGTGTAAAACTAAAATGGGATATACCGGGCTAGGATTCGAGTTACAGTAACAAAGGCCAAACCAACCACCCAAGAATGGAATCGTCGAGCGAAAACACTTGACAACCTACTGGAAGCAGCTTTTCTTGCCATAAGACTTTTCTCCATCAATTAGGAATCTGATGACGTCACTAAACACATACCTTAAATTGTAGCTATTTTTTGGGTGTTTATTTTTTGGTGTCTAATCCGCATATATATCACCATTGCTCTTGATTTTCTTGACTGTATATCTCTTAAATGTCAACATATAAACGTGTGATTTAGTTTACGAAGATTTTTCAATGCCGAGAACCTCGATCAGAGAGTAGAAAAGGCGTAAGGTTCACAATGGTGTAAAACTAAAATGTGATATACCGGGCTAGGATTCGAGTTACAGGAACAAGGGGCAAACCAACCACCCAAGAATGAAGTCGTCGAGTGAAAACACTTAACAACCTCCTGGAGGCAGCTTTTCTTGCCACCAGACCTTTCTCCATCAATTAGGAATCTGATGCCGTCACTAAACACATACCTTAAATTGTAGCTATTTTTTGAGTGTTTATTTTTTTTGGTGTCTAATCCGCATATATATCAACATTGCTCTTGATTTTCTTGACTGTATATCTCTTAAATATCAACATATACACGTGTGATTTAGTTTACTAAGATTTTTCAATGTCGAGAACCTCGATCAGAGAGTAAAAAAGGCGTAAGGTTCACATTGGTGTAAAACTAAAATGGGATATACCGGGCTCGGATTCGAGTTACAGGAACAAGGGCCAAACCAACCACCCAAGAATGGAATCGTCGAGCGAAAACACTTGACAAACTCCTGGAAGCAGCTAGTCTTGCCACCAGACCTTTCTCCATCAATTCAGAATCTGATGCCGTCACTAAACACATACCTTAAATTGTAGCTATTTTTTGAGTGTTTATTTTTTTGGTCTCTAATCCGAATATATATCACCATTGCTCTTGATTTTCTTGACTGTATATCTCTTAGATGTCAACATATACACGTGTGATTTAGTGTACGAAGATTTTTCAATGTCGAGAACCACGATCAGAGAGTAAAAAAGGCGTAAGGTTCACAATGGTGTAAAACTAAAATGGGATATACCTGGTAAGATTCGAGTTACAGGAACGAGGGCCAAACCAAACACCCAAGAATGGAATCGTCAGTCGAAAATACTTGACAACCTCCGGGAATAAGTTTTTCTTGCCACCAGACCTTTCTCCATCAATTAGGAATCTGAAGCCGTCACTAAACACATGCCTTAAATTGTAGCTATTTTTTGAGTGTTTATTTTTTTGGTGTCTAATCCGCATATATATCACCATTGCTCTTGATATTCTTGACTGTATAAATCTTAAATGTCAACACATACACGTGTGATTTAGTTTACGAAGATTTTTCAATGCCGAAAACATCGATCAGAGAGTAAAAAAGGCGTAAGGTTCACAATGGTGTAAAACTAAAATGGGATATACCGGGCTAGGATTCGAGTTACAGTAACAAAGGCCAAACCAACCACCCAAGAATGGAATCGTCGAGCGAAAACACTTGACAACCTACTGGAAGCAGCTTTTCTTGCCATAAGACTTTTCTCCATCAATTAGGAATCTGATGACGTCACTAAACACATACCTTAAATTGTAGCTATTTTTTGGGTGTTTATTTTTTGGTGTCTAATCCGCATATATATCACCATTGCTCTTGATTTTCTTGACTGTATATCTCTTAAATGTCAACATATAAACGTGTGATTTAGTTTACGAAGATTTTTCAATGCCGAGAACCTCGATCAGAGAGTAGAAAAGGCGTAAGGTTCACAATGGTGTAAAACTAAAATGTGATATACCGGGCTAGGATTCGAGTTACAGGAACAAGGGGCAAACCAACCACCCAAGAATGAAGTCGTCGAGTGAAAACACTTAACAACCTCCTGGAGGCAGCTTTTCTTGCCACCAGACCTTTCTCCATCAATTAGGAATCTGATGCCGTCACTAAACACATACCTTAAATTGTAGCTATTTTTTGAGTGTTTATTTTTTTTGGTGTCTAATCCGCATATATATCAACATTGCTCTTGATTTTCTTGACTGTATATCTCTTAAATATCAACATATACACGTGTGATTTAGTTTACTAAGATTTTTCAATGTCGAGAACCTCGATCAGAGAGTAAAAAAGGCGTAAGGTTCACATTGGTGTAAAACTAAAATGGGATATACCGGGCTCGGATTCGAGTTACAGGAACAAGGGCCAAACCAACCACCCAAGAATGGAATCGTCGAGCGAAAACACTTGACAAACTCCTGGAAGCAGCTAGTCTTGCCACCAGACCTTTCTCCATCAATTCAGAATCTGATGCCGTCACTAAACACATACCTTAAATTGTAGCTATTTTTTGAGTGTTTATTTTTTTGGTCTCTAATCCGAATATATATCACCATTGCTCTTGATTTTCTTGACTGTATATCTCTTAGATGTCAACATATACACGTGTGATTTAGTGTACGAAGATTTTTCAATGTCGAGAACCACGATCAGAGAGTAAAAAAGGCGTAAGGTTCACAATGGTGTAAAACTAAAATGGGATATACCTGGTAAGATTCGAGTTACAGGAACGAGGGCCAAACCAAACACCCAAGAATGGAATCGTCAGTCGAAAATACTTGACAACCTCCGGGAATAAGTTTTTCTTGCCACCAGACCTTTCTCCATCAATTAGGAATCTGAAGCCGTCACTAAACACATGCCTTAAATTGTAGCTATTTTTTGAGTGTTTATTTTTTTGGTGTCTAATCCGCATATATATCACCATTGCTCTTGATATTCTTGACTGTATAAATCTTAAATGTCAACACATACACGTGTGATTTAGTTTACGAAGATTTTTCAATGCCGAAAACATCGATCAGAGAGTAAAAAAGGCGTAAGGTTCACAATGGTGTAAAACTAAAATGGGATATAGCGGGTTAGGATTCGAGTTACAGAACAAGGTTCAAACCAACCAACCACCCAAGAATGGAATCGTCGAGCTAAAATACTTGACAACCTCCTGGAAGCAGCTTTTCTTGCCATAAGAGCTTTCTCCATCAATTAGAAATCTGACGCCGTCACTAAACACATACCTTAAATTGTATCTTTTTTTTAGTGTTTATTTTTTGGTGTCTAATCCGCATATATATCACCATTGCTCTTGATTTTCTTGACTGTATATCTCTTAAATGTCAACATATACACGTGTGATTTAGTTTACGAAAAATTTTCAATGCCGAGAACCTCAATCAGAGAGTAAAAAAGGTGTAACGTTCACAATGGTGTAAAACTAAAATGGGATATACCGGGCTAGGATTCGAGTTACAGTAACAATGGCCAAACCAACCACCTAAGAATGGAATCGTCGAGCGTAAACACTTGACAACCTCCTGGAAGCAGCTTTTCCTGCCACCAGACCTTTCTCCACCAATTAGGAATCTGATGCCGCCACTAAACACATACCTTAAATTGTAGCTATTTTTTGAGTGTTTATTTTTTTGGTGTCTATTCTACATACAAATATCACCATTGCTCTTGATTTTCTTGACTGTATATCTCTTAAATGTCAACATATACATGTTTGATTTAGTTTACAAAGATTTTTCAATGCCGAGAACATCGATCAGAGAGTAAAAAAGGCGTAAGGTTCACAATGGTATAAAACTAAAATGAGATATACCGGGCTAGGATTCAAGTTACAGGAACAAGGGCCAAACCAACCAACCACCCAAGAATAGAATCGTCGAGCGAAAACACTTAACAACCTCCTTGAAGCAGCTTTTCTTGCCATAAGACCTTTCTCCATCAATTAGGAATCTGATGACGTCACTAATTACATACCTTAAATTGTAGCTATTTTTTCAGTGTTTATTTTTTGGTGTCTAATCCGCATATATATCACCATTGCTCTTGATTTTCTTGACTGTATATCTCTTAAATGTCAACATATACACGTGTGATTTAGTTTACGAAGATTTTTCAATGCCGAGAACCTCAATTAGAGACTAAAAAAGGCGTAAGATTCACAATGGTGTAAAACTAAAATTTGATATACCGGGCTAGTATTCGAGTTACCGGAACAAGGGCCAAACCAACCATCCAAGAATGGAATCGTCGAGCGAAAACACTTGACAACCTCCTGGAAGCAGCTTTTCTTGCCACCAGACATTTCTCCATCAATTAGGAATCTGATGCCGTTTGTAAACACATACCTTAAATTGTAGCTATTTTTTGATTGTTTATTTTTTGGTGTCTAATCCGCATATATATCACCATTGCTCTTGATTTTAATGACTGTATATCTCTTAAATGTCAACATATACACGTGTGATTTAGTTTACGAAGATTTTTCAATGCTAAGAACCTCGATCAAAGAGTAAAAAAGGCGTAAGGTTCACAATGGTGAAAAATTAAAAAGGGATATACCGGGCTGGGATTCGAATTATAGGAACAAGGGCCAAACAAACGACCCAAGAATGGAATCGTCGAGCGAAAACACTTGACAACCTCCTGGAAGCAGCTTTTCTTACCACCAGACCTTTCTCCATCAATTAGGAATCTGATGCCGTCACTAAACACATACCATAAATTGTAGCTATTTTTTGAGTGTTTATTTTTTGGTGTCTAATCCGCATATATATCACCATTGCTCTTGATTTTCTTGACTGTATATCTCTTCAATGTAAACATATACACGTGTGATTTAGTTTACGAAGATTTTTCAATGCCGAGAACCTCGATCAGAGAGTAAAAAAGGCGTAAGGTTCACAATGGTGTAAAACTAAAATGGGATATACCGAGCTAGGATTCGAGTTACAGGAACAAGGGACAAACCAACCACCCTAGAATGGAATCGTCGAGCGAAAACACTTGACAACCTCCTGGAAGCAGCTGTTCTTACCACCAGACCTTTCTCCATCAATTAGGAATCTGATGCTGTCACTAAACACATACCTTAAATTGTAGCTATTTTTTGAGTGTTTATTTTTTGCTGTCTAATCCGCATATATTTCACCATTGTTCTTGATTTTCTTGACTGTATATCTCTTAAATGTCAACATATACACGTGTGATTTTGTATACAAAGATTTTTCAATGCCGAAAATCTCGATCAGAGAGTAAAAAAGGCGTAAGGTTCACAATGGTGTAAAACTAAAATGAGATATACCGGGGCTAGGATTCGAGTTACAGGAACAAGGGCCAAACCAGCCACACAAGAATGAAATCGTCGAGCGAAAACACTTGACAATCTCCTGGAAGCAGCTTTTCTTGCCACCAGACCTTTCTCCATCAATTAGGAATCTGATGCCGTCACTAAACACATACCTTAAATTGTAGCTATTTTTTGAGTGTTTATTTTTTGGTGTCTAATCCGCATATATCACCATTGCCCTTGATTTTCTTGACTGTATATCTCTTAAATATCTACATATACACGTGTGATTTAGTTTTCGAAGATTTTTCAATGTCGAGAACCTCGATCAGAGAGTAAAAAAGGCGTAAGGTTCACAATGTTGTAAAATTAAAATGGGATATACCGGGCTAGTATTCGAGTTACAGGAACAAGGGCTAAACCAACCACCCAAGAATGGAATCGTCGAGCGAAAATACTTGACAACCTCCGGGAATAAGTTTTTCTTGCCACCAGACCTTTCTCCATCAATTAGGAATCTGATGCCGTCACTAAACGCATTCCTTAAATTGTAGCTATTTTTTGGTGTCTAATCCGCATATATATCACCATTGCCCTTGATTTTCTTGACTGTATATCTCTTAAATGTAAACATATAAACGTGTGATTTAGTTTACGGAGATTTTTCAACGCCGAGAACCAAGATCAGAGAGTAAAAAAGTCGTAAGGTTCACAATGGTGTAAAATTAAAATGGGATATACCGGGCTAGGATTCGAGTTACAGGAACAAGGGCCAAACCAACCACCCAAGAATGGAATAGTCGAGCGAAAACACTTGACAACCTCCTAGAAGCAGCTTTTCTTGCCACCAGACCTTTCTCCATCAATTAGGAATCTGATGCCGTCACTAAACACATTCCTTAAATTGTAGCCATTTGTTGAGTGTTTTTTTTGGTGTATAATCCGCATATATATCACCATTGCCCTTGATTTTCTTGACTGTATATCTCTTAAATATCAACATATACACGTGTGATTAAGTTTACGTAGATTTTTCAATGCCGAGAACCTCGATCAGAGAGTAAAAAAGGCGTAAGGTTCACAATGCCGTGAAATTAAAATGGGATATACCGGGCTAGGATTCGAGTTACAGGAACAAGGGCTAAACCAACCACCCAAGAATGGAATCTTCGAGCGAAAACACTTGACAACCTCCTAGAAGCAGCTTTTCTAGCCACCAGACCGTTCTCCATCAATTAGGAATCTGATGCCGTCACTAAACACATTTCTTAAGTTGTAGCCATTTTTTGAGTGTTTATTTTTGGTGTCTAATCCGCATATATATCACCATTGCCCTTGATTTTCTTGGCTGTATATCTCTTAAATGTCAACATATACACGTGTGATTTAGTTTACGAAGATTTTTCAATGCTGAGAACCTCGATTAGAGAGTAAAAAAGGCGTAAGGTTAACAATGGTGTAAAATTAAAAAGGGATATACCGGGCTAGGATTCGAGTTACAGGAACAAGGGCCAAACCAACCACGAAAGAATGGAATCGTCGACCGAAAACACTTGACAACCTCCTAGAAGCAGCTTTTCTTGCCACCAGACCTTTCTCCATCAACTAGGAATCTGATGCCGTCACTAAACACATTCCTTAAATTGTAGCCGTTTGTTGAGTGTTTTTTTTTGTGTCTAATCTGCATATATATCACCATTTCCCTTGATTTTCTTGACTGTATATCTCTTAAATATCAACATATACACGTGTGATTTAGTTTACGAAGATTTTTCAATGCCGAGAACCTCGATCAGAGAGTAAAAAAGGCGTAAGGTTCACAATACCGTAAAATTAAAATGGCATATACCGGGCTAGGATTCGAGTTACAGGAACAAGGGCCAAACCAACCACCCAAGAATGGAATCTTCGAGCGAAAACACTTGACAACCTCCTAGAAGCAGCTTTTCTTGCCACCAGACCTTTCTCCATCAATTAGGAATCTGATGCCGTCATTAAACACATACCTTAAATTGTAGCTATTTTTTGAGTGTTTATTTTTTGGTGTCTAATTCGCATATATCACCATTGCCCTTGATTTTCTTGACTGTATATCTCTTAAATATCTACATATACACGTGTGATTTAGTTTACGAAGATTTTTCAATGTCGAGAACCTCGATCAGAGAGTAAAAATGGCGTAAGGTTCTCAATGTTGTAAAATTAAAATGGGATATACCGGGCTAGTATTCGAGTTACAGGAACAAGGGCCAAACCAACCACCCAAGAATGGAATCTTCGAGCGAAAACACTTGACAACCTCCTAGAAGCAGCTTTTCTTGCCACCAGACTTTTCTCCATCAATTAGGAATCTGATGCCGTCACTAAACACATACCTTAAATTGTAGCTTTTTTTTGAGTGTTTATTTTTTGGTGTCTAATCCGCATATATCACCATTGCTCTTGATTTTCTTGACTGTATATCTCTTAAATATCAACATATACACGTGTGATTTAGTTTATGAAGATTTTTCAATGCCGAGAACCTCGATCAGAGAGTAAAAAAGGCGTAAGGTTCACAATACCGTAAAATTAAAATGAGATATACCGGGCTAGGATTCGAGTTACAGGAACAAGTGCCAAACCAACCACCCAAGAATAGAATCTTTGAGCGAAAACACTTGACAACCTCCTAGAAGCAGCTTTTCTTGCCACCAGACCTTTCTCCATCAATTAGGAATCTGATGCCGTCACTAAACACATACCTTAAATTGTAGCTATTTTTTGAGTGTTTATTTTTTGGTGTCTAATCCGCATATATCACCATTGCCCTTGATTTTCTTGACTGTATATCTCTTAAATATCAACATATACACGTGTGATTTAGTTTACGAAGATTTTTCAATGCCGAGAACCTCGATCAGAGAGTAAAAAAGGCGTAAGGTTCACAATGGTGTAAAACTAAAATGGGATATACCGGGCTAGGATTCGAGTTACAATAACAAAGGCCAAACCAACCACCCAAGAATGGAATCGTCGAGCGAAAACACTTGACAACCTACTGGAAGCAGCTTTTCTTGCCATAAGACTTTTCTCCATCAATTAGGAATCTGATGACGTCACTAAACACATACCTTAAATTGTAGCTATTTTTTGGGTGTTTATTTTTTGGTGTCTAATCCGCATATATATCACCATTGCTCTTGATTTTCTTGACTGTATATCTCTTAAATGTCAACATATAAACGTGTGATTTAGTTTACGAAGATTTTTCAATGCCGAGAACCTCGATCAGAGAGTAGAAAAGGCGTAAGGTTCACAATGGTGTAAAACTAAAATGTGATATACCGGGCTAGGATTCGAGTTACAGGAACAAGGGGCAAACCAACCACCCAAGAATGAAGTCGTCGAGTGAAAACACTTAACAACCTCCTGGAGGCAGCTTTTCTTGCCACCAGACCTTTCTCCATCAATTAGGAATCTGATGCCGTCACTAAACACATACCTTAAATTGTAGCTATTTTTTGAGTGTTTATTTTTTTTGGTGTCTAATCCGCATATATATCAACATTGCTCTTGATTTTCTTGACTGTATATCTCTTAAATATCAACATATACACGTGTGATTTAGTTTACTAAGATTTTTCAATGTCGAGAACCACGATCAGAGAGTAAAAAAGGCGTAAGGTTCACAATGGTGTAAAACTAAAATGGGATATACCTGGTAAGATTCGAGTTACAGGAACGAGGGCCAAACCAAACACCCAAGAATGGAATCGTCAGTCGAAAATACTTGACAACCTCCGGGAATAAGTTTTTCTTGCCACCAGACCTTTCTCCATCAATTAGGAATCTGAAGCCGTCACTAAACACATGCCTTAAATTGTAGCTATTTTTTGAGTGTTTATTTTTTTGGTGTCTAATCCGCATATATATCACCATTGCTCTTGATATTCTTGACTGTATAAATCTTAAATGTCAACACATACACGTGTGATTTAGTTTACGAAGATTTTTCAATGCCGAAAACATCGATCAGAGAGTAAAAAAGGCATAAGGTTCACAATGGTGTAAAACTAAAATGGGATATAGCGGGTTAGGATTCGAGTTACAGAACAAGGTTCAAACCAACCAACCACCCAAGAATGGAATCGTCGAGCTAAAATACTTGACAACCTCCTGGAAGCAGCTTTTCTTTCCATAAGAGCTTTCTCCATCAATTAGAAATCTGACGCCGTCACTAAACACATACCTTAAATTGTATCTTTTTTTTAGTGTTTATTTTTTGGTGTCTAATCCGCATATATATCACCATTGCTCTTGATTTTCTTGACTGTATATCTCTTAAATGTCAACATATACACGTGTGATTTAGTTTACGAAAAATTTTCAATGCCGAGAACCTCAATCAGAGAGTAAAAAAGGTGTAACGTTCACAATGGTGTAAAACTAAAATGGGATATACCGGGCTAGGATTCGAGTTACAGTAACAATGGCCAAACCAACCACCTAAGAATGGAATCGTCGAGCGTAAACACTTGACAACCTCCTGGAAGCAGCTTTTCCTGCCACCAGACCTTTCTCCACCAATTAGGAATCTGATGCCGCCACTAAACACATACCTTAAATTGTAGCTATTTTTTGAGTGTTTATTTTTTTGGTGTCTATTCTGCATACAAATATCACCATTGCTCTTGATTTTCTTGACTGTATATCTCTTAAATGTCAACATATACATGTTTGATTTAGTTTACAAAGATTTTTCAATGCCGAGAACATCGATCAGAGAGTAAAAAAGGCGTAAGGTTCACAATGGTATAAAACTAAAATGAGATATACCGGGCTAGGATTCAAGTTACAGGAACAAGGGCCAAACCAACCAACCACCCAAGAATAGAATCGTCGAGCGAAAACACTTAACAACCTCCTTGAAGCAGCTTTTCTTGCCATAAGACCTTTCTCCATCAATTAGGAATCTGATGACGTCACTAATTACATACCTTAAATTGTAGCTATTTTTTCAGTGTTTATTTTTTGGTGTCTAATCCGCATATATATCACCATTGCTCTTGATTTTCTTGACTGTATATCTCTTAAATGTCAACATATACACGTGTGATTTAGTTTACGAAGATTTTTCAATGCCGAGAACCTCAATTAGAGACTAAAAAGGGCGTAAGATTCACAATGGTGTAAAACTAAAATTTGATATACCGGGCTAGTATTCGAGTTACCGGAACAAGGGCCAAACCAACCATCCAAGAATGGAATCGTCGAGCGAAAACACTTGACAACCTCCTGGAAGCAGCTTTTCTTGCCACCAGACATTTCTCCATCAATTAGGAATCTGATGCCGTTTGTAAACACATACCTTAAATTGTAGCTATTTTTTGATTGTTTATTTTTTGGTGTCTAATCCGCATATATATCACCATTGCTCTTGATTTTAATGACTGTATATCTCTTAAATGTCAACATATACACGTGTGATTTAGTTTACGAAGATTTTTCAATGCTAAGAACCTCGATCAAAGAGTAAAAAAGGCGTAAGGTTCACAATGGTGAAAAATTAAAAAGGGATATACCGGGCTGGGATTCGAATTATAGGAACAAGGGCCAAACAAACGACCCAAGAATGGAATCGTCGAGCGAAAACACTTGACAACCTCCTGGAAGCAGCTTTTCTTACCACCAGACCTTTCTCCATCAATTAGGAATCTGATGCCGTCACTAAACACATACCATAAATTGTAGCTATTTTTTGAGTGTTTATTTTTTGGTGTCTAATCCGCATATATATCACCATTGCTCTTGATTTTCTTGACTGTATATCTCTTCAATGTAAACATATACACGTGTGATTTAGTTTACGAAGATTTTTCAATGCCGAGAACCTCGATCAGAGAGTAAAAAAGGCGTAAGGTTCACAATGGTGTAAAACTAAAATGGGATATACCGAGCTAGGATTCGAGTTACAGGAACAAGGGACAAACCAACCACCCTAGAATGGAATCGTCGAGCGAAAACACTTGACAACCTCCTGGAAGCAGCTGTTCTTACCACCAGACCTTTCTCCATCAATTAGGAATCTGATGCTGTCACTAAACACATACCTTAAATTGTAGCTATTTTTTGAGTGTTTATTTTTTGCTGTCTAATCCGCATATATTTCACCATTGTTCTTGATTTTCTTGACTGTATATCTCTTAAATGTCAACATATACACGTGTGATTTTGTATACAAAGATTTTTCAATGCCGAAAATCTCGATCAGAGAGTAAAAAAGGCGTAAGGTTCACAATGGTGTAAAACTAAAATGAGATATACCGGGGCTTGGATTCGAGTTACAGGAACAAGGGCCAAACCAGCCACACAAGAATGAAATCGTCGAGCGAAAACACTTGACAATCTCCTGGAAGCAGCTTTTCTTGCCACCAGACCTTTCTCCATCAATTAGGAATCTGATGCCGTCACTAAACACATACCTTAAATTGTAGCTATTTTTTGAGTGTTTATTTTTTGGTGTCTAATCCGCATATATCACCATTGCCCTTGATTTTCTTGACTGTATATCTCTTAAATATCTACATATACACGTGTGATTTAGTTTTCGAAGATTTTTCAATGTCGAGAACCTCGATCAGAGAGTAAAAAAGGCGTAAGGTTCACAATGTTGTAAAATTAAAATGGGATATACCGGGCTAGTATTCGAGTTACAGGAACAAGGGCTAAACCAACCACCCAAGAATGGAATCGTCGAGCGAAAATACTTGACAACCTCCGGGAATAAGTTTTTCTTGCCACCAGACCTTTCTCCATCAATTAGGAATCTGATGCCGTCACTAAACGCATTCCTTAAATTGTAGCTATTTTTTGAGTGTTTATTTTTTGGTGTCTAATCCGCATATATATCACCATTGCCCTTGATTTTCTTGACTGTATATCTCTTAAATGTAAACATATAAACGTGTGATTTAGTTTACGGAGATTTTTCAACGCCGAGAACCTCGATCAGAGAGTAAAAAAGTCGTAAGGTTCACAATGGTGTAAAATTAAAATGGGATATACCGGGCTAGGATTCGAGTTACAGGAACAAGGGCCAAACCAACCACCCAAGAATGGAATAGTCGAGCGAAAACACTTGACAACCTCCTAGAAGCAGCTTTTCTTGCCACCAGACCTTTCTCCATCAATTAGGAATCTGATGCCGTCACTAAACACATTCCTTAAATTGTAGCCATTTGTTGAGTGTTTTTTTTGGTGTATAATCCGCATATATATCACCATTGCCCTTGATTTTCTTGACTGTATATCTCTTAAATATCAACATATACACGTGTGATTAAGTTTACGTAGATTTTTCAATGCCGAGAACCTCGATCAGAGAGTAAAAAAGGCGTAAGGTTCACAATGCCGTGAAATTAAAATGGGATATACCGGGCTAAGATTCGAGTTACAGGAACAAGGGCTAAACCAACCACCCAAGAATGGAATCTTCGAGCGAAAACACTTGACAACCTCCTAGAAGCAGCTTTTCTAGCCACCAGACCGTTCTCCATCAATTAGGAATCTGATGCCGTCACTAAACACATTTCTTAAGTTGTAGCCATTTTTTGAGTGTTTATTTTTGGTGTCTAATCCGCATATATATCACCATTGCCCTTGATTTTCTTGGCTGTATATCTCTTAAATGTCAACATATACACGTGTGATTTAGTTTACGAAGATTTTTCAATGCTGAGAACCTCGATTAGAGAGTAAAAAAGGCGTAAGGTTAACAATGGTGTAAAATTAAAAAGGGATATACCGGGCTAGGATTCGAGTTACAGGAACAAGGGCCAAACCAACCACGAAAGAATGGAATCGTCGACCGAAAACACTTGACAACCTCCTAGAAGCAGCTTTTCTTGCCACCAGACCTTTCTCCATCAACTAGGAATCTGATGCCGTCACTAAACACATTCCTTAAATTGTAGCCGTTTGTTGAGTGTTTTTTTTTGTGTCTAATCTGCATATATATCACCATTTCCCTTGATTTTCTTGACTGTATATCTCTTAAATATCAACATATACACGTGTGATTTAGTTTACGAAGATTTTTCAATGCCGAGAACCTCGATCAGAGAGTAAAAAAGGCGTAAGGTTCACAATACCGTAAAATTAAAATGGCATATACCGGGCTAGGATTCGAGTTACAGGAACAAGGGCCAAACCAACCACCCAAGAATGGAATCTTCGAGCGAAAACACTTGACAACCTCCTAGAAGCAGCTTTTCTTGCCACCAGACCTTTCTCCATCAATTAGGAATCTGATGCCGTCATTAAACACATACCTTAAATTGTAGCTATTTTTTGAGTGTTTATTTTTTGGTGTCTAATTCGCATATATCACCATTGCCCTTGATTTTCTTGACTGTATATCTCTTAAATATCTACATATACACGTGTGATTTAGTTTACGAAGATTTTTCAATGTCGAGAACCTCGATCAGAGAGTAAAAATGGCGTAAGGTTCTCAATGTTGTAAAATTAAAATGGGATATACCGGGCTAGTATTCGAGTTACAGGAACAAGGGCCAAACCAACCACCCAAGAATGGAATCTTCGAGCGAAAACACTTGACAACCTCCTAGAAGCAGCTTTTCTTGCCACCAGACTTTTCTCCATCAATTAGGAATCTGATGCCGTCACTAAACACATACCTTAAATTGTAGCTTTTTTTTGAGTGTTTATTTTTTGGTGTCTAATCCGCATATATCACCATTGCTCTTGATTTTCTTGACTGTATATCTCTTAAATATCAACATATACACGTGTGATTTAGTTTATGAAGATTTTTCAATGCCGAGAGCCTCGATCAGAGAGTAAAAAAGGCGTAAGGTTCACAATACCGTAAAATTAAAATGAGATATACCGGGCTAGGATTCGAGTTACAGGAACAAGTGCCAAACCAACCACCCAAGAATAGAATCTTTGAGCGAAAACACTTGACAACCTCCTAGAAGCAGCTTTTCTTGCCACCAGACCTTTCTCCATCAATTAGGAATCTGATGCCGTCACTAAACACATACCTTAAATTGTAGCTATTTTTTGAGTGTTTATTTTTTGGTGTCTAATCCGCATATATCACCATTGCCCTTGATTTTCTTGACTGTATATCTCTTAAATATCAACATATACACGTGTGATTTAGTTTACGAAGATTTTTCAATGCCTAGAACCTCGATCAGAGAGTAAAAAAGGCGTAAGGTTCACAATACCGTAAAATTAAAATGTGATATACCGGGCTAGGATTCGAGTTACAGGAACAAGGGCCAAACCAACCACCCAAGAATGGAATCTTCGAGCGAAAACACTTGACAACCTCCTAGAAGCAGCTTTTCTTGCCACCAGACCTTTCTCCATCAATTAGGAATCTGATGCCGTCACTAAACACATACCTTAAATTGTAGCTATTTTTTGAGTGTTTATTTTTTGGTGTCTAATCCGCATATATCACCATTGCCCTTGATTTTCTTGAGTGTATATCTCTTAAATATCAACATATACACGTATGATTAAGTTTACGAAGATTTTTCAATGCCGAGAACCTCGATCAGAGAGTAAAAAAGGCGTAAGGTTCACAATGCCGTGAAATTAAAATGGGATATACCGGGCTAGGATTCGAGTTACAGGAACAAGGGCAAAACCAACCACCCAAGAATGGAATCTTCGAGCGAAAACACTAGACAACCTCCTAGAAGCAGCTTTTCTAGCCACCAGACCGTTCTCCATCAATTAGGAATCTGATGCCGTCACTAAACACATTTCTTAAGTTGTAGCCATTTTTTGAGTGTTTATTTTTGGTGTCTAATCCGCATATATATCACCATTGCCCTTGATTTTCTTGGCTGTATATCTCTTAAATGTTGACATATACACGTGTGATTTAGTTTATGAAGATTTTTCAATGCCGAGAACCTCGATTAGAGAGTAAAAAAGGCGTAAGGTTAACAATGGTGTAAAATTAAAAAGGGATATACCGGGCTAGGATTCGAGTTACAGGAACAAGGGCCAAACCAACCACGAAAGAATGGAATCGTCGACCGAAAACACTTGACAACCTCCTAGAAGCAGCTTTTCTTGCCACCAGACCTTTCTCCATCAACTAGGAATCTGATGCCGTCAGTAAACACATTCCTTAAATTGTAGCCATTTGTTGAGTGTTTTTTTTGTGTCTAATCCGCATATATATCACCATTGCCCTTGATTTTCTTGACTGTATATCTCTTAAATATCAACATATGCACGTGTGATTTAGTTTACGAAGATTTTTCAATGCCGAGAACCTCGATCAGAGAGTAAAAAAGGCGTAAGGTTCACAATACCATAAAATTAAAATGGGATATACCGGGCTAGGATTCGAGTTACAGGAACAAGGGCCAAACCAACCACCCAAGAATGGAATCTTCGAGCGAAAACACTTGACAACCTCCTAGAAGCAGCTTTTCTTGCCACCAGACCTTTCTCCATCAACTAGGAATCTGATGCCGTTTCTAAACACATTCCTTAAATTGTAGCAATTTGTTGAGTGTTTTTTTTGTGTCTAATCCGCATATATATCACCATTGCCCTTGATTTTCTTGACTGTATATCTCTTAAATGTCAACATATACACGTGTGATTTAGTTTACGAAGATTTTTCAATGTCGAGAACCTCGATTAGAGAGTAAAAAAGGGGTAAGGTTCACAATGGTGTAAAATTAAAATGGGATATACCGGGCTAGGATTCGAGTTACAGGAACAACGGCCAAACCAACCACCCAAGAATGGAATCGTTGACCGAAAGCACTTGACAACCTCCTAGAAGCAGCTTTTCTTGCCACCAGACCTTTCTCCATCAACTAGGAATCTGATGCCGTCATTAAACACATTCCTTAAATTGTAGCCATTAGTTGAGTGTTTTTTTTTCGTTGTCTAATCCGCATATATATCACCATTGCCCTTGATTTTCTTGACTGTATATATCTTAAATGTCAACATATACACGTGTGATTTAGTTTACGAAGATTTTTCAAAGCCGAGAACCTCGATCAGAGAGTAAAAAAGGCGTAAGGTTCACAATGGTGTAAGATTAAAATGGGATATACCGGGCTAGGATTCGAGTTACAGGAAAAGGGCTGAAACCAACCACCCAAGAATGGAATCGTCAAGCGAAAACACTTGACAACCTCCGAGAAGCAGCTGATCTTACCACCAGACCTTTCTCCATCAATTTGGAATTTGATGCCGTCACTAAACACATTCCTTAAATTGTAGCCATTTGTTGAGTGATCTTTTTTGGTGTCTAATCCGCATACATATCACCATTGCCCTTGATTTTCTTGACTGTATATCTCTTAAATGTCAACAAGTACACGTGTGATTTAGTTTACGAAGATTTTTCAATGCTGAGAACCTCGATTAGAGAGTAAAAAAGGCATAAGTTTCACAATGGTGCAAAATTAAAATGGGATATACCGGGGTAGGATTAGAGTTACAGGAACAAGGGCCAAACCAACCACCCAAGAATGGAATCGTCGAGCGAAAACACTTGACACCCTCCTAGAAGCAACTTTTCTTGCCACCAGACCTTTCTCCATCAATTAGGAATCTGATGCCGTCACTAAACACATTCCTTAAATTGTAGCCTTTTTTAAGTGTTTATTTTTTGGTGTGTAATCTGCATATATATCACCATTGCCCTTGATTTTCTTGACTGTATATCTCTTAAATATCAACATATACACGTGTGATTTAGTTTACGAAGATTTTTCAATGCCGAGAACCTCGATTAGAGAGTAAAAAAGGCGTAAGGTTCACAGTGGTGTAAAATTAAAATGGGATATCCCGGGCTACGATTCGAGTTACAGGAACAAGGGCCAAACCAACCATCCAAGAATGGAATCGTCGACCGAAAACACTTGACAACCTCCTAGAAGCAACTTTTCTTGCCACCAGACCTTTCTCCATCCACTAGGAATCTGATGCCGTCACTAAACACATTCCTTAAATTGTAGCCATTTGTTGAGTGTTTTTTTTTGTGTCTAATCCGCATATATATCACCATTGCCCTTGATTTTCTTGACTGTATATCTCTTAAATATCAACATATACACGTGTGATTTAGTTTACGAAGATTTTTCAATGCCGAGAACCTCGATCAGAGAGTAAAAAGGCGTAAGGTTCATAATGCCGTAAAATTAAAATGGGATATACCGGGCTAGGATTCGAGTTACAGGAACAAGGGCCAAACCAACCACCCAAGAATGGAATCTTCGAGCGAAAACACCTGACAACCTCCTAGAAGCAGCTTTTCTTGCCACCAGACCTTTCTCCATCAATTAGGAATCTGATGCCGTCACTAAACACATTCCTTAAATTGTAACCATTTGTTGAGTGTTTTTTTTGTGTCTAATCCGCATATATATCACCATTGCCCTTGATTTTCTTGACTGTATATCTCTTAAATGTCAACATATACACGTGTAATTTAGTTTACGAAGATTTTTCAATGCCGAGAACCTCGATCAGAGAGTAAAAAAGGCGTGAGGTTCACAATGGTGTAAAATTAAAATGGGATATACCGGGCTAGGATTCGAGTTACAGGAACAAGGGCCAAACCAACCACCCAAGAATGGAATCGTTGACCGAAAACACTTAACAACCTCCTAGAAGCAGCTTTTCTTGCCACCAGACCTTTCTCCATCAACTAGGAATCTGATGCCGTCACTAAACACATTCCTTAAATTGTAGCCATTTGTTGAGTGTTTTTTTTGGTGTCTAATCCGCATATATATCACCATTGCCCTTGATTTTATTGACTGTATAATTCTTAAATGTCGACATATACACGTGTGATTTAGTTTACGAGGATTTTTCAATGCCGAGAACCTCGATCAGAGAGTAAATAAGTCGTAAGGTTCACAATGATGTAAGATTGAAATGGGATATACCGGGCTAGGATTCAAGTTACAGGAATAAGGGCCAAACCAACCACCCAAGTATGGAATCGTCGAGCGAAAACACTTGACAACCTCCTAGAAGCAGCTGTTCTTACCACCAGACCTTTCTCCATCAACTAAGAATCTGATGCCGTCACTAAACATATTCGTTTAATTGTAGCCATTTGTTGAGTGTTTTTTTTTTGTGTCTAATCCGCATATATATCACCATTGCCCTTGATTTTCTTGACTGTATATCTCTTAAATGTCAACATATACACGTGTGATTTAGTTTACGAAGATTTTTCAATGCCGACAACCTCAATCAGAGAGTAAAAAAGGCGTAAGGTTCACAATGGTGTAAGATTAAAATGGGATATACCGGGATAGGATTCGAGTTACAGGAACAAGGGCCAAACCAACCACCAAAGAATGGAATCGTCGAGCAAAAACACATGACAACCTCCTAGAAGCAGCTTTTCTTGCTACCAGACCTTTCTCCATCAATTAGGAATCTGATGCCGTCACTAAACACATTCCTTAAATTGTAGCCATTTGTTGAGCGATTTCTTTTGGTGTCTAATCCGCATATATATCACCATTGCCCTTGATTTTCTTGACTGTATATCTATTAAATATCAAGATATACACATGTGATTTAGTTTACGAAGATTTTTCAATGCCGAGAACCTCGATTAGAGAGTAAAAAAGGCGTAAGGTTCACAATGGTGTAAAATTAAAATGGGATATACCGGGCTAGGATTCGAGTTACAGGAACAAGGGCCAAACCAACCACCCAAGAATGGAATCGTCGAGCAAAAACACTTAACAACCTCCTAGAAGCAGCTTTTCTTGCCACCAGACCTTTCTCCATCAACTAGGAATCTGATGCCGTCACTAAACACATTCCTTAAATTGTAGCCATTTGTTGAGTGTTTTTTTTTGTGTCTAATCCGCATATATATCACCATTGCCCTTGATTTTCTTGACTGTATATCTCTTAAATATCCACATATACACGTGTGATTTAGTTTACGAAGATTTTTCAATGCCGAGAACCTCGATCAGAGAGTAAAAAAGGCGTAAGGTTCACAATACCGTAAAATTAAAATGGGATATACCGGGCTAGGATTCGAGTTACAGGAACAAGGGCCAAACCAACCACCCAAGAATGGAATCTTCGAGCGAAAACACTTGACAACCTTCTAGAAGCAGCTTTTCTTGCCACCAGACCTTTCTCCATCATCTAGGAATTTGATGCCGTTTCTAAACACATTCCTTAAATTGTAGCCATTTGTTGTGTGTTTTTTTTTGTGTCTAATCCGCATATATATCACCATTGCCCTTGATTTTCTTGACTGTATATATCTTAAATGTCAACATATACACGTGTGATTTAGTTTACGAAGATTTTTCAATGTCGAGAACCTCGATTAGAGAGTAAAAAAGGGGTAAGGTTCACAATGGTGTAAAATTAAAATGGGATATACCGGGCTAGGATTCGAGTTACAGGAACAACGGCCAAACCAACCACCCAAGAATGGAATCGTTGACCGAAAGCACTTGACAACCTCCTAGAAGCAGCTTTTCTTGCCACCAGACCTTTCTCCATAAACTAGGAATCTGATGCTGTCATTAAACACATTCCTTAAATTGTAGCCATTAGTTGAGTGTTTTTTTTCGTTGTCTAATCCGCATATATATCACCATTGCCCTTGATTTTCTTGACTGTATATATCTTAAATGTCAACATATACACGTGTGATTTAGTTTACGAAGATTTTTCAAAGCCGAGAACCTCGATCAGAGAGTAAAAAAGGCGTAAGGTTCACAATGGTGTAAGAATAAAATGGGATATACCGGGCTAGGATTCGAGTTACAGGAAAAGGGCTGAAACCAACCACCCAAGTATGGAATCGTCGAGCGAAAACCCTTGACAACCTCCGAGAAGCAGCTGATCTTACCACCAGACCTTTCTCCATCAATTTGGAATCTGATGCCGTCACTAAACACATTCATTAAATTGTAGCCATTTGTTGAGTGATTTTTTTTGGTGTCTAATCCGCATACATATCACCATTGCCCTTGATTTTCTTGACTGTATATCTCTTAAATGTCAACAAGTACACGTGTGATTTAGTTTACGAAGATTTTTCAATGCTGAGAACCTCGATTAGAGAGTAAAAAAGGCATAAGTTTCACAATGGTGCAAAATTAAAATGGGATATACCGGGGTAGGATTAGAGTTACAGGAACAAGGGCCAAACCAACCACCCAAGAATGGAATCGTCGAGCGAAAACACTTGACACCCTCCTAGAAGCAACTTTTCTTGCCACCAGACCTTTCTCCATCAATTAGGAATCTGATGCCGTCACTAAACACATTCCTTAAATTGTAGCCTTTTTTGAGTGTTTATTTTTTGGTGTGTAATCTGCATATATATCACCATTGCCCTTGATTTTCTTGACTGTATATCTCCTAAATATCAACATATACACGTGTGATTTAGTTTACGAAGATTTTTCAATGCCGAGAACCTCGATTAGAGAGTAAAAAAGGCGTAAGGTTCACAATGGTGTAAAATTAAAATGAAATATCCCGGGCTAGGATTCGAGTTACAGGAACAAGGGCCAAACCAACCACCCAAGAATGGAATCGTCGACAGAAAACACTTGACAACCTCCTAGAAGCAACTTTTCTTGCCACCAGACCTTTCTCCATCCACTAGGAATCTGATGCCGTCACTAAACACATTCCTTAAATTGTAGCCATTTGTTGAGTGTTTTTTTTGTGTCTAATCCGCATATATATCACCATTGCCCTTGATTTTCTTGACTGTATATCTCTTAAATATCAACATATACACGTGTGATTTAGTTTACGAAGATTTTTCAATGCCGAGAACCTCGATCAGAGAGTAAAAAGGCGTAAGGTTCATAATGCCGTAAAATTAAAATGGGATATACCGGGCTAGGATTCGAGTTACAGGAACAAGGGCCAAACCAACCACCCAAGAATGGAATCTTCGAGCGAAAACACTTGACAACCTCCTAGAAGCAGCTTTTCTTGCCACCAGACCTTTCTCCATCAATTAGGAATCTGATGCCGTCACTAAACACATTCCTTAAATTGTAACCATTTGTTGAGTGTTTTTTTGTGTCTAATCCGCATATATATCACCATTGCCCTTGATTTTCTTGACTGTATATCTCTTAAATGTCAAAATATACACGTGTAATTTAGTTTACGAAGATTTTTCAATGCCGAGAACCTCGATCAGAGAGTAAAAAAGGCGTGAGGTTCACAATGGTGTAAAATTAAAATGGGATATACCGGGCTAGGATTCGAGTTACAGGAACAAGGGCCAAACCAACCACCCAAGAATGGAATCGTTGACCGAAAACACTTGACAACCTCCTAGAAGCAGCTTTTCTTGCCACCAGACCTTTCTCCATCAACTAGGAATCTGATGCCGTCACTAAACACATTCCTTAAATTGTAGCCATTTGTTGAATGTTTTTTTTGGTGTCTAATCCGCATATATATCACCATTGCCCTTGATTTTATTGACTGTATAATTCTTAAATGTCAACATATACACGTGTGATTTAGTTTACGAGGATTTTTCAATGCCGAGAACCTCGATCAGAGAGTAAATAAGTCGTAAGGTTCACAATGATGTAAGATTAAAATGGGATATACCGGGCTAGGATTCAAGTTACAGGAATAAGGGCCAAACCAACCACCCAAGTATGGAATCGTCGAGCGAAAACACTTGACAACCTCCTAGAAGCAGCTGTTCTTACCACCAGACCTTTCTCCATCAACTAAGAATCTGATACCGTCACTAAACACATTCGTCTAATTGTAGCCATTTGTTGAGTGTTTTTTTTGTGTCTAATCCGCATATATATCACCATTGCCCTTGATTTTCTTGACTGTATATCTCTTAAATGTCAACATATACACGTGTGATTTAGTTTACGAAGATTTTTAAATGCCGACAACCTCAATCAGAGAGTAAAAAAGGCGTAAGGTTCACAATGGTGTAAGATTAAAATGGGATATACCGGGCTAGGATTCGAGTTACAGGAACAAGGGCCAAACCAACCACCAAAGAATGGAATCGTCGAGCGAAAACCCTTGACAACCTCCTAGAAGCAGCTTTTCTTACCACCAGACATTTCTCCATCAATTAGGAATCTGATGCTGTCACTAAACACATTCCTTAAATTGTAGCCATTTGTTTAGTGTTTTTTTTTGTGTCTAATCCGCATATATATCACCATCTCCCTTGATTTTCTTAACTGTATATCTCTTAAATATCCGCATATACACGTGTGATTTAGTTTACGAAGATTATTCAATGCCGAGAACCTCGATCAGAGAGTAAAAAAGGCGTAAGGTTCACAATGGTGTAAAATTAAAATGGAATATACCGGGCTAGGATTCGAGTTACAGGAACAAGGGCCAAACCAACCACCAAAGAATGGAATCGTCGAGCAAAAACACTTGACAACCTCCTAGAAGCAGCATTTCTTGCTACCAGACCTTTCTCCATCAATTAGGAATCTGATGCCGTCACTAAACACATTCCTTAAATTGTAGCCATTTGTTGAGCGATTTCTTTTGGTGTCTAATCCGCATATATATCACCATTGCCCTTGATTTTCTTGACTGTATATCTATTAAATATCAAGATATACACGTGTGATTTAGTTTACGAAGATTTTTCAATGCCGAGAACCTCGATTAGAGAGTAAAAAAGGCGTAAGGTTCACAATGGTGTAAAATTAAAATGGGATATACCGGGCTAGGATTCGAGTTACAGGAACAAGGGCCAAACCAACCACCCAAGAATGGAATCGTCGAGCAAAAACACTTAACAACCTCCTAGAAGCAGCTTTTCTTGCCACCAGACCTTTCTCCATCAACTAGGAATCTGATGCCGTCACGAAACACATTCCTTAAATTGTAGCCATTTGTTGAGTGTTTTTTTCGTTGTCTAATCCGCATATATATCACCATTTCCCTTGATTTTCTTGACTGTATATCTCTTAAATGTCAACATATACACGTGTGAGTTAGTTTACGAAGATTTTTCAATGCCGAGAACCTCGATCAGAGAGAAAAAAAGGCGTAAGGTTCACAATGGTGTAAAATTAAAATGGTATATACCGGGCTTGGATTCGAGTTACAGGAAAAGGGCTAAAACCAACCACCCAAGTAAGGAATCGTCGAGCGAAAACACTTGACAACCTCCGAGAAGCAGCTGTTCTTACCACCAGACCTTTCTCCATCAATTTGGAATCTGCTGCCGTCACTAAACACATTCCTTAAATTGTAGCCATTTGTTGAGTGATTTTTTTTGGTGTCTAATCCGCATACATATCACCATTGCCCTTGATTTTCTTGACTGTATATCTCTTAAATATCAACATATACACGTGTGATTTAGTTTACGAAGATTTTTTCAATGCCAAGAACCTCGATTAGAGAGTAAAAAAGGCGTAAGGTTCACAATGGTGTAAAATTAAAATGGGATATCCCGGGCAAGGATTCGAGTTACAGGAACAAGGGCCAAACCAACCACCCAAGAATGGAATCGTCGAGCAAAAACACTTGGCAACCTCCTAGAAGCAGCTTTTCTTGCCACCAGACCTTTCTCCATCAATTAGGAATCTGATGCCATCACTAAACACATTCCTTAAATTGTAGCCATTTTTTGAGTGTTTATTTTTTGGTGTGTAATCTGCATATGTATCACCATTGCCCTTGATTTTCTTGACTGTGTATCTCTTAAATATCAACATATACACGTGTGATTTAGTTTACGAAGATATTTTCAATGCCGAGAACCTCGATTAGAGAGTAAAAAAGGCATAAGGTTCACAATGGTGTAAAATTAAATTGGGATATCCCGGGCTAGGATTCGAGTTACAGGAACAAGGGCCAAACCAACCACCCAAGAATGGAATCGTCGACCGAAAACACTTGACAACCTCCTAGAAGCAGCTTTTCTTGCTACCAGACCTTTCTCCATCAACTAGGAATCTGATGCCGTCAGTAAACACATTCCTTAAATTGTAGCCATTTGTTGAGTGTTTTTTTTTGTGTCTAATCCGCATATATATCACAATTGCCCTTGATTTTCTTGACTGTATATCTCTTAAATGTCAACATATACACGTGTGATTTAGTTTACGAAGATTTTTCAATGCCGAGAACCTCGATTAGAGAGTAAAAAAGGCGTAAGGTTCACAATGGTGTAAAATTAAAATGGGATATACCGGGCTGGGATTCGAGTTACAGGAACAAGGGCCAAACCAACCACCCAAGAATGGAATCGTTGACCGAAAACACTTGACAACCTCCTAGAAGCAGCTTTTCTTGCCACCAGACCTTTCTCCATCAACTAGGAATCTGATGCCGTCACTAAACACATTCCTTAAATTGTAGCCATTTGTTGAGTGTTTTTTTTCGTTGTCTAATCCGCATATATATCACCATTTCCCTTGATTTTCTTGACTGTATATCTCTTAAATGTCAACATATACACGTGTGATTTAGTTTACGAAGATTTTTCAATGCCGAGAACCTCGATCAGAGAGTAAAAAAGGTGTAAGGTTCACAATGGTGTAAGATTAAAATGGGATATACCGGGCTAGGTTTCGAGTTACAGGAAAAGGGCTAAAACCAACCACCCAAGTATGGAATCGTCGAGTGAAAACACTTGACAACCTCCGAGAAGCAGCTGTTCTTACCACCATACCTTTCTCCATCAATTTGGAATCTGCTGCCGTCACTAAACACATTCCTTAAATTGTAACCATTTGTTGAGTGATTTTTTTGGTGTCTAATCCGCATACATATCACAATTGCCCTTGATTTTCTTGACTGTATATCTCTTAAATATCAACATATAGACGTGTGATTTAGTTTACGAAGATTTTTTCAATGCCGAGAACCTCGATTAGAGAGTAAAAAAGGCGTAAGGTTCACAATGGTGTAAAATTAAAATGGGATATCCCGGGCTAGGATTCGAGTTACAGGAACAAGGGCCAAACCAACCACCCAAGAATGGAATCGTCGAGCAAACACACTTGACAACCTCCTAGAAGCAGCTTTTCTTGCCACCAGACCTTTCTCCATCAATTAGGAATCTGATGCCGTCACTAAACACATTCCTTAAATTGTAGCCATTTTTTGAGTGTTTATTTTTTGGTGTGTAATCTGCATATATATCACCATTGCCCTTGATTTTCTTGACTGTATATCTCTTAAATATCAACATATACACGTGTGATTTAGTTTACGAAGATTTTTTCAATGCCGAGAACCTCGATTAGAGAGTAAAAAAGGCGTAAGGTTCACAATGGTGTAAAATTAAAATGGGATATCCCGGGCTAGGATTCGAGTTACAGGAACAAGGGCCAAACCAACCACCCAAGAATGGAATCGTCGACCGAAAACACTTGACAACCTCCTAGAAGCAGCTTTTCTTGCCACCAGACCTTTCTCCATCAACTAGGAATCTGATGCCGTCACTAAACACATTCCTTAAATTGTAGCCATTTGTTGAGTTGTTTTTTTTTGTGTCTAATCCGCATATATATCACCATTGCCCTTGATTTTCTTGACTGTATATCTCTTAAATGTCAACATATACACGTATGATTTAGTTTACGAAGATTTTTCAATGCTGAGAACCTCGATTAGAGAGTAAAAAAGGCGTAAGGTTCACAATGGTGTAAAATTAAAATGGGATATACCTGGCTAGGATTCGAGTTACAGGAACAAGGGCCAAACCAACCACCCAAGAATGGAATCGTTGACCGAAAACACTTGTCAACCTCCTAGAAGCAGTTTTTCTTGCCACCAAACCCTTCTCCATCAACTAGGAATCTGATGCCGTCACTAAACACATTCCTTAAATTGTAGCCATTTGTTGAGTGTTTTTTTCGGTGTCTAATCCGCATATATATCACCATTGCCCTTGATTTTCTTGACTGTATATCTCTTAAATGTCAACAAATACATGTCTGATTTAGTTTACTAAGATTTTTCAATGCTGAGAACCTCGATTAGAGAGTAAAAAAGGCATAAGGTTCACAATGGTGTAAAATTAAAATGGGATATATCGTTCTAGGATTCGAGTTACAGGAACAAGGGCCAAACCAACCACCCAAGAATGGAATCGTCGAGCGAAAACCCTTGACAACCTCCTAGAAACAGCATTTCTTACCACCAGACCTTCCTCCAACAATTTGGAATCTGATGCCGTCACTAAACACATTCCTAAAATTGTAGCCATTTGTTGAGTGATTTTTTTTGGTGTCTAATCCGCATACATATCACCACTGCCCTTGATTTTCTTGACTCTATATCTCTTAAATGTCAACAAATACACGTGTGATTTAGTTTACGAAGATTTTTCAATGCTGAGAACCTCGATTAGAGAGTAAAAAAGGCATAAGGTTCACAATGGTGTAAAATTAAAATGGGGTATACCGGGCTAGGATTCGAGTTACAGGAACAAGGGCCAAACCAACCACCCAAGAATGGAATCGTCGAGCGAAAACCCTTGACAACCTCCTAGAAACAGCATTTCTTACCACCAGACCTTTCTCCATCAATTAGGAATCTGATGCTGTCACTAAACACATTCCTTAAATTGTAGACATTTGTTTAGTGTTTTTTTTGTGTCTAATCCACATATATATCACCATTGCCCTTGATTTTCTTAACTGTATATCTCTTAAATATCCGCATATACACGTGTGATTTAGTTTACGAAGATTATTCAATGCCGAGAACCTCGACCAGAGAGTAAAAAAGGCGTAAAGTTCACAATGGTGTAAAATTAAAATGGAATATACCGGGCTAGGATTCGAGTTACAGGAACAAGGGCCAAACCAACCACCCAAGAATGGAATCGTCGAGCAAAAACACTTGACAACCTTCTAGAAGCAGCTTTTCTTGCTACCAGACCTTTCTCCATCAATTAGGAATCTGATGCCGTCACTAAACACATTCCTTAAATTGTAGCCATTTGTTGAGTGATTTTTTTTGGTGTCTAATCCGCATATATATAACCATTGCCCTTGATTTTTTTGACTGTATATCTCTTAAATATCAACATATACACGTGTGATTTAGTTTACGAAGATTTTTCAATGCCGAGAACCTCGATTATAGAGTAAAAAAGGCGTATGGTTCACAATGGTGTAAAATTAAAATGGGATATACCGGGCTAGGATTCGAGTTAAAGGAACAAGGGCCAAACCAACCACCCAAGAATGGAATCGTCGAGGAAAAACACTTGACAACCTCCTAGAAGCAGTTTTTCTTGCCACCAGACATTTCTCCATCAACTAGGAATCTGATGCCGTCACCAAACACATTCCTTAAATTGTAGCCATTTATTGAGTGTTTTGTTTTGTGTCTAATCCTCATATATATCACCATTGCCCTTGATTTTCTTGACTGTATATCTCTTAAATGTCAACATATACACGTGTGATTTAGTTTACGAAGATTTTTCAATGCCGAGAACCTCGATTAGAGAGTAAAAAAGGCGTAAGGTTCACAATGGTGTAAAATTAAAATGGGATATACCGGGCTAGGATTCCAGTTACAGGAACAAGGGCCAAACCAACCACCCAAGAATGGAATCATTGACCGAAAACACTTGACAACCTCCTAGAAGCAGCTTTTCTTGCCACAAAACCTTTCTCCATCAGCTATGAATCTGATGCCGTCTCTAAACACATTCCTTAAATTGTAGCCATTTGTTGAGTGTTTTTTTTCGGTGTCTAATCCGCATATATATCACCATTGCCCTTGATTTTCTTGACTGTATATCTCTTAAATGTCAACATATACACGTGTGATTTAGTTTACGAAGATTTTTCAATGCCGAGAACCTCGATCAGAGAGTAAAAAAGGCGTAAGGTTCACAATGGTGTAAGATTAAAATGGGATATACCGGGCTAGGATTCGAGTTACTGGAAAAGGGCTAAACCAACCACCCAAGTATGGAATCGTCGAGAGAAAACATTTGTTAACCTCCAAGAAGCAGCTGTTCTTACCACCAGACCTTTCTCCATCAATTTGGAACCTGATGCCGTCATTAAACACATTCCTTAAATTGTAGCCATTTGTTGAGTGATTTTTTTTGGTGTCTAATCCGCATACATATCACCACTGCCCTTGATTTTCTTGACTGTATATCTCATAAATGTCAAAAATTACACGTGTGATTTAGTTTACGAAGATTTTTCAATGCTGAGAACCTCGATTAGAGAGTAAAAAAGGCATAAGGTTTACAATGGTGTAAATTTAAAATAGGATATACCGGGCTAGGATTCGAGTTACAGGAACAAGGGCCAAACCAACCACCCAAGAATGGAATCGTCGAGCGAAACACTTGACAACCTCCTAGAAGCAGCTTTTCTTGCCACCAGACCTTTCTCCATCAATTAGGAATCTGATGCCGTCACTAAACACATTCCTTAAATTGTAACCATTTGTTGAGTGTTTTTTTGTGTGTCTAATCCGCATATATATCACCATTGCCCTTGATTATCTTTACTGTATATCTCTTAAATGTCAACATATACACGTGTAATTTAGTTTACGAAGATTTTTCAATGCCGAGAACCTCGATCAGAGAGTAAAAAAGGCTTGAGGTTCAAAATGTTGTAAAATTAAAATGGGATATACCGGGCTAGGATTCGAGTTACAGGAACAAGGGCCAAACCAACCACCCAAGAATGGAATCGTCGACCGAAAACACTTGACAACCTCCAAGAAGCAGCTTTTCTTGCCACCAGTCCTTTCTCCATCAACTAGGAATCTGATGCCGTCACTAAACATATTCCATAAATTGTAGCCATTTATTGAGTGTTTTTTTTTGGTGTCTAATCCGCATATATATCACCATTGCCCTTTATTTTCTTGACTGTATATTTCTTAAATGTCAACATATACATGTGTGATTTAGTTTACAAGGATTTTTCAATGCCGAGAACCTCGATCAGAGAGTAAAAAAGTCGTAAGGTTCACAATGGTGTAAGATTAAAATGGGAAATACCGGGCCAGGATTTAAGTTACAGGAATAAGGGCCAAACCAACCACCCAACTATGGAATCGTCGAGCGAAAACACTTGACAACCTCCTAGAAGCAGCTGTTCTTACCACCAGACCTTTCTCCATCAACTAGGAATCTGATGCCGTCACTAAACACAGTCGTTTAATTGTAGCCATTAGTTGAGTGTTTTTTTTGTTGTCTAATCCGCATATATATCACCATTGCCCTTGATTTTCTTGACTGTATATCTCTTAAATGTCAAAATATACACGTGTAATTTAGTTTACGAATATTTTTCAATGCCGACAACCTCTATCAGAGAGTAAAAAAGGCGTAAGGTTCACAATGGTGTAAGATTAAAATGGGATATACGGGCTAGGATTCGAGTTACAGGAAAAAAGGCCCAAACCAACCACCCAAGAATGGAATCGTCGAGCGAAAACCCTTGACAACCTCCTAGAAGCAGCTTTTCTTACCACCAGACCTTTCTCCATCAATTAGGAATCTGATGCTGTCACTAAACACATTCCTTAAATTGTAGCCATTTGTTTAGTGTTTTTTTTTTGTGTCTAATCCGCATATATATCACCATTGCCCTTGATTTTCTTAACTGTATATCTCTTAAATATCCGCATATACACGCGTGATTTAGTTTACGAAGATTATTCAATGCCGAGAACCTCGATCAGAGAGTAAAAAAGGCGTAAGGTTCACAATGGTGTAAAATTAAAATGGAATATACCGGGCTAGGATTCGAGTTACAGGAACAAGGGCCAAACCAACCACTCAAGAATGGAATCGTCGAGCAAAAACACTTGACAACCCCCTAGAAGCAGCTTTTCTTGCTACCAGACCTTTCTCCATCAATTAGGAATCTGATGCCGTCACTAAACACATTCCTTAAATTGTAGCCATTTGTTGAGTGATTTTTTTTGGTGTCTAATCCGCATATATATCACCACTGCCCTTGATTTTCTTGACTGTATATCTCTTAAATGTCAACAAATACACGTGTGATTTAGTTAACGAAGATTTTTCAATGCGTAGAACCTCGATCAGAGAGTAAAAAAGGCGTAAGGTTCACAATGGTGTAAAATTAAAATGGAATATACCGGGCTTAAAATTAAAATGGAATATACTGGGGTAGGATCCGAGTTACACGAACAAGGGCCAAACCAACCACCCAAGAATGGAATCGTCGAGCGAAAACACTTGACAACCTCCTAGAAGCAGCATTTCTTGCCACCAGAGCTTTCTCCATCAATTAGGAATCTGATGCCGTCACTAAACACATTCCTTAAATTGTAGCCATTTGTTGAGTGTTTTTTTTTGGTGTCTAATCCGCATATATATCACCACTGCCTTTGATTTTCTTGACTGTATATCTCTTAAATGTCAACATATACACATGTGATTTAGTTTACGAAGATTTTTCAATGCCGAGAACCTCGATCAGAGAGTAAAAAAGGCGTAAGGTTCACAATGGTGTAAGAATAAAATGGGATATACCGGGCTAGGATTCGAGTTACAGGAAAAAGGGCTAAACCAACCACCCAAGTATGGAATCGTCGAGCGAAAACACTTGACAACCTCCTAGAAGCAGCTGTTCTTACCACCAGACCTTTCTCCATCAATTAGGAATCTGATGCCGTCACTAAACACATTCCTTAAATTGTAGCCATTTGTTGAGTGATTTTTTTTTGGTGTCTAATCCGCATATATATCCCCATTGCCCTTGATTTTCTTGACTGTATATCTCTTAAATGTCAACAAATACATGTCTGATTTAGTTTACGAAGATTTTTCAATGCTGAGAACCTCGATTAGAGAGTAAAAAAGGCATAAGGTTCACAATGGTGTAAAATTAAAATGGGATATATCGTTCTAGGATTCGAGTTACAGGAACAAGGGCCAAACCAACCACCCAAGAATAGAATCGTCGAGCGAAAACACTTGACAACCTCCTAGAAGCAGCTTTTCTTGCCCCCAGACCTTTCTCTATCAATTATGAATCTGATGCCGTCACTAAATACATTTCTTAAATTGTAGCCATTTTTTAAGTTTTTATTTTTTGGTGTCTAATCCGCATATATATCACCATTGCCCTTGATTTTCTTGACTGTATATCTCTTAAATATCAACATATACACGTGTGATTTAGTTTACGAAGATTTTTCAATGCCGAGAACCTCGATCAGAGAGTAAAAAGTCGTAAGGTTCACAATGGTGTAAGATTAAAATGAGATATACCGGGCTAGGATTTAAGTTACAGGAATAAGGGCCAAACCAACCACCCAAGTATGGAATCGTCGAGCGAAAACACTTGACAACCTCCTAGAAGCAGTTGTTCTTACCACCAGACCTTTATCCATCAACTAGGAATCTGATGCCGTCACTAAACACATTCGTTTAATTGTAGCCATTAGTTGAGTGTTTTTTTTGGTGTCTAATCCGCATATATATCACCATTGCCCTTGATTTTCTTGACTGTATATCTCTTAAATGTCAAAATATACACGTGTGATTTAGTTTACGAAGATTTTTCAATGCTGACAACCTCAATCAGAGAGTAAAAAAGGCGTAAGGTTCACAATGGTGTAAGATTAAAATGGGATATACCGGGCTAGGATTCGAGTTACAGGAACAAGGGACAACCAACCACCCAAGAATGGAATCGTCGAGCGAAAACCCTTGACAACCTCCTAGAAGCAGCTTTTCTTACCACCAGACCTTTCTCCATCAATTAGGAATCTGATGCTGTCACTAAACACATTCCTTAAATTGTAGCCATTTGTTTAGTGTTTTTTTTTGTGTCTAATCCGCATATATATCACCATTGCCCTTAATTTTCTTAACTGTATATCTCTTAAATATCCGCATATACATGTGTGATTTAGTTTACGAAGATTATTCAATGCCGAGAACCTCGATCAGAGAGTAAAAAAGGCGTAAGGTTCACAATGGTGTCAAATTAAAATGGAATATACCGGGCTAGGATTCGAGTTACAGGAACAAGGGCCAAACCAACCACTCAAGAATGGAATCGTCGAGTAAAAACACTTGACAACCTCCTAGAAGCAGCTTTTCTTGCTACCAGACCTTTCTCCATCAATTAGGAATCTGATGCCGTCACTAAACACATTCCTTAAATTGTAGCCATTTGTTGAGTGATTTGTTTTGGTGTCTAATCCGCATATATATCACCACTGCCCTTGATTTTCTTGACTGTATATCTCTTAAATGTCAACAAATACACGTGTGATTTAGTTTACGAAGATTTTTCAATGCGTAGAACCTCGATCAGAGAGTAAAAAAGGCGTAAGGTTCACAATGGTGTAAAATTAAAATGGAATATACCGGGCTTAAAATTAAAATGGAATATACTGGGCTAGGATTCGAGTTACAGGAACAAGGGCCAAACCAACCACCCAAGAATGGAATCGTCGAGCGAAAACACTTGACAACCTCCTAGAAGCAGCTTTTCTTGCCACCAGAGCTTTCTCCATCAATTAGGAATCTGATGCCGTCACTAAACACATTCCTTAAATTTTAGCCATTTGTTGAGTGATTTTTTTTTGGTGTCTAATCCGCATATATATCACCATTGCCCTTGATTTTCTTGACTGTATATCTCTTAAATGTCAACAAATACACATCTGATTTAGTTTATGAAGATTTTTCAATGCTGAGAACCTCGATTAGAGAGTAAAAAAGGCATAAGGTTCACAATGGTGTAAAATTAAAATGGGATATACCGGGCTAGGATTCGAGTTACAGGAACAAGGGCCAAACCAACCACCCAAGAATAGAATCGTCGAGCGAAAATACTTGACAACCTCCTAGAAGCAGCTTTTCTTGCCCCCAGACCTTTCTCTATCAATTATGAATCTGATGCCGTCACTAAATACATTTCTTAAATTGTAGCCATTTTTTAAGTGTTTATTTTTTGGTGTCTAATCCGCATATATATCACCATTGCCCTTGATTTTCTTGACTGTATATCTCTTAAATATCAACATATACACGTGTGATTTAGTTTACGAAGATTTTTCAATGCCGAGAACCTCGATCAGAGAGTAAAAAGTCGTAAGGTTCACAATGGTGTAAGATTAAAATGGGATATACCGGGCTAGGATTTAAGTTACAGGAATAAGGGCCAAACCAACCACCCAAGTATGGAATCGTCGAGCGAAAACACTTGACAACCTCCTAGAAGCAGCTGTTCTTACCACCAGACCTTTCTCCATCAACTAGGAATCTGATGCCGTCACTAAACACATTCATTTAATTGTAGCCATTAGTTGAGTGTTTTTTTTGGTGTCTAGTCCGCATATATATCACCATTGCCCTTGATTTTCTTGACCGTATATCTCTTAAATGTCAAAATATACACGTGTGATTTAGTTTACGAAGATTTTTCAATGACGACAACCTCAATCAGAGAGTAAAAAAGGCGTAAGGTTCACAATGGTGTAAGATTAAAATGGGATATACCGGGCTAGGATTCGAGTTACAGGAACAAGGGCCAAACCAACCACCCAAGAATGGAATCGTCGAGCGAAAACCCTTGACAACCTCCTAGAAGCAGCTTTTCTTACCACCAGACCTTTCTCCATCAATTAGGAATCTGATGCAGTCACTAAACACATACCTTAAATTGTAGCCATTTGTTTAGTGTTTTTTTTTTGTGTCTAATCCGCATATATATCACCATTGCCCTTGATTTTCTTAACTGTATATCTCTTAAATATCCGCATATACACGTGTGATTTAGTTTACGAAGATTATTCAATGCCGAGAACCTCGATCAGAGAGTAAAAAAGGCGTAAGGTTCATAATGGTGTCAAATTAAAATGGAATATACCGGGCTAGGATTCGAGTTACAGGAACAAGGGCCAAACCAACCACTCAAGAATGGAATCGTCGAGCAAAAACACTTGACAACCTCCTAGAAGCAGCTTTTCTTGCTACCAGACCTTTCACCATCAATTAGGAATCTGATGCCGTCACTAAACACATTCCTTAAATTGTAGCCATTTGTTGAGTGATTTTTTTTGGTGTCTAATCCGCATATATATCACCACTGCCCTTGATTTTCTTGACTGTATATCTCTTAAATGTCAACAAATACACGTGTGATTTAGTTTACGAAGATTTTTCAATGCGTAGAACCTCGATCAGAGAGTAAAAAAGGCGTAAGGTTCACAATGGTGTAAAATTAAAATGGAATATACCGGGCTTAAAATTAAAATGGAATATACTGGGCTAGGATTCGAGTTACAGGAACAAGGGCCAAACCAACCACCCAAGAATGGAATCGTCGAGCGAAAACACTTGACAACCTCCTAGAAGCAGCTTTTCTTGCCACCAGAGCTTTCTCCATCAATTAGGAATCTGATGCCGTCACTAAACACATTCCTTAAATTGTAGCCATTTGTGGAGTGTTTTTTTTTTTTGTTTTTTGTGTCTAATCCGCATATATATCACCACTGCCTTTGATTTTCTTGACTGTATATCTCTTAAATGTCAACATATACACGTGTGATTTAGTTTACAAAGATTTTTCAATGCCGAGAACCTCGATCAGAGAGTAAAAAAGGCGTAAGGTTCACAATGGTGTAAGAATAAAATGGGATATAACGGGCTAGGATTCGAGTTACAGGAACAAGGGCTAAACCAACCACCCAAGAATGGAATCGTCGAGCGAAAACCCTTGACAACCTCCTAGAAGCAGCTTTTCTTACCACCAGACCTTTCTCCATCAATTAGGAATCTGATGCTGTCACTAAACACATTCCTTAAACTGTAGCCATTTGTTTAGTGTTTTTTTTGTGTCTAATCCGCATATATATCACCATTGCCCTTGATTTTCTTAACTGTATATCTCTTAAATATCCGCATATACACATGTGATTTAGTTTACAAACATTATTCAATGCCGAGAACCTCGATCAGAGAGTAAAAAAGGCGTAAGGTTCACAATGTTGTCAAATTAAAATGGAATATACCGGGCTAGGATTCGAGTTACAGGAACAAGGGCCAAACCAACCACTCAAGAATGGAATCGTCGAGCAAAAACACTTGACAACCTCCTAGAAGCAGATTTTCTTGCTACCAGACCTTTCTCCATCCATTAGGAATCTGATGCCGTCACTAAACACATTCCTTAAATTGTAGCCATTTGTTGAGTGATTTTTTTTTGGTGTCTAATCCGCATATATATCACCACTGCCCTTGATTTTCTTGACTGTATATCTCTTAAATGTCAACAAATACACGTGTGATTTAGTTTACGAAGATTTTTCAATGCGTAGAACCTCGATCAGATAGTAAAAAAGGCGTAAGGTTCACAATGGTGTAAAATTAAAATGGAATATACCGGGCTTAAAATTAAAATGGAATATACTGGGCTAGGATTCGAGTTACAGGAACAAGGGCCAAACCAACCACCCAAGAATGGAATCGTCGAGCGAAAACACTTGACAACCTCCTAGAAGCAGCTTTTCTTGCGACCAGAGCTTTCTCCATCAATTAGGAATCTGATGCCGTCACTAAACACATTCGATAAATTGTAGCCATTTGTGGAGTGTTTTTTTTTGGTGTCTAATCCGCATATATATCACCACTGCCTTTGATTTTCTTGACTGTATATATCTCTTAAATGTCAACATATACACGTGTGATTTAGTTTACGAAGATTTTTCAATGCCGAGAACCTCGATCAGACAGTAAAAAAGGCGTAAGGTTCACAATGGTGTAAGAATAAAATGGGATATACCGGGCTAGGATTCGAGTTACAGGAAAAGGGCTAAACCAACCACCCAAGTATGGAATCGTCGAGCGAAAACACTTGACAACCTCCTAGAAGCAGCTGTTCTTACCACCAGACCTTTCTCCATCAATTAGGAATCTGATGCCGGCACTAAACATATTCCTTAAATTGTAGCCATTTGTTGAGTGATTTTTTTTTGGTGTCTAATCCGCATATATATCACCATTGCCCTTGATTTTCTTGACTGTATATCTCTTAAATGTCAACAAATACACGTCTGATTTAGTTTACGAAGATTTTTCAATGCTGAGAACCTCGATTAGAGAGTAAAAAAGGCATAAGGTTCACAATGGTGTAAAATTAAAATGGGATATACCGGGCTAGGATTCGAGTTACAGGAACAAGGGCCAATTCAACCACCCAAGAATAGAATCGTCGAGCGAAAACACTTGACAACCTCCTAGAAGCAGCTTTTCTTGCCACCAGACCTTTCTCTATCAATTAGGAATATGATGCCGTCGGTAAACACATTTCTTAAATTGTAGCCATTTTTTAAGTTTTTAATTTTTGGTGTCTAATCCGCATATATATCACCATTGCCCTTGATTTTCTTGACTGTATATCTCTTAAATATCAACATATACACGTGTGATTTAGTTTACAAAGATTTTTCAATCCCGAGAACCTCGATCAGAGAGTAAAAAATGCGTAAGGTTCACAATGGTGTAAGATTAAAATGGGATATACCGGGCTAGGATTCGAGTTACCGGAAGAAGGGCCAAACCAACCACCCAATCGTCGAGCGAAAACACTTGACAACCTCCTAGAAGTAGCTTTTCTTACCACCAGACCTTTCTCCATCAATTAGGAATCTGATGCCGTCACTAAACATATTCCAAAAATTGTAGCCATTTGTTGAGTGTTTTTTTTGGTGTCTAATCCGCATATATATCACCATTGCCCTTGATTTTCTTGACTGTATATCTCTTAAATGTCAACATATACACATGTGATTTAGTTTACGAAGATTTTTCAATGCCGAGAACCTCGATCAGAGAGTAAAAAATGCGTAAGGTTCACAATGGTGTAAGATTAAAATGGGATATACCGGGCTAGGATTCGAGTTACAGGAAGAAGGGCCAAACCAACCACCCAAGAATGGAATCTTCGAGCGAAAACACTTGACAACCTCCTAGAAGTAGCTTTTCTTACCACCAGACCTTTCTCCATCAATTAGGAATCTGATGCCGTCACTAAGCACATTCCTTAAATTGTAGCTATTTTTTAGTGTTTATTTTTTGGTGTCTAATCAGCATATATATCACCATTGCCCTTGATTTTCTTGACAGTATATCTCTTAAATGTCAACATATACACGTGTGATTTAGTTTACGACGAATTTTCGATGCCGAGAACCTCGATCAGAGAGTAAAAAAGGCGTAAGGTTCACAATGGTGTAAGTTTAAAATGGGATGTACTGGGCTAGGATTCAAGTTACAGGAACAAGGGCCAAACCAACCACCCAAGAATGGAATCGTCGAGCGAAAACACTTGACAACCTCCTAGAAGCAGCTTTTCTTTCCACCAGACCTTTCTCCATCAATTAGGAATCTGATGCCGTCACTAAACACATCCCTTAAATTGTAGCCATTTTTTTAGTGTTTAATTTTTGGTGTCTAATCCGCATACATATCACTATTGCCCCTGATTTTCTTGACTGTATATCTCTTAAATATCAACATATACACGTGTGATTTAGTTTACGACGATTTTTCAATGCCGAGAACCTCGATCAGAGAGTAAAAATGGCATAAGGTTCACAATGGTGTAAAATTAAAATGGGATATACCGGGCTAGGATTCGAGTTACAGGAACAAGGGCCAAACCAACCACCCAAGAATGGAATCGTCGAGCGAAAACACTTGACAACGTCCTAGAAGCAGCTTTTCTTACCACCAGACCTTTCTCCATCAATTAGGAATCAGATGCCGTCACTAAACACATTCCTTAAATTGTAGCCATTTGTTGAGTGTTTTTTTTTAGTGTCTAATCCGCATATATATCACCATTGCCTTTGATTTTCTTGACTGTATATCTCTTAAATGTCAACATATATGCGTGTGATCTAGTTTACGAAGATTTTTCAATGGCGAGAACCTCGATCAGAGAGTAAAAAAGGCGTAAGGTTCACAATGGTGTAAAATTAAAATGGGATATACCGGGCTAGGATTCGAGTTACAGGAACAAGGGCCAAACCAACCACCCAAGAATGGAATCGTCGAGCGAAAACACACTTTCAACCTTCTAGAAGCAGCTTTTCTTACCACCAGACCTTTCTCCATCAATTAGGAATCTGATGCCGTCACTAAACACATTCCTTAAATTGTAGCAATTTGTTGAGTGTTTGTTTTGGTGTCTAATCCGCATATATATCACCATTGCCCTTGATTTTCTTGACTGTATATCTCTTAAATATCAACATATACACGTGTGATTTAGTTTACGAAGATTTTTCAATGCCGAGAACCTCGACCAGAGAGTAAAAAAGGCGTAAGGTTCACAATGGTGTATAATTAAAATGGGATATACCGGGCTAGGATTAGAGTTACAGGAACAAGGGCCAAACCAACCACCCAAGAATGGAATCGTCGAGCGAAAACACTTGACAACCTCCTAGAAGCAGCTTTTCTTACCACCAGACATTTCTCCATCAATTAGCAATCTGATACCGTCACTAAACACATTCCTTAAATTGTAGCCATTTGTTGAGTATTTTTTTGGTGTCTAATCCGCATATATATCACCATTGCCCTTGATTTTCTTGACTGTATATCTCTTAAGTATCAACATATACACGTGTGATTTAGTTTACGAAGACTTTTCAATGCCGAGAACCTCGATCAGAGAGTAAAAAAGGGGTAAGGTTCACAATGGTGTAAAATTAAGATGGGATATACCGGGCTAGGATTCGAGTTACAGGAACAAGGGCCAAACCAACCACCCAAGAATGGAATCGTCGAGCGAAAACACTTGACAACCTTCTAGAAGCAGCTTTTCTTACCACCAGACCTTTCTCCATCAATTAGGAATTTAATGCCCTCACTAAACACATTCCTTAAATTGTAGCCATTTGTTGAGTGTTTTTTTTTGGTGTCTAATCCGCATATATATCACCATTGCCCTTGATTTTCTTGACTGTATATCCTTTAAATGTAAACATATACACGTGTGATTTAGTTTACGAAGATTTTTCAATGCCGAGAACCTCGATCAGAGAGTAAAAAAGGCGTAAGGTTCACAATGGTGTAAAATTAAAATGGCATATACCGGGCTAGGATTTGAGTTACAGGAAAAAGAGCCAAACCAACCACCCAAGAATGGAATCGTCGAGCGAAAACACTTGACAACCTCCTAGAAGCAGCTTTTCTTACCACTAGACCTTTCTCCATCAATTAGGAATCTGATGCCGTCACTAAACACATTCCTTAAATTGTAGCCATTTGTTGAGTGTTTTTTTTGGTGTCTAATCCGCATATATGTCACCATTGCCCTTGATTTTCTTGACTGTATATCTCTTAAATATCAACATATACACGTGTGATTTAGTTTACGAAGATTTTTCATTGCCGAGAACCTCGATCAGAGAGTAAAAAAGGCGTAAGGTTCACAATGGTGTAAAATTGAAATGGGATATACCGGGCAAGGATTCGAGCTATAGGAATATGGGCCAAACCAACCAGCCAAGAATGGAATCGTCGAGCGAAAACAATTGACAACCTCCTAGAAGCAGCTTTTCTTACCACCAGACCTCTCTCCATCAATTAGGAATCTGATGCCGTCACTTAACACATTCCTTAAATTGTAGCCATTTGTTGAGTATTTTTTTTGGTGTGTAATCTGCATATAAATCACCATTGCCCTTGATTTTCTGGACTGTATATCTCTTAAATATCAACATATACACGTGTGATTTAGTTTACGAAGATTTTTCAATGCCGAGAACCTCGACCAGAGAGTAAAAAAAAGTGCGTAAGGTTCACAATGGTGCAAAATTAAAATGGGATATACCGGGCTAGGCTTCGAGTTACAGGAACAAAGGGCCAAACCAACCACCCAAGAATGGAATCGTCGAGCGAAAACATTTGACAACCTCCTAGAAGCAGCTTTTCTTACCACCAGACCTTTTTCCATCAATTAGGAATCTGATGCCGTCACTAAACACATTCCTTAAATTGTAGCCATTTGTTGAGTATTTTTTTGGTGTCTAATCCGCATATATATCACCATTGCCCTTGATTTTCTTGACTGTATATCTCTTAAGTATCAACATATACACATGTGATTTAGTTTACGAAGACTTTTCAATGCCGAGAACCTCGATCAGAGAGTAAAAAAGGCGTAAGGTTCACAATGGTGTAAAATTAAAATGGGATATACCGGGCTAGGATTCGAGTTACAGGAACAAGGGCCAAACCAACCACCCAAGAATGGAATCGTCGAGCGAAAACACTTGACAACCTCTTTGAAGCAGCTTTTCTTGCCACCAGACCTTTCTCCATCAATTAGGAATCTGATGCCGTCTCTAAACACATTACTTAAATTATAGCCATTTTTTGTGTGTTTATTTTTTGGTGTCTAATCCGCATATATATCACCATTGCCCTTGATTTTCTTGACTGTATATCTCTTAAATATCAACATATGCACGTGTGATTTAGTTTATGAAGATTTTTCAATGCCGAGAACCTCGATTAGAGAGTAAAAAAGGCGTAAGGCTCACAATGGTGTAAAATTAAAATGGGATATACCGGGCTAGGATTCGAGTTACAGGAACAAGGGCTAAACCAACCACCCAAGAATGGAATCGTCGAGCGAAAACCCTTGACAACCTCCTAGAAGGAGCTTTTCTTACCACCAGACATTTCTCCATCAATTAGGAATCTGATGCCGTCACTAAACACATTCCTTAAATTGTAGCCATTTGTTGAGTGTTGTTTTTTGTGCCTAATTGACATATATATCACCATTGCCCTTGATTTTCTTGACTATATATCTCTTAAATGTCAACATATACACGTGTGATTTAGTTTACGATGATTTTTCAATGCCGAGAACCTCGATCAGAGAGTAAAAAAGGCGTAAGGTTCACAATGGTGTAAAATTAAAATGGGATATACCGGGCTAGGATTCGAGTTACAGGAACAAGGGCCAAACCAACCACCCAAGAATGGAATCGTCGAGCGAAAACACTTGACAACCTCCTAGAAGTAGCTTTTCTTACCACCAGACCATTGTCCATCAATTAGGAATCTGATGCCGTCACTAAACACATTCCTTAAATTGTAGCCATTTGTTGAGTATTTTTTTTGGTGTCTAATCCGCATATATATCACCATTGCCCTTGATTTTCTTGACTGTATATCTCTTAAATATCAACATATACACGTGTGATTTAGTTTACGAAGATTTTTCAATGCCGAGAACCTCGATCAGAGAGTAAAAAAGGCGTAAGGTTCACAATGGTGTAAAATTAAAATGGGATATACCGGGCTAGGATTCGAGTTACATGAACAAGGGCCAAACCAACCTCCCAAGAATGGAATCGTCGAGCGAAAACACTTGACAACCTCCTAGAAACAGCTTTTCTTACTACCACATCTTTCTCCATCAATTAGGAATCTGATGCCATCACTAAACACATTACTTAAATTCTAGCAATTTTTGAGTGTTTATTTTTTGGTGTCTAATCCACATATATATGTAGGTCCCCTTGATGTGTATGGATCTTTCACAGAATTGTCAATCCAATCAAGAGTGCGGAATCCTCTTGATCAGAATATAGCAGAATCGAGTAGAAACAGAATTTCACAATCAAACGGGTCTTCTATTGATTATCCAACTTGCAGTTTACAATCAATTCAAGACCTCACAACCTCACAGCCTATCTCTGTGATCTTGCTACAAACTCAATTTCGAATTCTCTTTCTCTCTCTACTTTCTCTCTCTAAAATTCTCTAACTACTCTAACCCTAATCACAAAACATGTTTATATACCACATGTTTGTGAACTGGGCTTCCTACATGGACTAGGCCATTTTCCAAGCCCATTACAACAAATAACTCACTAACCAATAAGTTAAGCCCAATACAAAATATCCAAAGACTAAATAATTAAACTATTAAGCTGTTGTCACCGAATATGCACCAACAGACTCCCCCTTGACAATAGCTTCATAGTATACTTTTGTCTTCAAACATCGTGTGTTCTTTTGGTCTTTGGATAGCGTCAGCTACACAGCTTCTGACATCAACAGACTCCCCCTTAGCTGATGCTTCCAATCTCCAAAACTTTAATTCATTTGTAGATCAGTTAGCTAGCAATCCTTGGTTAAGCAAGTAAGCTCCAACTCTTCATATCTCTTTCTCTCTGCAATGTAGTAGAAGGATCCTACCATGCATCTTCACACATCTTCACTTTACTCTTAATCTGCACTTCATTTTGATAAGTGCATCAATCTGTTTAGCAACACAAGTAAGTATCTCGAAAAACCATTAGTCTTTTTCACATATAAAGATAAACCAATATTTTATCTAAGTTTGCAAAAACAACTACATGTCAATTCAAAATGGAAGTCCTTTTAAAAGGAAATATTTTTGGTATTTTTGATATTTTAAGAAAGCAGTAAACTATTTACAAAAACAATAAACACTCTATTTTTGTGAGAATCACTAGTAAGAAGATCATATCAGCAAAATCAAACAGTTTTCACACTATTAGATAATTCTTTATTTATTTTTTCGTGAAAAGCAGTTCAAGACGATTACCAGTATGTTTGTCCACTTAAACAAAATGAATGAACATTTCAAGTACCATTACCATATGATACGTTAAGGTAATTTTATTCTGATATACTAGTGTGTCCCACTTCAGGATATACCCCCGCGATCAAGGTATGCACAAAGATTCATCGTAGTAGGTGAGTATACTGAATTCATCCGTTTTATTTTTCAACGTTTAGATAATTGGTGAACAGGTCAGTACTTCCGTACAGCAAAGAGACCAAAATATCTAACGAGGGCTATGACAAATACCATTTTTTTTCTGGTACGATTTATGCATTTTGCACATTTGAATAACTCTCTTTGAGAGCTTCTTCATTTAAGGGTTTTGGCATTTTTAGCTCTTTTAAGATATCCTGGTTGTGCCTAGGTCAGCATGTATCTGGATGCAGCAAAAGGACAACCCTGATATCCCCAGATGAAATAACAGTATAAAGACCCAAAACCTCAGATTTTGGCAATCTATCAACGCAAGATTTAAGGTCATTAAACCATACACCACTGATGTGTTCCCCACTCATACACAGTTCATTTAGGTTTATATCACATTGGTAAGTTGATTATTTCATGCTTTTGCCTACTGGTACATCATATGATGAAGCTGCTATCACACTTAAGCAATTTAATTTCAGTTTCAGTGTGACAGTCTAACTTGCTGATGTACTATCATTTCTTCTTTTTCACACATTGATAACTCATTTTTAATTTTCTAATTTTTTTTTATGTTTTTGATTTTTCAATGTTTTTGTATTTTTTATTTTTTTTTTAAAATTTTATAACTTACTCCCCCTAAACAGACGCACTATCTAAACTCTTTTTGGCTTAGGGAAATTTCTCCCCCTAAATTTTTGTTTTTATGGAGTAAGTTTTGAAAACACAAATTTACAAACACAAACAGACTCCCACTTTAATCTGACAATAAGTTTTTCACTTTTGAAGTTTAGAAAAATCATCAATGAATCACTAAAGTAGATAGTTAGTTACCAATTTTAACCTACTATTCACCTCAGACACGTTACAGGAACAACCACTGTCAAACACATCAACAGTCCTTCTTGGTCATCCTGCACACACTCAACAACTTAGTTAGACTTAACAACCCAAACCTGACCGGTTTTGGGTCGACCATGTAAATCCGTATAAGATGTTTCTAACCAATATCCATCACACCTAACTGGTGTCTTGGATGTTTTTCCCGTTGTTGAACAAGCTTTATAACTTCCACTAGGTCTTTGATCACGAGAGTTCCAATAAACTCTCGAATTTTCTGACCTTTGAAAATTATTATCTTGATACCTTCTTCTGCCATAATTATACCACGAATTTTGAAAAAACTTTGGATGTTGTTGAACATTTGAGTTATTAAAACCCCTATGTTCGTTTCTTTGTTGAAAATTTCGATTACCAGCAGTTTGGTATCGAGCTTGATATCCAAAATTTCTATTTTGACTTTGAAACCGATTTGATTTACCATTAAAATAACTAAATTGTGTAGAATTGCTTCTTGGTCTATCAAATCTTCCAGCTGTTGAAGTCTTTGATTGAAATCTTTGTTGATTACTTTGACAATGTGGTTGCACATTATTATTTAAACCAACCCGATTTCCATCTTTAACCTCATCAAGTTTTTGTTTATTTTTCTTCAAAGGACAACAACTTGCCACGTGCCCTTTGTTGTGACATCTAAAACAAGATTTTGTCTTATAATTTTTCTTTTTCTTAAATCGCTTTTGAAATGTTTTCTTCTTTTCGTCTTCAGTATACTCATCCGATTTATGAGGTGTACTGCTAGACTCAACAGATTCTTTCAAAGTAACTGGACTATTTGGCAAGTACACAGCTATCAGATCCACTACAGCTGGTGTAGTAGGCACAAGATCAATTAACTCATTTTCATCAGGTAAAAAGGAGTAGTCTTGATTTTTAGAAGATGAGGCTTTACTAAACCCCAAACCCTTTTTATCATTACTCTTTTTCAAACTTGCTTGAATTTGAGTCCTAACTAATGAAGATTTTCCAAACTTGTCTAACTTTCCTTTAAGTTCAAGAATTTGGTCTTGTGCAACGGCCAATTCCCTGCACTTATCAGAAAATTCATTAGTTTTGTCCTTCACAGTTTCACGAGCCAAATCAATGATCTGTAACAGGTCATTAACTTTGCTTGTTAAACTGCTGATTTTTTGTTCATTTGATTTTAGTTCATTTAAGCAATTTGACTCTCTTTTAATCAAAAGAACATTTGACTCTTTTAATTTTTGCAATTCAGCTAACTGAATTTTGTTTTGCTCCGATAGTCTGTCAACTTTACCCTGTAGTTCAGTGCAATTATGACACGTATGACTTACAGGTTCTGATGTTACCTTCACCTCTGTTGTAAGTTCATTCACATCATTCATGCACTTTGAAACTTCTGCAGCCTTCTTCTCAACATTCTCCTCATCAGTTTTTTTCTTCTCTTCTTTCACAGCATCTGCTACTTCATCTAAAGCACGACCTCCTACACTATGTCTTGATGAATTCTGATAACGTTTTTCTAAACCTTCCCACAGATCTCTAGAATTCCCATAGTGCTTGATGGTATGTTTAATTCCCTCAGGCAAGGACTTCTTGATCACTGCTAAAACTTTCTTCTCAGCATCAACCATAAGTTTCTCAGATTCATCCATCATCTCATAAGAAATCACCTTAACCCTTCCTTCAACACGACGTGTAGGAGCAACATATCCATCAATCATACAACACCACATTCTGAAATCTTCACTCTTCACAATTGATTCAAACTTCTCTTTCCAGTCAACATAATCTTTGACGTTTCTCAGCTTTGGCCAATGTTTAACAGTCTCACTAACATTGTCCATATTAACCATCTTTAAACACGTTTTTATCGTAACCGTACTGATAAAAACCGTACAATATTTTCCGAAAACTGTTTTTACCAAATTATACCGTTAGAATCGTCTCGAAAAAACGAATCCAATGATATATAATGTCGAAAACCAAATTCGGGTTTCCGAAAACTGTTTTTTTTGTCCTAAAAATCAACCGAGTCCAACCGTGCAAACGGTTTGTCGAGATGAGCTACGGATCACTTTCTATTTTCAAAAACGTTAAATCCTCTATACGTATCTAAATAAATACTCCACCTTTTAATTTTGCTGGCAAACCAAGTTAATTTCGCCGTGTTACGCTAATTATGCTGGCAAACCAAGTTAAATATGCTGACAGAGTAGTTATAATTATGCTGGTAGAGGAATTATAATTATGCTGGTTTTTAAATTCGCTGGAATAAATATGCTAGCTGATCAAATAATTTCGCCGGTTAATTATGCTAGTTAATTTCGCTGGTCGCCGGTCAGTTAATTTCGCTGGCTAATCAGGTCGCTATTACGACGACTTTAATTTCGCCGATCACCGTTATAATGTCGCTGAGGACAATTAAAACGGTCACCAAAGTCGCCTTTGGATTTAATTTCACCGGTCACCGAGTTCCTGTGTCACAATTTCGCTGGTAATTATGCTAGATCAGATAATTCCTCTGATTTGTCAGCGGAATTGTTAATTTTGCTAGAAAATTTTTGGAAACTCAATCTGATCAAATTTTCTGCAGATTTTCTAGATCCTTCTAACAGTTTCCTGCAAATCAACACAGCAAATTATCAGTAATTTTCTGCAAATTATGATGAACACCACGAAGAACACGAAGAACAGTTCTTCAAATATTCAAGTTTCCTTCAAGCAAAAACACCAAATATGCAGAATTAAATTCGTTGAACACCAACAACAACCTATTTTCAACCAAAAACCCTAAAATTTTCCTCGAAAATTTCGAAACCCTAGGTCTACCACCTTCAAAATTTTCAAAAATTTCCAATATAACCCGAAAATTCACCCTTTTTTGCAGCAACAAATTCTAAACCGAGCTTCTTCAAGAGCCTATCGCTCTGATACCAATTGTAGGTCCCCTTGATGTGTATGGATCTTTCACAGAATTGTCAATCCAATCAAGAGTGCGGAATCCTCTTGATCAGAATATAGCAGAATCGAGTAGAAACAGAATTTCACAATCAAACGAGTCTTCTATTGATTATCCAACTTGCACTTTACAATCAATTCAAGACCTCACAACCTCACAGCCTATCTCTGTGATCTTGCTACAAACTCAATTTCAAATTCTCTTTCTCTCTCTACTTTCTCTCTCTAAAAGTCTCTAACTACTCTAACCCTAATCACAAAACATGTTTATATACCACATGTTTGTGAACTGGGCTTCCTACATGGACTAGGCCATTTTCCAAGCCCATTACAAAAAATAACTCACTAGCCAATAAGCTAAGCCCAATACAAAATATCCAAAGACTAAATAATTAAACTATTAAGCTGTTGTCACCGAATATGCACCAACAATATATCATCATTGCCCTTGATTTTCTTGACTGTATATCTCTTAAATATCAACATATACACGTGGGATTTAGTTTACGAAGATTTTTCAATGCCGAGAACCTCAATCAGAGAGTAAAAAAGGCGTAAGGTTCACAATGGTGTAAAATTAAAATGGGATATACCGGGTTAGGATTCGAGTTACAGGAACAAGGGCCAAACCAACCTCCCAAGAATGGAATCGTCGAGCGAAAACACTTGACAACCTCCTAGAAGCAGCTTTTCTTACCACCAGACCTTTCTCCATCAATTAGGAATCTGATGCCGTCACTAAACACATTACTTAAATTCTAGCCATTTTTTGAGTGTTTATTTTTTGGTGTTTAATCCGCATATATATCACCATTGCCCTTGATTTTCTTGACTGTATATCTCTTAAATATCAACATATACACGTGTGATTTAGTACACGAAGATTTTTCAACGCCGAGAACCTCGATCAAAGAGTAAAAAATGCGTAAGGTTCACAATGGTGTAAGATTAAAATAGGATATACCGGGCTAGGATTCGAGTTACAGGAACAAGGGACAAACCAATCACCCAAGAATGGAATCGTCGAGCGAAAACACACTTTACAACCTCCTAGAAGCAGCTTTTCTTACCACCAGTCCTTTCTCCATCAATTAGGAATCTGATGCCGTCACTAAACACATTCCTTAAATTGTAGCCATTTGTTGAGTGTTTTTTTTTTGGTGTCTAATCCGCATATATATCACCATTGCCCTTGTTTTTCTTGACTGTATATCTCTTAAATATCAACATATACACGAGTGATTTAGTTTACGAAGATTTTTCAATGCCGAGAACCTCGACCAGAGAGTAAAAAAGGTGTAAGGTTCACAATGGTGTAAAATTAAAATGGGATATACCGGGATAGGATTCGAGTTACAGGAACAAGGGCCAAACCAACCACTCAAGAATGGAATCGTCGAGCGAAAACACTTGACAACCTCCTAGAAGCAGCTTTTCTTACCACCAGACCTTTTTCCATCAATTAGGAATCTGATGCCGTCACTAAACACATTCCTTAAATTGTAGCCATTTGTCGAGTATTTTTTTGGGTGTCTAATCCGCATATATATCACTATTGCCCTTGATTTTCTTGACTGTATATCTCTTAAATATCAACATATACACCTGTGATTTACTTTACGAAGATTTTTCAATGCCGAGAACCTCGATTAGAGAGTAAAAAAGGCTTAAGGTTCACAATGGTGTAAAATTAAAATGGGATATACCGGGCTAGGATTCGAGTTACAGGAACAAGGGCCAAACCAACCACCCAAGAATGGAATCGTCGAGCGAAAACACTTGACAACCTCCTAGAAGCAGCTTTTCTTACCACCTGACCTTTCTCCATCAATTAGGAATCTGATGCCGTCACTAAACACATTCTTTAAATTGTAGCCAATTGTTGAGTGTTTTTTTTGTGTCTAATCCGCATATATATCACCATTGCCCTTGATTTTCTTGATTGTATATCTCTTAAATGTCAACATATACACGTGTGATTTAGTTTACGAAGATTTTTCAATGCCGAGAACCTCGATCAGAGAGTAAAAAAGGCGTAAGGTTCACAATGGTGTAAAATTAAAATGGGATATACCGGGCTAGGATTCGAGTTACAGGAACAAGGGCCAAACCAACCACCCAAGAATGGAATCGTCGAGCGAAAACACTTGACAACCTCCTAGAAGCAGCTTTTCTTACCACCAGACCTTTCTCCATCAATTAGGAATCTGATGCCGTCACTAAACACATTCCTTAAATTGTAGCCATTTGTTGAGTGTTTTTTTTTGTGTCTAATCCGCATATATATCACCATTGCCCTTGATTTTCTTGATTGTATATCTCTTAAATGTCAACATATACACGTGTGATTTAGTTTACAAAGATTTTTCAATGCCGATAACCTCGATAAGAGAGTAAAAAGGGCGTAAGGTTCACAGTGGTGTAAAATTAAAATGGGATATACCGGGCTAGGATTCGAGTTACAGGAACAAGGGCCAAACCAACCACCCAAGAATGGAATCGTTGAGTGAAAACACTAGACAACCTCCTAGAAGCAGCTTTTCTTGCCACCAGACCTTTCTCCATCAATTAGGAATCTGATGCCGTCACTAAACACATTCCTTAAATTGTAGCCATTTTTTGAGTGTTTATTTTTTGGTGTCTAATCAGCATATATATCACCATTGCCCTTGATTTTCTTGGCTGTATATCTCCTAAATGTCAAAATATACACGTGTGATTTAGTTTACGGAGATTTTTCAATTCCAAGAACCTCGACCAGAGAGTAAAAAAGGCGTAAGGGTCACAATGGTGTAAAATTAAAATGGGATATACCGGGCTAGGATTCGAGTTACAGGAACAAGGGCCAAACCAACCACCCAAGAACGGAATCGTCGAGCGAAAACACTTGACAACCTCCTAGAAGCAGCTTTTCTTACCACCAGACCATCCTCCATCAATTAGGAATCTGATGCCGTCACTTAACACATTCCTTAAATTGTAGCCATTTGTTGAGTATTTTTTTTGGTGTCTAATCCGCATATATATCAGCATTGCCCTTGATTTTCTTGACTGTATATCTCTTAAATATCAACATATACACGTGTGATTTAGTTTACGAAGATTTTTCAATGCCGAGAACCTCGATCAGAGAGTAAAAAAGGCGTAACGTGTAAAATTAAAATGGGATATACCGGGCTAGGATTCGAGTTACAGGAACAAGGGCCAAACCAACCACCCAAGAATGGAATCGTCAGCGAAAACACTTGACAATCTCCTAGAAGCAGCTTTTCTTACCACCAGACCTTTCTCCATCAATTAGGAATCTGATGCCGTCACTAAACACATTCCTTAAATTGTAGCCATTTGTTGAGTGTTTTTTTTGTGTCTAATCCGCATATATATCACCATTGCCCTTGATTTTCTTGACTGTATATCTGTTAAATGTCAACATATACACGTGTGATTTAGTTTACAAAGATTTTTCAAAGCCGAGAACTTCGATCAGAGAGTAAAAAAGGCGTAAGGTTCACAATGGTGTAAAATTAAAATGGGATATACCGGGCTAGGATTCGAGTTACAGGAACAAGAGCCAAACCAACCTCCCAAGAATGGAATCGTCGAGCGAAAACACTTGACAACCTCCTAGAAGCAGCTTTTGTTACCACCAGACCTTTCTCCATCAATTAGGAATCTGATGCCGTCAATAAACACATTCCTTGAATTCTAGCCATTTTTTGAGTGTTTATTTTTTGGTGTCTAATCCGCATATATATCACCATTGCCCTTGATTTTCTTGACTGTATATCTCTTATATATCAACATATACATGTGTGATTTAGTTTACGAAGATTTTTCAATGCCGAGAACCTTGACCAGAGAGTAAAAAATGCGTAAGGTTCACAATGGTGTAAGATTAAAATGGGATATACCGGGCTAGGATTCGAGTTACAGGAACAAGGGCCAAACCAACCACCCAAGAATGGAATCATCGAGCGAAAACACTTGACAACATCCTAGAAGCAGCTTTTCTTACCACCAGACCTTTCTCCATCAATTAGGAATCCGATGCCGTCACTAAACACATTCCTTAAATTGTAGCCATGTGTTGAGTGTTTTTTTTTTGTGTGTCTAATCCGCATATATATAACCATTGCCCTTGATTTTCTTGACTGTATATCTGTTAAATGTCAACATATACACGTGTGATTTAGTTTACGAAGATTTTTCAATGCCGAGAACCTCGATCAGAGAGTAAAAAAGGCGTAAGCTTCACAATGGTGTAAAATTAAAATGGGATATACCGGGATAGGATTCGAGTTACAGGAACAAGGGCCAAACCAACCACCCAAGAATGGAATCGTCGAGCGAAAACACACTTTACAACCTCCAAGAAGCAGCTTTTCTTACCACCAGACCTTTCTCCATCAATTAGGAATCTGATGCCGTCACTAAACACATTCCTTAAATTGTAGACATTTGTTGAGTGTGTTTTTTTTGTGTCTAATCCGCATATATGTCACCATTGCCATTGATTTTCTTGATTTTATATCTCTTAAAAATCAATATATACACGTGTGATTTAGTTTACGAAGATTTTTCAATGCCGAGAACCTCGATCAGAGAGTAAAAAAGGCGTAAGGTTCACAATGGTGTAAAATTAAAATGCGATGTACCGGGGTAGGATTCGAGTTACCGGAACAAGGGCCAAACCAACCACCCAAGAATGGAATCGTCGAGCGAAAACACACTTTACAACCTCCTAAAAGCGGCTTTTCTTACCACCAGACCTTTCTCCATCAATTAGGAATCTGATGCCGTCACTAAACACGTTCCTTAAATTGTAGCCATTTGTTGAGTGTTTTTTTTTTGGTGTCTAATCCGCAGATATATCACCATTGCCCTTGATTTTCTTGACTGTATATCTCTTAAACATTAACATATACACGTGTGATTTAGTTTACGAAGATTTTTCAATGCCGAGAACCTCGACCAGAGAGTAAAAAAGGCGTAAGGTTCACAATGATGTAAAATTAAAATGGGATATACCGGGCTATGATTCGAGTTACAGGAACAAGGGCCAAACCAACCACCCAAGAATGGAATCGTGGAGCGAAAACACTTGACAACCTCCTAGAAGCAGCTTTTCTTACCTCCAGACCTTTCTCCATCAATTAGGAATCTGATGCCGTCACTAAACACATTCCTTAAATTGTAGCCATTTGTTGAGTGTTTTTTTTTTGTGTCTAATCCGCATATATATCACCATTTCCCTTGATTTTCTTGACTGTATATCTCTTAAATGTCAACATATACACGTGTGATTTAGTTTACGAAGATTTTTCAATGCCGAGAACCTCGATCAGAGAGTAAAAAAGGCGTAAGGTTCACAATGGTGTAAAATTAAAATGGGATATACCGGGCTAGGATTCGAGTTACAGGAACAAGGGCCAAACCAACCTCCCAAGAATGGAATCGTCAAGCGAAAACACTTAACAACCTCCTAGAAACAGCTTTTCTTACCACCAGACCTTTCTCCTTCAATTAGAAATCTGATGCCGTCACTAAACACATTCCTTAAATTCTATCCATTTTTTGAGTGTTTATTTTTCGGTGTCTAATCCGGATATATATCACCATTGCCCTTGATTTTCTTGACTGTATATCTCTTAAATATCAACATATACACGTGTTATTTAGTTTACGAAGATTTTTCAATGCCGAGAACTTCGATCAGAGAGTAAAAAATGCGTAAGGTTCACAATGTTGTAAGATTAAAATGGGATATACCGGGCTAGGATTTGAGTTACAGGAACAAGGGCCAAACCAACCACCCAAGAATGGAATCGTCGAGCGAAAACACTTGACAACCTCCTAGAAGCAGCTTTTCTTACCACCAGACCTTTCTCCATCAATTAGGAATCTGATGCCGTCACTAAACACATTACTTAAATTGTAGCCATTTGTTGAGTGTTTTTTTGGTGTCTAATCAGCATATATATAACCATTGCCTTTGATTTTCTTGACTGTATATCTCTTAAATGTCAACATATACACGTGTGATTTAGTTTACGAATATTTTTCAATGCCGAGAACCTCGATCAGAGAGTAAAAAAGGCGTAAGGTTCACAATGGTGTAAGATTAAAATGGGATATACCGGGCTAGGATTCGAGTTACCGGAACAAGGGCCAAACCAACCACCCAATAATGGAATCGTCGAGCGAAAACACTTGACAACCTCCTAGAAGCAGCTTTTCTTGCCACCAGACCTTTCTCCATCAGTTAGGAATCTGATGCCGTCACCAAACACATTCCTTAAATTGTAGCCATTTCTAGAGTGTTTATTGTTTGGTGTCTAATCAGCATTTATATCACCATTGCCCTTGATTTTCTTGACTGTATATCTCTTAAATGTCAACATATACACGTGTGATTTAGTTTACAAAGATTTTTCAATGCCGATAACCTCGATCAGAGAGTAAAAAAGGCGTAAGGTTCACAATGGTGTAAGTTTAAAATGGGTTATACCGGGCTAGGATTCGAGTTACAGGAACAAGGGCCAATCCAACCACCCAAGAATGGAATTGTCGTGCGAAAACACTTGACAACCTCCTAGAAGCAGCTTTTCTTGCCACCAGACCTTTCTCCATCAATTAGGAACATGATGCCGTCACTAAACACATTCCTTAAATTGTAGCCATTTCTTGATTGTTTATTTTTTGGTGTCTAGTCCGCATACATATCACCATTGCCCTTGATTTTCTTGACTGTATATCTCTTAAATATCAACATATACACGTGTGATTTAGTTTACGGAGATTTTTCAATGCCGAGAACCTCGATCAAAGAGTAAAAAAGGCGTAAGGTTCACAATGGTGTAAGATTAGAATGGGATATACCGGGCTAGGATTCGAGTTACAGGAACAAGGGCCAAACTAACAACCCAAGAAGGGAATCATCGAGCTAAAACACTTGACAACCTCCTAGAAGCAGCTTTTCTTACCACCAGACCTTTCTCCATCAATTAGGAATCAGATGTCGTCACTAAACAAATTCCTTAAATTGTAGCCATTTGTTGAGTGTTTTTTTGTGTCTAATCCACATATATATCACCATTGCCCTTGATTTTCTTGACTGTATATCTCTTAAATATCAACATATACACGTGTGATTTAGTTTACGAAGACTTTTCAATGCCGAGAACCTCGATCAGAGAGTAAAAAAGGCATAAGGTTCACAATGGTGTAAAATTAAAATGGGATATACCAGGCTAGGATTCGAGTTACAGGAACAAGGGCCAAACCAACCACCCAAGAATGGAATCATCGAGCTAAAACACTTGACAACCTCCTAGAAGCCGCTTTTCTTACCACCAGACCTTTCTCCATCAATTAGGAATCTGATGCCGTCACTAAACACATTCCTTAAATTGTAGCCATTTGTTGAGTGTTTTTTTTTGTGTCTAATCCGCATATATATCACCATTGCCCTTGATTTTCTTAACTGTATATCTATTAAATGTCAACATATACACGTGTGATTTAGTTTACGAAGATTTTTCAATCCCGAGAACTTCGATCAGAGAGTAAAAAAGGCGTAAGTTTCACAATGGTGTAAAATTAAAATGGGATATACCGGGCTAGGATTCGAGTTACAGGAACAAGGGCCAAACCAACCACCCAAGAATGGAATCGTTGAGCGAAAACACTAGACAACCTCCTAGAAGCAGCTTTTCTTGCCACCAGACCTTTCTCCATCAATTAGGAATCTGATGCCGTCACTAAACACATTCCTTAAATTGTAGCCATTTTTTGAGTGTTTATTTTTTGGTGTCTAATCCGCATATATATCACCATTGCCCTTGATTTTCTTGGCTGTATATCTCTTAAATGTCAACATATACACGTGTGATTTAGTTTACGAAGATTTTTCAATTCCGAGAACCTCGACCAGAGAGTAAAAAAGGCGTAAGGTTCACAATTGTGTAAAATTAAAATGGGATATACCGGGCTAGGATTCGAGTTACAGGAACAAGGGCCTAAGCAACCACCCAAGAATGGAATCGTTGAGCGAAAACACTAGACAACCTCCAAGAAGCAGCTTTTCTTGCCACCAGACCTTTCTCCATCAATTAGGAATCTGATGCCGTCACTAAACACATTCCTTAAATTGTAGCCATTTTTTGAGTGTTTATTTTTTGGTGTCTAATCCGCATATATATCACCATTGGCCTTGATTTTCTTGGCTGTATATCTCTTAAATGTCAACATATACACGTGTGATTTAGTTTACGAAGATTTTTCAATTCCGAGAACCTCGACCAGAGAGTAAAAAAGGCGTAAGGTTCACAATTGTATAAAATTAAAATGGGATATACCGGGCTAGGATTCGAGTTACAGGAACAAGGGCCAAACCAACCACCCAAGAATGGAATCGTCGAGCGAAAACACTTGACAACCTCCTAGAAGCAGCTTTTCTTACCACCAGACCATTCTCCATCAATTAGGAATCTGATGCCGTCACTAAACACATTCCTTAAATTGTAGCCATTTGTTGAGTATTTTTTTTGGTGTCTAATCCGCATATATATCACCATTGCCCTTGATTTTCTTGACTGTATATCTCTTAAATATCAACATATAGACGTGTGATTTAGTTTACAAAGATTTTTCAATGCCGAGAACCTCTATCAGAGAGTAAAAAAGGCATAAGGTTCACAATGGTGTAAAATTAAAATGGGATATACCGGGCTAGGATTCGAGTTACAGGAACAAGGGCCAAACCAACCACCCAAGAATGGAATCGTCGAGCGAAAACACTTGACAACCTCCTAGAAGCAGCTTTTCTTACCACCAGACCATTCTCCATCAATTAGGAATCTGATGCCGTCACTAAACACATTCCTTAAATTGTAGCCATTTGTTGAGTATTTTTTTTGGTGTCTAATCCGCATATATATCACCATTGCCCTTGATTTTCTTGACTGTATATCTCTTAAATATCAACATATACACGTGTGATTTAGTTTACGGAGATTTTTCAATGCCGAGAACCTCTATCAGAGAGTAAAAAAGGCATAAGGTTCACAATGGTGTAAAATTAAAATGGGATATACCGGGCTAGGATTCGAGTTACAGGAACAAGGGCCAAACCAACCACCCAAGAATGGAATCGTTGAGCGAAAACACTAGACAACCTCCAAGAAGCAGCTTTTCTTGCCACCAGACCTTTTTCCATCAATTAGGAATCTGATGCCGTCACTAAACACATTCCTTAAATTGTAGCCATTTTTTGAGTGTTTATTTTTTGGTGTCTAATCCGCATATATATCACCATTGCCCTTGATTTTCTTGGCTGTATGTCTCTTAAATGTCAACATATACACGTGTGATTTAGTTTACGAAGATTTTTCAATTCCGAGAACCTCGACCAGAGAGTAAAAAAGGCGTAAGGTTCACAATTGTATAAAATTAAAATGGGATATACCGGGCTAGGATTCGAGTTACAGGAACAAGGGCTAAACCAACCACCCAAGAATGGAATCGTCGAGCGAAAACACTTGACAACCTCCTAGAAGCAGCTTTTCTTACCACCAGACCATTCTCCATCAATTAGGAATCTGATGCCGTCACTAAACACATTCCTTAAATTGTAGCCATTTGTTGAGTATTTTTTTTGGTGTCTAATCCGCATATATATCACCATTGCCCTTGATTTTCTTGACTGTATATCTCTTAAATATCAACATATACACGTGTGATTTAGTTTACGAAGATTTTTCAATGCCGAGAACCTCTATCAGAGAGTAAAAAAGGCATAAGGTTCACAATGGTGTAAAATTAAAATGGGATATACCAGGCTAGGATTCGAGTTACAGGAACAAGTGCCAAACCAACCACCCAAGAATGGAATCGTCGAGCGAAAACACTAGACAACCTCCTAGAAGCAGCTTTTCTTACCACCAGACCATTCTCCATCAATTAGGAATCTGATGCCGTCACTAAACACATTCCTTAAATTGTAGCCATTTGTTGAGTATTTTTTTTGGTGTCTAATCCGCATATATATCACCATTGCCCTTGATTTTCTTGACTGTATATCTCTTAAATATCAACATATACACGTGTGATTTAGTTTACGAAGATTTTTCAATGCCGAGAACCTCGATTAGAGAGTAAAAAAGGCATAAGGTTCACAATGGTGTAAAATTAAAATGGGATATACCGGGCTAGGATTCGAGTTACAGGAACAAGAGCCAAACTAACCTTCCAAGAATGGAATCGTCGAGCGAAAACATTTGACAACCTCCTAGAAGCAGCTTTTCTTACCACCAGACCTTTCTCCATCAATTAGGAATCTGAGGCCGTCACTAAACACATTCCTTAAATTCTAGCCATTTTTTGAGTGTTTATTTTTTGGTGTCTAATCCGCATATATATCACCATTGCCCTTGATTTTCTTGACTGTATATCTCTTAAATATCAACATATATACGTGTGATTTATTTACGAAGATTTTGGAATGCCGAGAACCTCGATCAGAGAGTAAAAAATGCGTAAGGTTCACAATGGTGTAAGATTAAAATGGGATATACCGGGCTAGGATTCGAGTTACAGGAACAAGGGCCAAACTAACCACCCAAGAATGGAATCGTCGAGCGAAAACACTTGACAACCTCCTAGAAGCAGCTTTTCTTACCACCAGACCTTTCTCCATCAATTAGGAATCTGATGCCGTCACTAAACACATTCCTTAAATTGTAGCCATTTGTTGAGTGTTTTTTTTGGTGTCTAATCCGCATATATATAACCATTGACCTTGATTTTCTTGACTGTATATCTCTTAAATGTCAACATATACACGTGTGATTTAGTTTACGAAGATTTTTTCAATGCCGAGAACCTCGATCAGAGAGTAAAAAAGGCGTAAGGTTCACAATGGTGTAAAATTAAAATGGGATATAGCGGGATAGGATTCGAGTTACAGGAACAAGGGCCAAACCAACCACTCAAGAATGGAATCGTCGAGCGAAAACACACTTTACAACCTCCAAGAAGCAGCTTTTCTTACCACCAGACCTTTCTCCATCAATTAGGAATCTGATGCCGTCACTAAACACATTCCTTAAATTGTAGCCATTTGTTGAGTGTTTTTTTTGGTGTCTAATCCGCACATATGTCACCATTGCCATTGATTTTCTTGATTATATATCTCTTAAATATCAACATATACACGTGTGATTTAGTTTACGAAGATTTTTCAATGCCGAGAACCTTGATCAGAGAGTAAAAAAGGTGTAAGGTTCACAATGGTGTAAAATTAAAATGGGATATACTGGGGTAGGATTCGAGTTACAGGAACATGGGCCAAACCAACCACCCAAGAATGGAATCGTTGAGCGAAAACACACTTTACAACCTCCTAGAAGCAGCTTTTCTTACCACCAGACCTTTCTCCATCAATTAGGAATCTGATGCCGTCACTAAACACATTCCTTAAATTGTAGCCATTTGTGGAGTGTTTTTTTGGTGTCTAATCCGCATATATATCGCCATTGCCCTTGATTTTCTTGACTGTATATCTCTTAAATATCAACATATACACGTGTGATTTAGTTTACGGAGATTTTTCAATGCCGAGAACCTCGACCAGAGAGTAAAAAAGGCGTAAGGTTCACAATGGTGTAAAATTAAAATGGGATATACCGGGATAGGATTCGAGTTACAGGAACAAGTGCCAAACCAACCACCCAAGAATGGAATCGTCGAGCGAAAACACACTTTACAACCTCCTAGAAGCAGCTTTTCTTACCACCAGACCTTTCTCCATCAATTAGGAATCTGATGCCATCACTAAACACATTCCTTAAATTGTAGCCATTTGTTGAGTGTTTTTTTTGGTGTCTAATCCGCATATATATCGCCATTGCCCTTGATTTTCTTGACTGTATAACTCTTAAATATCAACATATACACGTGTGATTTAGTTTACGAAGATTTTTCAATGCCGAGAACCTCAACTAGAGATTAAAAAAGGCGTAAGGTTCACAATGGTGTAAAATTAAAATGGGATATACCGGGATAGGATTCGAGTTACAGGAACAAGTGCCAAACCAACCACCCAAGAATGGAATCATCGAGCGAAAACACTTGACAACCACCTAGAAGCAGCTTTTCTTACCACCAGACCTTTCTCCATCAATTAGGAATCTGATGCCGTCACTAAACTGTCACACCCCAATTTTCCACGTGTCACCGGTGGGCCCGGTGGGGAGTATCGTGACGTAGTTGATATCATCATAGTCAAACAACACAATATATAAATGCACAGCGGAAGCAAAAGATAAATATATTACAATCCGAATATAAAGTAATATCAAAGTATTACAACGGAAAGTAAAGGATCCACAGGCGGATCAAATAAAAGATAAACTGTTCAACAGACTTCAGGCATCTAGAACTTGCAAGATTCCTTATTCACGCCCTGAGCTTCCAGCCAATTACGTTCAGTACATGTCACTTAACCTTTTTGGAAAATACGTCAGTTTACACTGGTAAATACAATTTAACTGACTCATTTTTGAAAAGAGTTTGAAAATTGATTTGAGTGCAAACGACACAAAATATCTTGACACATTGATTAAAATGCACAGAGGCAAAATTAATCTTTTATAACTTGGGACAATTTTATTAATAAAAATCTTGTATCCGATTTACATGCTTGTCCAACATTTAGGGCCGGTGATTATACAATACAAGCCGGACGAGATTAATCGACACACCACAAATATGAATCTCACAAGAAGTTACCCTTACGAGTGAGTATATGTTTTACATATGTAACAGGAGGTGTTTTGTCTACACCTTGTGCTTACGTCGTGGCCATTCACTTTTTAAATGAGCCAAGGATATCCAGGACACGGTCATTAACCCCCAATGTTATTTGTTATCAAACAATACAAATTAAAACGGGCTTATGCAATTTAATCATCTCCGATTAAAAGGTTTCTACACCCGACCAAGCGGTATTTTTATAATACCGTATCCCAAGCCCGTATAAGGGAAAATAAGTTAAAAGTATTTACCTGAGCTAGCTCCTGACTTAATTAGCAAGAATTTAATAACTCAGCCGTATTCTCTTAAGTAAGCGTAGGTACCATTTACCGGAAGGCTCTAGTCTGGAATGATGGTATAAATAACCAATTAGAATGCTAACGGGTCTTTAATTAAGCCTAAGCTTAGACCGGTTAGTCTTACAGAAAGATACGGTTCAAACGCATAATAAGGCGAAGACCGGATGAAATGTGATTTAGACCTGACAAGTTTGAAGACTTGTATAATATGGGTATACTAAAATCTCAAAAATCACGTTTTATAGTTAAAAGGGTAAAATAGTCATATTTAAGCATAAACCGGTAACATGCATATGAAGCGGATAAGTGTTGAACCAAGTTGTAAAATCTCAGAGAGTTAAACTTATATGAAAGTTGGTCCAAAATAAGCTCTAATTCAGATCTCAAACATGCATGTACGGATCAAAACTGATAGTCAAAGAAAAAGTCAATTTATGTGACTTTCGGTTCCGATTCGGGTTTTAAACTTAAAATTATCGAATTGATTATGCTAAAACATGTTCTTACATTAATTATAAGGTTATTTTGATGATCAAACAGGTTGCATGTAGCCTACATTGTTAATCATGCTTAAAATTGCAAAAACACATTCTGTTGACTTTTTAAGAAGAGCTTTGACTCGACAATTAACATGCTTAGAGTGTGAATCTGAAAATACCCTTTTAGGGGTTTGTTATACTCATAAATACCAACATATGGGTACTTTCAATTTGAGGAATGACAGAGCCAATCTCGTTTAAACTCAAAGTCAAATCTAATTTACGATAGTTTGACTTTCGGTTAATACACTAAGCTAGAACGAATTAGAGAATGATATGAACACTTACAATGGTCCTAAACAAGCTTAGAGATCACTATGAAGCAGCCTTGTCGACCAGAAAGCTCCAGAGAAAGTTCTTGTGAATTTTGAAAGTTCAAGTGTTTGAATGTTTGGAACTATGGTGATCTTTAAAGCAAGTTTGATCTGATTAAGGGCTGTTGCAGAGGTTCTCAGGTGTTATAAGAAGTGAACAAAGGTCCCCATTTGCATGTTATATCATTGGTGAACTCCCTGAAGTCGACAACAGCTGTAAACAACACATACAGACCTGAAACTGGCATCTGCAGGTTAACATTGCCCAGATACGTGCCTAGCGCACCGTTATGCTTCTGATGTAGCGGTGCGCTAGCCTCATCAGATGACAAAGTTTTGTTCCTTTGTTTTGCATTTCAGTCCTTGGTCCTTTGGAACGTGGTTTTGGCGATTTATCTTGCTCATTAGACCCTCAAATAATATTTTTTAAGGGCCTTGGGACTTTTACAAACATGGTAAAGTCCTTGGTTAACTTTGTGCTTACCCGAAAAGTCTCGAAATTTAACGTTAACGCAATTAACCCTTCGTGTACGGTTTTGATCACAACTTTCTCATACGATAACGAAACTTAACGAAATTTTTACCACATATTCTAGTGAGTATACTTTATCATTACAAAGCTTCGGGTTTGCCAAAAGGTCACTCAGAGGTGTACTTTCAAACATGTTGACACATTTAGCCCCTGTAGTTTGTAATTCCTCACTTTCTTTCGTTTTCCGCTTTGCATGATCCATGATTTATTCTTTTAAGATTATAAACACCATGTAGGGTTATTGTAGGGCCTATTTATCTAATTTTGACACTTTGGACCCTTATATTCATATAGTTTCACTGTTTGTCAACTTTAGTCCATCTAAAGTACTCTTCCACATTTCCAAAGCTTATGACACGTGTCAATACATTATTGGACGTAAATTTTCGAGGTGTTACATCCTCACCCCCTTAAAAGAAATCTCGACCTCGAGATTTGCTTAATGTATAAGGAGTACTTTCTGTCCTATATTGAACTTAACCTTCCTCAGTACATTTGGGCCTCTATGGCACTCCAGCTGACCTCTATAATAGGTCATGTATCCTTTTGGAGTTTCTTAACCTGCCGATCCTAAGTTGATACGGTTTGCTCAATATATTATAAATACGCATATCATTATGTGATAATGCTTCTCAACTTATTGGTGAAACACATCCTTAAGTCATTAGTGTGTTATTGTGTTGCGAGCTCCGCCAAGCTCCTTAAACAGGCTTTAGCTTATAAGCTATTTAATCTTGATACATTCGATTTTCCTTCGAATGATTCTACATATTCAGAGCTTAACTAGCCTGATAATTTGACAAATTTGCACACCCTTCCTGGTGATCACTTTTGTTAAACCTTATTCCTTATCAAGAACTTAGGAGGGTTACTACTTTTATTAATTCTTGATTTTCTGCCGAATACTGGCATCTTATAGATGACTAGGGATTTGTATGATCTTATTCGTTGTTTCCAGTATAGCTTCCAGATCCTGATAAGTGGACTTCCCAAAGTCTCGTCCATCAAGCGGATGTTTTGATATTTCATCTATACAAGGTCTCCAAAAGAGCCACCTTGATACTTATATAACGACTATTATAAAAACTTATCTTAAGGTGAAATGGTTATTCCAACCATTGCTTAGAACTAATCCCAAGGAATAGTTAATCCTTGCGTTAGTCGATCAAATCGACGATCCTGGGCAGGTAATGATAATTCTTAATTGTTGTCCAATTAGGGTTGCGGTAATCAAATGCATAAGCCAAGTGAACCGTCTTTCATACTTAACTATACCGAATTCTCCGGATATTGAGTCAGGCTATATGAATCTATATCTTAAAATTTACTTAATCAGGGTTTCGATTATTCCATGATCAACACGGGGTTCCTACCACTCTCTAACCTTAAGCGGGATGTTAATCTTAACTCTATTTGCTTCTCAGAAGGTAAACAGGATAGTCTTAGGAGAAGATAATTATGACACACAGAGATGTCTGTATTTTCAGGCTTGAGTTTATCTATCGATGTCGGTGTCAGATAAATGACACATTCTCTTTATAATGCAAGGATGTCCTAAGTAGGGATACTTTTAGGACATTTTTATATTGGAAATCTTCCTTGAATACTACTAGTCGACTTTAGTACAATATGACCATCGGAATATCTCAGGGGTTCCATGTATTAAACCTCCATACTGATCAGGCATGGAAGCAATCTATGGGGCACACTAGGATACGCCAATCCTCATATGGCACTTTTTATCAAACATAGTTTGGCATTCGCAGTTGATAAAATCACTGAGGAAAATAATTAAAATAACATATCTTGTCGTACTCTATTCGAAGAAGGAGTACTCTTAGGCTTTTCAGAGAGATCATTGCTGAGAAGAATAAAAGAAACAGTCTCTGTGGTTTCATTAGTAGGTTCTACCTCGAGGATAATCTAAAAGTTTGCTAAGCTTAGTTTATGAAGGATTTATTGGTATCTGAATCAAAATAAAAACTCTTAGCATTCATATTGTTGATAAGTGTTAAGGGAGGTACCTGATGCCATTATTTATGAACTAGTCCAGGCATTTTAGGCGCTTTCAATCTTAGGCTTTACTTCCTTAGCCGCCTTTCCTTTGACAGATTCAGGGCACGTGGTCTTGATGTGGCCTTTCTCATAACAGCTGAAGCAGACTGCATCCTTCATGTACTTGCAGTTCAACGTTTTATGATCCCTCGATTTGCAGATCCCACAAGCCCTCGTCTGTGATTGGGGTTTTGGTTCGAACCTGCACTTCCCATAATGGCGCTTCTTGCAGGTCTTGCATACAGGTTTCTGGTTGGACTTTTGTATGTTCTTTTTCTTAGAACTCTGGGAGTTAATTTCCTCCCTTTTCCTCTTTAGTTCATCCCTTTCCTTAGAGGTATGAACGAGATCCTTCTCGTGAGTAAGGTCGTGTGGTCTTGGATGAGACTTTGAGCAAAAAGCATTGGGCTCCTTGAACTTTTTCACGGCCTTCTTCACAGCTTTTCCAACAGCTGCGTCTATCATAGTTTGAAGGACATCGTTGGAAATTCTAAGGTTCACAATTGTAGTATCATTGGCATGCGTCGCATCATCCATAGCACGATCAACGGCTGCCTTATCTGAGTTTGCCATACTTGATATTGGTTCCTAACATCGATGAAACAATTACTTAATTGCAATCCGACAACCGCTATTCATCATCCTGGCAATTCATCATATACTATCCATGGTACCATTAAACCATATAGGACAACATAATATAAACATTCTTAATGAACATTGTTTAGATATGTATACTTATTAATTTTACTTAGCCTAGGCCATAAAAGACCATTGAGGGCATTTAGGGTCTGGACCTAGTCCATCACCCTTTTTGACAGGGAATCGAAATGTCACAACTGTCCTTATTATATTGATGAATTTGGATAGCTTGTAAGCTTGCCATGAGGATATCAGAAGAGAGTGAATCCTAATAGATATAAAATATCTATCTAAGGTTCGTCGGAGCATTCTCTAAGGTATCATCGGCCAATTTCTATCTCGCGTCCATTGGTCGGAGTCTTAATCGGGCGAAAACAACAGTTCTCAACATTTATCGTTCATTAAAGAATCATATGTGCTAGCATAAAGAAAAATAAATTTATGCATAAACTTCCTGATAAGGAAAAATACCTGCTATATGGTTAGCATCCTGTACCACCTCCGGGGCGTTCCTCTGGAAGACTCATGCCTTTGTTTTTCCTGGCCTCTCTCGGCTTCTTTAAAATCTTCGGGCAGTTAGTCTTGATATGTCCTTCCTCGTTACAATTGTAACAGGTCGCGCTCTTCAACTCCTTGCAATCTAAAATCTTGTGTCCCTTAGTTTTGCATATTCCACACAGTTTGGCACCTGGGTCAATTGTACACTTTCCATAATGTTGCTTTTTGCAGTTACTGCACTTGGGTCTGTTATTAGACTGACTTGAGTTTTTCCCAAACTCGGAATCTTTCTTGTTCCTTAAACTCCCCTTTCTCTTCTTGTCAGATCGATGAGAGTTCTCCTCCTCTCTTTCTCTTTTTCCCTCACCAGAAGCCTTAACAGACTTATTTCTGATTGCATCTAAGGTGAGAGATAAGGATAAGTCCACTGCGGACCTATAAGTGGTTGGCCTAGATGCTTTAACATTTCCCTTTATCTCTGGTGCTAGGCCTCCAATAAAACGCGCTATGCGTTTAGGTTCAGGGGTGACTAAATAAGGAACTAGGCGGGACATAGTGTTAAAACTTGTCACGTATTCCTGGCAATCTAAATCCTTCATGACTAGAGTCAAGAAGTCTGATTCTATCTCTTCTACCTCATGCTGCGGGCAAAAAGTTTCCTTGATTAATGCAACAAATTGATTCCAAGATAAGTTGTAGAGTAGAACCCTTCCCGTGGCTTGGAGCAATGATCTCCACCATGCCAACGCTTCTCCTTTGAATGATTGGGAAACAAATTTCACAACATCTTGCTCCGTACAACCGCTGATGTCAACAACAACGTCCATCTCATCGAGCCATGTCATGCAATCGATGGCCCCTTCTTCTCCTGTAAAGTCCCTGGGCTTGCAGGAGACAAAATATTTATATGTGCAGGTCTTAACTGGTGCCTCCTGGTGAAACACGACCTGAATAGGCGGAACACTCCTTCGATGTGATGAGCTATGAACATCGTCTTCCTCTAACTCATTTGATTTAGGAGGGGGCTTAATACGAGCCACAGATAGAGTCGTAGAGTGGTTATCATTTGATTCATTATACTGACTGTCAAGAGCTTGAGTAATAGCACTATTTATTAGTGCCTGCAGTTCCGCTTCAGTCATGCTAATTCTGGTAATATCATTGTTCTTCTTCGGGTGGCTGTTGGCCTCCTCTGATCCAGCCATGTAGCTTGATTGCTACATAAATATTGACAATGATTTATTCAGAGGTTATTATGGAATCCCCATTTTTGACGATTCTTCAATCATGGTAATATAAACCATATTGGTTAATTTGTTAATTATTTTTAAATTAGTATTCTCCATTATAATTTATCCTAGTTATAAAACGTTAAGGATATTAAAGTGGCGCAGAGGGCCTAGTCACAAGGACAGTTTTAAATTTATAAGCCATGATTGTTTGGGATCGAGGCATTTAAGGTTTGAGCATAGTCGGTTACTTTTCTTAACAGGGAGTCGAAGACTACAACTGCCTTTTGTCCTTTAGGACAATAGATGTAGCCCGTGGGCATTCCTTTCTGAGGGATGTTTATGATATGATCATCTTTTCAGATGCTATTAGTCAAGATCGTTTGGATCATACCGACTATTATGCTTGGACATGGTCCAACATTTTTAGACAGGAGGTCAAAGACCACCACTGTCGTTGTCTTATCGACAACCAATTTAGCCCGTAGGCACTTCATCACTTACGGATGTTTATAATATGATCATCTTATAAGATGATATAAGCCATGATTTCTAGAATCATAAGGTAAATTAGAAATTAAAAAAAAATTCAATATAGGGATGACTGTTGTGATTTTATCGAATCACATTTGTCAGGAGTGCTAACACGTTCTTAGGTGTTAACAAGGATCTGAATCCCTCGAGTAGGTTTCACCATCTTGGCCGCGTAGGCTAGGTTTCTCCTTTAAGATATACTGACAGGGAAGGAGGGATATTTATTTCATTCAGGATTTTTTTCTCATAACTCCTAATTTACAAGTTAATAATAGCACAAATGGCCTAGTCACGTAGACAAGTTTACAAGCCATGATTTCAGAGAATCGAGGCATTAAAGTTTTAATAATGGCACAAATGGCCTAGTCGCGTAGACAAGTTTAATTTATAAGCCATGATCGTTTGGGATCGCGGCAATTAGGTGTGAATCGACGTTCATTACCTTTTCTTGACAGGGAGTCGTAGGCTACTACTGTCTTTAGTCTCAGAAGACGTTAATCATAGCCCGTAGGCACTTTCCTTCTAAGGGATGTTACTTTCATTTATTTCATATTTCAGGTTTAGAATGAAAACTTAATTTAATCAATCCATTATATGGAGATAAAAGTACAAAGTTGCCCTAAGCGGGTCTTCGAAAGGAATAATGTGTCCTCGAAGGGACTGAAAGATAAATATGTCCTTGTGAGGACTATTAAGGAAACGATCTTCAGTAAGAGGAGTTTCTTCTTCATTCTTATTTCTGAATGCTTTCTCCTTGTAGGCTCGTTTCATCCTGGCCGCGGTACGAAGTTCAGCTTTTCAAGGCTCCGAGTGTGGAGAATTCCTATTACAGCTTCTTCGCTTGGCGACGTATTCAAATATATAATTGAAAGTAATAATCCTCCGAAGAGACGAGAGTATTCCTATGTTAAGTCTAGACTCAGAAGGTCAAGGAATGTGCTACTGTGTCATTGAGATTAAACACAAAAGATTAGTGTTTAATTCACTCAATGTTGGCTCTGATACCAACCTGTCACACCCCAATTTTCCACGTGTCACCGGTGGGCCCGGTGGGGAGTATCGTGACGTAGTTGATATCATCATAGTCAAACAACACAATATATAAATGCACAGCGGAAGCAAAAGATAAATATATTACAATCCGAATATAAAGTAATATCAAAGTATTACAACGGAAAGTAAAGGATCCACAGGCGGATCAAATAAAAGATAAACTGTTCAACAGACTTCAGGCATCTAGAACTTGCAAGATTCCTTATTCACGCCCTGAGCTTCCAGCCAATTACGTTCAGTACCTGTCACTTAACCTTTTTGGAAAATACGTCAGTTTACACTGGTAAATACAATTTAACTGACTCATTTTTGAAAAGAGTTTGAAAATTGATTTGAGTGCAAACGGCACAAAATATCTTGACACAATGATTAAAATGCACAGAGGCAAAATTAATCTTTTATAACTTGGGACAATTTTATTAATAAAAATCTTGTATCCGATTTACATGCTTGTCCAACATTTAGGGCCGGTGATTATACAATACAAGCCGGACGAGATTAATCGACACACCACAAATATGAATCTCACAAGAAGTTACCCTTACGAGTGAGTATATGTTTTACATATGCAACAGGAGGTGTTTTGTCTACACCTTGTGCTTACGTCGTGGCCATTCACTTTTTAAATGAGCCAAGGATATCCAGGACACGGTCATTAACCCCCAATGTTATTTGTTATCAAACAATACAAATTAAAACGGGCTTATGCAATTTAATCATCTCCGATTAAAAGGTTTCTACACCCGACCAAGCGGTATTTTTATAATACCGTATCCCAAGCCCGTATAAGGGAAAATAAGTTAAAAGTATTTACCTGAGCTAGCTCCTGACTTAATTAGCAAGAATTTAATAACTCAGCCGTATTCTCTTAAGTAAGCGTAGGTACCATTTACCGGAAGGCTCTAGTCTGGAATGATGGTATAAATAACCAATTAGAATGCTAACGGGTCTTTAATTAAGCCTAAGCTTAGACCGGTTAGTCTTACAGAAAGATACGGTTCAAACGCATGATAAGGCGAAGACCGGATGAAATGTGATTTAGACCCGACAAGTTTGAAGACTTGTATAATATGGGTATACTAAACACATTCTGGATGTTGAGACAAAAAGGATATGGTTTGACCCGTTTCGGCTAATATATGCAAACTAGTTACGTACGCCGATCCGAACGCGAAAAGTGCGTAACGAGTAACCAAATGAGTCATATGCAAGTTCCCTGAGTTAATATGCTCTAAATATGATATAATATCAGTAGGTTATTTTCTATTACGCCCCAAATGGATTTAAACACAATTTATGCCTCATAAGGGCATTTTGGTCATTTAAAAGATTATAAAAGAGTTTATTTATAAATCTGAGTTACGAGTCTGATTTATACAGTAAATATATTTAATTTAACATGTTATAACAGTAGGGTATGACCCATAAGTGAAAATTATCATTTAAAACCAAACTATGCACCATAGGGCATTTTGGTAATTTCACAAGGACTAAAAATGTCAAAATTGGAAACCTGAGTTTATAAACTTGTACTTACTGTTATTTTATAAAAATGTCCTAAAAACATCAGTAGGTATAAAACTTATATGTTCAATATGGTTATAGTACATACCATGCGTTAAAAATGCTTAAAAAGGCGATTTGGAGCCGTTTCCGGGTTTGTAAAAGAAATCTGATATTTTTATATTTCCAGAAGGCTCAAAATATTATATTTAACAAATAAAATTAGTAGAAAAAGGTTTGGGGTTAAACGGATTTATAAAACTCACTTTATGGCCTAAAAGGGCAAATTCGGTATTTACCGAATTAAACTTAGAACCCTATGTTATGATCAGCTAAAAATAAAATAAAAATCTTTAAAAATCCTAAAATATTATATAATATCAGTGGGTAAAAGTTTTATATTAAAAAGTAGGTTTAAATGGGTTATATGCTAATTACGCCATTTATATAACATAAAGCTTGCAATTTACGATATTGAGCATAACTCTTATTCTGGACCTCAAACTGATATCAAATTTTCGGTGCAAGTTCATAAATCAGTAACAAACGTTTTTACTCTTTCACTTTTTCAAAAATCATGTTTTATAGTTAAAAGGGCAAAATAGTCATATTTAAGCATAAACCGGTAACATGCATATGAAGCGGATAAGTGTTGAACCAAGTTGTAAAATCTCAGAGAGTTAAACTTATATGAAAGTTGGTCCAAAATAAGCTCTAATTCAGATCTCAAACATGCATGTACGGATCAAAACTGATAGTCAAAGAAAAAGTCAATTTATGTGACTTTCGGTTCCGATTCGGGTTTTAAACTTAAAATTATCGAATTGATTATGCTAAAACATGTTCTTACATTAATTATAAGGTTATTTTGATGATCAAACAGGTTGCATGTAGCCTACATTGTTAATCATGCTTAAAATTGCAAAAACACATTCTGTTGACTTTTTAAGAAGAGCTTTGACTCGACAATTAACATGCTTAGAGTGTGAATCTGAAAATACCCTTTTAGGGGTTTGTTATACTCATAAATACCAACATATGGGTACTTTCAATTTGAGGAATGACAGAGCCAATCTCGTTTAAACTCAAAGTCAAATCTAATTTACGATAGTTTGACTTTCGGTTAATACACTAAGCTAGAACGAATTAGAGAATGATATGAACACTTACAATGGTCCTAAACAAGCTTAGAGATCACTATGAAGCAGCCTTGTCGACCAGAAAGCTCCAGAGAAAGTTCTTGTGAATTTTGAAAGTTCAAGTGTTTGAATGTTTGGAACTATGGTGATCTTTAAAGCAAGTTTGATCTGATTAAGGGCTGTTGCAGAGGTTCTCAGGTGTTATAAGAAGTGAACAAAGGTCCCCATTTGCATGTTATATCATTGGTGAACTCCCTGAAGTCGACAACAGCTGTAAACAACACATACAGACCTGAAACTGGCATCTGCAGGTTAACATTGCCCAGATACGTGCCTAGCGCACCGTTATGCTTCTGATGTAGCGGTGCGCTAGCCTCATCAGATGACAAAGTTTTGTTCCTTTGTTTTGCATTTCAGTCCTTGGTCCTTTGGAACGTGGTTTTGGCGATTTATCTTGCTCATTAGACCCTCAAATAATATTTTTTAAGGGCCTTGGGACTTTTACAAACATGGTAAAGTCCTTGGTTAACTTTGTGCTTACCCGAAAAGTCTCGAAATTTAACGTTAACGCAATTAACCCTTCGTGTACGGTTTTGATCACAACTTTCTCATACGATAACGAAACTTAACGAAATTTTTACCACATATTCTAGTGAGTATACTTTATCATTACAAAGCTTCGGGTTTGCCAAAAGGTCACTCAGAGGTGTACTTTCAAACATGTTGACACATTTAGCCCCTGTAGTTTGTAATTCCTCACTTTCTTTCGTTTTCCGCTTTGCATGATCCATGATTTATTCTTTTAAGATTATAAACACCATGTAGGGTTATTGTAGGGCCTATTTATCTAATTTTGACACTTTGGACCCTTATATTCACATAGTTTCACTGCTTGTCAACTTTAGTCCGTCTAAAGTACTCTTCCACATTTCCAAAGCTTATGACACGTGTCAATACATTATTGGACGTAAATTTTCGAGGTGTTACATAAACACATTCCTTAAATTGTAGCCATTTGTTGAGTATTTTTTTGGTGTCTAATCCGCATATATATCACCATTTCCCTTGATTTTATTGACTGTCTATCTCTTAAATATCAATATATACACGTGTGATTTAGTTTACGAATATTTTTCAATGCCGAGAACCTCGATCAGAGAGTAAAAAAGGCGTAAGGTTCACAATGGTGTAAGATTAAAATGGGATATACCGGGCTAGGATTCGAGTTACAGGAACAAGGGCCAAACCAACCACCCAAGAATGGAATCGTCGAAAGAAAACACTTGACAACCTCCTAGAAGCAGCTTTTCTTTCTAGCAGACCTTTCTCCATCAATTTGGAATCTGATGCCGTCACTAAACACATTCCTTAAATTGTAGCCATTTGTTGAGTGGTTTTTTTTGTGTCTAATCCGCATATATATCACCATTGCCCTTGATTTTCTTGACTGTATATCTCTTAAATGTCAACATATACACGTGTGATTTAGTTTACGAAGATTTTTCAGTGCCGAGAACCTCGATCAGAGAGTAAAAAAGACGTAAGGTTCACAATGGTGTAAAATTAAAATGAGATATACCGGGCTAGGATTCGAATTACAGGAACAAGGGCCAAACCAACCACCCAAGAATGGAATCGTTGAGCGAAAACACTAGACAACATCCTAGAAGCAGCTTTTCTTGCCACCAGACCTTTCTCCATCAATTAGGAATCTAATGCCGTCACTAAACACATTCCTTAAATTGTAGCCATTTTTTGAGTGTTTATTTTTTCGTGTCTAATCCGCATATATATCACCATTGCCCTTGATTTTCTTGGCTGTATATCTCTTAAATGTCAACATATACACGTGTGATTTAGTTTCCGAAGATTTTTAATTCCGAGAACCTCGACCAGAGAGTAAAATAGGCGTAAGGTTCACAATGGTGTAAAATTAAAATGGGATATACCGGGCTAGAATTCGAGTTACAGGAACAATGGCCAAACCAACCACCCAAGAATGGAATCATCGAGCGAAAAAATTTGACAACCTCCGAGAAGCAGCTTTTTTTACCACCAGACCATTCTCCATCAATTAGGAATCTGATGCCGTCACTAAACACATTTCTTAAATTGTAGCAATTTGTTGAGTGTTTTTTTTTGCGTCTAATCCGCATATATATCACCATTGCCCTTGATTTTGTTGACTGTATATCTCTTAAATGTCAACATATACACGTGTGATTTAGTTTACGAAGATTTTTTAATGCCGAGAACCTCGACCAGAGAGTAAAAAAGGCGTTAGGTTCACAATGGTGTAAAATTAAAATGAGATATACCGGGCTAGGATTCGAGTTACAGGAACAAGGGACAAACCAACCACCCAATAATGGAATCATCGAGCGAAAACACTTGACAACCTCCTAGAAGCAGCTTTTCTTACCACCAGACCTTTCTCCATCAATTAGGAATCTGATGCCGTCACTAAACACATTCCTTAAATTGTAGCCATTTGTTGAGTGTTTTTTTTTGTGTCTAATCCGCATATATATCACCATTGCCCTTGATTTTCTTGACTGTATATCTCTTAAATGTCAACATATACACGTGTGATTTAGTTTACGAAGATTTTTCAATGCCGAGAACCTCGATCAGAGAGTAAAAAAGGCATAAGGTTCACAATGGTGTAAAATTAAAATGGGATATACCGGGCTAGGATTCGAGTTACAGGAACAAGGGACAAATCAACCACCCAAGAATGGAATCGTCGAGCGAAAACACTTGACAACCTCCTAGAAGCAGCTTTTCTTACCAACAGACCTTTCTCCATCAATTAGGAATCTGATGCCGTCACTAAACACATTACTTAAATTGTATCCATTTGTTGATTGTTTTTTTTTTTGGTGTCTAATCCACATATATATAACCATTGCCCTTGATTTTCTTGACTGTATATCTCTTAAATGTCAACATATACACGTGTGATTTAGTTTACGAATATTTTTCAATGCCGAGAACCTCGATCAGAGAGTAAAAAGGCGTAAGGTTCACAATGGTGTAAGATTAAAATGGGATATACCGGGCTAGGATTCGAGTTACCGGAACAAGGGCCAAACCAACCACCCAAGAATGGAATCGTCGAGCGAAAACCCTTGACAACCTCCTAGAAGCAGCTTTTCTTGCCACCAGACCTTTCTCCATCAATTAGGAATCTGATGCCGTCACCAAACACATTCCTTAAATTGTAGCCATTTCTTGAGTGTTTATTGTTTGGTGTCTAATCAGCATATATATCACCATTGCCCTTGATTTTCTTGACTGTATATCTCTTAAATGTCAACATATACAGGTGTGATTTAGTTTACGAAGATTTTTCAATGCCGAGAACCTCGATTAGAGTGTAAAAAAGGCGTAAGGTTCACAATGGTGTAAGTTTAAAATGGGATATACCGGGCTAGGATTCGAGTTACAGGAACAAGGGCCAAACCAACCACCCAAGAATGGAATCGTCGTGCGAAAACACTTGACAACCTCCTAGAAGCAGCTTTTCTTGCCACCAGACATTTCTCCATTAATTAGGAACCTGATGCCGACTCTAAACACATTCCTTAAATTGTAGCCATTTGTTTAGTGTTTATTTTTTGGTGTCTAGTCCGCATACATTCCTTGATTTTCTTTACTGTATATCTCTTAAATATCAACATATACACGTGTGATTTAGTTTACGAAGATTTTTCATTGCCGAAAACCTCGATCAAAGAGTAAAAAAGGCGTAAGGTTCACAATGGTGTAAGATTAAAATGGGATATACCGGGCTAGGATTCGAGTTTTAGGAACAAGGGCCAAACTAACAACCCAAGAAGGGAATCATCGAGCTAAAACATTTGACAACCTCCTAGAAGCAGTTTTTCTTACCACCAGAGCTTTCTCCATCAATTAGGAATCAGATGCCGTCACTAAACACATTCCTTAAATTGTAGCCATTTGTTGATTGTTTTTTTTTTGTGTCTAATACGCATATATATTACCATTGCCCTTGATTTTCTTGACTGTATATCTCTTAAATATCAACATATACAGGTGTGATTTAGTTTACGAAGACTTTTCAATGCCGAGAACCTTGATCAGAGAGTAAAAAAGGCATAAAGTTCACAATGGTGTAAAATTAAAATGGGATATCCCGGGCTAGGATTCGAGTTACAGGAACAAGGGCCAAACCAACCACCCAAGAATGGAATCGTCGAGCGAAAACACTTGACAACCTCCTAGAAGCAGCTTTTCTTACCACCAGACCTTTCTCCATCAATTAGGAATCTGATGCCGTCACTAAACACATTCCTTAAATTGTAGCCATTTGTTGAGTGTTTTTTTTGGTGTCTAATCCGCATATATATCACCATTGCCCTTGATTTTCTTGACTGTATATATCTTAAGTATCAACATATACACGTGTGATTTAGTTTACGAAGAATTTTCAATGCCGAGAACCTCGACCAGAGAGTAAAAAAGGCGTAAGGTTCACAATGGTGTAAAATTAAAATGAGATATACCGGGCTAGGATTCGAGTTACAGGAACAAGGGCCAAACCAACCACCCAAGAATGGAATCGTCGAGCGAAAACACTTGACAACCTCCTAGAAGCAGATTTTCTTACCACCAGACCTTTCTCGATCAATTTGGAATCTGATGCCGTCACTAAACACATTCCTTAAATTGTAGCCATTTGTTGAGTATTTTTTTTGGTGTCTAATCCGCATATATATCACCATTGCCCTTGATTTTCTTGACTGTATATCTCTTAAATATCAACATATACACGTGTGATTTAGTTTACGAAGATTTTTCAATGCCGAGAACCTCGATCAGAGAGTAAAAAAGGTGTAAGGTTCACAATGGTGTAAAATTAAGATGGGATATACCGGGCTAGGATTCGAGTTACAGGAACAAGGGCCAAACCAACCCCCCAAGAATGGAACCGTTGAGCGAAAACACTAGACAACCTCCTAGAAGCAGCTTTTCTTGCCACCAGACCTTTCTCCATCAATTAGGAATCTGATGCCGTCACTAAACACATTCCTTAAATTGTAGCCATTTTTTGAGTGTTTATTTTTTTGTGTCTAATCCGCATATATATCACCATTGCCCTTAATTTTCTTGGCTGTATATCTCTTAAATGTCAACATATACACGTGTGATTTAGTTTCCGAAGATTTTTCAATTCCGAGAACCTCGACCAGAGAGTAAAATAGGCGTAATGTTCACAATGGTGTAAAATTAAAATGGGGTATACCGGGCAAGAATTCGAGTTACAGGAACAAGGGCCAAACCAACCACCCAAGAATGGAATCATCGAGCGAAAACATTTGATAACCTCCGAGAAGCAGCTTTTTTTACCACCAGACCATTCTCCATCAATTAAGAATCTGATGCCGTCACTAAACACATTTCTTAAATTGTAGCCATTTGTTGAGTGTTTTTTTGTGTCTAATCCGCATATATATCACCATTGCCCTTGATTTTGTTGACTGTATATCTCTTAAATGTCAACATATACACGTGTGATTTAGTTTACGAAGATTTTTTAATGCCGAGAACCTTGACCAGAGAGTAAAAAATGCGTAAGGTTCACAATGGTGTAAAATTAAAATGGGATATACCGGGCTAGGATTCGAGTTACAGGAACAAGGGCCAAACCAACCACCCAAGAATGGAATCGTTGAGCGAAAACACAAGACAACCTCCTAGAAGCAGCTTTTCTTACCACCAGACCTTTCTCCATCAATTAGGAATCTGATGCCGTTACTAAACACATTCCTTCAATTGTAGCCATTTTTTGAGTGTTTATTTCTTGGTGTCTAATCCGCATATATATCACCATTGCCGTTGATTTTCTTGGTTGTATATCTCTTAAATGTCAACATATACACGTGTGATTTAGTTTACGAAGATTTTTCGATTCCGAGAACCTCGACCAGAGAGTAAAAAGGCGTAAGGTTCACAATGGTGTAAGTTTAAAATGGGATATATCGGGCTAGGATTCGAGTTACAGGAACAAGGGCCAAACCAACCACCCAAGAATGGAATCGTCGAGCGAAAACACTTGACAACCTCCTAGAAGCAGCTTTTCTTACCACCAGACCTTTCTCCATCAATTAGGAATCTGATGCCGTCACTAAACACATTCCTTAAATTGTAGCCATTTGTTGAGTGTTTTTTTTTGTGTCTAATCCGCATATATATCACCATTGCCCTTGATTTTCTTTACTGTATATCTCTTAAATGTCAACATATACACGTGTGATTTAGTTTACGAAGATTTTTCAGTGCCGAGAACCTCGATCAGAGAGTAAAGAAGGCGTAAGGTTCACAACGGTGTAAAATTAAAATGGGATATACCGGGCTAGGATTCGAGTTACAGGAATAAGGGCCAAACCAACCACCCAAGAATGGAATCGTCGACCGAAAACACTTGACAATCTCCTAGAAGCAGCTTTTCTTGCCACCAGACCTTTCTCCATCAATTAGGAATTTGATGCCGTCACTAAACACATTCCTTAAATTGTAGCCATTTTTTGAGTGTTTATTTTTTGGTGTCTAATCCGCATATATATCACCATTGTCCTTGATTTTCTTGGCTGTATATCTCTTAAATGTCAACATATACACGTGTGATTTAGTTTCCGAAGATTTTTCAATTCCGAGAACCTCGACCAGAGAGTAAAATAGGCGTAATGTTCACAATGGTGTAAAATTAAAATGGGATATACCGGGCTAGAATTCGAGTTACAGGAACAAGGGCCAAACCAACCACCCAAGAATGGAATCATCGAGCGAAAACATTTGACAACCTCCGAGAAGCAGCTTTTTTTACCACCAGACCATTCTCCATCAATTAGGAATCTGATGCCGTCACTAAACACATTTCTTAAATTGTAGCCATTTGTTGAGTGTTTTTTTTGTGTCTAATCCGCATATATATCACCATTGCCCTTGATTTTGTTGACTGTATATCTCTTAAATGTCAACATATACACGTGTGATTTAGTTTACGAAGATTTTTTAATGCCGAGAACCTCGACCAGAGAGTAAAAAAGGCGTAAGGTTCACAATGGTGTAAAATTAAAATGGGATATACCGGGCTAGGATTCGAGTTACAGGAACAAGGGCCAAACCAACCACCCAAGAATGGAATCGTTGAGCGAAAATACAAGACAGCCTCCTAGAAGCAGCTTTTCTTACCACCAGACCTTTCTCCATCAATTAGGAATCTGATGCCGTCACTAAACAAATTCCTTCAATTGTAGCCATTTTTTGAGTGTTTATTTCTTGGTGTCTAATCCGCATATATATCACCATTGCCGTTGATTTTCTTGGCTGTATATCTTTTAAATGTCAACATATACACGTGTGATTTAGTTTACGAAGATTTTTCGATTCCGAGAACCTCGACCAGAGAGTAAAAAAGGCGTAAGGTTCACAATGGTGTAAGTTTAAAATGGGTTATATCGGGCTAGGATTCGAGTTACAGGAACAAGGGCCAAACCAACCACCCAAGAATGGAATCATCGAGCGAAAAAATTTGACAACCTCCGAGAAGCAGCTTTTTTTACCACCAGACCATTCTCCATCAATTAGGAATCTGATGCCGTCACTAAACACATTTCTTAAATTGTAGCAATTTGTTGAGTGTTTTTTTTTTGTGTCTAATCCGCATATATATCACCATTGCCCTTGATTTTTTGACTGTATATCTCTTAAATGTCAACATATACACGTGTGATTTAGTTTACGAATATTTTTCAATGCCGAGAACCTCGATCAGAGAGTAAAAAAGGCGTAAGGTTCACAATGGTGTAAGATTAAAATGGGATATACCGGGCTAGGATTCGAGTTACCGGAACAAGGGCCAAACCAACAACACAAGAATGGAATCGTCGAGCGAAAACCCTTGACAACCTCCTAGAAGCAGCTTTTCTTGCCACCATACCTTTCTCCATCAATTAGGAATCTGATGCCGTCACCAAACACATTCATTAAATTGTAGCCATTTCTTGAGTGTTTATTGTTTGGTGTCTAATCAGCATATATATCACCATTGCCCTTAGTTTTCTTGACTGTATATATCTTAAATGTCAACATATACAGGTGTGATTTAGTTTACGAAGATTTTTCAATGCCGAGAACCTCGATCAGAGAGTAAAAAAGGCGTAAGGTTCACAATGGTGTAAGTTTAAAATGGGATATACCGGGCTAGGATTCGAGTTACAGGAACAAGGGCCAAACCAACCACCCAAGAATGGAATCGTCGTGCGAAAACACTTGACAACCTCCTAGAAGCAGCTTTTCTTGCCACCAGACCTTTCTCCATCAATTAGGAACATGATGCCGACTCTAAACACATTCCTTAAATTGTAGCCATTTGTTTAGTGTTTATTTTTTGGTGTCTAGTCCGCATACATTGCTTGATTTTCTTGACTGTATATCTCTTAAATATCAACATATACAGGTGTGATTTAGTTTACGAAGACTTTTCAATGCCGAGAACCTTGATCAGAGAGTAAAAAAGGCATAAGGTTCACAATGGTGTAAAATTAAAATGGGATATCCCGGGCTAGGATTCGAGTTACAGGAACAAGGGCCAAACCAACCACCCAAGAATGGAATCGTCGAGCGAAAACACTTGACAACCTCCTAGAAGCAGCTTTTCTTACCACCAGACCTTTCTCCATCAATTAGGAATCTGATGCCGTCACTAAACATATTCCTTAAATTGTAGCCATTTGTTGAGTGTTTTTTTTTGGTGTCTAATCCGCATATATATCACCATTGCCTTTGATTTTCTTGACTGTATATCTCTAAAATGTCAACATATACACGTGTGATCTAGTTTACGAAGATTTTTCAATGCCGAGAACCTCGATCAGAGAGTAAAAAGGGTGTAAGGTTCACAATGGTGTAAAATTAAAATGGGATATACCGGGATAGGATTCGAGTTACAGGAACAAGGGCCAAACCAAACACCCAAGAATGGAATCGTTGAGCGAAAACACACTTTACAACCTCCTAGAAGCAGCGTTTCTTACCACCAGACCTTTCTCCATCAATTAGGAATCTGATGTCGTCACTAAACACATTCCTTAAGTTGTAGCCATTTGTTGAGTGTTTTTTTTGGTGTCTAATCCGCATATATATCACCATTGCCCTTGATTTTCTTGACTGTATATATCTTAAATATCAACATATACACGTGTGATTTAGTTACGAAGAATTTTCAATGCCGAGAACCTCGACCAGAGAGTAAAAAAGGCGTAAGGTTCACAATGGTGTAAAATTAAAATGAGATATACCGGGCTAGGATTCGAGTTACAGGAACAAGGGCCAAACCAACCACCCAAGAATGGAATCGTCGAGCGAAAACACTTGACAACCTCCTAGAAGCAGCTTTTCTTACCACCAGACCTTTCTCCATCAATTTGGAATCTGATGCCGTCACTAAACACATTCCTTAAATTGTAGCCATTTGTTGAGTATTTTTTTTGGTGTCTAATCCGCATATATATCACCATTGCCCTTGATTTTCTTGACTGTATATCTCTTAAATATCAACATATACACGTGTGATTTAGTTTACGAAGATTTTTCAATGCCGAGAACCTCGATCAGAGAGTAAAAAAGGTGTAAGGTTCACAATGGTGTAAAATTAAAATGGGATATACCGGGCTAGGATTCGAGTTACAGGAACAAGGGCCAAACCAACCACCCAAGAATGGAATCGTCGAGTGAAAACACTTGACAACCTCCTAGAAGCTGCTTTTCTTACCACCAGACCTTTTCCCATCAATTAGGAATCTGATGCCGTCACTAAACACATTCCTTAAATTGTAGCCATTTGTTGAGTGTTTTTTTTTTGTGTCTAATCCGCATATATATAACCATTGCCGTAGATTTTCTTGACTGTATATCTCTTAAATGTGAACATATACACGTGTGATTTAGTTTACGAAGATTTTTCAATGCCAAGAACCTCGATCAGAGAGTAAAAAAGGCGTAAGGTTCACAATAGTGTAAAATTAAAATGGGATATACCGGGATAGGATTCGAGTTACAGGAACAAGGGCCAAACTAACAACCCAAGAAGGGAATCATCGGGCTAAAAGACTTGACAACCTCCTAGAAGCAGCTTTTCTTACCACCAGAGCTTTCTCCATTAATTAGGAATCAGATGCCGTCACTAAACACATTCCTTAAATTGTAGCCATTTGTTGAGTGTTTTTTTTTTTGTGTCTAATCCGCATATATATCACCATTGCCCTTGATTTTCTTGACTCTATATCTCTTAAATATCAACTTATACACGTGTGATTTAGTTTAAGAAGATTTTTCAATGCCGAGAACCTCGATCAAAGAGTAAAAAAGGCGTAAGGTTCACAATCGTGTAAGATTAAAATGGGATATACCGGGCTAGGATTCGAGTTACAGGAACAAGGGCCAAACCAACCAGCCAAGAATGGAATCGTTGAGAGAAAACACCTGACAACCTCCTAGAAGCAGCTTTTCTAACCACCAGACCTTTCTCCATCAATTTGGAATCTGATGCCGTCACTAAACACATTCCTTAAATTGTAGTCATTTCTATTTTTTTTTGTGTCTAATCTGCATATATATCACCATTGCCGTTGATTTTCTTGACTGTATATCTCTTAAATGTGAACATATACACGTGTGATTTAGTTTACGAAGATTTTTCCATGCCGAGAACCTCGATCAGAGAGTAAAAAAGGCGTAAGGTTCACAATGGTGTAAAATTAAAATGAGATATATACCAGGATAGGATTCGAGTTACAGGAACAAGGGCCAAACCAACCACCCAAGAATGAAATCGTCGAGCGAAAACACTTGACAACCTCCTAGAAGCAGCTTTTCTTACCACCAGACCTTTCTCCATCAATGAGGAATCTGATGCCGTCACTAAACACATTCCTTAAATTGTAGCCATTTGTTGAGAGTTTTTTCTTGGTGTCCAATCCGCATATATATCACCATTGCCCTTGATTTTCTTGACTGTATATCTCTTAAATATCAACATATATACGTGTGATTTAGTTTACGAAGACTTTTCAATGCCGAGAACCTCGATCAGAGAGTAAAAAAGGCGTAAGGTTCACAATGGTGTAAAATTAAAATGGGATATACCGGGCCAGGATTCGAGTTACAGGAATAAGGGCCAAACCAACCACCCAAGTATGGAATCGTCGAGCGAAAACACTTGACAACCTCCTAGAAGCAGGTTTTCTTACCACCAGACCTTTCTCCATCAATTAGGAATGTGATGCCGTCACTTAACACATTCCTTAAATTGTAGCCATTTGTTGAGTATTTTTTTTGGTGTGTAATTCGCAAATATATCACCATTGCCCTTGATTTTCTTTACTGTATATCTCTTAAATATCAACATATACACGTGTGATTTAGTTTACGAAGATTTTTCAATGCCGAGAACCTCGACAAGAGAGTAAAAATGGCGCAAGGTTCACAATGGTGTAAAATTAAAATGGGATATACCGGGCTAGGATTCGAGTTACAGGAACAAAGGGCCAAACCAACCACCCAAGAATGGAATCGTCGAGCGAAAACACATGACAACCTCCTAGAAGCAGCTTTTCTTACCACCAGACCTTTCTCCATCAATTAGGAATCTGATGCCGGCACTAAACACATTCCTTAAATTGTAGCCATTTGTTGAGTGTTTTTTTTGGAGTCTAATCCGCATATATATCGCCATTGCCCTTGATTTTCTTGACTGTATATCTCTTAAATGTCAACAAATACACGTGTGACTTAGTTTACCAAGATTTTTCAATGCTGAGAACCTCGATCAGAGAGTAAAAAAGACGTAAGGTTCACAATGGTGTAAAATTAAAATGGGATATACCGGGCTAGGATTCGAGTTACAGGAACAAGGGCCAAACCAACCACCCAAGAATGGAATCGTCGAGCGAAAACACTTGACAACCTCCTAGAAGCAGCTTTTCTTGCCACCAGACCTTTCTCCATCAATTAGGAATCTGATGCCGTCTCTAAACACATTTCTTAAATTATAGCCATTTTTTGAGTGTTTATTTTTTGGTGTCTAAACCGCATAAATATCACCATTGCCCTTTATTTTCTTGACTGTATATCTCTTAAATATTAATATATACACGTGTGATTTAGTTTATGAAGATTTTTCAATGCCGAGAACCTCGATCAGAGAGTAAAAAAGGCGTAAGGCTCACAATGGTGTAAAATTAAAATGGGATATACCGGGCTAGGATTCGAGTTACAGGAACAAGGGCAAAACCAACCACCCAAGAATGGAATCGTCGAGCGAAAACACTTGACAACCTCTTAGAAGCAGCTTTTCTTACCACCAGACCTTTCTCCAGCAATTAGGAATCTGATGCCGTCACTAAACACGTTCCTTAAATTATAACCATTTTTTGAGTGTTTATTTTTTGGTGTCTAATCCGCATATATATCAACATTGCCCTTGATTTTCTTGGCTGTATATCTCTTAAATGTCATCATATACACGTGTGATTTAGTTTACAAAGATTTTTCAATTCCGAGAACCTCGTCTAGAGAGTAAAAAAGGCGTAAGGTTCACAATGGTGTAAAATTAAAATGGGATATAACGGGCTAGGATTCGAGTTACAGGAACAAGGACCAAACCAACCACCCAAGAATGGAATCGTCGAGCGAAAACACTTGACAACCTCCTAGAAGCAGCTTTTCTTGCCACCAGACCTTTCTCCATCAATTAGGAATCTGATGCCGTCACTAAACACATTCCTTAAATTGTAGCCATTTTTTGAGTGTTTATTTTTTGGTGTCTAATCCGCATATATATCACCATTCCCCTTGATTTTCTTGACTGTATATCTCTTAAATGTCAACATATACTCGTGTGATTTAGTTTACGAAGATTTTTCAATGCCGAGAACCTCGATCAGAGAGTAAAAAAGGCGTAAGGTTCACAATGGTATAAAATTAAAATGAGATATACCGGGCTAGGGGGGTAATGGAACAAGGGCCAAACCAACCACCCAAGAATGGAATCGTCGAGCGAAAACACTTGACAACCTCCTAGAAGCAGCTTTTCTTACCACCAGACCTTTATTCATCAATGAGGAATCTGATGCCGTCACTAAACACATTCCTTAAATTGTAGCCATTTGTTGAGTGTTTTTTCTTGGTGTCCAATCCGCATATATATCACCATTGCCCTTGATTTTCTTGACTGTATATCTCTTAAATATCAACATATACACGTGTGATTTAGTTTACGAAGACTTTTCAATGCCGAGAACCTCGATCAGAGAGTAAAAAAGGCGTAAGGTTCACAATGGTGTAAAATTAAAATGGGATATACCGGGCCTGGATTCGAGTTACAGGAATAAGGGCCAAACCAACCACCCAAGAATGGAATCGTCGAGCGAAAACACTTGACAACCTCCTAGAAGCAGGTTTTCTTACCACCAGACCTTTCTCCATCAATTAGGAATCTGATGCCGTCACTTAACACATTCCTTAAATTGTAGCCATTTGTTGAGTATTTTTTTTGGTGTGTAATCCGCATATATATCACCATTGCCCTTGATTTTCTTGACTGTATATCTCTTAAATATCAACATATACACGTGTGATTTAGTTTACGAAGATTTTTCAATGCCGAGAACCTCGACCAGAGAGTAAAAAAGGCGTAAGGTTCACAATGGTGTAAAATTAAAATGGGATATACCGGGCTAGGATTCGAGTTACAGGAACAAAGGGCCAAACCAACCACCCAAGAATGGAATCGTCGAGCGAAAACACATGACAACCTCCTAGAAGCAGCTTTTCTTACCACCAGACCTTTCTCCATCAATTAGGAATCTGATGCCGTCACTAAACACATTCCTTAAATTGTAGCCATTTGTTGAGTGTTTTTTTTGGAGTCTAATCCGCATATATATCGCCATTGCCCTTGATTTTCTTGACGGTATATCTCTTAAATGTCAACAAATACACGTGTGACTTAGTTTACCTAGATTTTTCAATGCTGAGAACCTCGATCAGAGAGTAAAAAAGACGTAAGGTTCACAATGGTGTAAAATTAAAATGGGATATACCGGGCTAGGATTCGAGTTACAGGAACAAGGGCCAAACCAACCACCCAAGAATGGAATCGTCGAGCGAAAACACTTGACAACCTCCTAGAAGCAGCTTTTCTTGCCACCAGACCTTTCTCCATAAATTAGGAATTTGATGCCGTCTCTAAACACATTTCTTAAATTATAGCCATTTTTTGAGTGTTTAGTTTTTGGTGTCAAATCCGCATATATATCACCATTGCCCTTGATTTTCTTGACTGTATATCTCTTAAATATCAATATATACACGTGTGATTTAGTTTATGAAGATTTTTCAATGCCGAGAACCTCGATCAGAGAGTAAAAAAGGCGCAAGGCACACAATGGTGTAAAATTAAAATGGGATATACCGGGCTAGGATTCGAGTTACAGGAACAAGGGCAAAACCAACCACCCAAGAATGGAATCGTCGAGCGAAAACACTTGACAACCTCCTAGAAGCAGCTTTTCTTACCACCAGACCTTTCTCCATCAATTAGGAATCTGATGCCGTCACTAAACACGTTCCTTAAATTGTAGCCATTTGTTGAGTGTTTTTTTTGTGTCTAATCCGCATATATATCACCATTGCCCTTGATTTTTTGACTGTATATCTCTTAAATGTCAACATATACACGTGTGATTTAGTTTACGAAGATTTTTCAATGCCCAGAACCTCGATCAGAGAGTAAAAAAGGCGTAAGGTTCACAATGGTGTAAAATTAAAATGGGATATACCGGGCTAGGATTCGAGTTACAGGAACAAGGGCCAAACCAACCACCCAAGAATGGAATCGTCGAGCGAAAACACTAGACAACCTTCTTGAAGCAGCTTTTCTTGCCACCAGACCTTTCTCCATCAATTAGGAATCTGATGCCGTCACTAAACACATTCCTTAAATTATAACCATTTTTTGAGTGTTTATTTTTTGGTGTCTAATCCGCATATATATATCACCATTGCCCTTGATTTTCTTGGCTGTATATCTCCTAAATGTTATCATATACACGTGTGATTTAGTTTACGAAGATTTTTCAATTCCGAAAACCTCATCCAGAGAGTAAAAAAGGCGTAAGGTTCACAATGGCGTAAAATTAAAATGGGATATAACGGGCTAGGATTCGAGTTACAGGAACAAGGACCAAACCAACCACCCAAGAATGGAATCGTCGAGCGAAAACACTTGACAACCTCCTAGAAGCAGCTTTTCTTGCCACCAGACCTTTCTCCATCAATTAGGAATCTGATGCCGTCACTAAACACATTCCTTAAATTGTAGCCATTTTTTGAGTGTTTATTTTTTGGTGTCTAATCCGCATATATATCACCATTCCCCTTGATTTTCTTGACTGCATATCTCTTAAATGTCAACATATACACGTGTGATTTAGTTTACGAAGATTTTTCAATGCCGAGAACCTCGATCAGAGAGTAAAAAAGGCGTAAGGTTCACAATGGTGTAAAATTAAAATGAGATATACCGGGCTAGGATTCGAGGTAAAGGAACAAGGGCCAAACCAACCACCGGAGAATGGAATCGTCGAGCGAAAACACTTGACAACCTCCTAGAAGCAGCTTTTCTTACCACCAGACCTTTCTCCATCAATGAGGAATCTGATGCCGTAACTAAACACATTCCTTAAATTGTAGCCATTTGTTGAGTGTTTTTTCTTGGTGTCCAATCCGCATATATATCACCATTTCCCTTGATTTTCTTGACTGTATATCTCTTAAATATCAACATATACACCTGTTATTTAGTTTACGAAGACTTTTCAATGCCGAGAACCTCGATCAGAGAGTAAAAAAGGCGTAAGGTTCACAATGGTGTAAAATTAAAATGGGATATACCGGGCCAGGATTCGAGTTACAGGAATAAGGGCCAAACCAACCACCCAAGAATGGAATCGTCGAGCGAAAACACTTGACAACCTCCTAGAAGCAGGTTTTCTTACCACCAGACCTTTCTCCATCAATTAGGAATCTGATGCCGTCACTTAACACATTCCTTAAATTGTAGCCATTTGTTGAGTATTTTTTTTGGTGTGTAATCCGCATATATATCACCATTGCCCTTGATTTTCTTGACTGTATATCTCTTAAATATCAACATATACACGTGTGATTTAGTTTACGAAGATTTTTCAATGCCGAGAACCTCGACCAGAGAGTAAAAAAGGCGTAAGGTTCACAATGGTGTAAAATTAAAATGGGATATACCGGGCTAGGATTCGAGTTACAGGAACAAAGGGCCAAACCAACCACCCAAGAATGGAATCGTCGAGCGAAAACACATGACAACCTCCTAGAAGCAGCTTTTCTTACCACCAGACCTTTCTCCATCAATTAGGAATCTGATGCCGTCACTAAACACATTCCTTAAATTGTAGCCATTTGTTGAGTGTTTTTTTTGGAGTCTAATCCGCATATATATCGCCATTGCCCTTGATTTTCTTGACTGTATATCTCTTAAATGTCAACAAATACACGTGTGACTTAGTTTACCAAGATTTTTCAATGCTGAGAACCTCGATCAGAGAGTAAAAAAGACGTAAGGTTCACAATGGTGTAAAATTAAAATGGGATATACCAGGCTAGGATTCGAGTTACAGGAACAAGGGCCAAACCAACCACCCAAGAATGGAATCGTCGAGCGAAAACACTTGACAACCTCTTAGAAGCAGCTTTTCTTGCCACCAGACCTTTCTCCATCAATTAGGAATCTGATGCCGTCTCTAAACACATTTCTTAAATTATAGCCATTTTTTGAGTGTTTATTTTTTGGTGTCTAATCCGCATATATATCACCATTGCCCTTGATTTTCTTGACTGTATATCTCTTAAATATCAACATATACACGTGTGATTTAGTTTACGAAGATTTTTCAATGCCGAGAACCTCGACCAGAGGGTAAAAAAGGCGTAAGGTTCACAATGGTGTAAAATTAAAATGGGATATACCGGGCTAGGATTCGAGTTACAGGAACAAAGGGCCAAACCAACCACCCAAGAATGGAATCGTCGAGCGAAAACACATGACAACCTCCTAGAAGCAGCTTTTCTTACCACCAGACCTTTCTCCATCAATTAGGAATCTGATGCCGTCACTAAACACATTCCTTAAATTGTAGCCATTTGTTGAGTGTTTTTTTTTTAGTCTAATCCGCATATATATCGCCATTGCCCTTGATTTTCTTGACTGTATATCTCTTAAATGTCAACATATACACGTGTGATTTAGTTTACGAAGATTTTTCAATGCCGAGAACCTCGATCAGAGAGTAAAAAAGGCGTAAGGTTCACAATGGTGTAAAATTAAAATGAGATATACCGGGCTAGGATTCGAGGTAAAGGAACAAGGGCCAAACCAACCACCCAAGATTGGAATCGTCGAGCGAAAACACTTGACAACCTCCTAGAAGCAGCTTTTCTTACCACCAGACCTTTCTCCATCAATTAGGAATCTGATGCCGTCACTAAACACATTCCTTAAATTGTAGCCATTTTTTGAGTGTTTATTTTTTGGTGTCTAATCCGCATATATATCACCATTCCCCTTGATTTTCTTGACTGTATATCTCTTAAATGTCAACATATACACGTGTGATTTAGTTTACGAAGATTTTTCAATGCCGAGAACCTCGATCAGAGAGTAAAAAAGGCGTAAGGTTCACAATGGTGTAAAATTAAAATGAGATATACCGGGCTAGGATTCGAGGTAAAGGAACAAGGGCCAAACCAACCACCCGAGAATGGAATCGTCGAGCGAAAACACTTGACAACCTCCTAGAAGCAGCTTTTCTTACCACCAGACCTTTCTCCATCAATGAGGAATCTGATGCCGTAACTAAACACATTCCTTAAATTGTAGCCATTTGTTGAGTGTTTTTTCTTGGTGTCCAATCCGCATATATATCACCATTGCCCTTGATTTTCTTGACTGTATATCTCTTAAATATCAACATATACACGTGTGATTTAGTTTACGAAGACTTTTCAATGCCGATAACCTCGATCAGAGAGTAAAAAAGGCGTAAGGTTCACAATGGTGTAAAATTAAAATGGGATATACCGGGCCAGGATTCGAGTTACAGGAATAAGGGCCAAACCAACCACCCAAGAATGGAATCGTCGAGCGAAAACACTTGACAACCTCCTAGAAGCAGGTTTTCTTACCACCAGACCTTTCTCCATCAATTAGGAATCTGATGCCGTCACTTAACACATTCCTTAAATTGTAGCCATTTGTTGAGTATTTTTTTTGGTGTGTAATCCGCATATATATCACCATTGCCCTTGATTTTCTTGACTGTATATCTCTTAAATATCAACATATACACGTGTGACTTAGTTTACCAAGATTTTTCAATGCTGAGAACCTCGATCAGAGAGTAAAAAAGACGTATGGTTCACAATGGTGTAAAATTAAAATGGGATATACCGGGCTAGGATTCGAGTTACAGGAACAAAGGGCCAAACCAACC